>CM060929.1:625974277-627224277 GCA_030765085.1 Allium cepa
AAGTCATTTTATTGTCAAAAAAGGGTTTTCTAAACATATCTTCAAAAAAATTACTTTCAAAAATTAAGAAGGATTATTTTTAGTTACCCCACAAAGTAGGTGTGACGCCCCACCTCTATACTCACACTAGCTAAGGATACTACAGGGTAATGTCGTCGACTAGCACGAAGAATAAGGCTATTGAGGAGCCACCATCTATGCAATTGCTTTGTGCGAGTACCGATATGTCAGATAGTATGACGTGCGTTTCATTTCAAGAGGAAATCCGACATCTCAAATACAAACTCAAAGCTAGTACACAATGGCTATAAGGCATTCGGAAACAAATATAAAATAAGCACAACACAAAATCAGTCACAGATATTCATATCGCTAAGGCGGAAACAGATATGAATATAACACATAGAAGTGCAAATCAAAGTAACGGTCAAACAAGATCCACCACATCATAAAAGAATAAGTATACATTGAGGAGTCTCTATCTCGAATGTATAAAAGAAAAAACTACTAAGATAAAGTAGTTAGCCAAAAGCCAGAAGCTAGTCCCTACTCAGAAGTCAAGTGGAAGCACTCGAAACACCTCGGTCTGACCAGAGTATTATTTAAGAAAAATAATAATAAACAGATTAGTCTAGCTATACATATCATATAAGATGAGATAGGATAAGAGATATGACAAAAATATATGATAACAACAATGTCAGACCATGACAAGTATATATTTGATAACAATGAAAATCATACAATATCTCAAATCTCCTCAAATATCCAAAAAGAATATCATATTCTTTAGCTTATTCGCCAAACCTCAAATATTGGCAATTACATACCAATGCAAATCGCAAAAATTGGTGAAACATAAATTCCTGAAATCAATAGCAAGAAATCCAGAAAACACAAAGCGGGTGGCCTATCTCAAATAGGAGCATGAAAACTCACCAACACGTGTATCATAAACGGAACGCTGTTCCACGGTTGCTAACCTATCAAATTTGACCTGAAGCTCTACAAACGGCTCGAAGACCATGGGTCGCTACCCCACCAATTTGAGCCGAAACTCCACAAACGGGGTTTAGTCCCCCACGCAAACAAAGAGACATCGCACATCGCTAGTCCAAATCATAAAATGATCATCATTGGTCGATAAGTGTAAAATTACACTAAGCTAGTAGATAAATGAGTTTAGGTTCATGTCCCATAACCACTGGCTTAACTTAAATATTTACGAATAAATTGTAGATTTCCACTCAAAAATTACCACAAGTTTTAATCGAACAAGTTTAAGAATTAACCGACGAAGCAAACGCAAGCGTTTCATACCACTTGTTTTGCTCGTTTAATTGGATTTCTCGTACGAATGAGGCAAAGGTTTGTATATACCAATAGATTAGAAAATGGTTTTCAAAATGAGCTTTGTATTAAAAGTAGTGTTGAAATTGTTTTTTTTGAAAGAGTTTGAGCATTTACTACTAATATAAAAACCTTTGTATTTTAAAGTGACAAATCATAGAAATTATTGTAAAAACAATCTTTCACCAAAATCCATATTCGACGACGTGATTAAAACTATGAAAATCGATATCAAATTCATCAAATGGATATTCTCAAAAATCCAGGAAAGAAGTCATCAAAGTCAATAATAAATTACAATAAATAACCGGATCAACAAAAATCGATAAAACAGAAACCCACATAAAAATAGGCAAATTGGCTGATTTTAACAGTGCCAGACGTCTGGTGGTTTTTCCAGTCGTCTGAGATGAAGGTAGAAAATTTTCTTCTAGATTGCTCAAATGTCTGGGAAAAACCTCAGATGTCTGAGCTAAGAGTCTGGAAGTTTTATTCCTATGCTCAGACGTCTGAGCGTTTTCCCAAACGTTTGAGCTGAAGCTTAGGGCAAACTTTGCTTAGGCCAATGATAGCCAAATCAACTCGGATGCGATCGAATGAGCGATGGTGGTTAGGGATTTATGCCAAACGACAACCCAGCCCTATACGCTCTTCAATAGACTCCAAACAACATGTCCAAACATCCATAGTAGGATTTTCATAGATTTTGACTTCATAATACCAAAATTGGAAAATTCACCAAACTAATTCAATTCAAAAGTAATTGAACATGAAGTAGATGTTAGGAATTCATACCTAATAACAATGAAAACTATAGACATAGATGTGAGTTCAAAAACTCACCTTTAAACTCAAAAACAAGGAATGAGAAGCTCTAAAACTAGGAAAGATCAATTCCACTTCAATCTCAACTCTAGAAGTTTCAATCTATGATCATATACAAATATTTCCTAAGTTAGGTTATAGGAAATTATGAAAATTGGAGAGGGACTGAGATAAAGAAGATGAAGATGATGCTTACCTAAGAATCTCTTTGATTTATAACTTGAATTTGAATTCCTAAAAAGCTAGGGCTTGGGAATTTTCATTTCCCCTCTTTTCCTCTATTTTTCCTTTAGGGCTTGAATGTTAGGAAATTGTGAGTGGAATGAATGAAGAAGAGGGGAGTTAGGGGTGTTTTGTAGAAGAGTTTAGATTACCTTGTTGGGTTAGTGGTTTAGAAAAAAACCCAAAGCCAAAATGAAAATACCAAAATCCTAATCAACTCAAATATATCAATGTTTATAGTCAAATAAGTTGTAAACGTCGTTTTGAAATGAAAGAAAGTGGTCTCGAGTCTGGATTTGACTGTTTATAAAAAGCCACATTTCGGACTTTAAATTCAACTAATGATTCCATATTTAAATAAAATATTCAAATATGAAATCGTAAAATACGCGGGTTGTTATAGACTCCCCTTCTTAAAGAAATTGCATTCTCACAATACTTAAGTAGAAAATAAAGAGTAACACTCACTTTAAGGCATAACAACACAAAAGAAAATTTTGAAGTGAGAAATTCACCTTAAAGAGCACAAGATAGTAAGTCCAGATGTATTCGCTCGATGAATTCTCTGGATTTCCAAGAAAATCCTTAGGATTTGCAGACCATTGAATTTTCACAAGCGAAACATCTTTATTTCGAAGGCGTTTAACCTCTGTAGCAATGATACGAATAGGATGTTGCTCACAAGTCAAATTAGGCGAAACCTCAATTTCTTCAATAACACCAAGCTCAAGAATAGATTCATAATCTCTAAGGCATTTTCAAAGCTGAAAAATGTGGAATACGTCATGAATAGCAGAAAATTGAGCCGGTAATAAAAGGCGATAAGCCACGGAACCAGTGCGTTCGATGATGGAAAATGGGCCAATATATCGAGGTGCTAACTTTCCTGAACGGCTGAAATGCATAACACCCTTCATAAGTGAAACACGAATGAATACCATATCTCCTATAGAAAATTCCAAATTCCTTCTTCGGTTATCGGCATAGGATTTTTGTCTGCTTTGAGCTTCTTTCATCCTATGATGAATAAAGTCAAACTTTTCTGTTGCATCATGAATAAAATTTGGACCTAAAACCAGCTTCTCGCCGGCTTTAAGCCAACACGAAGGAGATCGGCATGGCCTTCCATAGAGTGCCTTGAAAGGTGCTATACCAATACTAGATTGGAAGCTATTATTGTAAGAAAACCCAACAAGAGCAATATGATCTTTCCAACCTCTACCAAAATCAAGAACACATGCACGAAGAAGATCTTGAAGAGTTTGATTCACACGCTCTGTTTGTCCATCAGATTGAGGATGGTAAGCGGTGCTAAAATAAAGCTTCGTTTCCAAAACTTTTTGTAGACCTTTCCAAAATTCACTAGTAAATATTGGATCACGATCACTAACAATAGAAGTAGGAACCCCATGCAATTGACATAGAGTTTGGCCAAAAGAGGTATGGTGCGATTGGACCAAACGGGAATAAAGTAGGCGGATTTTGAAAGTCTATCTACAATCACCCATAAACTGTCATGACCCAAACGAAAATGGGGAAGACCGTCAATAAAGTCCATGGAGACTTGATCCCACTTCCAAACTGGAATGTCCATTGGTTGCAATAACCCACCAGGCCTTTAATGCTCGGCCTTAACAAGTTGGTAAGTCATGCAATGCTTAATATAGTTAGCAATATTAGATTTCATTCCATCCCAATAATAAAGTCGGTTCATGTCCGCGTACATTTTACTACTACCGGGATGAATGGTAAATTTAGAACGACGTGAATCTTCTAAAATGTCTCTACGAAGATCACTAATATTTGGCACAATAAGTCTACCAAATTTTCAAATGCCCCCACGAGCATCGATTTCAAAGTCTTTCAAACCATCAACTTTATCCTCAGAACTTTGTCTAAAAAAAGCCATTTGGGGATCATGATTTTGAGCTTCAAGAATGTGGTCTAAAAGAGATGGGTAAGACTCAAGGCTACATAAAACAAGAGATGAACATGAATCAGATTCATGATCTCGAATCTCACAAGTGGAAAAAGTCTCGAGATTATTCCATTAGGATATCATTAAGGAAACAACCGCTTGTTGCTTACGACTAAGGGCATCGACAACAAGATTTCCCTTTTCAGAAGTATAAAGAATATCAAGATCATAAGATGCAAGGAATTCGATCCAACGTTGTTGACACAAATTAAGTTTCTTTTGAGAGAATAAATATTTCAAAGATTTAGGATCGGTGTAGAGAAAAAATTTCTCTCTCAAAAGATAATGATGCCAAATTCTAAGAGCGAAAACAATGGCCGCGAGCTCTAGATTATGAGTGGCATATCTAGTCTCTGCAGAATTTAATTGCCTAGTGGCATAAGTGATAACACGTTCCCTTTGCATGAGAACGGCTCTCAAACCAACACGACTATCATCGGTATAAACAATGAAGTCTTGGTTCTCTTCGGGAATCACAAGAATATGAGCATCACAAAGGAGTTCTTTTAATTTCTGAAAAGCGGCTTCATATTTGTTTGACCAAATGTACTTAACTCCCTTCTTTGTCAAACTAGTAAGAGGCACGAAAACTTTAGAAAGGTCTTTTATGAATTGACGGTAATAGCCCGCCAATCCAAGAAAGCTATGAATTTCCGTCACACTCTCCGGTCTCTTCCAATTTTGAATCGCCTCAATCTTTGAAGGATCCATGGAAATTCCGGATTCAAATAATACGTCTTAAAAATTTCACATGAGATTGCCAAAAGTGGCACTTAGAAATTTTTCTTTCAATTGATTGCTCCTAAGGGTTGCCAACACAATTTAAAGATGTTTTTCATGCTCTTCGGTTTTAGAATATACAAGAATATCATCTATAAAGATGAGAACAAATCGATTGAGGAAGTCTTAGAAAACTCGATTCATAAGGTCAACGAAATAACTGGAGCATTCGTTAAATCAAATGGCATAACAAGCCATTCATAAGATCCATAACGAGCACGGAACGACGTCAAAGGAATACCATCCTCTGCAATACGAAGCTGATGAAAACCGGTTGCTAAATCTAACCATGAAAAGACTCTAGCACCGTAAAGTTGATCTAATTGATCATCAATCTGAGGTAAAAGACATTTATTCTTAATGGTAAGATCATTAAGGTTGTGGTAGTCAACGCAAAGCCTAAGTGTATCATCGGACTTCTTCACAAAGATAACTGAAGCTCCACAAGGAGAGGTACCAGAACGAATAAATTGTTTTGCTTCCAGTCCATATAATTTTTTACGCATCTCCTCGTTTTCCTTATTGGACATACGATAAGGAGGACGAGTGATAGGTAGAGCTCCAGGGATTAGATTAATTCCGAACTCAATTGCTCATTTTGGTGGTAATCCTAAAACGGGCTTAAATATATATGGAAATTCACGAACTATGTGAATGAGGGAAATGACATCTTCCTCATCATCATTATGATCATCATGTGGATTTATAGAATATAAGAAAGCTACCGAATTGGAATTTGAATGTTTAAGAACAATAGAAATTTGCTTAATAGATTGGGGATGTCGAAGATGGATGGTCCTCTCGAGATGTAGGATGTGGGCTTCATAACGATTAAGCCAATCCATTCCCAAAATCATTTCGAGACTTAAGTAACGCATAACATGCAAATCGGCATGGAAATCATAATCACATAAAATAATTTCAACATCCTTACAAAATAAACTGAATGTTGCGGGTCCGCCAACCGGATTCGCAATTCTTAATGAATTCATCAAGCTCATAACATTTAAAGACAAAGTATCAACAAGTTCTTTTGATATAAAAGAGTGAGATGCGCCCGTATCAAAATGAAGTCAAATAGGATGATCACGAAACATAATAATGCCATCAAGGACAGAATGAGGAATACCTTGACCATGAGAAGTGTTACTAGAGGCTTACACAACATTTATCTTTTCCTCTTTCTTGCTTTGAAGTTTGGGACATGAAGATATAAGATGACCAAAACTTTTGCAACAACGACAATAAAGGGGTTTTGAACACCTATTTGAATAGTGGTCCTTAGATCCGCAATTGTAGCATTATTCACGACTAGAGGTAGGAGTCTTTGCTACCAAAGTTGCTTGCTTCCCTTTCTTGTTAGGATTAGGGCCCTTGAACTTACTGTCGAGTTGCCTCTTCTTGTTGTTGTTGAAGTTCTGTTTGGCACCCACAACTTCAACATCACTTTCTTTATCGGCCTCTTTAAGTCGAAGAGCGATATCTAAAAGCTGATCGAAAGAAACTTCTATTTTCAAAAATAAAGCCTTTTGAGGTTCTTATTCAAATCATAGATAAATTTCTGATTTTTCTTCAATGGGGTATTAATATACTTGACCCCATATTTAGAGAGAGATTCAAAAGATGCAACATAATCCGTCACAGAAGATTCACCTTGAACAAGGTCAATAAAGCGTCGAGCTAAATTATTTTTTCAACTTCCAGCATAAACTTCAACTCGAACCTTTTTCGGAATTGCTCCCAAGTAAGGTCCGCTTTAATAATTTCAAAAACCAAAAGCTCATACCAATCTAATGCTCTTTCCTGGAGTATGCTAGAAGCCATTTGGACTCGATGTAAATCGCATGATTCATGCGAGAAAAGATGCGGTCGTATGATCTAATCCAAGCTTGGACTTTTATAATGCTTTCAGAACCCTTGAATAGCCTTCAATCCAAAATGGTATAATCACTTCACAAGCGTGAAAACCCGGATTTAGGGTAAGTAGTTTTATAAATGGGTCCGCTAGCCTAGGCATTCTTTGTAAGATCCAAAACCTGTTGGGAAGACATGAATACGCCATCCTGAGGAGTAGCACTAGATTGACTGACGCTGGGACGGCCAGGTCTAACCATTTCTCTTCTTTAAGAAAGAAAGAAAGAAGAGTAAAAATGTTATTCTCAGAATGAATATCAAACAAACTTGATTGATAAAAAAAGGCATCATAAAAGGAAATAGGATAGAACGGGTCCTAAGACTCGAATAAATCCTAAGGCATGATTCCTAAGAAGGAAATAGGACAATGACCTTGCTAGATTATTCTACATTGTTCCGCAGTTTGGCTTTGTTACCAAGCTGTGACGTTCCATCTCTATACTCACACTAGCCAAGGACACTGTAGGGTAATGCCATTGACTAGCATGAACAATAAGGCTGTTGAGGAGCGACCATCTGTGTAATTGCTTTGTGCGAGTACCGATATGTCAGATAGCATGACATGCATTTCATTTCAAGAGGAGATCCAACATCTCAAATACAAAATCAAAGCTACTACACAGTGGCTATGAGGACTTCGAAAGAAAATATAAAATAAGCACAACACAAAATCAGTCACAGATATTCATTTCACTAAGGCAGAAACAGATATGAATATAACACATAGACGTGTACATCAAAGTAGTGGTCAAGCAAGATCCACAACATTACAAACGATAAGTATACATCAAGGAGTCTCTGTCTTGAATGTATAAAAGCAAAAACAACTAAGCTCAAGTAGTTAGCCAAAAGTCAGAAGCTAGTCCCTACTAAGAAGTCAAGTGAAAGCATCTGAAACACCTCGGTCTGACCCGAGTATCATTTAAGAAGAAAAATAATAAATGGATCAGTCTAGCTATAAATATAATAAAAGATGAGATAGAATAAGAGATATGACAAAAATATATGATAACAATAATGTCATACAATGAAAAGTATATATTTGATAACAATGAAAATCATACAATATCTCAAATCTCCTCATATATCCAAAAAGAATATCATATTCTTTAGCTTATTCACCAAACCTCAAAAATTGACAAAACATATCAATGCAAATCGCAAAAATTGGTGAAATATAAATTCTATAAATCAATAAAAAAAATCCAAAAAACACAAAGAGGGAGGCCTATCACAAACGGGAGCATGAAAACTCACCAGCACGTACATCATAAACAGAATGCTATTCCATGGTCGCTAACCTATCAAATTGGAGCCAAAGCTCCACAAACAGCCCGAAGACCATGGGTCGCTACTCCACCAATTTGAGTCGAAACTCCACAAACGGGGTTTAGTCCCCCACGCAGACAAAGAGACATTGCACATCGCTAGTCTAAATCACAAAATGATCATCATTGATCGATAAGTGTAAATTACACTAAGCTAGTAAATAGATGAGTTTAGCTTTATGTCCTATAACCACTGGCTTAACATAAATATTTACGAACAAGTTGTAGATTTCCACTCAAAAATTGTCACAAGTTTTCAATCGAACAAGTCTAAGAATTCACCAACGAAGTAAACGCAAGCATTTCATACCACATGTTTTGCAAAGTCATTTAATAGGATTTCTCATTCGAGGTAAAGGTTTGTATATACTAATAGCTTGGAAAATGGTTTTAAAAATGTGCTTTGTATTAAAAGTAGTGTTGAAATATTTTTGTGAAATAGTTTGAGTATTCACTACTAATATAAAAACCTTTGTATTTTAAAGTGACAAATCACAGAAATGATTGTAAAAACAAACTATCACCAAAATCCGCATTCGACGATCTGAATTAAAACTATGAAAATCGATATCAAATCCATCAAATGGATATTCCCAAAAAACCAGGAAAGAAGTCATCAAAGTCAATAATAAATGACAACAAATAACCAGATCAACAAAAATCGATAAAATGGAAACCCACGTAAAAATAGGTAAATTGGCTAATTTTAACAACGCCAGACGTCTGGTGGTTTTCCCAGACGTCTGAGTTGAAGGTGTAGAAATTTTCTTCCAGATTGCTCAGATGTCTGCGAATAAGCTCAGACGTCTGAGCTAAGAGTCTGGAATTTTTATTCCTATGCTTCAGACGTCGGAGCGTTTCCCAAACGTCTGAGCTGAAGCTCAGGGCAAAATTTGCTAGGCCAATGATGGCCAAATCAACTCGGATGCGATCGAATGAACGATGGTGGCAAGTGATTTATGCCAAATGACAACCCAACCTTATAGGCTCTTCAATACACTCCAAACAACATGTTCAAACATCCGTAGTAGGATTTTGATAGATTTTGACTTTAAAATTCCAAAAATTGGAAAATTCACCAAACCAATTCAATTCAAAAGCAATTGATCGTGAAATAGATGTTAGGAATTCATACCTGATAACAATGTAAGATATAGACATAGATGTGAGTTCAAGAACTCACCTTTCAAAAACAAGGAATGAGAAGCTCTAAAACAAGGAAAGATCAACTCCACTTCAATCTCAACCCTAGAACCTCCAATCTATGATCATATACAAATATTTCCTAAGTTAGGTTATAGAAAATTATGAAAATTGGAGAGGGATTGAGATGGGGAAGATGAACAGGATGCTTACCTAAGCTTCCCTTTGATTTATAACCTGAATTTAAATTCCTAAGAAAATCTAGGGCTTGGGAATTTTGATTTTCCCTCTTTTCCCCCATTTTTCCTTTAGGGCTTGAGTGTTAGCAAATTATGAGTGGAATGAATGAAGAGGAGAGGATTTAAAGGTGTTTTGTAGAAGAGTTTAGGTTACCTTGTTGGGTTAGTGGGCTAGAAAACAACCCAAATCCCAAATGCAATTACTAAAATCCTAATAAACTCCAAACATATCAATGCTTATATTCAAACGAGTTATAAACGTCGTTTTAAACTCAAAGAATGGTCTCATGTCCGGATTCGACTGTTTACAAAAAGTCACATTTTGGACATTTAATTCAACTATGCCATATTTAAATAAAATATTTAAATACGAAATCGTAAAATATGCGGGTTTTTACAGTAGGGAAAACAAATATTTCAAGAAATATTTATGCAATCTTCAAAGATATTATCTAGCATTAGTAAATGCAACACAAAGTATTTTGTTTGAGCATGACCTGATGAAAAACTTTTTCGAAGCTTTATGAAATTATTACAAAAGAAAGACCTACACACATTTTCTCAAGTAACATTTTTAACATGATGTGCACGTAAATATGCACATTTTTACCACCATATTTATTCTTTTTAAATTAAATAAACGATCATACTGGGTATTTTAACTTGTTTTAACCAAAATCCATATTAATTCCAAATTGTCACATATCCATCTTCATATAGGGGCAAAACGGTCATTTGTGTGCATATATTTATTTGAGAAAAATTAATTGGAAATTTATATATATTTTTGTAGGAATTTGGTCTCAAATAGGAGTGGTTTCATGAAGACACATGCATGCACAACATGAATATAAAGGAATGAAGATGGAAATAATTCAAAGTGAAGAAAATGGAGGACCCCACCTACCCACCACCTTTATGTACAAATTAAAGGCTAATGCACATGCTTATGGAGTTAATGGCTTCATGTACACTTAAATGATGATTAGTAGAAGCTAATGATTACTTGGCTTCCACACTTTCTCAAGGGCATTTTGGGCATTCCCCAAAAATATAAATTAGGGTTTCATACATGTATAAATACCCATATGTTTCATGTAACCTCTTACTTTCTCTTCTCTTAGTCTCTCTTAGGCCTCCTTCTCTTTAGTTTAGTTTAGATCAAGAATAAAAGGAAAACTCCTCTTTCTCTTTTCATGGCTACTTAGCCATTTTTATTTTATGTAATCTTTTTTATTTTATGCAATTTAATACATGGTCTTTCCTTTTCATGTTCATTTACTTTCATGTTGTAGTGTAGATCTCTTCTCTTTTATGCAAGTAGAATAATTTTTCCTTTCATTTTGCTCTCTTTTCCCTCTTCTTTTTATTCAATGTTGCTTGCTACATTTGTTTATATGACGACAAATATGAGAGGCTAAACCCCTTCAATTTAGGGGTAATGAAGCTCTCTAATTAATGTAGCTTCAACATTTTGTCAATTCATGCTCTCTTTTTGTGCTTAATGAGAATGATTGAAGTGGTTTAATTTGTTGTCTTTGCTTTGAATTCGATAGTCTATATTGTTGACGCCAAATAGACTATGCTTAAACAATCACTAACACAAATGCCTCTTCATGAGTATATAATTATGGCATAAGAAAGTGATTTGAAATTAAAATTTGATGGTCTATGTTTCTAATCAATAGTTAATAGGCCATACTTAAAATAGATTTCATTTTCATTTTCTTTGTCAAGTTTCATGAAAGTTAGTAAGTGTTTTAAGGGGTGTGTTACAGTTTGATGGCTTATGTTGGCTAATCAATAGCTCAAATATGCTATACTTATGATAAACACATCAATTAAAACACTAATGACCATAAAAGAGAGATCATGATTTCATGTGTTGAACTACATGATCTAGAGAGTGGATTTATTCTCTAAATTGTCATTTAACTCTCATATTTGCATTTCTTTTCTTTTTGTTAGTTAGTTCATTTTCTCATTTTCTAGCTTAAACACACTCTCGACTTTGGTATAATTTGATTGAGTAGGAAATTTAAATCAACAATTCCCTGTGGATCGACTCGTATTCGTCCCGTACTACAAGTGTACGCCGTGCGCTTGCGGTTATTTTTATTTCTAAATTCATTCGACGGTTTTCTAAACCGATAGAATTTCCGTCGACGAACAAGTTTTTGAAATATTTTGTTCTCAGCAAATCCAAATCAAAAATTCTCAATTTAATGACTACAAATTGGATTTTGTTGAACAAATAAATGAAATTTACGATGATCACACGGATTTGTTGTTTGAAACTTATATGAAATAACGTGAACAACAAAATCAAATCTCAACGTGTGATGAGTCAAGTGATAATCCACCTTTTACCCAAATCGACGATTTTCAAATAACAACTTTTGAATTTGATAATGACGATCTTAATCAAGTTGTTGAAAATACGGTAATTAAGTTGGATTTCAATTCTTTTAAGGATGCGATACTCGATTTAAACTTTGATCTTCCTTTTTCTGAAAATTTCAATACGACAACTTTGAATTTTGAACTCGGTTTACACGTTGAAGTTGTTGATAATCCAATAAAGGAAGTCGAATTTAACGAACATGAGTTTTATGGACTTTTTGAAAACGAGTTGTTGAATTCTGAAGGGGAAAATTTCGATCACCATTTTGACTTTAAAATCGATAGTTTGAAGGAAGTTTTAATGATAAACTTGAATTTCAATTTGGTGAAAATAAATGTGAATTTTAATCAATCGTTATATCTACCCTAAAAATCATCGAAAATAAAACAACTCGTAAGATTTTTAATAAAACAACATTCGTTTTTCCAAAGTCACATTCGACTTCAAAATCGTTTACGGTTTGGTTTTTCGAGCTTAAGCTGTGTCTCGTATACTTGACGAGACAAATGAATCGGTCTTTGGAAGACCGTTTCATTTACTTTTTGGCAATATACTTTCTGATGTCGTGTAAATACATTTCATTTTCATGTAAATAATAATAAACGTTCCTTTTGACTTGGGTTCACTGTGGGGACACAGTCAAAATCAAGTGTGGGGGGAGACTCATCTTCAATTTTTTTTTCATGGTTTATTTTTGCTTTATAATTTCAAAAAAAAAAAAAAATCACAAAAACAAATTTTCTTTTGATTTATTTTTAAAAGAAACACTAAGATAAATATATTGTTTTGGTTTATTAAATTGAAAATTTATTTGTCTTACCAAAAATAAAAATGAAGTTTGATTACAAATAATAATGGTTTAACTAGTATATAGGAAGATTCATACGTGGTAATTATGAAGTACATCCTAATTGAAAATTTTTGTTTTAAAAAGTGGTTGATTTAAAGTAAAGGATATAACATTTTTTTTTGCCTTCTAAGTTAAATGGTGCTAAGATGATTTTGCAAAACTCTCTCTCTCTCTTTTAAAAAAAATATATAAAAATAAAAAATAATAACATCCAAGTATTCACTCTCATTTAAAAGTCCTCACGGTTATGCATGGGTGAATTACTTGGAATCTTTGATTATGTGCTTTCATGCTCATTTAAAAGTCCTCACGGTTATGCATATATGGAACACATGTAAAAAAAACAGACTTAATAAAAACCACCTACGGTCAATAGGTGTATGCACGAAAGTGTGTGCACTCGCCATGCTCTTTACTCCGCTCACATAAGCCCGAAAGGCAGTGCATGGGTGGTATATCTGGCCTCAGTTTACCTGAGCTAGGTGTGTAATTTTTCTTGCAAATACGAGAGAGCAAGCAATTGAAATCCTAGCACTATTTTTACTTATTTGATTTGATTTGTTATTGAAAAGAAATGAAAATACCACTTTGATAAACTTTGATAATCAACTAAGGATCCATTTCATAGTCACACTATGTTATTAACCAAAACAACGAGTTAAACTATAATTTATTTGTTATGATAACTTCGTTTTTATTGGAAATATTGATGAGTAAATGACATAAATTTTCAAGATAATAACCAAAACCTATATTTAACTTAGTTGTGTCAATTTAAAAATAAATCCTTCATTTGTAAATATTTCAAAAACTTGCATTATTCTCTTTGTAAATAAATCTTACATTTTGTAAATATTTTCATCCTGCACTTGGATTTTGTGGGTAGTATCCGCTGAAAACCCTCACGAGACAACACTCGTCCTACTGGGGACACCCAGAGGTTTAACGGCTTGTTGCATACGCTCAATGCAATCGTGCTCCCTACGAAAACGGATTTATCTTAGTTTTTCTTTATTCGAGGACGAATAAAAAGATAAGTGTGGGGGTATTTGATGTGCATGTAAATATGCACATTTTTACCACCATATTTATTCTTTTTAAATTAAATAAATGATCATATTGGGTATTTTAACTTGTTTTAACCAAAATCCATATTAATTCTAAATTGTCACATATCCATCTTCATATAGGGGCAAAACGGTCATTTGTGTGCATATATTTATTTGAGAAAAATTAATTGAAAATTTATATATATTTTTGTAGGAATTTGGTCTCAAATAGGAGTGGTTTCATGGAGACACATGCATGCACAACATGAATATAAAGGAATGAAGATGGAAATAATTCAAAGTGAAGAAAATGGAGGACCCCACCTACCCACCACCTTTATGTACAAATTAAAGGCTAATACACATGCTTATGGAGTTAATGGCTTCATGTACACTTAAATGATGATTAGTAGAAGCTAATGATTACTTGGCCTCCACACTTTCTCAAGAGCATTTTGGGCATTTTCCAAAAATATAAATTAGGGTTTCATGCATGTATAAATACCCATATGTTTCATGTAACCTCTTACTCTCTCTTCTCTTAGTCTCTCTTAGGCCTCCTTCTCTTTAGTTTAGATCAAGAATAAAAGGAAAGCTCATCTTTCTCTTTTCATGGCTACTTAGCCATTTTTATTTTATGCAGTTTAATACATGGTCTTTCCTTTTCATGTTCATTTACTTTTATGTTGTAGTGTAGATGCTTCTCTTTTATGCAAGTAGAATAATTTTTCCTTTCATTTTGCTCTCTTTTTCCTCTTCTTTTTATTCAATGTTGCTTGCTACATTTGTTTATATGATGACAAATATGAGAGGCTAAACCCCTTCAATTTAGGGGTAATAAAGCTCTCTAATTAATGTAGCTTCAACATTTTGTCAATTCATGCTCTCTTTTTGTGCTTAATGAGAATGATTGAAGTGGTTTAATTTGTTGTCTTTGCTTTGTATTCGATAGTCTATATTGTTGACACCAAATAGACTATACTTAAGCAATCACTAACACAAATGTCTCTTCATGAATATATGATTATGGCATAAGAAAGTGATTTGAAATTAAAATTTGATGGTCTATGTTTCTAATCAATAGTTAATAGGCCATACTTAAAATAGATTTCATTTTCATTTTCTTTGTCAAGTTTCATGAAAGTTAGTAAGTGTTTTAAGGGGTGTGTTATTGTTTGATGGCTTATGTTGGTTAATCAATAGCTCAAATATGCCATACTTATGATAAACACATCAATTAAAACACTAATGACCATAAAAGAGAGATCATGATTTCATGTGTTGAACTACATGATCTAGAGAGTGGATTTATTCTCTAAATTGTCATTTAACTCTCATATTTGCATTTCTTTTCTTTTTGTTAGTTAGTTCATTTTCTCATTTTCTAGCTTAAACACACTCTTGACTTTGGTTTAATTTGATTGAGTAGGAAATTTAAATCAACAATTCCCTGTGGACCGACTCGTATTCGCCCCATACTACAAGTGTACGCCGTGCGCTTGCGGTTATTTTTATTTCTAAATTCGTTCGACGGTTTTCTAAACCGATAGAATTTCCGTCGACGAACATAACACTAGCAAGATTCATAAGCAAAAACTCTAATCAGAAGAGCCTATTCTCGACTAAAGGCTGTTGATTCATGAATCATGACCACTCGGTTTCTTATTTGAGACTCGTGTTTCTATTATAAGAATGATTTAAAAACATGTTATTAAAGAGTTCGAGTATCCAAAATCTTTTCAAAAATAGTAATTCCTTAATTTGTTAAAGAAGTCCTTTTATAGAAAATTCTTTCTTCCAAAAAAGAAGTTTCATGACAGAAAAATTGATGTTCAAAGGTTTTCACAAATATTTCAGTTGATAAAAAATCATCTTCACAAACAAATCTTTCAAAAGAAAAACTTTAAAGTCTCCAGTGTCCACCCCGAAGCACCAAAAAGCCTTTGATTCCACTTCGGAACACCAAAAAGCCTCTGATGTCTACTTTGGAGCACCAAAAAGCCTTTGGCCAGTCTAGAGCGCCTTTTAGAGGGAGGAGCGTCCAACACCCACCAAAGCCTCTGATGAATTCCCGAAGCACTTTCAAAACCGAAAGGGGAACGAACAAGTGAATGGACAAAGATGTTCATCGCTTAAATCAAAGGCAAAGCTCAAGAAAAGGCACAAACAATTAGATGGACAAAGATATCTGTAATGTCCGGCCTTTTCGCACACTTTAAACCGACACACGTGCCAATTCAAACCATACGGAAGGTCGGATTGTTATGGGGTAAATGAGAAAGATAGAGAAGAAATAAAACAAAACAGAATCTCACAACAGAAGGATAAAATATAATAATCAAATATACAGTTCATGAAACTGTTTTACAAAATAATTTATTTTTCTTGTGCAATAAATATCAGAGTTACACATACCAATACAACAATGCAGCGGAATTAAATGGTGTAGTGCACTAGTATAAATAATAATAATACAAATCTTTGTCTTCGTCCTCCAAAGCTAAATCTTCAAATCCTGAAACGCTCGGACTGACCCGAGCGAATTTGAAAAGACAAAAACACTCGAGTCAGAACTAAAAGATCTTATGTAAGTTAAATTTTACAGAAATAAATATGAGTACTGTAACTTAAGAGATGCTCGGGATTTACATCTCCTAAGGATCCGTTAAACTATTTACTATGTAGTATATTGCGCTATTATAATAGTGTCTAATTGTAAAATAAACTTACTTTTAAATAGCGTTAAGGCTTTACATTTTCCACCTTAACACAGAATATATTCCCATAGTCTATACAGTACCGTAATCTCCCCCGTACTGGGCGTCGTCAGAGGGCACTCCATAGGTATGGTACAAAACCAAAATCGTATAAGGCGCGATAGGGTAGGTGACACGGCACAACTAGGCAATGCCAGGGTAGATATACCAATTACGCTTCCGGGTCGATGGTAACGCGTAGCCGCAGCTACCGCCCACCTCGAACAAACTCCCCCAAAATCAAAAATAGAAGTGGCCACTGAATCAATCCAAAGTCGAAGTATAATATCGAAGAGGAGTGTCCGATCAGAGGAATGACCTCATTAACCCGTCAATCGCTCCTGTTTTAGCCACCTTATGCCAACTCACGGGAGTCGGGTCCACGTATTTACCTTACAGGAAACGTCGCCCCAACCTACTTCATTCTGGAATCTCCACCGCGTACACGGTTAGTCAAAGTGGTTTTCGGTATCGACAGAGAGTATGTCCATATCCGATCCCGGTCTCTTTGCCAACCAATCGTTATTATAACACCACGGTCATTTACAAATAGTTTATACTTTAAAACCAGAATATAATCCATTTCAAAACCATAATATTACGATATCATTTCTTCTTTAAAACCCAAAAAGATTCATTTTGATATTATTTTATAAAACCCAAATCAATGGTATCATTTCCCAAATATAAATCTTTTCCAAAAATTGTGCCACTTTTAAAATTTATAATTCCTTGTAACCAAATATTTGAATATTAACTTTCAACATAATACTTCGAAATCCATAGTTTTTAAAACCATTACTTTCAAAACTAAATGGTTTGGATATTCAACAGTATATAAAATAAGTGGTTTAACTTAAATGTTACTTTGAAAAGAAATATTTCTCGTGGCTTTACAATACATTTCTTTATTTAAAGTTAAAACCAAAATTTAATATCGCTTCAAGTTCCAAAACCATTTCAATAAATTCATATATATACGTATATCCATTTTGAGTATAAATATTTCAACTAAAGTTGGATTTTATTCTTTCAAATCAAATGTTCTATTAATTAGCCTTGAATATTCACATAGAATCCATAATTTATAAGACTTCAATTTCTAGTAATAAATTATATATATTTTCCAATTCAAGTTATACTAGAATATTCATTTAATTTATTTTGGGAAAATCCAATTATAAATATCATATCTTAAAATTTCCAACTTAACATTTAAACATAGGATATAAATTATCAAACTCCATTTTCTAAATTTTCTTCCATTTTAATAAAGAGATTTATACACCTTTTTATTTCAAAATTTTCAACTTCATATGTATATAAATATGGAAGAAAACATTTATTCAGTATAAAATTTAAGATTTTTATAAACCGTATTCCATCCAAACCATAGAAATCACATTAAAAATAGTTATATATAGACCGCGGTGCCTGTATATAGTTTTCTATCCTATGGTCAAGTGATACGGATATTTATCATTTCAATCCGCAATTTAAAAAAATAAAACTGCGATTGTATATCATTTCAAACCGCAATCCCGAATGAAATGTAAATGCATACTAACTTACAGTTTAATGATATCCAAATAAAACATTCATTCAACAACACATCCATCATCCAATCACAACATCGATCAATATCAATCAATAACAATTATATATATGATCATATATAACAGGTGATAACTGGCAGTTTATTCAAATTAAATTTATCAACTATTAATCTAACAGTTTATTCAGTAATAATTTATACAACTGTTAACTAGCAATTCATATGCAACAAAATTTCCAACAGTCAATTAATACGCAATAAATCAATTAAATTAACAGTTAAATTTAATAAAATGCAATTCAACAGATATGAATGAAATAAACATGCCAAATACTCATAAATAAATTTTTATTCATTTCTAAAATTTATTTAACAAACATAAAAGCTTCTAGTAATTGTGAGTGGGTCAAAACACTCACCTTTTGAATTTAAATCGAATTTAAAATTCGATTTAAACCCAAAAATTCGCCCGTCTCGGAATTCTTCCAAACCAGCGTCATCAAGTCCGGAATTAAATTACGATCCTAACAAAAGAAATTTCGTGAGAATCCGACTTCGTATGAGAAAGTTATGGCGAAAAATGATGATTGAATTCAAATTGAAAAATAAATAGAAACGACACACAATTAACAACTTACTACGTCACGTCACCTTCTCTCCCAGGCTTCACGCGCAGGCACCAATTTGCACGCAACAGAGAGAAACGAACCCAACACGTCCCTTTTTGACCAAAATCCGACCGTCGATTCGACCAACGAACCATATAGATCTAACCCCCTCAGTCCCCTCTCCAATACCCAGAAACCGTTTCTCGATCCGATGAAGTTTTGTGCGATGATGATGAACGGTTTTGGGACTGTTTGAATTTATTCTGGATGAACGACAGCTCCAATTGAAAAACGAATTTCACCATGAGATTACGCGTATCGAAAACATCAACATAAATTTTTTTGAAAATTTTCTGAGGTGTTTGAATTTTCACTGAATTTTGCAATTTGAAATTGGATCTGAGATGTATACATTGAGGAAGAAAGAAGGTTGAAGAAAATGAACGTACAACAGATGAAAAAAAGAAGGGAGCTAGGGTTTATAACTGTATATTTATAGATAGGCTAGAGGTAGGGTAGCTAGACTGGATACGCGAACGTACGGAATAAACTATGGCCCAAAAATGGCTATTTTTAATATTTATTAAATAAATTAAAATAAATTATAAATCCAGTTTTTATGTTTCAACTTCTAATATTGGCCAAATTTTGTGACTTATATAATTCAAACAATCCCAAATGGTTTTCCAAGCTTGGATGTGAATTAAAATTTATAAGTATATCAATTTTGCAGTGTTAATTTCTGCGTTTTCTTATTATTTGGGAATTATAAATTTTATTCGCAAAAACCCAATTATTAAATCATATACTCTTATACTCTCACTTAAATCCAATTAGATAAATAGATTTGACTTCCATTCCAACTCATTTGATTGCAAATAAACTTTTTACCATAAATAAAATTCCAAATTATTAATAACTTTATTCCCATTTCCTTTACACACAAACATCGTATTATAAAGGTATCTACATTATTCTCCATTGGTTTGCCTTAACTTATTTAAGGTAACCTTACATTAATATCTATTGCTATGTTTTCAAATTATTCTTCCCTCGTTCTTCTTTACTATTATTAATTCCAATCTTAACGAATTCAACATTATAAGTTTGATAAATTTATTAAATTCACTCAATTGTTTACAAATTCCATTTTAAATTCAATAACGTAATATTTTACGTTTAATTCTATTTATTTGTAGTAAATACCCTTTGTTGGATTTAATATTCAAATTATAAATAAAATCTTGCTTTCTAAAGTTATATCAACAATGGTCCAACTAAATTTGAATTAGCTTTAACTTTATTTTATGGAATTAACTATTGCAATAAATCCAAATTGATAAATAAGGCTTGATTCCTATATTAACTACTTTGGTTCCAATTAACCTTTTATGGTGAATATGAATTTCAAGGTATAATTGAAATCTTTATATCCATTTGATTTCACTGTTTCATTTTTATTATTAAATCCATTAAATTGCAATAAATTCAATTGATTGCAAACAAATTTGGGTTTTTATTTGGTTATACACAAAATTTCCGTCATCACTTGCCTAACAGAGTTATTATCACTTAAGATCTCATTGCATCCACATTTTCACATTTTCATTCTTAGTTTCTTTACTTCATTCTACGTAAATTATTATAAATGGGATTTTCTTGGTTACATCTTATTTGTATTTAACATTTCTCAATCACCAATTCATTTCACTTTAACTGCGGTAAATTGGCGGATAAATTGAATTTGATTCCCAAAATCTAAATTAACAAGAAACAAGGGTAGGTAACATACAATAGTCATTACTCCAAATTCTAGTCACCTAAATAGGCTTTTATTCCTTGCAAATAAATGTTACTATTTATTTTCATAGTACAAATCTCAATGATTATTCCATTTTATATTTGCTTAGGCCATTTATAGTCCACTATGCATATCTACATAAATGGGTAATTTATTCAATTCATTAAGTGTCAATTCTATTAAGCCCTGTTTACATCCTTATGCATTCTTCTATTACTTTACAAAAGGGAATAACTTTTAAACTCATACACTTAATAACAAAACCGTTATAAATCCAATAAACTTCCAAATCCAAGTTTGTACACATTTTACACAACTATTATGATTTCTCACAAACGTTGAATTTATTAAATGACCATTTATTATAATTTAATTCCCTTAATTGAATCAAATGCTTATTATTATATATATTCTTTTCATTCTACCATTCCTTCCCATTATAAATTCATTAACGTATTTACACATCTCTATCTTTCAAATATCAATAACCAAACTTGATTACAACACTGTCCTTATCAATCTTCATAAATTTGTTCAGATCTATACTCCTTTATATAATTAGAGTTTATGTCTCTATTAGATTTCTTTTCACTACAGGCATAAATTATTACTATCTTACAGATTACATCTTTGTATTAATGAACACCATTCAAGTTAATATTTGTACTACATTCACAGATTCAACATTTGTTTGTTTCTTAAAATTAACTTTAAATCAAATTGTGACAATTTGCATTATCCACATTTATCGTCATAAAATCTAATTTACAAGCCTATACTTAATTATTACCCTACAATACGTTTACGTTACTATAATATCCACTCTTCCGTTACTACGTTTCTATAAATTTATTCGTTTATAAATTTATTGTCTGAAAGTTCTCCTTTTATTGACTAGACACAACAATAACCAAAATAATTAATTAGATTCATTTATATACATTAGATAAATGGGTACACTTCTGCAATAATCCTATAAATGAAAATATTTTGGTGCATAAATTTCTACATACTTAGTGCATTCATTTATTAAATTACAAATTTCCTCAATCCACATAAATCACCCATTCACATAGTTTAATTTAGCGTTTATTTAAATCTTCGTTTATACATTTAGAGTTTCTACTAAATTGAATTACACAACTTATGAACTTTAACAAATTTAGTTCACTTAATAAATTTTCTAATGTTTATTAAATTGCAATCTAATCCAGTTATCATTTCATTAATACCATTTAATCAGCTAATTATAACTAATAGCCACCCACCAATTTACGTTAATTCAATCCATGCCATATAAGTATTTAATTGTCAGCATTAAATTACAATCACTATATCAATTTCTACATTTATTCTTAAACAAATTAAAATTTATATCAAATTAATTTATTAAATATTATTAATTCACGGGTCGTTACAATATCCATAGCTCAAATCAAAGGAAAGACCTAAGAACGGGCCCAAACAAGTAAAAGAACGAAGATGTCCACAGCCCGAAACAAAGGCAAAGGCTAAGAAGGGGCACAAACAAGTAAATTGATAAAGATGTCCACATCTTAAAGCAAAGGCAAGGCCCAAGAAGGAGCCTAAGCAAATAAAAGGACAAGGAAGTCTGAAGCTCAAAGAGGAGACAGAGCCTAAGAAGGGGCAAAGAGAAGATAGACTAAGACGTCTAAAACCATAAATAAGGAAGATGACCACGGTCCAAGTAGAGGCAAAGCTAAAGAATGGGCAAAAAGGGAAAGACAAAGATGTCCAAAATATAAAACAAAGATAAATCACAAGAAGGCAAAGTACATAAGCTACGAAGGAATCCGAAGCCTAATAGAAAGCCAAAAGGAATTAAGCAAGGAGCAAATTTTCACTAGTAGGATAGGAATAGGTTCGTTCAAGGAAATAGATCGAAACAAACTTCTAATAGATCCAATCTTGACCTAGAAATAAGAAAACCTTCAAAGCAAGGTCTATATATTATAAGTATTTATAAATTATTCGGGCCCGCTGAACAATCAAACGGCCGAACAGAACTACCTGCTGAATGTCTGAACGAAACTACCTACTGAGCGGTTGAACGGAACTACCTGCCGAATGGTTGGATGTTCGAACAGAACTACTTGCTGAATGACTGAATGATTAAATAGAACTACTTGGCTCCAATATAATGGTAGTAATTAAAATAATAAATAACAAACACCTTAACAACTACATATCTCTAAACAAGAAGCATTCCTTTAAAGAACGAGAGTTTTCATTACTATTCGAAGTATTAGTCCATGGCAAAGCATTCAATATAGCATTTTGGGTAAGGCTACGAATTTAGAGTCAGATGAAATTGCAAATCTATTGCTTAAGGTTGCTCGAATGACTATTGCTAGACAATTTCTAATTGAGTTTTTGAATTCCTTATTATCAGATAAAATTCTGACAAGTCTTTTTATTGAGTTTCTTGCTTGCATTTTCGATTTCTTAATAATTGAATTCCTGCTTTTCTTAGTGGTTTTCTTGATGATTTTGGGATTACTTATTGAATTTTTGGTTTTCTTGTGGATTCAAGTTTTCATAATATAGTTGGATCGGATTTCTGGCCTTATATTATTACTAGACAAGGATTTTTGGTCTTCTATTATTATTTCCATATTTGAATTTCCGGTCTTCTTCTGTTATTGCCAGATATGGATTTCTCGTCCATTATAATATTATTATTGCCAGATATCGACTTCTATTTCTAGTCTTCTACTATCAACAAATGAGGATTTATATCCTTGTATTACCTGATGGTTTTCTAATCTTCCTAGTATCAGATGTGATTTTGGATTTCTTATTATTTGATAGCTTCTTTATTACCCGAGGGTTTTCTAACCTTATCTTCAAAATTAGCACCTGATATATTTCTAGTTTTTCATCAAATGAACTTTTAATTTTCTTAAATCACTAACATATCAATGAAGCAGATTTCAAGTTCTGAGATAGAAGTCGGCATAAGAAGACAACATCTGATCTAAAATTTTACAAGCAACTCAATATTGAAGGCCAATCTTCGACAACCAAAGGAGAATTAGCTCGGAAAGAAAAGCTTTGAAGACTGATACTAGTCATCTTGAAAAGTTTCTTGCTTAACCCTCTATCCGTTTACCGGTGATATTATTTCAAATTTAAATACTCACTCTTAAGAGCATGTATGAAAATTTACATGATATCTAAACAATAAAAAGTTTAAAGTCCAAAATAACTTTTACAACAAGTCAATGGCTATTGAATAACTAATGTAGAGTTTGTAAGAAAAGCTTAAACTTTTGTGTTGGCTAGAAAAACACAAATAAATGCTAAATCTATGATAAGAAAATAGGTCCATGAATACAAATGAAAATTTTAACAATTAACATAGAATGTCCTAGACATAATGCTACACTAGTAAAAGTATGTTGAGTTAATAGATTGATGCCAAATGCCATATGAGTTACACTATAAAGCAAAAATACGTCAGTATTAATTAGTATTAACAGGTTGTATGAGATCTAAGGATTTAAATGATCTTGATAATTTGAAAACTTTCTTTGTTTGAGTTTAAATTGCAGGCGAAAGGAGAAGTGAAAATACAACAAAATAATAATGGCGACCGTTGCTCCTTTGTTCTTGCAATTTCTGTCATCTCTTTCTTTTCCTTCTTCATCAAACACATCTTCTTTCTATTATAAATTACCCAATCTCAATTCTACTCGTGATTCTTTCTTTAATCGCTCATATGCCCAGGTGGTTTTAGAAGGGAAGTCTTCTGTTCCTCGCTCTTTTCATAGAAATTCTAAAGTGTGGAATTGGGTTTATTCTAGATGAGGAAAGAAGATTTGGTATAGATGTGGGGATTGTCTCATATTGCTATGGAATGCCGAGACCCTGTTCGTTGTTTTATGTGTGGAGTTTCTGGTCATAAAAAGTCTGCCTGTTCGACGAAATTGAAATTTGCTACAATTAAACGCAGAGAGTTATCGATTCCGGAGCATGGTTTCTTGTTCTTTCTGAAGTATATGAAGCTTAAAGGAATTCTTCTAGATCACTTAAGGATACAAATAACAGAGGGTATTGAATTATTAGAGGATCTCTTCAAACATTTTAGCGTTATAAATGAGATGAATATTGGTAGAGATTACAGCAAGAAATTTGGTAACCCCGAAGATCATTTTGGTAAATCAGAAACTCCTTTGGATGGAGTAGATTCTGTCGAAGATTTATTACCATTTCAGGGAGAGAATAATGAGGTTTTTGTTTTGATGAAGATGCTAATGTTGATGCTGGTTCTTCAATTGTTGTTCAAAGAGATGAGTCTTATATTTTCGATCCATTAATATTGGATCTAATTGTGGTGTAGTATAGTCTAGATTTGAAATCTATAAAAGCCATTGATTTTGAATTTGATTTTAAGCAAGATGATCTCACTTTGAGAAATGCTAATTCTTTAGTTAATTATGTAAGAGGAATAAGGAGTTTATATTAGTTCATATTAAAAATTCAGGACAAAGTCTTCTGATGTGGCAAAGTTTGATCTAATTGCCAATAACAAGTTTGATTATCTGAGTACTATGATATAACATAGTGATTTGAGTTCAGCCTTGTTTATAGGAGATGAAATAAATGCTCGTGGATATGATATCAATAATGTGGATTCTTTGTCTCATGAACTTTTAATTGAAAACAAAGTTGAGTCTCTCAGTCTAGCGGAAAAGTGTATGGCTAAAAACATTAACAAGATGTCTATTTTCAGTGAAAATGTTGAAAGTCTGTCAGATGAAGATGATTAATGTGAACAAATAAAGGATAAAGTGTAGATATTTAATGGTGCTTTAATGACATATGGAAGCAATATTAATTCTGAAAAGATGATTCTTGCAGAAGTTGAATGTCTTAAATAGTACGTTACTGATCAGGATGTTGACGGAAAGATTAATTCTTCTGACCGGGTGGAAGAAGTGGATAAATATCAGGTTGATAAATGTGATGCCATGAATGGTAATGTTAGCTGTATGAAAGATGTTTATGGGCAAGCTTCTAATGATATCAAATTTAGTCTTAGTGGTTTTTCTAGAAAGCAAAGGGAAGTTGTTACTGTTTGCTGTGAAGGTGGGCATGTTTCTGAGGTGGACATTAGATCATCTATTGTACAAGTGCTTCGATCTAATGTTTTCAAGGATTCTTTGGTGGTTGACACAGACATGATAAATGATACAGAGGATGACTTGTATAAAAATAAATTTGCACTAAATGAGCTGCTCATATGTGATTTAAAGGCTGGATCGAATGGAGATAATGGCGAAGTTGGATTGGCTGGAGTTAATGGCGAGATAAAAACGACTGGAGGTATTGTAAAAGATGAGTCAGTAGTAAATTTTGGAATGGAAGGTGATGCGGTTTCTTCTTCTGCTGGATATGTAGTAGTATACGAGGAGAAGTGTGCACATTCTCAGTGTACACATACAGTGAAATATTACAAGAGAAAACAAATATGGAATTTCATTCTGAGATTGTTAATGCTAATTGTTTCCAATGATTTTGTGATTGAGAATGTAGAGGCCATATCTGATTGTATTGATTTACTTGCAAGGAGTAAGGGTGGTGAAGAGGCAACAAATTCCTCTCAATTTGATATTAATGGTAAATCTAATTGTGCTGAGATGAAGAGGGACTTCATGTCATTGGATGTCTCTACGTGTTCTTATAATAATGATGCAACTAAAGAAGGTGAATAAATGATAAAAAGCTCCATTTTCTTCTACATCTTCAAGGAGAGATAGACGTAGGATATATGTTACTGCAAGTGGGTCTGTCCGACGTAGTTCTAAGATCCGTAGTCAGCCTTAGTTGTTAGGTGAGTTTCCTAATTCATGCGTCATGAGTGGCGCTGCTAATTCAGGCTTAGGTATGATTTCTGACTTGGACAGTTCATATTCTTCTTATGCTTTAGGTAGTTTGTCTTCCTTTGAGTTTTGTCGGTTAGCTAGGAATACCGTTTTTGTTTTTATTGACATTGAATTAGACACTACTTATATTAAAAGTAGGGAAATTGAAAGGGCTAGATCTGTTGATTTGTGAGGATTATTAGCTAGAATATAAGAGGTCTGCACGATTTAAATATATGTGATAAAATTAGAGCATTTTTAAACATTATTTTATTGACATTGTACTTTTACAAGAAAATAAAATTGAGTGTCCTGACATTCAGTTTTATAGAAGATTGGACAGTTATCACTTTAGGAACTATGCATGTTTACCTTTTGTTGGAGCTTCTTGGGTTTGCTTATAGGGTGGCGGGGTAATTCTTTTAAACGTCTTCAATGTATTTCTAAGCAACACCCTTTGCATATTATTCTCATAAACCTTAGCGATAACTCTATATTAAATATTTCTAATGTTTATGGGCCAAACTAAAAGATTATTCGTCGAGTTATATGGAAAGAATGTTTAGAATTTAGATCTTTAGCTTTTGGTTCTTGGATTATGGAGGGTGATTGTAATGTTACATGCTTTCTAGAAGAGCGATCACCAAGGGAAGGTGGTTTCTCTTCAACGGAAGAATTTGACCAATTTATTATTAATTATTATTTGATTAAAGTTCCTCTTTCTAATAGAGAATTCACATGGAGTAATACAAGGAATTACCTTCAATGGCCCTTCTAGATAGATTTTTCATCAGTGATAAAACTGAGGATAAATTTTCTATTTGTAGAGTTTTTGGTTTGCCTTACACTTATTCTAAACATTGCCCTATCATTCTTATGTGCGATCACCATAAAATTGCAAATAGTTCTTTTAAATTTGAAAAATGTGGTTATTAGAATTCAATTTCTCTAACCTTATTAAAAATAAATGAAGTTCTATGAATTTTTATATTATCAGAAATACGGATAATTCTGCAAAAGAATTTGTTTTAAAACTTAGGGGTCTTAGGAATTATCTTAAAATTTGGAGTACGAATGTTTTCGGTAGTATTAAAAGTAAAAAATAAAATTAACTTTCTGAGATGTTTAAAGTTAACAAGATAAAAGAAACTAGACAATTAAATATATATGAGCGTAACGTTCTCGCTAATTTAAAAGAAGTGCTTAGTTCAATTTTAGAAAAGGAAGAGGTTATATGGAAACAGAGATCTAGAATTTAATGGATTAATGAAGGTGATAATAATATTTTTATTCATAATATGGCTAATGGTAGAAAACGTAGTAACATGATAAATTCTATTTTTGTGAATAATGTAGAATTAGTTGATCAGAGAGATCTTAATAAGGCTTTTACTAATTATTATAGAGATATTTTCGGTAATAAGAATAAGTATAGAATTAATGTATGATGGAATGATCTTTAACCTACTGAATCTAGAATTGACCTTTCTAAGTTTGATAATCCTTTTTCTAAAGAGAAAATTTTGAAGGCTATTAATGACATGCCTGGTGATTAAGCCCCGGGTCCTGATGGGTTTCCTATTCTCTTTTACAAAAAATTTAGGATGGTTTAAATTTCGATTTAATTAACATGTTTAATGAATTTTATATTGGGAAGTTACAATTAAGAAGATTTAATTTCGCAAAAGTAATTTTATTACATAAAAAATCGGTCCTAATAATTTAAAAGATTTTAGACCTATTTCTTTAATTAACCGTTCTGTTAAAATTATTTCAATGGTGTCAGCTAATAAACTTAGCACAATAATGAACGATCTAATTTATTATTCATAAACTACTATCATTAAGGGTAGAAATATAACTAATGGAGTGGCTGCTGTTAAAGAATACATTAATCACTGTTGTAAGAATAATATTACTTTTGCAATTCTAAAACTGGACTTTGCGAAGGCTTTTGACTCGTTGGATTGGGATTTTATTAATGATATGTTTGTAGCTAGAGGTTTAGTAACAAATAGATTAGTTGGATTATGACTTTGCTTAAAACCGATAATTCTAGTATAGTGGTTAACGGTATTTCAAGGATTAAAATTCAATCTAAACGAGGATTAAGGCAGGGTTATCCTTTATCGCCTCTTCTGTTTTCACTAGCTACAGATGTTTTTGCTATGATAATCAAAAAAACGATCGGTAATGGATCTTTGGGGAGTGTTGATAATGTAATCTACCGCAATGGTCTCTCTGTTCTTCAATTTATGGATGATACCTTTATATTTCCTTCCCATTTGCCTAATCATGTAATTACCCTTAAATTTATTTTATATATCTTTGAACTTCTTTTACGGCTAAAAATTAATTTCGAAAAAAGTTCTGTTTTATTATGAAACGGCTTTGATAAGGCTGTTAGTTGCTAATGCGTTTAATTGTAAAACTATGACTTTTCCTTTTGATTATCTTGGTTTTTCAATTAGATCACCTAATCTTAAGCATGATGACTGGTTAATGTAATAGATAAATCTAAAAATAGAATTTCTAATTGGAACGGAAATTTTTGATCTAGAGCGGGTAGATTAGTTCTCATCAACTCTATTTTATCTGCTCTTCCGATCTACTGGATGTATACGCATCTTTTTTCAGATTGGGTGATTAATAAAATTGATAAAATTAGAAGGGGTTTCTTATGGAGTGCCAATAATAGTCTTAAAAGTTTAGTCAATTGGGAAACAGTTTGTAAATCAAAAAAGGAAGGTGGAATAGGAGTTATTAATTTACAAAACATGAATTTGTCTTCATTCCGGAAGTGGTTATGAAAATTCAAGGATATAAATGATAATTTTATTTGAAAAGTAATTATTTCTAAACATTATTATAATGGTAGTAATAATTTATACCAAATACACCTACTGTTATTAATAAGTTATCAAATTTTTGGAAATTAATTTTAAAACGTCATAAGATTTTTAACCTTAGTACTAATACGATTGTTCATTCAGGAAATAATACTTCTTTTTGGCATGATCGTTGATTTCCGTCTTTCCTCTTAAAATAGAATTTAAAGAGCTTTACGAAATTTGTAACTTTAAGATTGCTTTAATTATAGATGTTTTTTCCCCAGATAATGATCCCTCTTGGAATTTTAGTTTTAATAGAATTTTAGAATGTAAAACTCTTAGGCAACTATCTTTGCTTTATGCTAGATTGAATTTATATAATATTGACAGTGAAAATGATAATATTAACTGGGAATGGGGTTAGAGTAAGAAATTTACTTCAAATTCATTTTATGAATTTCTTAATTTCTTGGAAGTAACTTATAACTCTTTTAATACTATGAATTTTTAAAAAGAAAAAATATGCTATTTGATAATAAATGTTCTTTTTATAAATTGTATTTTGAAGATATTAAACGTGTGTATTACGAGTGCATGGATGCTTACTACATTCTAAATAATACTCTCAAAATCTTTAACTTTGATCTTACAACTAAAGTTACTGATTGTGACTATAATTGGAATAATTTAAGAATTAAGTTTAAAAAGGAAAATATAATTTTACTTGATGCTTTACTCATTATAATCTGTTGTTATATTTGGTTTGAAAGAAACCAGAGAGTTTTTAATAGTAGTAGTAGTAGTAGTAGTAGTAGTAGTAGTAGTAGTAGTAGTAGTAGTAGTAGTAGTAGTAGTAATAGTCATTTTAATAAACTGATTTTTATAATATCATCGTTTTTTTAATTGGATCTCAAATCCTATATATAGATTAACTAAAAATAATTGTTTCAAAGAATATCTTAATAAGATTAGTAATAATATTAAGCTTTTTAAACATAAAACAATATTTTTAACATTAATAATTATAGCATTAACATTTTTTTCAAATTTGGATGATGATTTTACCGATTATAATAATGTTCTTTCGGTTGAAGAAACATTAGGATAATTTTTATGATGTTTTAGTTTATAGGCTTTTAACTTCATTTTTTGTTAATTTTTACCTTTTAATTTTGATATCTCTTTTTTACATCTTTAGAATTGGTTAAGTTGTTGCGTAATGAACTTGGTTTCCTTTTTAGTCTGTTTCATATTTTAGTTGCTTTCTGTCTTATAATTTTATCTTTAGTTTTATTACTTTTGCTTCATTAATACATATATATGTGTGTGTGTGTGTGTTTTATTCTTATAATTTTCTTTAGTTCCATTTATAGATATAGGTTTAGGCCAAAAATGGAGCTATATTTCTATTTGCAGGTTTTTAGGATTGCTGTTGACATGATTATAATTAGATGTTCATTCAGGATCTTCTGCTTTTGCAGCAAGGAGTTCTTTCCTGTTCGTCCACGTCTGTATTGTGGCGTTCTTCATTTTGGTTCTTCCGCATCTGCAGGGTGGTGTTATTCTTTTTGGATCCACATTTGCAGTGAGGCATTCTTTTCAGTTCTTCCGCATCTGCAAAGTGGCGATCTTCACTTTGGATCATCCACATTTACAGTGAGGCCTTCATTCTGGATTTTCAGAGTTTGCGGTGAGGTGTTCTTTCTCCGCTGGAGCTGCCTATTGATCTCATTCGCACTGGGTTGCTGCATGGTTTTTTTGGGTACTTCTAATACCTCATTATCGGGTGGTGGCCTTGCTGGAGCTCGATTTTGAGGTGTAATTGGCGGTGACATTACCAGAGCTCATTCTAGATGTACATGTACCCTTTTTCATTGTTTTTGTACTATGATTAGTTACCTGTCAGGCATGTTGGCAGCACCTTTGTTTTTAGCGATACACATTGTAACGACCCCGGATTTTTATGAATTTAAATTTATAATTTAAATGAATTTTTGAATTAAATTTGTAAAATTGATTATAAATGGCAGCGAGTTTCCCCGATTCAAATAGAAAAGAAATATTAAGTCGTATGAAATTGAAAATTTGTATATATTGGATTTGAAATAAAATAAGAAATAAATGTTTAAGTAAATTTGAATTTAATATATAGGAAATATGAACTACAAACAAAGTATATTTATAAGATATAAATCTATGTATAACAAGACATACAAGTCAATGAAATATTTAAGTTAGAAGTGTAAATAAATCCATACAAGATGAATTATAAAATATAAATTAAACACATTGAACAAAAATAATAACATTTAATGTCATTCATATTACAAAACAAGTAAAATAATATTTTAAGTTAACAATAGAAATTTATTCTTATTCCAAAGTATAAGTTAAATATAAAATGAATTAAACTATAAAATGAGTACGAAGTAACACCTTAGGTAAAAATATAACAACATATAAAGAATATAATTCATTTATAAAATAAAGTATGCTAGGCAAATAAATATTATAAGTTGCCTGTAGAATTTTGAGATGCAAAGCTAAGGACCAAGTAATTTAAAAATGTATACAAGTATGCAAAATCATATCGGCCGAAAGAAAAATATATTTAAATACCTATAAACAAGACATAGAGGACTTTAGCAATAAATGCAAATGTCCTTAATATACCATATAATATTCATCATCTACTATAGCCAAATCTTGCTTAGTTAAAATACAAATGGAAAGTATCTCTGACCATTGGAAAGTAAACATCACTTTGTACAAAAAGAACATACTATCACCTGTACAAATAATATAATACCCTGTACACTTTCTTCTATATGATCAACTTCATCTCAGTTTTGTTCATTCGAAACTGAGAAAACCAGAAGATAAGCATCACGTTTCCAAACATGGAAAACAAAAACAACAAACTAGATCAATTTGCAAAACTTGTAGACATAGGAAAGATCAAAGTTTTCAACTTGGAACGGAGAAGAAAAGAGTTCCAGTTCCCATCTTCTCTTCAAAGCTCAGGGAAATATGATCAAAAACAAAGATAAAAAAAAACAGAGCAGTTTGGAAAATTTCATGGTCCATATTTTCAAACTCAATCTTCTCCTCTGTTCTTTATAATTCCAAGGTGAGTAACCTCACTTTTGTTACTTTAAAGCCAAATTTTGTTGCATGCTAGTGTTGTTGAACTAAATTTGTATTGGGTGAATCTTCTGTGTGTATAGATGTATGATGTATGTATGTTATTTCCAACAGAAGCTACTCTATTATAGTTCCAGTTTTTCTGTGTGGTATAAATTTATTTTTCCTTGGAACTAATTGTTGATAGGACTAAGTTACAAACAAAAGATGTTTGATTAATCATAGATTAAGGTTTAAAAGTTAAATTTAGATAAATTAAAAATGAGTGACTCTGTAAACCAAAACCAACAGTGCAATTGTATATAAAGTTGAAACCCAAACTTTGTAATTCATTAACCCAAGATTATAGATTGAATCCATACACCAAAACATGATTTTTAACACTAAAACCATAATTTCTAGTTTGGGAATAAGTGTGCATTTCTGGGTGAACTGGATATGGGTTTGGGGCAAATTCTGGTGATCTCGATGTTAAGGGAGGTCGTGGCTCTCTAGGATGGTAGAGGAGTGAACAGGGGTTGCAGGAAAATTTCTGGGGAGGCGAGCAGATGAACGTGGAAGCGGTGGTGACGAACTCTAGCTTGTAAACCTAGTTTGGACGTGGATTTGTGTTTCGATTCGTTCGTCACCGTTAGGTGATCGAGTTCAACGTGGCTTTGGGGGATGGTAGCGGGGTGGTAGACGAGGTCGTGGCCGGAATTTCATGACCTCCGGTGGTCGGAGGAGTGGATGCGACGCGTTGACAGGTTTGGGGTTGGTGGCTTTTGCGCATTCCAGGTTTGAGTTGCGAACTCGATTTTGATTCGAGATGCTGCAGTGGCTTTGGAGGATCGTGATGATGTCATGAGTTGATCAGCGAAGGGTTGCAGTTCTGGTGGGTGGCCGGAGGTGGTCAGAGACACGGTGCATGTGCACCGTGCATTTTTGAGGTCTGGTGGGTTTTTTATGGGGGTGTGCAGTTTTTTTCTCGGGGAAGACTCGGGTTATACGAGAGCTCGACTCGAAGATGGGGGAGGCAAGACTCGAAGCAAGTTTGATTTCCTCGAGTCAGTTTGTTTTGCTTCAGTTTTTTTCAAAACCTGTTTGCAAACTTGAAATTTTACCAAATTTAAATAGAATTTAAAGTTGTGAGATAGTTTTAAACAAGTATAAATCTAGATGAAGTTTAGATTCAAATGATTTTGAATCTTAAAAAGTTTTAAATTATTTCAATGAGGGTTTATTTTTTTAAAAACTGCAGATTTCCAGATTTTCAAATTTGAATTTTAAATCTGAAAATAAGATTTAAACAATGGTTTAAATTTAAAAGTTAAGTTCAGTTTTCAAATCAAATAATTAAAGTAGTGGATTCAAAAAAATCATTTTTGAATCTAGGTCAGGGAATTTGAACCAGTTTCTAAAACTGGATGTTTTTAAATCAAGTTTAAATCAAATAGTTTTTTAAGTAAATTTATTTCAAACAAATGTTTTAAAACTTGAATTTTGGTAAAGTTCTTTTATAAAAGAAATTTCAGGAAAAAAATTTATTAATTAAACTGTTTTAAATAACTTGAATGATAAATGTTCTTCACATTTATTTTAAAGGATTATAAATTGAATTTAAATTTGATTAATGTTTAAATGGTTAATCATTTTGGATCTTAAATTCAAAATGGAATTTAAATTTGAATTTAAAAGTGTAATGTTTTTAAATATATAGTTAAACGTTAATTAAATCATAAGTAAAGGAAATGAATTATATTAAGGATAATTAAGGTTCTTAGTGATTTAATTAATAAGGTAATTAAAGAATGATTTTTTTTATAAATTAATAAATTAGATTAATTTATAATTAGAAATAATTAATAATGATTTAATCTAAAATAATTTCTTAAGAAAGTGATTAAGAAATGTTATTGGTTAATAAAGATAATCGACTAAGGAGTATGGAATATTGACAAAGGTGATTAATTTTAATAATTAATTTGGATTAATTAAAATAAGTAATTAAAAGTTTAAATTAAGTAAGGAATAATTAATTTATAAACTAAGGATTATTAATTGGATATTAATTAATAATTAAAGTTGATTTAATCAAGTGATTAAGCAATAAATTGATTTAAGGATGGTGTGATAAATTAATTTAAGTAATTAATTTGAGAATATAAGTGGTCAAGAATAATTATTAATTTATCAAGGGAAAATTATTAAATAAAAGTGATCAAGAATAATTATTAATTAAGGAGTAATTAATGATTAATTAAAGGATAGTTTATTAAATGTTTTAAAATTAATTGATTATTAATTTACCATAACTAGAAAATTTATTCACGGAAATTTATCTAATTAAATTAATCACATAATTGAATAAATCCTACCTATGGATGCTTTGATTATATTGGATGTTAAACTGTTTGATATCCCTATTATATGATGCTTTATGATTATCCTGATTTGTGTTGTAATCTGTGATGTAATTTATTATCCTTGATATATATATATATCTACGAATCTGTGTATGAATGATAAGCGTCATAATTTATATCGCTTATCGAATATATTGTTGTATTTGATCTATGATGATTAAATGATGTTGCACAAATTGTGTTAAACCCCTGGACTACACTTATACACACACAAATATGGATTTCACGAGGAAATCGGTTAAGTCACAGATAATTTAAATTTAATGTTTTTGAAATTAAAGTTTTAATTTCAAATTGATTTTGAAAATGGATTTGGGTTAAACGGTAAATCTTTTGAAAAAGGTTTTCACAGATAAAAGCTATTTTGAATAACTCGGTAAAATCTCCAATTTAAATAATTCAATTTGAATTTGAATTCGATATTTGGAATTGAATTCGATGATTGGAAATTATGGTTAAAGATATTATAAACATGTTTGTATGAATTTAAACCATTTTAAAGGTATGGTTTTGGGAATTTGAATTTAACCCAAGGATTTCAACTCGTATAAATGAATCAGATTTCCAAAATGAAAACTGTTGTTTTCAAATGATAAACACTTTTAGATAAGAACCGTGATTCCAGTTAATTAGGGGAATTTCAAGATTGAATAGAGAAATGATTTTCCTAAGTTATGAATGAATTCTTTTTGAAAGCTATGAATTAAATCTATTTATTTTTAACAGATTTAAATTGATGATTTGTTTAAATCAAATTGAAATGAAATTGTTTTGAAGGCTATAAGTTAAATCTTTGATTTAAAGATTTAACGAGTTAATCAAATTGAAATGAAATTGTTTTGAAGGCTATAAGTTAAATCTTTGATTTAAAGATTTAACGAGTTAATCAAATTGAAATGAAATTGTTTTGAAGGCTATAAGTTAAATCTTTGATTTAAAGATTTAAGGAGTTAATCAAATTGAAATGAAAATTGATTTGGAAAATCTGTGAATGAATCTTTTATTTAAAAGATTAAAATGTGAAAATTGTTTAAACCGTTAAAGGTTGTGAAAATGAATATTTTTGTTTAAAGATTGAAAATGGTAATTTGTTAAGCCATTTGAAGAAAAGTTTTGGGTAATAAGTTGTGACTTAATTGAAATCCCATATCCATATGTTTTAAATGTTTTCGCTCACTATTCGGTTTAGCCGGGAAAGGACCTTTGTGTCGTATAACCCATTCCGAATATGTGATTCGACGTTATGGATAGCATTTGAAGTCCGGTGGTGAAGACCGGGTATTTGCGAAAGCGATAGGATGACCTATCGATTGTTTCTGCACCGAGTCGCGCCGGTATAGAGACTCCCTAAGTGATGGGAAATCCGATCGGGATTGTGAATATCCGGATTGCAAGGACTTCTTTGTAAGTGCCTTTGGTTCTGTTCGAACCCGGAACAGACTTGTATGGATTGTATGTCTGACATTACAAATTGAGATATAAAGCAGATTTCTTTCAAATATATTTCTGTTGGTGGCGGAGAATTCATTCTCTTAGCTTAACACCCTTCTCTGAGACGTACGAGCTCAGAGGTTATGTAGTTGATGGTTATCAGCGATATATTCCCAATTTAGTAATGTGACATGCTGAGTGTTGCTGTGAAATGATCATTGTGTTGATTATTTGTGATAGGATCATTTATTTGATCGTCTATCTTAGTGATCATTTCTATGATCATTTGTTGACCCAAAGCATAGCTTTTGTATAAAGCGTGGCTTTGTGGACGAGACTTCGTCGAACCTCACACCCCGGAATGGTCAAAACAGGAAAGATGCAGCAAGGTTATGAGGGGTAGCTCCCTTTAGGGTATGTGCATTTCCTTCTGGAAAAGGGTGGTATCATGGTATGGAGCCCAGGTACTTACTCATGTTGAAAACACTTATTATTTGGTGTGATGTTGATTAGAGAGCTCTCGGTTAAAGGTCCCGAAGGGCCGGGGGATGGCGTACTCGTGTCAGTTGTTACCTAGTTTGAAAGGTAACCCGACCTTGTGTTGGCAGAGATCCGGTTAGGTTCTCGGGACGTCCTTCCAGAGGCGTTTCCATATGGCAATGGGAAGTTCCTTGGCCTGACCATTCGTTGGAAATCCAAAGAAACAATACGATCTTGTACGGTTTTAGTTGTAGAACCTGCTTCCTCAGGAGGTAGCTATAGCAGGCATAATATAATGGTACCTATGCTGGCTAAGATTTATATTCTACTTTCGAAATGATTTGTTCTACACTATGCACTAGTAATAATATCAACTGTTTCTTTTTAATGCGTATCAAGCATCTTTGACTAACATAAGAAGAAATCTCCTCTAAGTCTGCATTTGCATTGTGTGTGTGGCGGGAGGTCTTATGGTAGTCTCATTTTTTAAAAAAAAACATTGCGAATTGACTATGAAAATCTTTTGTGTGAACGTTTTAAAAGATAAACTGTTTTTGTTGCTCACACCAGTCCCACGACTGATCCGGAGTTTATTGTTTTCTTTCCTAAACTCTGGGTGCTCATTATTTTCTACACGAGCAGTCTAGAGTTTGGGTTTTTCAGATAGTCAGGTTTAGTAGATTATCTGGAGTTGGTTCAGTCTCTGGACCACACCAGTCTTGCTTATCTTGGTGCATCGTTATTGGGAGTTCGAGCTATTGCTGGATTGATTCTTGAAAATGGAGTTGCAGTTCTCGGAGTTCTCTTTTGAAGACTATCTTAGAGTTATATTGTTCCGCTGCTAGATGTTATCTATCGTTTTCTTTTCCGCTGCTATTTTATTGTATCATATCTCTGATGTATATTGACATCTATTGGATCATCTGTTGTACCAGATATTGTATCAAAGCTGTGTATCAATGTATTATTCTTTTATTCCGCTGTGTTGTTTACTTAATGTTGTTATAAGCTCCGACGAATCGGATTTGAACGGTCGAATCTATGGCATTCGAATACGATATGAAGTATGGATGTCGACTTTCTAGCGGGCAAAATCCGCTCTCGTCACATTTGGTATCAGAGCTAAGGGTTGAACTTTAGCTCAGGAGTGTAACACATTAAGTAACTCATTAGAGATAGGGTGAAGTAAACCTTAGAATGAGTATATCCCTAAGATATATGTTCGAATGTCTCAGTAAATTCTCTTACTATCTACTGATAGTAAGTATGAGTACAAGAAGAAAACGAGATAGGGGACAGGGAAGTACCATTTCATATGGTCAATACCTTGCAACAGCGGAAATAACTTTCTTATCAATATTTTTTGATTCGTTTCCAAATTCTTTTGAATTCTTCGTACCAGCTCCAGAAAGAAGTTTCGATGCGGTGATGCCCTATGAAATCGTTGTAGAAATTCTTTCTTCGTATTTCATCAGTTTTTGATTTAAACTTTAATGAATTTGAAATTTTAAATGAACTGGAAATTTTGATTTGAGTTAATTTGGATTAATAGAATTTGAGAATAATTTGAATTGAATCAATTAAACGATTTTGTTTAAAACCAAAATTGAAATTCTATTGTAATTTATTGTAAATATTGAAGTCCGAAGAGGGACAAATTGGTATATATTTTGAGATATTCCGACTTGAGTTTGGAATCCATATCTTGAGTTTGAAGAATTATAGGAGATCGAGTCTATCTATCTCATTGTTGTTTTCGTGCCTACGAATTTCGAGGACGAAATTCTTTTAAGGAGGGAAATTTGTAACGACCCCGGATTTTTATGAATTTAAATTTATAATTTAAATGAATTTTTGAATTAAATTTGTAAAATTGATTATAAATGGCAGCGAGTTTCCCCGATTTAAATAGAAAAAAATATTAAGTCGTATGAAATTGAAAATTTGTATATATTGGATTTGAAATAAAATAAGAAATAAATGTTTAAGTAAATTTGAATTTAATAAATAGGAAATATGAACTACAAACAAAGTATATTTATAAAATATAAATCTATATATAACAAGACATACAAGTCAATGAAATATTTAAGTTAGAAGTGTAAATAAATCCATACAAGATGAATTATAAAATATAAATTAAACACATTGAACAAAAATAATAACATTTAATGTCATTCATATTACAAAACAAGTAAAATAATATTTTAAGTTAACAATAGAAATTTATTCATATTCCAAAGTATAAGTTAAATATAAAATGAATTAAACTATAAAATGAGTACGAAGTAACACCTTAGGTAAAAATATAACAACATATAAAGAATAGAATTCATTTATAAAATAAAGTATGCTAGGCAAATAAATATTATAAGTTGCCTGTAGAATTTTGAGATGCAAAGCTAAGGACCAAGTAATTTAAAAATGTATACAAGTATGCAAAATCATATCGGCCGAAAGAAAAATATATTTAAATACCTATAAACAAGACATAGAGGACTTTAGCAATAAATGCAAATGTCCTTAATATACCATATAATATTCATCATCTACTATAGCCAAATCTTGCTTAGTTAAAATACAAATGGAAAGTATCTCTGACCATTTGAAAGTAAACATCACTTTGTACAAAAAGAACATACTATCACCTGTACGAATAATATAATACCCTGTACACTTTCTTCTATATGATCAACTTCATCTCAGTTTTGTTCATTCGAAACTGAGTAAACCAGAAGATAAGCATCACGTTTCCAAACATGGAAAACAAAAACAACAAACTAGATCAATTTGCAAAACTTGTAGACATAGGAAAGATCAAAGTTTTCAACCTGGAACGGAGAAGAAAAGAGTTCCAGTTCCCATCTTCTCTTCAAAGCTCAGGGAAATATGATCAAAAATAAAGATAAAAAAAACAGAGCAGTTTGGAAAATTTCATGGTCCATATTTTCAAACTCAATCTTCTCCTCTGTTCTTTGTAATTCCAAGGTGAGTAACCTCACTTTTGTTACTTTAAAGCCAAATTTTGTTGCATGCTAGTGTTGTTGAACTAAATTTGTATTGGGTGAATCTGCTGTGTGTATAGATGTATGATGTATGTATGTTATTTCCAACAGAAGCTACTCTATTATAGTTCCAGTTTTCTGTGTGGTATAAATTTATTTTTCCTTGGAACCAATTGTTGATAGGACTAAGTTACAAACAAAAGATGTTTGATTAATCATAGATTAAGGTTTAAAAGTTAAATTTAGATAAATTAAAAATGAGCGACTCTGTAAACCAAAACCAACAGTGCAATTGTATAGAAAGTTGAAACCCAAACTTTGTAATTCATTAACCCAAGATTATAGATTGAATCCATACACTAAAACATGATTTTTAACACTAAAACCATAATTTCTAGTTTGGGAATAAGTGTGCATTTCTGGGGTGAACTGGATATGGGTTTGGGGCAAATTCTGGTGATCTCGATGTTAAGGGAGGTCGTGGCTCTCTAGGATGGTAGAGGAGTGAACAGGGGTTGCAGGAAAATTTCTGGGGAGGCGAGCAGATGAACGTGGAAGCGGTGGTGACGAACTCTAGCTTGTAAACCTAGTTTGGACGTGGATTTGTGTTTCGATTCGTTCGTCACCGTTAGGTGATCGAGTTCAACGTGGCTTTGGGGGATGGTAGCGGGGTGGTAGACGAGGTCGTGGCCGGAATTTCGTGACCTCCGGTGGTCGGAGGAGTGGATGCGACGCGTTGACAGGTTTGGGGTTGGTGGCTTTTGCGCATTCCAGGTTTGAGTTGCGAACTTGATTTTGATTCGAGATGCTGCAGTGGCTTTGGAGGATCGTGATGATGTCATGAGTTGATCGGCGAAGGGTTGCAGTTCTGGTGGGTGGCCGGAGGTGGTCAGAGACACGGTGCATGTGCACCGTGCATTTTTGAGGTCTGGTGGGTTTTTTTTGGGGGTGTGCAGTTTTTTTCTCGGGGAAGACTCGGGTTATACGAGAGCTCGACTCGAAGCAGGGGGAGGCAAGACTCGAAGCAAGTTTAATTTCCTCGAGTCAGTTTGTTTTGCTTCAGTTTTTTTCAAAACCTGTTTGCAAACTTGAAATTTTACCAAATTTAAATAGAATTTAAAGTTGTGACATAGTTTTAAACAAGTATAAATCTAGCTGAAGTTTAGATTCAAATGATTTTGAATCTTAAAAAGTTTTAAATTATTTCAACGAGGGTTTATTTTTTTTAAAAACTGCAGATTTCCAAATTTTCAAATTTGAATTTTAAATCTGAAAATAAGATTTAAACAGTGGTTTAAATTTAAAAGTTAAGTTCAGTTTTCAAATCAAATAATTAAAGTAGTGGATTCAAAAAAATCATTTTTGAATCTATGTCAGGGAATTTGAACCAGTTTCTAAATCTGGATGTTTTTAAATCAAGTTTAAATCAAATAGTTTTTTAAGTAAATTTATTTCAAAAAAATGTTTTAAAACTTGAATTTTGGTAAAGTTCTTTTATAAAAGAAATTTCAGGAAATTTTTTTATTAATTAAACTGTTTTAAATAACTTGAATGATAAATGTTCTTCACATTTATTTTAAAGGATTATAAATTGAATTTAAATTTGATTAATGTTTAAATGGTTAATCATTTTGGATCTTAAATTCAAAATGGAATTTAAATTTGAATTTAAAAGTGTAATGTTTTTAAATATATAGTTAAACGTTAATTAAATCATAAGTAAAGGAAATGAATTATATTAAGGATAATTAAGGTTCTTAGTGATTTAATTAATAAGGTAATTAAAGAATGATTTTTTTTTATAAATTAATAAATTAGATTAATTTATAATTAGAAATAATTAATAATGATTTAATCTAAAATAATTTCTTAAGAAAGTGATTAAGAAATGTTATTGGTTAATAAAGATAATCGACTAAGGAGTATGGAATATTGACAAAGGTGATTAATTTTAATAATTAATTTGGATTAATTAAAATAAGTAATTAAAAGTTTAAATTAAGTAAGGAATAATTAATTTATAAACCAAGGATTATTAATTGGATATTAATTAATAATTAAAGTTGATTTAATCAAGTGATTAAGCAATAAATTGATTTAAGGATAGTGTGATAAATTAATTTAAGTAATTAATTTGAGAATATAAGTGGTCAAGAATAATTATTAATTTATCAAGGGCAAATTATTAAATAAAAGTGATCAAGAATAATTATTAATTAAGGAGTAATTAATGATTAATTAAAGGATAGTTTATTAAATGTTTTAAAATTAATTGATTATTAATTTACCATAACTAGAAAATTTATTCACGGAAATTTATCTAATCAAATTAATCAGATAATTGAATAAATCCTACCTATGGATGCTTTGATTATATTGGATGTTAAACTGTTTGATATCCCTGTTATATGATGCTTTATGATTATCCTGATTTGTATTGTAATCTGTGATGTAATTTATTATCTTTGATATATATATATATATATATATATATATATATATATATATATATCTACGAATCTGTGTATGAATGATAAGCGTCATAATTTATATCGCTTATCGGATATATTATTGTATTTGATCTATGATGATTAAATGATGTTGCACAAATTGTGTTAAACCCCTGGACCACACTTATACACACACAAATATGGATTTCACGAGGAAATCGGTTAAGTCACAGATAATTTAAATTTAATGTTTTTGAAATTAAAGTTTTAATTTCAAATTGATTTTGAAAATGGATTTGGGTTAAACGGTAAAGCTTTTGAAAAAGGTTTTCACAGATAAAAGCTATTTTGAATAACTCGGTAAAATCTCCAATTTAAATAATTCAATTTGAATTCGAATTCGATATTTGGAATTGAATTCGATGATTGGAAATTATGGTCAAAGATATTGTAAACATGTTTGTATGAATTTAAACCATTTTAAAGGTATGGTTTTGGGAATTTGAATTTAACCCAAGGATTTCAACTCGTATAAATGAATCAGATTTTCAAAATGAAAACTGTTGTTTTCAAATGATAAACACTTTTAGATAAGAACCGAGATTCCAGTTAATTAGGGGAATTTCAAGATTGAATAGAGAAATGATTTTCCTAAGTTATGAGTGAATTCTTTTTGAAAGCTATGAATTAAATCTGTTTATTTTTAACAGATTTAAATTGATGATTTGTTTAAATCAAATTGAAATGAAATTGTTTTGAAGGCTATAAGTTAAATCTTTGATTTAAAGATTTAACGAGTTAATCAAATTGAAATGAAATTGTTTTGAAGGCTATAAGTTAAATCTTTGATTTAAAGATTTAACGAGTTAATCAAATTGAAATGAAATTGTTTTGAAGGCTATAAGTTAAATCTTTGATTTAAAGATTTAAGGAGTTAATCAAATTGAAATGAAAATTGATTTGGAAAATCTGTGAATGAATCTTTTATTTAAAAGATTAAAATGTGAAAATTGTTTAAACCGTTAAAGGTTGTGAAAATGAATCTTTTTGTTTAAAGATTGAAAATGGTAATTTGTTAAGCCATTTGAAGAAAAGTTTTGGGTAATAAGTTGTGACTTAATTTAAATCCCATATCCATATGTTTTAAATGTTTTCGCTCACTATTCGGTTTAGCCGGGAAAGGACCTTTGTGTCGTATAACCCATTCCGAATATGTGATTCGACGTTATGGATAGCATTTGAAGACCGGTGGTGAAGACCGGGTATTTGCGAAAGCGATAGGATGACCTATCGATTGTTTCTACACCGAGTCGCGCCGGTATAGAGACTCCCTAAGTGATGGGAAATCCGATCGGGATTGTGAATATCCAGATTGCAAGGACTTCTTTGTAAGTGCCTTTGGTTCTGTTCGAACCCGGAACAGACTTGTATGGATTGTATGTCTGACATTACAAATTGAGATATAAAGCAGATTTCTTTCAAATATATTTCTGTTGGTGGCGGAGAATTCATTCTCTTAGCTTAACACCCTTCTCTGAGACGTACAAGCTCAAAGGTTATGTAGTTGATGGTTATCAGCGATATATTCCCAATTTGGTAATGTGACATGCTGAGTGTTGCTGTGAAATGATCATTGTGTTGATTATTTGTGATAGGATCATTTCTATGATCATTTGTTGACCCAAAGCATAGCTTTTGTATAAAGCGTGGCTTTGTGGACGAGACTTCGTCGAGCCTCACACCCCGGAATGGTCAAAACAGGAAAGATGCAGCAAGGTTATGAGGGGTAGCTCCCTTTAGGGTATGTGCATTTCCTTCTGGAAAAGGGTGGTATCATGGTATGGAGCCCAGATACTTACTCATGTTGAAAACACTTATTATTTGGTGTGATGTTGATTAGAGAGCTCTCGGTTAAAGGTCCCAAAGGGCCAGGGGATGGCATACTCGTGTCAGTTGTTACCTAGTTTGAAAGGTAACCCGACCTTGTGTTGGCAGAGATCCGGTTAGGTTCTCGGGACGTCCTTCCAGAGGCGTTTCCATGTGGCAATGGGAAGTTCCTTGGCCTGACCATTCGTTGGAAATTCAAAGAAACAATACGATCTTGTACGGTTTTAGTTGTAGAACCTGCTTCCTCATGAGGTAGCTATAGCACGCATAATATAATGGTACCTATGCTGGCTAAGATTTATATTCTACTTTCGAAATGATTTGTTCTACACTATGCACTAGTAATAATATCAACTGTTTCTTTTTAATGCGTATCAAGCATCTTTGACTAACATAAGAAGAAATCACCTCCAAGTCTGCGTTTGCATTGTGTGTGTGGCGGGAGGTCTTATGGTAGTCTCATTTTAAAAAAAAAACATTGCGAATTGACTATGAAAATCTTTTGTGTGAACGTTTTAAAAGATAAACTATTTTTGTTGCTCACACCAGTCCCACGACTGATCCGGAGTTTATTGTTTTCTTTCCTAAACTCTGGGTGCTCATTATTTTCTACACGAGCAGTCTAGAGTTTGGGTTTTTCAGATAGTCAGGTTTAGTAGATTATCTGGAGTTGGTTCAGTCTCTGGACCACACCAGTCTTGCTTATCTTGGTGCTTCGTTATTGGGAGTTCGAGCTATTCCTGAATTGATTCTTGAAAATGGAGTTGCAGTTCTCGGAGTTCTCTTTTGAAGACTATCATAGAGTTATATTGTTCCGCTGCTAGATGTTGTCTATCGTTTTCTTTTCCGCTGCTATTTTATTGTATCATATCTCTGATGTATATTGATATCTATTGGATCATCTGTTGTACCAGATATTGTATCAAAGCTGTATATCAATGTATTATTCTTTTATTCCGCCGTGTTGTTTACTTAATGTTGTTATAAGCTCCGGCGAATCGGATTTGAACGGTCGAATCTATGGCATTCGAATACGATATGAAGTATGGATGTCGATTTTCGAGCGGGCAAAATCCGCTCTCGTCACACACATACACATGTATTCCATCCTCTATTCTTGAGGATCACACATTTCTCTCAAAAATATATCACGCGAAAGAAGAACACCATCATAATGAATGGATTTGAAAGACTGTGAAAAGCAAGAAAAATTCATGGTTTTCCCTAAAGGGTAAAAGGCTTCTTTTATATAGAGGGGACAAATTTTATCCCTATAATTTTCAAATAATATAAACCAAGGAATCAATATCGAGACTAAGTCAAAGTTTAAAGCTTCAGATGATAAGATCGTGTGAATATGAATGTTGACGTTAAAGTCCTTATCAGCATCGAAGACCATAAGATCATGTTGAAGAAACAACACCACCCCTTAACAATTGTCGATATTCTTCTATGTCACACATCACCTATAATGTCGACATCTTCACTCATGCATCACCACATATGATCAAGGTTAATGTTGATATGTGCTTATCCAATGCCATGAATCAACTTCGAAGATATGAAAGAAAAGACATGAACATGACTTTACCTTCCTTGGTGAAGGAATGCTCTTTGTTCACGATGATTGCCAATGCTTTTGAAGATGTATGATCAACAATACTCTTGCAATGTACATCAAAAACATAAGGACGGATGAGCGTTGAAGATATGTATATGAAATTGCCAGTAATAAAAGAAGCAACGACATCAAATCTAGACATTATCCTCTTCGTCGCACTCAAAGACATATGACTATTGAGCATGTAAAGATGGATACCGCTGAGGAAATAGGATACCGTTCTTCGTCGAAAATGGAATAAAACACTACTGAATGCAACCAAGCATCATAAGCCATCATTCAGTGTCAATATGTCGTATAGTGCACTTCATAGCTGCAGAATCTCATCGACGTTTCTATTCGTCAATCAAAGCAAGCTTATCGTCAATAACCTCAAATGTAGTCAAAAAAAGTGGCACCATATTTCACAAGCACATCAAAAACAGTGCTCTACAATGGTGCCAAAGGTCATCGACACCAAAGGAATATAAAGTAGACCGCTCTTCATCATACCCAACTTTGCACTTCATCTCTCATTTAGTGCACTTCATCAACATTGGGGAACGTTGCTATTCATCTGCATCGCCTTAACTATTGTCATCGAAAGTCACCAAGTCATCAACTTCGATGCAATACCATACAAAGACATTCATTCATGACAACATTCAGAGATAATGCCCCTCCTCTTCAAAAAAAGTTGGTGCCACCTTTCTATTGACATTGAAGTCAACCCAGCCGAAGTCATCCAGGGTAGAGTGTTGCCGCTTTTCCCTTATAAATAGGTACCAAGGGGTACCATTTAGGGGACTGAATTCTCTCCTTTCACTTCTTGTGTGTTTTCAACTTTGCAAACCCTAAATCAATTTAGGGATTTTGCCAATTGTAATACTTGAACAATTCTACACATAATGATTTGAAAATTAAACAAGGACATAGCCTTTTGAATCAATTTGAACTATGACTTGCATAATCGTTGCACATTGATTTGCTTGGACTTGTGACTAACATAGCATAATGAATTTCCTTAAGCTTGTTATTTGACTATTGCAATGCATATTGGCATAAACGTCGACCTTTATATTGACTTGTACTTTGCATACTATCTCAAACCCTTACTGACGACATTGGCTAAACTTAGAGCCGATGTTGATGTATATTTTTATCTAATGACTTTGATTGGCCTCAGTAAGGCCTCTCTTTAAAGTTGCTATGTTTTGCACACTTTTGGGGTTAGAAAATTTATTTTCTAACAACTTGACTTCTGACTCGAACATGCGTATCATATCGACCTTATTCGTGTTTGAGACTTTCATATTAAACTTCGACTACAACCTGACTTCGATCTTTATCTTACATAACATATTTAAATTTACATATTGAACATGCACATTGACTTCGACCCTATATGACTCTGGCTTTGATAATTGAACATAGAATTGCAATGGACATTGAATCATGCACATATCAGCCTATGACTTCGATGACTTCGACCATCTTCGAAGAGACTAATCTTTAATTAACCCATCTTTTATTCACTTTTGGGCATTAACGAATTTATTTATTAACAGAGTGCGTAGGAAGTCTTTTCCTATGCAATAGCTCTCGAGCCTTTAGCTGGACTGTATTGGGTTAGGCGCATTCCAAACATAGTTGAACAATTTTTTTCTATCATGCACATGTACATGTGGAGTTGTAGGTAAGAACAAAGGAAGAACAAATATCTGAGTTAGGATGTTAACTCGATATTTTTCTTTTTACATTGTGGATGGATTTTCTCGTTATTTAATAATGAATAATGTATTGGAAAAAGTATATATGATTTGTTGTATTAGATACTATAAATTGTTTACATTAGGGAATGCATACTTTTATTCCATTTTATGGATTTCCTCCATTTTGCCATGTTAATTTTATGTTTTTTCAATGTTACATAACCCAGGTTCTCTGTTTTTACTGTTTGAGATTAGTGTGCTAGCATTTTTCGATGTATTTATCACTAATTATAGATGCTAAGATTGGTGGGTTGTCACACCATTTATCCATTTTAAAAATTAGATTATGAATCTTTTGATAACCCTATACAGTAACACTAAATGTGGGTTCTGTGATACCCAAACACGCTAATGTAGAATGGTCAATATGCTAAAGGGGGATTAATAATGTATGTCTATTAATTAAAATTTGACTTGTAAATTACAAAGTTATTTACAAAGATCAATGAAAAATCATAGACATATGAAAGTAAGTATATAGAAAGTGTGTAGTAAAGTGAAGGCAATAACGTAAAAGGCACCGGTAATTTTTATTAGTTTGGTTATCCAGCCCTACATCCAGTCCATTATCCTCTATAAAAAATTTCCACTATCACTTCCTTTCTTTCACAAGAACACCTTTTGACCAGGAAGTATATCATAAAAATTGATTAAATGGCTTCTATGATCATCGAGCCAGGAAGCCCAGAGAGATGGTTATTAGGCTTGGAAATTGGTAATATTTGGAACAATGGACAACAGTTGGGCGGATTCAGATCGGGTCGCAATCAAGATGCAATCAATTTGATGTGACAAGGAAAGCCCCATGAGGCCACATTTCAAATTTCAAGTCAATCGAAATTCATATGCTTGAGTTATGGGCAAAGGAAGAATTTATATGGATCGATAAGGAACGATCCATAAAACTAGGAAATCATCGAAGATAGATCACCATCTCAAAATCAACAAAGCCAATGCACTTGAAACTTTTAGAGCATCAATATATTTAAGAGTGGAGCCTACAGATAATGATCGCATGACAAAACTCCTAAATCTTTAAAAAAGAGGTCAATCGTTATTGGAACGATCGTACAAATGCCGATCATTATTGGAACGATCGTAAAAATCAGCATAATGATCCATAGTTTTGCAGAAAATGTGGTATCTCACAAACGGTATGTCAAAGTTGAACAAAATTTGAAGAGCAAGTAGGTAACATCATAGGGAAACCACTTGATCGATCGTAGCTCAAAAGGATGAAGCATGGAATTATCTCCAATGATTCAATTTCTAGCCAAAACAGCAAAGATCTATCGATATCTCACAAATGATAAGTCAGAATGGCACGAAACTTTGAGAAAAAGGACTAGAGGCATGGGGGACCCCATAAAAATGATCGCAGCCCATTAGATTTAGTATGAAACAATCGGCTTGGATTATTTTTTGGTGTCAAATCGATCCTAAATTTTGTGGGTTGGGACGTATGGGCCTGGAGGTTCTTCTATCGAAATTTCAGCCCGATCCATACACGTCTTCACCTATAAATACCATGGACTTAGCTTATTGCAAGGGAATTTTTTTGGTTGACTCTCCTTCATTACTTCTTATCTCTTCCTCCACTAATTTTCGAAGGCAAAACAACTGTACTTGTAATCTTACGGTATAGATAAAAGATTAATGGAGTGGACGTAGGCCAGAGTTTGTCGAATCACTATAAAATTTGCATGTTCATTTACTTTTCTACAATCTATTCTGTGATCGGTGAATCTATATTTTTCTGTTTGGATCTAAATATTGGACATTAGTGCTTTCACTTATAACAGGGTGTTTTTGACCATTTTTGGCATAAATGTTTTGGTGGTTTCACTGAGAAGGACTTGCACCCGTGGATTGGGAAGCTAGAATCTTGGATTTAGAAGCTTGGATACTTTGATCTAGGAAGTAATGGCTAGGCAATTAACAAGGAGACTATTAGAGGATATGAGCCATCATGAAGGGAATTAGGAGGCTTCTTCTGGAGCTAGAACAAATCAGGCATCTATCGACGTCACTAGCGATGAAATAGGAACAATGACGGATACTATGCAGAAGAGGATATTAAGCGACAGGAGGATATGATGTAGAATCGACTTTGACAGATTGGATAAGCTGGAGCGCAAAACTAAGGAAATGGGGTAGCAGAAAATGCTATAAATATGGATCATGGAGTGGAAGCAACAAAGCTGAGGAAAACCAAAATTGGGACTAAGAAAATGAAGCTAACTGGATGCAGGATGGAGTGGAACACCCGGGAGCGGCCCCTGACTAACTAGGAATGATCGGGGCCGATCATTCCAGAACGATTGGTGCTGATCGATCCATACTTGGGGTCATGCCCCTGCGTCAAGTAGGATCGATCCCAAGCAGGATATCGGATAGTGCTACGTTGTTTAGCGTTAGTAGAAATGTAGATGCTCGTCCAGAAGAGCAGATTTCAAGATTCCCTTGTAGACTCGGAGGGAAGGTTGGAGACAATGATCGAAGACTACAATTGGATGATAACGACAGGTTGGTGGAAATGATTAGACAGGCTATCAAAGGTGGATTGGTAAATATAGATTCGGTAGATGTAAATAGGAGTCCCTTTGCTCGTAATATTAAGAAAGTTAGGAATCCACTGGAGTTCAAACTACCAATGCTTGGGACATATGATGGAAAAACGGATCCCGCTATTCATTTAACCAGATACATAGGACACATAGAAGTACTATAGGCATCGTAGGAAGTCATAGCATGGTGCTTCCCCATGTACTCAATGGATGCGGTTGCACTATGGTTAAGACAGTTGTAAAATGGCTATATTAACATATGGACGGAATTGATCGAAATTTTAATGAGGCAATTTCAGGTCCACATCACGAGACCCAAGAGTGTGATGACTTCAACATCGATGAAACAGTGGAAAGGAGAATTACTCAGGGATTTCTTAACCATGTTCAATGCAGTAGTAGCTTGGGTGAATAGACCGAATTCGTCGACGGTTTTGATGGCAACAATATCAAGGATTGCGGATAACTTGGATTTTAAGATATCATGGAATGGGATCCATCAGTGGATCTTGGGGAATTTTACCATGAAGCAAAAAGGTTTCTGTGATAGCAAGATGTGAAAGCTAATAGAGAAGGAAGAGAATAAGTGGAAGTTTATGCGACTAAAGGTGGAGGCCCGCTCGAAAAAGGTTCAAACAAGGATAAAGGAAAACAGACGGCTCTAATGGATCAAAGCGACCATGAAGGGAATTGAGATTCACCTCTTATGCGGAATTGACTAAGATATTGGAACAGATATATCTGGATTCATCTCTGACACCACGACACTCATGTTATATTCTATATCGATTTGACTCACATAAGATCTATTTTAGTCCTGATTCGAGTGTTTTGTCTTTTCATTACGCACGGGTCAGTCCTGAGTTTTCCAGCGTATTGAAGATTATTCTTTGGAGGACGAAGACGAAGATTTGGTATATTATTACTATTATTGTTTCTACATCATGTTGTCTGCTGCATTATATTTTGTTCCTGTTGTGTATAGATAACTCTGATAAATGTTGTATAAGTTATAGTCAAATGTATAATATAAACAGTTTCATGAACCGTTTATTTGATTATTATATTTTATCGTTCCGCTGCGGTATTCTGTGTTTGATTTCTTCTTCTTTCTTATTTTTTTAATTAACCCCATTGATTATCTATATTCCAGATTGTTTAAGTTGGACATGTATGGATTATTATCAATTCTAAACCATCCGAAATATGGGTTGTCACAAGTTCGCTAAGTTTTATAGCCAAGTAAAAAAAAATGATTATGTTTTTCTTTTTACATGTCAAATCAATTTCTTAAGCCACCAAAATGATTTGAGCCACCAAAATGTTCATGTAGGGATGGACAAGATGAGTGTGCCAAGATTTGTGATTATCGGCATTACGCCGCATAGGTTTAAATATTTAATTATCCATATCTATTCAGTCTATTTACATTTGTAAATAAATCTACAAATTGAATTCACCAATATTATTTATTAATTAAAAGAAGTTAAATAAAATTATTAAATCCATTTAATTATCATTTAATTCACAATCCAAATATTTGAATATGAATTATATATGAAATATAAGTTATTAAATTCCAAAATTCAATTATTTCAAATATTTAAAATGAATTAAACGTTTAAAATCAAATGACTAGAATTTTCGATTGTTACATTCCCTCCCCCACTATATGAAGTTCGTCGCCGAAATTCCTATGGGAGAAAATGTTTCCAAACCCTTAAGTTTAAAGCTATTAATTAAAATGGAATATTAAACTTATTAACTTTTCAAAGACAATTAGCTAGAATAGATTCTAAAATTTTCAAGTCTTTCAAAATCGTTATTCTATACCAACTAATTTCTCACATTCATTTATTCCAACATAAAATTCGAGAATCAAATTTTAGTTATTAAAAAATTTCAAAATATTTCCAATTTTTTTAACTCTTAAATTTATGGAAAATTTTACCATCTTCTCCTTTATGCGACTTGATCGGAACAACTACAAATGGCCTCTATAGGCACCAAACCAATCAAACAAAACAAAAGCCAAGTGGCTCTCATATCTAGGGCATAAAATCATCAACCAATTTAAATTTTGTAAATTTATTACGTACCTTTTTGCGTTTGATTTATATTCTTGGCAAGCAGTTTATTATCTTCTATGCAAATACATGTGCACAAGAATCAAATAGCAATCTCTTGCATACTTGTACTTATGAAATCTAACAGAAAATCAGGCTGATAAATACAGTGTGATGCAATTCTACATGCAAAAACTACTCTGATATAAATCTACATGAAAGCAATAATCATATCTCAATTTTATATGACCAAATATAGAGAATATTCTGTAAATGAACACTATGCATCCAATAATTTCAAATGATGAATTTAGATCTAAATACCTCAAGTTTTCTAATTCAAAATTTTATTTTCAAATTTCCCAGACGAGAGAAATTAAAATTCAAAACTCAAAATGATAAGGAGAGGGACTCCTCTAAATAAAGTATTATGAAACCCTAGAATTAAACAGTATGGAGCGTCCAGTGGTATTTTGGTTCCTCCAAAAACATCAACTAGAGTGAATAAGTATCATTCCTTTCCAAAAATCTTTAAAAATCTCCTTTTTCAAAATCAATGGGATTTAGATCTTAATAAAAATAACTAGAAATCCTTTGTCTATAAATTTAAACATTATAGACAATGGTATAAGAAATCACACAACCAATCAACTTAACTCAATCAAGTCCAATAAATTAAATACCATGAAGGAATAAACTAATTGAAACACCCCCATATTACTTAGCATACTCAAAAAGGGCACACCAAAGGATGTGGTGCGTTATAGGTATAGTTAAAGCATCACAGAGACTAAGATTCACAAGATAAATAAGTAAAAATAGCGAAAACATATAAATAATAACTTATCATTCAAAATTAAACTTCATCTCAAAATTAGTCATAAAAATATAACATGTCTCAAATACTCAATATGTCTCATGTCTCATAAAAAATACATCTTAGTCTTGCATAATCAGAGTGCAAAAGTAACAATAATAATCATAATCCCTCTCATAAGTACCAATCCATCATAATCCAAATGAAAAGGATGAAAAGTAGAAGAATACATCTGAAATGAGGGAACTTCGGGAATGAATCTCCAAGCAACTTGAATCAACTCAACTCTACTGGCCTATTGGGGGGAAAAAGGGCAAATAGAGGAGTGGTACGGACAATAAATCCGGTGAATAAAATAATTACTAGCATTTCTAAGCAAGATAAAGATAATAGACCAAGCAATAGTTTTAGCAAGAAAGGAAAATACAGAATAGGCAAAACTCGGATAAAACGCTGTTTCTTATTCTGTTTGACTATTTGCTTTGATTGTTTGATTGTTTGCACTTGTCTTAAACTGCTGTGATTAGGCCGAAAACCCTAATCTTATCTCAACTGCTAACTGGATTGGGCTGATGAAACGATCCGCGTTTTTTCGATAATTAGACTATTGATTAAATAAGATTTTGTAATTTAATGTTGGAAGAAAATAAAACTTATGATGTAGGAATGAGAAAACTAACTAGAATGAGGTTTAATAATGTAAATTAATGTAATATATGGCTATTTGAATGTAATCTCAAGTAATTCTAATGATTGTAAGTTATAATTGGTTATAAATTTAAAATAAGAAAATAAATTTAATGTTATATTGATTGATGAAATAACATGTAATAAACTGAAATTGGATAAAAATTTTGTTGTGTTAGTAGTCTTAACATTTTTATGTGGATAACAAACTTATAAATGTAATTAAATTAAGAAAAGGTAACAATTGTTATTTGTTACCAATTTATTTAATATGCTGAATTAAGTTGATACTCAATTGCAATTAAATGTAATTAAGTATTACGTTAATAGGAGTTAAGATGATAACTGTAAAATGTGAAGGTAATAAAATGTATAGAAATGTCGATTATATTCTTAAGGCAGTAATTTATTTAATAAAAAGAGCGAACTAAGACAAATGAATTTATTGGGACTTTAAATTATAACTAATGTGAAAATCGATAAAAATTCAATATAATCGAAATATTGCAATTAATATGGTAAATGATGATAATGGTAGATTTTGATGTAATAAGATATAAACCAATGTTAAATATGTCCATAAAGAAAGGATTGATTGAATAAAAAGATTGAAAGCAAATTAAATCAATTTATTGGAATTAATTTATATTAATTGAATTTAATTGCAGTTGAAACTGAACACTGTAATTAGTGTAATATTTAACACTGAATTGATATGTAAATTTGTTTTAAATTATTGTAAATTCTAAGTGATCAAATATAATGAAAATTTTTAATTATCAAATTTGAATGGAAAAATCGATTTAATTAATTTAATATTAGATTATTTAAATAACGTGAAAATAGCCATTTTGGCAACTATCACGGATTTCGACAAAACCAGTTTCATCAGATCCGTGACGGCGAACTATTGTAGGATTTTAAGTTCCATAGCGATCGAACTTGTCGTTCGATCATATAGACTCGAAATACATAGAAATCAATTTAATTGAAATCAATTTGAAATAATCTGATTTTAAAGCTAACCTCTTTATACAATGGAATTAGAACTTGAAACGTATTCCATTGAGTTTAAAGTTATCGAAAACATCTATTTTGATATATGGGATAATCTATTTTTTTGGGAAGCGAAACGGCTTTTCGGGTCGTATTTGTCCTTCATACCAATTCGATATGTGTTTATCTTCTTATCGGGCTTCGTTAAAATAAATAGATCTTCCTAAACCCTAGCAGCCTTGTTATTTCTTATCTTAGTATGAACAATTCATCTATTTGCTTCTCTCTTCTCAATGGCAGAAACAAGTTAAATATATTTAATCCATTTAATCTAATTTTAATCTATTTAATCTATTTTAAATCTATTTAAACTATTTAAATCTATTTAAACTATTTACAACTATTTAAATCTATTTAACTATTTTAATCTATTTAAACTATCTTAAATCCACCTAAACTATTATAATTTATTTTAAATCATTTTAGAGTATTTTAATTATTTGTAATTTATTTTAAACTATGCTAAACTATTTAAGTTATTTATAACCATCTAAACTATTTTGTAAATTCCAGACTATGTAAAGTCGAAGTGTTTATATTTTAATTACTTGATTTAAAAGCAGATATGGTCAAATGATGTTATTATCTAAGTTAGGATTTGAAATGATAATTTCTAGTGAAATAACATGTTTTGAATAAATATGATGATTTGAAAATATGGTTTCGAAAGTGAATATGATTTTGAATGTGATATAATTTTGAACGTAAATATGATTTTGAAAATGATATGGTTTGTAAATATGATACTTTAATATCAATTATGAATCGGTCTTGAAAATGTAAAAGAACCATTCGGTGTGAAATAAGTGTTTGGTTGTTAAAGAGACCGGGATCGAATATTGTCATACTCTCTGCCAATACCGAAAACCACTTTAACAACTTTGTATGTGGTGGAGGTTCTAGAATGAAGTGGGATGGTTTGGCAAACGATTCTGTATGAGGTACTTACATAGCCATGACTCCCGTGAGTCAGCTTAGATGTGACTAGAACAGGAGCCATGCCGGGCCAAGTGAGGTCATTCCTCCTATCGGACATGCTTCTTCGATACCATATTATGACTTTGTGATGATTTGGTGGCGATCCCTTGATTTTAATTATGCGAGTGTGTTCCGAGGTGGGCGGTAGTAGCTGCTATACGTTACCACCAGTCCGGATCCACAATTGGTAGAATCCTACCCTCGCATTTCTTGAAGTGCAGTGTTCACATGTCGTATCACACCTTCTACGGGTTTGATTTATACCATACCTATAGAGTGCCCTCTTATAGCCCTCCAGTTTATGGAGGAATTACGGTACTGTATGGACTATGGGAATATATAAAAATGTGTTAAGGGGGATATAGGTAATGCCTTAATGCTATTTTAATACTTTACTTTACGGTAGACACTATTATAATCACGTATTGTACTATGTATGTAGATAGTTTAACGGATCCTTAGGAGATGGAATCTCGAACATCTGTTAAGTTATTGCACTTACGTTAGACGCTAGATAGGAGATGTCAAACCTCGTAAACATCTCTGACGCCGTTACACTCATATCTATTTACTGTTGATTTGACTTACATAAGATATTTTAGTTCTGACTCGAGTGTGATGTCTTTTCAATTCACTCGGGTCAGTCTGAGCTTTTCAATATATTGAAGACTGCTTTCTGGAGGACAAAGATGAAGATTTAATACTGTTATTATTTATTATATTTATTCCACTGCATCATGTTGTTCCATTGCATTATTTATATATTTCAGTTGTATGTAACTCTGATCTGTATTGTAAAAGTAGAATCAAATGTTATTTGTAAACTGCTTCATGAACTGTTTATTTGATTATTACAATTTGTCATTCCACTGTGAGATTCTGTATTTGTTTTTCTTTCTTTCCCTGCTTTTTCTTATTTACCCCATAAAAATCCTCCCTTTTGAATGGTTTGAGTTTGACATGTGAGGTTTATTGTCTATTTAAACTGTCCAAAAAGGTGGGTCGTTATATTTGGTATGAGAGCTTTGGTTTAGCGATAACCTTAGCTTTGTGAGGTCTGACTCATTCGAAATAGGGTAGTAAAACTCTATAATGAGTCGTTGAGTGTATACATATAAGAGCGTATTTTTTAGTGTTATAAAAGGTTTTATATTGCGTTACTTTGTTTTATTTAATATTTATAAATTCTGTTTGGTACATGGGACGCTATGGCACCGATATGGATTTCTAAACACTAAATAGGCCAGACCGACATAATAATGTTTTGAAATATAGGTAAATGAAATAATTTTACCTTGTATTATATTTTATATATAAAAGAATAATTTTATAAATAATATGTGTAACGACCCGATATTTTTAACCATTCGCATCCGCACATGTCGGACTTGAATTGTTCAAAATACCGCGTTGTTAATAAAATTTCGCAAATCTCAAAATATACAGTAAATAATTAATCACAGAATCACAGACACAGAATCAGAATACTCGTAGCGGAATTTAAAAATACTTAGTGGTTCATGAAGCCACTATAAATAGTCTCAATCAAATAAAAATTACATAGTCTTTAATCCAAATATAGTTTTAAATCATCAGTAGAACAATCCAAATGTCCACTAGTCTTAATTTCATAACTTTAGATAAAGAACTGGAAGGGAAGTTTGCCAGCAGCTTGAAAGTGATGTATAGAAATCCTAGCTTCGGGATGAAAACTGAACTGCAACTCAGGCTGACCCGAGCGTAAAATAAAACATAAACACTCGAGTCAGGACATAAATACTTATATAGTGTAAGCTAATTCAAGTGTACTATAATATAGAGCAAGTAACTTAAAGGATGCTTGGGACCGCCCATCCTCTAAGGATCCGTTAAACTATTTACTATATAATAATATACGCTATTATAATAATGTCTATTAGTAAAATAAACTTACTTTTAAATAGTGTTAAGGCTTTACATTTTCCACCTTAACACGTAATATATTCCCATAGTCTATACAGTACCGTAATCTCCCCTGTACTGGGCGTCGTCAGAGGGCACTCCATAGGTATGGTACAAAACCAAAATCGTATAAGGCTCGCTATAGTAGGTGACATGGCACAACTAGGCAATGCCAGGGTAGATATACCAATTACGCATCCGAACCGATGGAAACGCGTAGCGCGCAGCTACCGCCCACCTCAAACAACACTCCCAAATCAAAGGTGCGCACCAAAACAATCACAAAAGTAATAGAATGGCATACGAAGAAGTGCGTCCGATCAGAGGTGCTACCTCATTAATCCGTCAATCGCTCCTGTTTTAGCCACCTTATGCCAACTCACGGGAGTCGGGTCCACGTATTTACCTCAAGAAAACGTCACCATCATCCTACTTCATTCTGGAATCTCCACCGCGTACACGGTTGTCAAAGTGATTTTCGGTATCGACAGAGAGTATGCCAGATATCTGATCCCGGTCTCTTTAACAACCAAACGTTATTATAACCCGTGGTTACAACTTTTAAAAAAAAATGGTATTTATACTTTAAAAATAAATTTCAAATACATTTCAATATCATAATATCCTTTCAAATATCATTTATTTAAACATCAGTCATTTCATTTAATACAAAATACCATTTAAATCTATTCAATTTATTTAGGAATTAATTGCCTTTCAACTCACATTTAAAAGTTAAATTCTTCCATTTAAAACCATTTAAAGTCAATTCCTTATTCTTATTTATTCATATTATATTCCAAAATTTAAGCCTTTTTTTCCAAAGATTATTTCCATAAATTTTATTAAAACAATCAAAATTCAGTTTCTGTAGCACTTATAAAATGCTACCTAAAGTTATAGGTTAAAACAGTCTACTTACAAAAGACAGCATTTAAGTGCTGTAATTTATTAACTTAACCATTAAGTTTTAAATTCCCAAAATAAAATTAATACCAATTATTTTACTTAACTAAAATCTCACTTTTAACAAAAATTCAGAATTTTCCAAAATAAGTTATACTCCAAAATTTTACATAAACATTCATTTATTTAACATTTGACTCATTCAAAAATCATTATAAATAAATATAAAAAAAATCCTTCAAATACATTTCAACCAGAAAATTATAAACTTTCTTTTTAAAAATATTTTTTTAAAACATTTCATAAAAATATTATATAAACCACGGGTCTGTATATAGTTTTCTAGCCTAGGTCAAGTGATACGGATATATATCATTTCAAACCGCAATTTACAAAAACCCCGGGTTCTATCATTTCAAACCCGCAATCCCAAGTTAAATATTTAAAATTAAACAATTAAATAAATAAATGAATAAATAATTGTCGTACAGGCCTATCATTTCAGCCTATAACGATCTCAAATTTACAGGGAACTTGCAGTGATGATTTAACAGTAAATAAGCATTAAATAGTATAACTGCAATAATATAAAATAAATAAACAACTAATGATGTGTCAATTAATAATGGGGTTTAACATCATACGCTTATATCACAGGCAGATAAAATTTAAATAAAAGTTTACAATTACACTTGTGATAAATTCACAGATATATAGGTATGTTTTTCTGGTGAGAAATACTCACCTGAATGCTGCAGAAAGTTTGATTTCCAACAATGGTAACACTTGGAAAAAAGAAAACGCACAGAAGCACGATCAAACTGATGCAGAGGCTGCGACCAGATTTATATTTTGAAAAGGGAACGAATCAAAACTAATAAAATTTTTAACCCGAAATTCTCAAAACAAAAGGGAACGAATGGAAATAAATTCGCCCCATAGGCTCGACTACTCCACAACACGGTTAGACTACGTTCTCAAAGCTCGGTTCAAAAATTTGCCCGTTACTTACTTTCACCCCTTTTTATTTCTACAAGTGGCGGAAACACTAATAATTTAAATCTAATTCTCGGCATCATAAAAGAATTTTATGCGCATAACGTTGATAATACATATACACTCACAATACTAATTATATCAACACTTCTTCACTAGTACAAAAACCCTCCTACAGCCGATTCTTATATTTGCTTATTCAATTATTATTATTAATTATTTTCCTTCTCTGACTACTGTTGCAACCTAGTTTGGACATTTATGACCCACACACATACTTTCTCCTCCATTCATATTTTTTTATTCTACTCTATTATATTTTGGGTAAAGTTTAAATTTTATTTCTAAAATAAATTGGTCAAATTCACTACTGAAAATCTTGAAGGATGGCTAGATGACATAAAACCTTAGTTATCAGTTTATGAAAAATTTTCGTGCAATTTTATTTGGAGGAGAGGCTGACATCAGTGGTAAATGAGGAGGGCAGGGATATAGTGGTGAAGGAGGAGTCATAGCCTAAGGTGGTGGAGTGTTAAGCCTTTGCGTGAACAAAAAAAGAGAAAAAAATGGAAATAAAGAGGAAGAAAGCAAAGGAGGAAGAAGGAAAAATATAAACATAGGCCATACCTGATGCTGCATGCGAGAAGAAGCTGAGATGAAATGAAAAATTATGTGAGGTTTGAATTTGTAGGAGAATATTGGGTTGCTTTGTATGCAAGGAAATGGTGAATGAGATCAGGGAACAAATATATGCAGAGATTATTGATTTTTCCAGAGGAGATTTTTTTTCCGTGAATTAAGTGTAGATAAATGGTAAGGTATGATAAATTTCGATGCTAAAATACACATTCGTTTTGATTTCTTCTCAGAGGATATTTGCATGATTTAAGGTGAACAAAAATAGGAAGGAAATAAAATTTTAAATTAACTGCACGGTGGCTTGGATTTACACAAAGAAACAGACAGGAATATTAGGCAACATTTGTACACGTTTCTTTTCTCCTTTAAAAATTTTGGAAATAATTAGGTTTATTGAAACGGTAAAGTTTTGGCAAAGATTTTATGATAAATTTAAACAGATATTGAATGCGTTGATAAATTTTTAGCAAAGATAAAATTTTGATTTGAACGTGTAAAAGAAGGAAGCTGCATGATTTTCCTTTGATTTTTCAGAAATCTCGTTCTACAGGTGAGGAAATAAATTTCTTTCATTGATTGCAAACGTTTCCAGTGGCAAGCATTTTATTTGGTATATGCATTCTTACGTGCACGAATTTAGGAATAGGAAAAACAAAATATCTAGGAAATATTTGCTCTTACTTTAAATAAGAAATAAATGTGACTGGGGTGGAGAAACAACAACAATTTATTGCTGAGAATGGTAAAAGGAAATCACAGATTATATACCTATTAACCAAATGAAGTTGTACGTGGATTTGAAATTTTTATAATCAGCATTGATTTATAAGGAAATGGCAAAGTTTTACTAGACAAAGATTTATACCAAATTTAAAGCAAATTGAATGCATTGATTTTTATTATTAATACGTTTTCCTATATACGTTATTTATACCAATAAATATCATACCCACTTAAATGCGAAATTATCAGTTTATTAATATGCTATAAATCCTTAACATTTATTACTAAATTAAAAAGATAAAACTTTGGTTACATCTGTCTCTGATTCTTTTTACCATTAAAAGGCGATTTATTATCCAAATGGACCAAATATTACAAATTTTTAAAGCAAGTATATAATCCATTTTTTTTTATTAAAATTTCAATTAGAGTTATCCTTAAACAAAGTGAAACTTTCGTTTATTATTTAGCATTTTGGAAATGATTTGATCAAATTAAAATATATATAAATTGGGAAGTAAATTTTACTAGAAAGAGAAAAATAACGTAAGAAATATGGGTAAAGAGAAAAACGCATATGAAATAGGCAAGCAGATAGGAGAATGGATACTGCGCATGACTGAGATTTAGGAGAAAATTGTGTTTTGAAAAATGCAAGAAATAAATTTTGTTGAATGGCAAAAATCTATGGAAATCAAATTTTAAAGCAATGCGTTGAATTTAGAGGCAGCATACTTGATTTGAACGCTAGAATATTCATTCCCTCTAAAAACACATGCCACTGATAAATTTACTCATTTACACTAAGGTCATATTTTTAAGAATGTGTACCATAGCCATAATATTTTATGCCCAAACTATACCGAAATAACGGATTAAAATTCTATACGTTTTCTTATATATATATACGGTATTTATTCCCTAAATTTATGCGCCCTTTAAACGCGTAATTACCCAGTTCATTTATACACTATAAAATTTAAAATTTACTACTTAAATGGAATAAAATTTGTTTACATTTTTTCTTCTTCTGATCTATTTACCATTGACAAAGAAATGTATTATTCAAAATATTACTTAACTTTAAAAGGTAGATAATCCATTTTATAGCTAAGGTAAAAATTATTGTGTTGTTTTAACAGTCCAGAAAAATAGAAAATTGGCGAACGTTTATAAAATTGAACAAAGAAAAGTGTTGATTCTTAGAGTAAAGAAACGGAAAAGAATATTTGATTTGAACGTTATTGAAAAATCAATGGGTTTTATTTATTAAATATGTGGAGTCAACGGAAAGAAAATTTATTCCTTTTCCACTTAAAATGCATGTATACTGATTTATTTGATTATTTATATCCAAGGTAATAAATTTAGATGCGTGAAAAACCGATGCAAAACACGCGTCCAGTTTCATAATAAAAGTGACGCTTTTTAAATTTACGCGTTCTCTTATGTAGTAAATATACGTTAAAAATATTCCATCAATAACACGCATTTTAAACGCGTAATTAAATAGTTTATTTATACACTATTTTTTTTCAAATCTTATTTCTTAATTAAAACTTGATTTTGCTAGAAATTAAGTTATTTACCATCTTCGACAAAAACCCAAATTTCCAATTAAAGTTAATTCTTAACCACGTCAAAATTTCAGAGATCTTATTATTTAATTAAAAATTTGGTCAATTTTTTTTTTTATAATCACTTTAAAATTTAGATTTTTATATAATAAACCCCAAAGTTTTAAAAATACAAGTGAAAAATACTTGTTAAAAATTTGGGCTGTTACACTCTCTTCCACTCAGAACTTTTCGTCCTCGAAAAGGAAGAAGGTAGGGGAATAGAAACAACCTGAAAGAAAACTAAATTGAAACTTAAATTAGAATCATTAATCTAAACAATAAAAATTCAATTTTAAATTAATCATTGATTTCATCTATTTATACTTAAAATTTTAACATTTATTTATTTACATATTTACTTGTATAATATCCCTACACTTATAAAATCATTTTTTTTATCCAAATTTTACACAAGGTATTATAACATTCTAATTTAAAATGTTTAATTTGTTTGCGCCAAAATTGTTCACAAACCCCAAGTATTGTGAAAGCACCAGTGTTGGAATATAAATCAGCAATATTCAACACAAATCACAGATCTAAGCAAGCAACACGCAGCAATACAGAAATTATGAACAAGAACACACGATTTATAGTGGTTCGGCTATCTCCGGCCTACGTCCACTTCAAAGGTTTTCCTTTTTATTGATTATCCTTGCTGATTACAATCAATTACAGCGATTATAGTGAAGTAAATCGTTTACAACAGTGATGGTTGCGAGTAGAATCGAATCCGGCAGAATCTGGACGTTCAGCGGGGGAAGCCCCCCTTTCTGAAGGCTTCAGGGTGCTATTTATAGGCGTCAGAGGCCCAGATCTAGCTCAAACTTCGGGAGACTTCTTCTGGCACGTGAGTGGGCCCACGCGACCGACCCCACCAAGTTTCGTCTCGATCTGACATCGATTCGAAGTGATTCGAACCCATCAAGAAATGGTCCAATCGAGCTGAAACTTGGCAGGAACAATCTTTATCTTGTATGGATTCAAACTATGCAACGGCCATAGATACAAACGAGGCGAAGAACATGGGTGCGAAGCGATTTGAAATGGTAATTTAACTTAATTGTTAAAGTAAATTTACCATTTTCCAAAATAAACTAAATTCCCCATTTAGTTTCTTCTTTATTCCAAACTATAATTAAATTTATTTCTCTCAATATATTTTTCTCATCTATGTCAAATATGTTTACACTTATTACAACTGTTTAAATTTATTCTTAGTTCCTTAACATCATTTTATATTGAAAATTATTCCATTACCCTTTTATTTTATTTACCTCTGTTAATCTTTTTATAATTAGAATTTAAGTGTATAACATTTATTATAACCACTCAAATTTTATTTATAAATCTTTTTATATTGTATATTATTCAATTACATTGTTAACTTCTGAAAATCAAAGTAAGTTATATTGAAATGAAATTGATTATTATACAAATAAAACTTTCAAATTCAATTATCTCAAGTTGGAATTATTTATTCAATTTTTTTTTAAATTGAAATTATTCCTCGAGATAAAATTTAAGAATTAAATTTCTAATTCCCTTCAACCCATTTAGAGATAAATAAATATATGTACATAATATGTCAAATAAAATTTAAATCATATATATCTATATATTATAAATCAAGTCATATTTTAGAGATTCAAATCAATTAAATTTTCAAGGTAACACTGTAGCCAGACTACAGAATGGTCTTTTTACTTCGAAACTCGAAAATGAATGTCGATGATGTTGTTGTCATCACCGAAATTATTTCCTAGCAACAAGGAGAAGAGCACTGATTTTTAAACCTTTAAAATTCTTTGGAAACAAATTTTTATTCGAAAATAATTTAAATAATATCTCCCTTTAAAATTTTAAATACAAGGTTTGACACCATTGAAAATTGAATTCTTAAGTTCTGGTTTTAAATTCATTTCTGTTTCCAAATTAATTTATAATCATTTGTTTATATTCAATTATTTATATTAGACAAAACACATGGTCTATAAAACCATAAATAAAATCAAAACTATTATCTCTTGACAACTAGTTAAATTAATTATAAAATTCTGAAAATTATACTTATATATAATATTAGATTTTTCCCAAATATAGGAATAAATTTTTCAAAACAAGGATAGAGATTCAAATTTGATGGATTCAAATCAAAGAGAATTTTGATTTAAAGATAAATTGGAATCAGAAGATCTTATGATTAAATAACAGAACAAGGAACTAGATAAGTTTATATAAATCGCGGGCAACCTTAACCTGGTCAACCGTGACTTAAAGAGTCAGATCGAATGTAGATTTACCATTCGATCCGAAGAGATAGAGTTCGGAATAACCAAAGATACTAGCATCTAAACCGAGGTTAAATATAAATCTCTGGTGAATCAATGCTAATTGTAAAGGAGTTTCACCCCTTTATTAGAATATTGGCGAGACCGCCAATTCATTATAAAGATCATCCGAAATGGAGTTATGGGATACTCCAGAAATCGAAAGAAGATGAATAGTGAGGGACACGAATGAACTTTGGAACCGCAGTGAACGTTCCAAAATTCATAGGAAATTGAATCAAAAGGAAGAGATTCAAGCTCGAATGAAAGTGATTCTGTAAATCAAATTTACCATACATTCTAAGTTTTGCCTAGAGCCAAAGCTCTGATACCAAATGTAACGAACCGATATTTTCAACATTCGCATCCGCACATGTCGGACTTGAATTGCTCAAAATACCACGTTGTAAATAAAATTTGGCAAAGCTCAAAATATACAGTAAATAATTAATCACAGAATCACAGACACAGAATCAGAATACTCGCAGCGGAATTTAAAAATACTTAGTGGTTCATGAAGCCACTATAAATAGTCTCAATCAAATAAAAATTACATAGTCTTTAATCCAAATATAGTTTTAAATCATCAGTAGAACAATCCAAATGTCCACTAGTCTTGATTTCATAAATTTAGATAAAGAACTGGAAGGGAAGTTTGCCAGTAGCTTGAAAGTGATGTACAGAAATCCTAGCTCCGGGATGAAAACTGAACTGCAACTCAGGCTGACCCGAGCGTAAAATAAAATATAAACACTCGAGTCAGGACATACATACTTATATAGTGTAAGCTAATTCAAGTGTACTGTAATATAGAGAAAGTAACTTAAAGGATGCTTGGGACCGCCCATCCTCTAAGGATCCGTTAAACTATTTAATATATAGTAATATTCGCTATTATAATAATGTCTATTAGTAAAATAAACTTACTTTTAAATAGCGTTAAGGCTTTACATTTTCCACCTTAACACGTAATATATTCCCATAGTCTATACAGTACCGTAATCTCCTCCGTACTGGGCGTCGTCAGAGGGCACTCCATAGGTATGGTACAAAACCAAAATCATATAAGGCTCGCTATGGTAGGTGACACGGCACAACTAGGCAATGCCAGGGTAGATATACCAATTACGCATCCGGACCGATGGAAATGCGTAGCGCGCAGCTACCGCCCACCTCGAACAACACTCCCAAATCAAAGGTGCGCACCAAAACAATAACAAAAGTAATAGAATGGCATACGAAGAAGTGCGTCCGATCAGAGGTGCTACCTCATTAATCTGTCAATCGCTCCTGTTTTAGCCACCTTATGCCAACTCACGGGAGTCGGGTCCACGTATTTACCTCAAGAAAACGTCACCACCATCCTACTTCATTCTAGAATCTCCACTGCGTACACGGTTGTCAAAGTGGTTTTCGGTATCGACAAAGAGTATGCCAGATATCTGATCCCGGTCTCTTTAACAAACAAACGTTATTATAATCTGTGGTTACAACTTTTTAAAAAAATGGTATTTATACTTTAAAAATAAATTTCAAATACATTTCAATATCATAATATCCTTTCAAACATCATTTATTTAAACATCAGTCATTTCAATTAATATAAAATACCATTTAAATCTATTCAATTTATTTAGGAATTAATTGCCTTTTAACTCACATTTAAAAGTTAAATTCTTCCATTTAAAACCATTTAAAGTCAATTCCTTATTCTTATTTATTCATATTATATTCCAAAATTTAAGCCTTTTTTTCCAAAGATTATTTCCATAAATTTTATTAAAACAATCAAAATTCAGTTTCCGTAGCACTTATAAAATGCTACCTAAAGTTATAGGTTAAAACAGTCTACTTACAAAAGACAGCATTTAAGTGCCGTAATTTATTAACTTAACCATTAAGTTTTAAATTCCCAAAATAAACTTAATATCAATTATTTTACTTAACTAATATCTCACTTTGAACAAAAATTCAGAATTTTCCAAAATAAGTTATACTCCAAAATTTTGCATAAACATTCATTTATTTAACATTTGACTCATTCAAAAATCATTATAAATAAAAAAAAATCCTTCAAATACATTTCAACCAGAAAATTATAAACTTTCTTTTTAAAAATATTTTTTTAAAACATTTCATAAAAATATTATATAAACCACGGGTCTGTATATAGTTTTCTAGCCTAGGTCAAGTGATACGGATATATATCATTTCAATCCGCAATTTACAAAAACCCCGGGTTCTATCATTTCAAACCCGCAATCCCAAGTTAAATATTTAAAATTAAACAATTAAATAAATAAATGAATAAATAATTATCGTACAGGCCTATCATTTCAGCCTATAACGATCTCAAATTTACAGGGAACTTGCAGTGATGATTTAACAGTAAATAAGCATTAAATAGTATAACTGCAATAATATAAAATAAATAAACAACTGATGATGTGTCAATTAATAATGGGGTTTAACATCGTACGCTTATATCACAGGCATATAAAATTTAAATAAAAGTTTACAATTACACTTGTGATAAATTCACAGATATATAGGTATGTTTGTCTGGTGAGAAATACTCACCTGAATGCTGCAGAAAGTTTGATTTCCAACAATGGTAACACTTGGAAAAAAGAAAATGCACAGAAGCACGATCAAACTGATGCAGAGGCTGCGACCAAATTTATATTTTGAAAAGGGAACGAATCAAAACTAAGAAAAATTTAACCCGAAATTCTCAAAACAAAAGGGAACGAATGGAAATAAATTCGCCCCATAGGCTCGACTACTCCACCACACGGTTAGACTACGTTCTCAAAGCTCGGTTCAAATTTTTGCCCGTTACTTACTTTCACCCCTTTTTATTTCTACAAGTGGCGGAAACACTAATAATTTAAATCTAATTCTCGGCATCATAAAAGAATTTTATGCACATAACGTTGATAATACATATACACTCACAATACTAATTATATCAACACTTCTTCACTAGTACAAAAACCCTCCTACAACCGATTCTTATATTTGCTTATTCAATTATTATTATTAATTATTTTCCTTCTCTAACTACTGTTGCAACCTAGTTTGGACACTTATGACCCACACGCATACTTTCTCCTCCATTCATATTTTTTTTATTCTACTCTATTATATTTTGGGTAAAGTTTAAATTTTATTTCTAAAATAAATTGGTCAAATTCACTACTGAAAATCTTGAAGGATGGCTAGATGACATAAAACCTTAGTTATCAGTTTATGAAAAAATTTCGTGCAATTTTATTTGGAGGAGAGGCTGACATCAGTGGTAAAGGAGGAGGGCAGGGATATAGTGGTGAAGGAGGAGTCATAGCCTAAGGTGGTGGAGTTTTAAGCCTTTGCGTGAACAAAAAAGAGAAAAAAAATGAAAATAAAGAAGAAGAAAGCAAAGGAGGAAGAAGGAAAAATATAAGCATAGGCCATACCTGATGCTGCATGCGAGAAGAAGCTGAGATGAAATGAAAAATTATGTGAGGTTTGAATTTATAGGAGAATATTGGGTTGCTTTGTATGCAAGGAAATGGTGAATGAGATCAGGGAACAAATATATGCAGAGATTATTGATTTTTCCAGAGGAGATTTTTTTTCCGTGAATTAAGTGTAGATAAATGGTAAGGTATGATAAATTTCGAAGCTAAAATGCACATTCTTTTTTATTTCTTCTCAGAGGATATTTGCGTGATTTAAGGTGAACAAAAATAGAAAGAAATCAATTTTTAAATTAACTGCACGGTGGCTTGGATTTACACAAAGAAACAGACAGGAATATTAGGCAACATTTGTACACGTTTCTTTTCTCCTTTAAAAATTTTGGAAATAATTACGTTTATTAAAAAGAAGAAACGGTAAAGTTTTGGCAAAGATTTTATGATAAATTTAAACAGATATTGAATGCGTTGATAAATTTTTAGCAAAGATAAAATTTTGATTTGAACGTGTAAAAGAAGGAAGCTGCATGATTTTCTTTTGATTTTTCAGAAATCTCGTTCTACAGGTGAGGAAATAAATTTCTTTCAAGATTGCAAACGTTTCCAGTGGCAAGCGTTTTATTTTGTATATGCATTCTTACGTGCACGAATTTAGGAAGAGGAAAAACAAAATATCTAGAAAATATTTGCTCTTGCTTTAAATAAGAAATAAATGTGACTGGGGTGGAGAAACAGCAAGAATTTATTGCTGAGAATGGTAAAAGGAAATCACAGATTATATACATATTAACCAAATGAAGTTGTACGTGGATTTGAAATTTTTATAATCAGCATTGATTTATAAGGAAACGACAAAGTTTTACTAGACAAAGATTTATACCAAATTTAAAGCAAATTGAATGCGTTGATTTTTATTATTAATACGTTTTTCTATATACGTTATTTATACCATTAAATATCATACCCTCTTAAATGCGAAATTATTAGTTTATTAATATGCTATAAATCCTTAACCTTTATTACTAAATTAAAAAGATAAAACTTTGGTTACATCTCTCTCTGATTCTTATTACCATTAAAAGGCGATTTATTATCCAAATGGACCAAATATTACAAATTTTTAAAGCAAGTATATAATCCAATTTTTTTTTATTAAAATTCCAATTAGAGTTATCCTTAAACAAAGTGAAACTTTAGTTTATTATTTAGCATTTTGGAAATGATTTGATCAAATTAAAATATAAATAAATTGGGAAGTAAATTTTACTGGAAAGAGAAAAATAACGTAAGAAATATGGGTAAAGAGAAAAACGCATATGAGATAGGCAAGCAGATAGGAGAATGGATACTGCGCATGACTGAGATTTAGGAGAAAATTATGTTTTGAAAAATGCAAGATATAAATTTTGTTGAATGGCAAAAATCTATGGAAATCAAATTTTTAAAGCAATGCGTTGAATTTAGAGGCAACATACTTGATTTGAACGCTAGAATATTCCTTCCCTCTAAAAACACATGCCACTGATAAATTTACTCATTTATACTAAGGTCATATTTTTAAGAATGTGTACCATAGCCATAATATTTTATGCCCAAAATATACCGAAATAACGGATTAAAATTCTATACGTTTTCTTATATATATACGGTATTTATTCCCTAAATTTACGTGCCCTTTAAATGCGTAATTACCCAGTTCATTTATACACTATAAAATTTAAAATTTACTACTTAAATGGAATAAAATTTGTTTACATTTTTTTTTCTTCTGATCTATTTACCATTGACAAAGAAATGTATTATTCAAAATATTACTTAACTTTAAAAGGTAGATAATCCATTTTATAGCTAAGGTAAAAATTATTGTGTTGTTTTAACAGTCCAGAAAAATAGAAAATTGGCGAACGTTTATAAAATTGAACAAAGAAAAGTGTTGATTCTTAGAGTAAAGAAACAGAAAAGAATATTTGATTTGAACGTTATTGAAAAATCAATGGGTTTTATTTATTAAATATGTGGAGTCAACGGAAAGAAAATTTATTCCTTTCCCACTTAAAATGCATGTATACTGATTTATTTGATTATTTATATCCAAGGTAATAAATTTAGACGCGTGAAAAACCGATGCAAAACACGCGCCCAGTTTAATAATAAAAGTGATGCTTTTTAAATTTACGCGTTCTCTTATGTAGTAAATATACGTTAAAAATATTCCATCAATAACACGCATTTTAAACGCGTAATTAAATAGTTTATTTATACACTAATTTTTTTTTTCAAATCTTATTTCTTAATTAAAACTTGATTTTGCTAGAAATTAAGTTATTTACCATCTTCGATAAAAACCCAAATTTCCAATCAAAGTTAATTCTTAACCACGTCAAAATTTCAGAGATCTTATTATTTAATTAAAAATTTGGTCAATTATTTTTTTATAATCACTTTAAAATTTAGATTTTTATATAATAAACCCCAAAGTTTTAAAAATACAAGTGAAAAATACTTGTTAAAAATTTGTGATGTTACAATATGATTAGATGTGATATAATTGTTTGTTAGGAAGTGGTATTTATAAATCTTGGTTGTAAAATAGAATTTACAAATAAAGTAAATATAAATTGGAAATTTGAGAACTCAAGTTCCGGGATTTTCGAAAATTTCTTTCGAAAGATTTTGGAATATAGTATTAGTATTGTTTGGAAGTATTTTCTGATATAAATATTTCGATATGATTTTAAAGAAATGTTTTAAGGAATTTTGAAAAGAACTTTTAAAGGAAATAATTTCTTGTACTCCTTTCTATGTCCTTGGAAAATAATTTCTATGATGTATGTACGTATCATCGACGTTCATTTTTGAGTTTTAAAGTAGGAAGTCCACTGTAGTAGTTTTACTACCCAATTGTTTTGATAACGAATATTAAATTTTAAATTCTAAATATAGTTGACATACAAATATATGAGTATATATATTACTTTAAACCCGGTGTTTAGTTCTTAAGTTTCTGTAAATTAGAAACTGAAATTGTTATAGTGAATGAGCCCTTAACTATTTTAATAACTGGAAACTTCTAAATGAAATTAAGAAATTAGATGCTAAGTGATAAATGAAATAGATAAGAAATTGGAAATTTGTAGCTTACAGATTAAGCAATAATGAAATTTTAGAAGATTTAATTATTAAACAAATTATTAATTAAAATAAATGAGATAACTTGTGTAACATTCTATTGCATTGTATACGTATATATATAACTTACCAAAATATTAAAAGTTGAAATGTTAATAAGAATATGTAATAGAATACTATATAAGTAAACTTAATTAATAGAAGTATTCCGATGGAATTATTTATATAAAAAGAATTAAAACGTATAAGAATGTTATAAACTTAAGCTAATAATTGGGGATATGATTAAAAACTTAAGTTAATTATTGAAGTCACTTATAAAGTGAAAGTGGAATAGTAAAAGTGAATGTTATATATGAGAGGAATAAAACTAAAAAGAAAAAGAAAATCTAAGTATGAATGCTTCACAAATGAATATTGATGTTAAAAGTAAATAATAAATGTGAGGTAAACTGAAATAAAAAGTATGCAATCCTTAAATAATGAATTCATTGATTATTTTAAAGAACTGAATGGAAAAAGTGATCATGTAGGTAAATGGATGTAAAGAAATGAAAAAACATTATATATATAAATGAAAAATGAAAAATTTGTAGGTAATGAATGTAAATTTAAGAGAATTGTAACATTCTGCCATTTTGGACCATTCAGATCGACGATAAAACCACACATGTCAAACTCGAATAATTCAAAACAACATATTAATAAAATTTAGGGCAAATAAAATCAACCATAGAGTCACAGACACAGAATATCAGAATAACTCGCAATGGAATAAAATAACTACAGTAGTTCATGAAGCTACTAGATACAGAGTCTTAAAACTAATACATAATACCAAAGTCTAGAAACAAATACACTTGGAAATGCTAGGTACATAAGTTCTCTACTACAAAAGCGAAAGCTGAGTGGAAATAACTGAAATGGAAATATCAAGTAGACAACTAAATCTTCGGCAGATCTCTAGCACCAAAAGATGAATCCAAAGCTATGAAACTTCAGGCTGACCCGAGCGTAAAGCAAAATACAAAACACTCGTGTCAGGACATACATACTTATAAAATGTAAATCAACTCAAGTGAACTGCAAAAGAAATGCATCAGTAACTTAAAGGATACTTGGGATTGCCAATCATTTAAGGATCCGTTGAACTATCTACTACGTAGTAATATGCTATTATAATAATGTCTAAAGTAAAGTAAACTATTAAAGTAGCGTTAAGTGTTAGTCCGTGAAATGATGGTTTTGATGACAACAACCTTAGAATAGTTTATAAAACATAAATACTAACATTATAAGTTTAGATATATATGTATATGCATGATTTAACCATGCAGGTACTAAGAAAGAAGACTGTACAGTATAGAGATTCAAGATATCAAGATAGAAGACTCATGAATATCAAGATTATCAAGAGTTCAAGATTTCAAAGTTAAGTATTTTTTATTATTAGGAATTTTTTTTAAAACTCATAGAAAAGCATTGACATCTTAAAATCCAATTTATTCGTGGAATGGAATCCACTTCAAGCCTGTTAAAGGGATGGAACCCTAAGTAGGATGGAACCTACGAAAAATCTAGTGGAACATTGTTTTGTATCCGCTAACATTTTATTCAAAATGATTTTTCAAAGTTATATCCTGTTTTCAAAATGTTTTCAAAACTTTCCTTTTAAAAAGACTCAAAACCCTCTACCTGATTTTAAATAATTTTAGCCTCAAAATTATCTTTAATTTCAAAGTCAAAGTACTCCTGATTTTAAACTATCTTTTAAAATAATATATTTAACTTTTAAATATTTATACTTAGATTTAAAATATAAAATTAGAGTTAAATTCTATATATATTATTCTCTATATTTACTTATGCATTTTAACTATATTCAAGTATATTTATAAAGTTTAAATTAGTTTTAAATATAAGATAAAGGTTATTTTCAAAGAAAATCAAAATATCAAAAAATGCTTTGGGATGTCGACATGCCTATATACCCCATGTGGACATAGTGTCAGTTGAGTTCAAAATTTAAATTTCAAAAGAAGTATCTATTCGCTATAACTTTTCATGAATGGACATGGTTGCTGTTCTTCTATAAATAGGGGTTAGTTTCAACGAATTTAACATTAGATTTTCTGGTTTTTCATTCCTCTTCTTCTTCCACTTTTCTTAATACATATTCTTATCATTACTCTGCCGAAATCAACATTGAATCGAACTCGATTACTTCTAGTTTGATTCTCTATCACTCTCCCTACAAGATTCTCAGTGCTATTCAGAGTTATAGACTTCTTTGTAATCTATTAAGCGAGAAAAGGTGTGATTGTAGCCTTGAAAATCAATCAAGGAAGAAAAGGTGTGATTGTAGCCTTGGTAAATCAACTGCGTAAACTTGTGGCCCGGAAATCAAGTATCTCTACCCAAAGGATCGAAATTCTGGAGGATGTACCTCGTAGCCTTGAAACCGAGGGTGTAATTATACAATTTCATTTGAAAGGAAATCCGTACTCGTGTTGCGGGACTGGATGTAGGTTAACTCAGAACCAGTATAAAATCTGGTGTGTTCTTTCTTTTACTGTCTTTATTTTATTTCTGTATCTATGTTTGTTTCTGCGATCATATCTGTGTTTGTATATTGCATACATCAGTGTCTAAATTAACATAAATCGAAAAAGATTTAGTAATTCTTTATTAACACTATTCACCCCCCTCTAGTGTTAATCCTAGCCTTAAGATCCGTAATCCGCATTTCTCACAATTGGTATCGGAGTAAGGCTTTCAAAGTTTCATTGTCTGATTTTTGAAAAAGTTTTTGAAATGGCTATATTGGTTAGTACTAGTTTAGAAGCATTCAAACCATCGTCGTTTCTTGAGTCTGCATATAATCAATATTCAAATTCAAATTGTCTACCAAGATTGTATGATGTGCAGGAAGCATGCTTTATGGGTGTTGAGGAATCAATGCACAACAGACAAATTGTGCAGATCAGAAAGAACAAGTGGATACTCGATAGTGGGTGTTCTAGACACAAAACTGGCAATCCAGATATATTGAATGATATAATATACAAATACAGAGGATTGGTTAACTTTAGAGACAATTCAAAAGGATATGTGATTGGCATCGGCAAAGTCGGTAATTCTGAAACTCCTACTATTACTAATGTTTTGCTAGTTAAGAATCTGAAACAAAATCTTCTAAGTATAAGTCAACTATGTGATAAAGGATATAAAATTAAATTTGAAAAAGATAAATGTCACATTGAAGATAATAATTCAACCATTATATTTGAGGGAGTCAGGAAAAAGAATATTTATATTCTTAGTATGAGAGTTTCAAATGATAACCTGTGTCTGTTGGAAAATACAAGTGACCCTTGGATTTGGCACAAGAGATTTGGGCATTTGAATTTCAAACTCTTATCTAGACTGTCAAAACATGATCTAGTAAGAGGTCTCCCTAAAATGAATTTTAAAGCAGATAGTTTATGTGATGCTTGTCAATTAGGAAAACTTAGAAAAAGTTCTTTTAAGTTAAAAGATATGATTTCAACTTCAAAACCTCTTGAATTACTTCATCTTGATTTATTTGGTCCATCTCAAATTCTACCAATAAATCATAGTAAATATGTCTTTGTAATTGTAGATGATTATTCTAGATATACATGGACAATATTCTTGAAACATAAAAGTGATACTTTTGAATGTTTTAAAACATTCTCAAAAAGAATTCAAAATCAATTTTCTCTAAAAATTATAACTATTCGAAGTGATCACGGTGGTGAATTTGAAAATGAAAAGTTTGAGAAATTCTGCAATAAAAAGGGAATAACATACAATTTTTCATTTCCAAGAACTCCACAACAAAACGGAGTAGTAGAACGTAAAAATAGGAGATTCAAGAGTGTGCGAGAACTATGCTTACAGATAGTAATTTACCGAAGAATTTTTGGGACGAAGTAGTTGTTACCGCCTGTTATATTTTGAATAGAATTTTAATTAGACCTCTAACTGATAAGACATCTTATGAACTTCTTTATTTAAAGAAACCTAAGATATCTTATTTCAGAATTTTTGGGAGTAAATGCTTTATTTTAAATACAAAAGATAATTTGGATAAATTTGATCCTAAATCCGACAAAGGTATCTTTATCGGATATTCTAATAGAAGTAAAGCGTACAGAGTGTTTAATTTTAAAACTAATTCCATTGAAGAAACAATGCATGTTTCATTTGATGAAAATTTCAAATTTTTTGAAGATACAAATGATGAAGAAGATTTAATCACTCAAAATCAAGAATCAGTTGAAACTAATAATGAAATTAATCATCCTAATAAAAGGACTAAACTTTTAAAAGATCATCCTATAGAAAATATACTGGAAGATATGCAATCTGTTGTTAAAACTAGAAATCAACTAAGTCAAATGAGTAATGCAGCTTTTATATCAACTATTGAACCCTGATGATTCATGGATTTTGGCTATGCAAGAAGAATTAAATCAATTTACTAGAAATGATGTTTGGGAACTTGTTCCTAGACCAGAAAATAAAACTATAATTGGAACCAAATGGGTTTATAAAAATAAAATGAATGAACAAGGAGATGTAGTTAGAAATAAAGCTCGATTAGTCGCTCAAGGTTATTGTCAAGAAGAAGGAATAGGTTTTGATGAAACCTTTGCTCCTGTAGCAAGATTAGAAGCCATTAGGATTCTACTTGCTTTCGCAAATCATGATAATTTCAAATTATTTCAAATGGATGTTAAAGGTGCCTTTTTAAATGGATTTGTAAAAGAAGAAGTATATGTTGAACAACCACCACTTTTTGAAAATGATAAATTACCAAATCATGTTTACAAACTTAAAAAAGCATTATATGGTCTAAAACAAGCTCCTAGAGCCTGGTATGATAGACTAAGATCTTATTTATTGCAATCTAATTTTGAAATTGGTAAAGTAGATAATACTCTTTTTATTAAAAGAAACAAAAATGATATTCAACTAGTTCAAGTTTACGTAGATGATATCATTTTTGGTTCAACTAATTTTGAAATGAATAAAGAATTTTTTGAAATAATGACAAAAGAATTTGAGAGAGTCATATGGGTGAATTAAATTTCTTTTTAGGATTACAAATAAAACAATTAGATAATGGTATTTTTATTAGTCAAGAAAAATATGCTAAAGACCTAATTAGTAAATTTGGTTTGACTACTGCGAGTAGAAAACCCACTCCCATGGCAACCAATGAGTATATTAGTAAAGAAGATCTCTCGAAAGATGTAGATCAAAAACTATATAGAGGAATGATTGGATCACTACTCTATATTACTGCCAGTAGCCTGATATCATGCATAATGTTTGTCTCTGTGCCAGATATAAATCCCAACGTAAAGAGACCCACTTGAAAGCCATAAAACGAATCATAAGATATGTTAAACACACATCTGATTATGGTTTATTCTACCTTAAAAATGATTCTTTTGACTTAATATCTTACTGTGATGCTGACTATGCGGGTTGTAAATCAGACCGAAAAAGTACAAGTAGGACTTATCACTTTTTGGGGCATTCTCTGATTTCTTGGCTTAGTAAAAAGCAAAACACAGTTTCTTTATCAACAACTGAAGCAGAGTACATTTCTGCTGCTTTGGCTTGTTCTCAAGTAATATATATGCAACAAACCTTAAAAGATTTTGGTTTAAAATTTTCAAAATCACCAATTTATTGTGACAATACAAGTGCTATAAATTTATCCAAAAATACTACTCAACATGCTCGAACTGAACATAGTGATATCAAACATCATTTTCTCAGAGATAATATAAGTAAGGAAGTAGTTATTCTCGAGTATATCAATTCTGAGAATCAAATTGCTGATATCTTAACAAAACCCTTAAATGAATCAATATTTACTAAATTAAGAAGAGAATTAGGTATTTGTTCTATAACTGAAATATAAAATATAAATGATAAGTATAATTAATAATTAATATTAAAATAATTCAAAGAGTTAAAATAAAAAGGACCATGTCGACATCCCCCATATACCCATGTCGACATGCAACGTTTTTAAGTTTTGAAAATTTTCCACCGAAATTCAAAAAATTTAGTTATATATTCTTCTATATTTCAAATTTTTGTTCATTCTCTCTGTTTTCTCTTTAATCTATCTTCTGAAATAAATAAAATAATGGCCTCCTCTTCCAAATCAAACATAAAATCAACCTTTTTATTCCCCTCTCCTATGTCAGGTCCATTTCAATGTACTACTCTCGCTCGTGTGGCTAAAATGGAGGAATCTATGAAGGATATACTTCAGATGATGACTGAAATTCAAGTGACTCAACTTCGTATGGCAAAGGAACAGGAAAGGCAAGGCAAGATTCTTAGGAATTTGCAAAAATTCCTAATGGATAACCAGGCCAACCCTATCTTGATTGATGAAGACTCTTCACTCAATCAAGAACAAGAGGCCAGCGAGGAAGAAGAAGAACCCATGGAAGAAGCGCACGAGGAGGATGATGACCAAGTCATGTGTGTTGGAGAAGTGTGTTTTGACAAGAATGGGAATCTTGTCGAACTACGTGGAAACTTCTGTTTTCACTATCCAAACTGTTCGATTCATAGATCTCCTATGTTTTATAACGCACAATAGTTTGTTCTCTTTCTTCTCCATTGTTGTTTGTGTTTCTTTGTGTTTTCTAAACTTTCATGTATATACAACTTCATACGTAATAAATAACTCGTGTTCTTATATGTGTTTTAATTATAAATACTATTGTGAATTCTTACTTAGGATAGTTGATAGTTTAGGACTATGTTTTAGAATTAGATTTAAGTGATGATTACTTATGATAACACTACCATCATAATCACATGTCATAGAGTATTAGTTATATAGTTTGGAGTTATATAGTTATATAGTTTAAAGTTATATAGTTTATATTTAGTTTTTTCGTTGATGACAAAGGGGGAGAAATATAAAATAGGGTAGTTAGGCATAGATTAAGGGGGAGTTATTAGTTTTAGGGGGAGTTATTAGAATAGAAGTAAAATTTTATAAATAAAGGTTGTCATCATCAAAAAGGGGGAGATTATTAGTCCGTGAAATGATGGTTTTGATGACAACAGCCTTAGAATAGTTTATAAAATATAAATACTGTCATTATAAGTTTAGATATATATGTATATGCAGGAATTAACCATGCAGTACTAAGAAGGAAGACTGTACAGTATAGAGATTCAAGATATCAAGATAGAAGACTCATGAGTATCAAGATTATCAAGAGTTCAAGATTTCAAAGTTAAGTATTTTTTATTATTAGGAATTTTGTTAAAACTCGTAGAAAAGAACTGTCACATCTTAAAATCCAATTTAGTCGTGGAATGTAATCCACTTCGAGCCTGTTAAAGGGATGGAACCCTAAGTAGGATGGAACCTACGAAAAATCTAGTGGAACATTGTTTTGTATCCGCTAATTTTTTCTTCAAAATGATTTTTCAAAATTATATCCTGTTTTCAAAATGTTTTCAAAACATTCCTTTTAAAAAGATTCAAAACCCTCTATCCTGATTTTAAATAATTTTAGCCTCAAAATTATCTTTGATTTCAAAGTCAAATTACTCCTGATTTTAAACTATCTTTTAAAATAATATATTTAACTTTTAAATATTTATACTTAGATTTAAAATATAAAATTAGAGTTAAATTCTATATATATATATTATTCTCTATATTTACTTATGAATTTTAACTATATTCAAGTATATTTATAAAGTTTAAATTAGTTTTAAATATATGATAAAGGTTATTTTCGAAGAAAATCGAAAAATCAAAAAATGCTTTGGGATGTCGACATGCCTATAAACCCCATGTCGACATAGTGTTAGTTGAGTTCAAAATTTAAATTTCAAAAGAAGTGTCTATTCGCCATAACTCTTCACAAATGGACATGGCTGTTGTTCTTCTATAAATAGGGGTTAGTTTCAACGAATTTAACATCAGATTTTCTGGTTTTTCACTTCTCTTCTTCTTCTTCCACTTTTCTTAATACATATTCTTATCATTACTCTGCCGAAATCAACATTGAATCGAAATCGATTACTTCTTGTTTGATTCGCTATCACTCTCTCTATAAGATTCTCAGTGCTATTTATAGTCATAGACTTCTTTGTAATCTATTAAGCGAGAAAAGGTGTGATTGTAGCCTTGAAAATCAATCAAGAAAGAAAAGGTGTGATTGTAGCCTTGGTAAATCAATTGGGTAAACTTGTGGCCCGGAAATCAAGTATCTCTACCCAGAGGATCGAAATTCTAGAGGGTGTACCTCGTAGCCTTGAAACCAAGGGTGTAAATTGTACAATTGCTTTTGAAAAGAAATCCATACTTGTGTTGCAGGACTGGATGTAGGGTAACTCTGAACCAGTATAAAATCCGGTGTGTTCTTTACTTTACTGCTTTATTTTATTTCTGTATCTGTGTTTGTTTCTGCGATCATATCTGTGTCTGTATATTGCATACATCGGTGTCTAAATTAACATAAATCGAAAAAGATTTAGTAATTCTTTATTAACACTATTCACCCCACCTCTACTGTTAATCCTAGCCTTAAGATCCATAATCCGCATTTCTCACCTTAAGGCTTTACATTTTCCACCTTAACACATTTTATATATTCCCATGGTCTACACAGTACCAGAATCCCAACCGTGCTGGGTGTCGTCGGAGGGCACTCCATAGGTATGGTACAAACCAAACTCGTAGAAGGCGCGCTAGGGTAGGTGGCATGACACAACTAGGCAATGCCAGGGTAGATATACCAATTACACTTCCATACTCTTGGTATCGCATAGCCGCAACTACCGCCCAACTCGATCCACACTCCCGAATCAAAGGTGTGCACCAATAATGTAATAGAATGGCTAACGATGAAGTGTGTCCGATCGGAGGAGCTACCTAACTTGGCCCATCAATTGCTCCTATTTTAGCCATCTTATGCTAACTCACGGGAGTTAGGTCCACGTAAATATACCTTTCGGGTCACCGCCACTGTCCTACTTTATTCTGGAATCTCCACCGCGTACACAGTTGTTGAAGTGGTTTTCGGTATCAACAAAGAGTATGTCCATATCTGATCCCGGACTCTTTAACAGCCACTCGTTATTACAAAACCGTGGTTATCTAAATTTCAAATGGTTTATATTTCATATCAAACATGTTCCTTTCAAAACCATATAAATTCCATATCATTGTTCTTAAAATAATATTCTTTTTTCCAAAGTCATAACACTTCCAAATTTATTTAATATAACCCCCATGAAACATAAAAATTTGTAGATCATAACACTTAAAATGTAACCTTTAAAAACCATATCATTTGGCACCAAAATCTTTTTATAAAAATGATAGCATTATGGAAATGTCACTTTTAAGAAAACGCAGCAGAACAGAAGTGCTACTGTAAGAATTCACAGCAGTGCTGAACTATTACTGTAAGAATTCGCAATGGTGTAGAACTGCTACTGTAAGAATCCACAATAGTGCAGAACTGTTACTGTAAGAATCCGCAGTAGTGCAGAATTGTTACAGTAAGGATGCACGGCAATGTAGAATTGTTATAGTAGGAAATCACAAAAGTTTTGAATTGTCACCGTAAGAAATCACAGCCGTTTTGAATTTTTATTGTAATACTTCCTACTACAATACTTTATGTAATCAAATAGTACATATATTTGCAGTTTTTGTCATAGTCATTATATCATTCTTTTTATATTACTCTAATTTTAGCTATTTGCACATTAACTTACACTTTATTTCTCATTGGTAGATAACATTTATCATTTTTATTAACCAAATTATACCATTTACAATAGTTAAAACCTAGCGGTCAAATGTACGTTTGGACTTACATTTTCATTTCACAAAGTAAAATCATTTATCATTTTAATCATTATTACATGAATTAATACTTACAATTTATAGGTTAGAATAAAATACCGTTATCAAGTAAAATCGGATTATTAAATTTCAATTTACCTTCATACTGTAAGTTAGATTCTAAAATTTTACATTTCCAACTATTTATTTCCTATAAAAAAAATTTACACACATAAACAAATTTACAGAAATCATTACATTAAATTTTAATTGAGATTCATATATAAAAATCCAAATACTTAATAATTTTTTGAAAAATCATTTTTTTTATCAACTACGGAGTGTGTATAAAATTTTCTACCCTAGGGTCAACATATATCATTTCAATCCATATTTTATAAATTTTCCGGGTTTTATATCATTTCAAACCCGCAATCCCAAGTCATATTAAATTGCTCAGGCCTACCATTTCAGCCCATAACAATTTTCCTTAATCTAGAGATCGTTTGGGTATGTATCATTTCAACCCATAGTGAAGGAACTTGTAGTGTGGGAATACTAAATGACATAACAATGTTCAACATATCATTGCATATGATCAAAACAGGTGTGATATGATATGAAATAACATAATAAAATCATTTGAATAACGTAATATAAACATATGAAATAACATAACATAAACATATGAAATAACATGAGATAAACATATGAAATAACATGATATAAACATATGAAATAACATGACATAATCATATGAAATAACATGATATAATCATAGGTGAAATGTCAAACTTTCATATACATATCCTCACAATTCAATTGTCACCAATTCACCAAAATTATAAGTATGTTGTCAAGAGTGATTACTCACCTTTATTTGGTTAGAAAAGTGATTCAAAGCGCAACACAATGATGACAAATTACGGACAAGCTTGAGTGAGAGGAGAATCCAAATCTGACGCTTTGAAAACTAAAATAAATTCCTTACGTATACAGATAATTCACATAAAAAAATAAAATAGAAATTTATATATTCACAAAATACATAAGAAGACTTGTCTAAAGGATGTGTATGCTTGGTCTAGAGGTGGTTTGGGTTAGGGTTAGGCTCGGCCATAAGGGTTTGGGTTAGGGTTAGGCTCGGCCGTAGGGTTTTTGGGTTAGGTTTTATGGTGCAAAGGGTAGGGTTTAGGTGGGTTCGGCCTTAGGTTAGGGTTAGGATTTAGGTGGCTAGGCTCGACCTTGGGGTGTGGGTTCGGCTAGGCTAAGGCTTGATGGTGGTGGAGATGGTCACGGCCAAGGCAAAGCAAGGGGAAAGGGTTTGAGGAAGTTTGGCTATGGGGTTTGTGGTGGGAAGAGAAGGTGAAGGCCGAAATTTTTTGAAGAGGAGAGGGGAAAAAGGTAGGAGAGAAGTGGGTTTTTGGTTGGAGTTTGGTGATTGGAAGGTGATGGAATAGGTGTGGCCGAAATTTCCAAGGAAGGAGGAGGAAAAATTTGTAAAGGAGAAGAGGAAGAAGGTCTAGGGTTTTGAGAAGCAAGATGAAGGAGAAGTAGACTAACATTTTTCTATGGAGCATGCACATAAGAATGGATGTGGAGGCTAACCAAAACCCTAGGATTTTATACAGTCATCTCAACAGGTAGCTTCTCATCTACTAAAGAGGTTTCTAGCCTATTAGTACAAGCCAAAACAAATCAACATGTAAATAAGATAGAAGTTAAAGGGAAAATACTGCGTGTAATACGACAAAAATTGCAAAATTTGAGGAGTAGAAATCAAAATTTAACAAAACGGAAAACTGGGAAAACGTTAGAATTAAATTCATCTTCATAAAAAAAACTAAAATTTGAAATTTTAAAATTTTCACAGAAAGACATATTTTGACCAAAGTTGACCAAAATTTGCATTTTAAGAAAAGTCTTTATTTTATTAAATTAGAAGAACATTTCACATCAAAACTCAAAATTATACATTAATTTCGAAATTTATCAATTTTAAAATAATTATATTCAAAATTTCAAATTAATTTCTTTTTAAAATATGTTCAAAAATAGCGGGTTGTTACACTCTACCCCACTCAAAACTTTTTGTCCTTGAAAAGGAACGAGACACAGAAAACAAAGATGACTAATGTAGGATAATGAATAGTAACTGGAACAAAAAATTTCGGATTCGAAGCACGAATGCTCTCTTCCGTTTCCAAAGTATAATCTTGATCATCAGTGCTCCATTGCACTTTGACTAGGTTGATAGATTTTCTTCGAAGCGCTTGGTACCTTTATCCATAATATGAAGTGGCTTCCTCTCGATAGTAATATTTGGCTCGACATCCAACTCTTGAGAGCAGAAGGCTGGACAATCAAAGATGGATCATGAAGATGCAAAACATGGAACACATTATGCACTCCAGAAAGTTTTTCGACCAAATCCAAACGATAAGCTAAGGAACCAATTCTCTCCAAGATGTGAAAAGGACCTATAAACCTAGGAGCAAGCTTCCCTCTCCGACCAAAACGAATCACATTTCTTAATGGAGAGACCTTAAGGAAAACCTGATCACTAACAGAAAACTCCAAACTCCTCCTACGCCTGTCAGCATACTTCTTCTGTCTATCTCGAGCAATCCTAATCTTTTTCCTCATCTCTCCAACCTTCTCAGATGCTTCTAGAATCATATTTGGACCAAGAACCAAACGATTATTGGATTCAATCTAGCAAGATGGAGATTTGCAAGGGAGTCCATAAAGAGCAGCAAATGGAGTCATTTCGATGCTAGCTTGAATTTTAAAAATGGAATGAGATAGATAAATGTTTAAAACAACCTTAAACTGATATTTGAGATTATACCTGATAACTATTATTATAGGCGAATTCAACGAGATGGAGATGATCTTCCCAAGATCCTCCATAATCAAGGACACGGGCATGAAGAAGGTCTTCTAGAATCTAATTCACTCTTTCCGTTTGACCGTCGGTCTGTGGAAGGTAAGTAGTGCTCAGATTCAGACGAGTACCTAAAGATTCTTGAAAAGCTTTCCAAAACTGACTGGTAAAGATGGGGTCTCTATCATAAACAATACTGACTGGAACACCATGAAGACGAACAATCTCGCTCATATAAATCTCAGCTAAACTCGAGGCGGAACGGTTAGATCTAACCGGAATGAAATGAGCTGACTTGGTCAATCTATCCACAATAACCAAAATACTCTCGTTACCTCTCCTAGTCCATGATATTCCATCAATAAAATCCATTGAAACTTGTTCCTATTTCCAATTGGGAATCTCAAGGGGTTGCAATAATCCGGCAGCTTTCTGATGATCAGTCTTAACCTGCTGACAAGTCGCACATCTATTAACAAAAAGGGAGATATCATGCTTCATACCACTCAACCAATACAGCTTCTTCATATCATGATGCATCTTCCTCACACTTAGATGAATAGAAAGTCTGGTCCAATGATTTTCTCGAAGTAGCTCTTGCCTCAATCCATCGACATCCGGGATACAAATCCAATTATTAATCCACAAAATCCCTTTATCGTCAATCTGAGCTCCACTTCCATCTTGGTCACTACCACCAACTCTATTATGAACATTCTCCTTAATAAGCCTAAGCATCCTATCCTCATCATGCTTAGCAATAATATGATCCATAAGAGGAGAAGAAATAACAAGCTGACATAACATCGCCTTCTTCCTACTCAAAGTATCGGCTACAACATTAGCCTTTTCGGGGGTATAGTTGATGTGGAGGTCATAAGAAGCTAGAAACTGAGCCACCTAACTTGCCTCAAATTCAAGTCCTTCTGGGTGAAAATATATTTCAATGACTTATGATCCGTAAAGAGCTCAAACTTAGTTCCTAATAAATGATGTCTCCAAAGCTTCAAAGCAAAAACTACGGCAAGTAATTCCAAATTATGGGCTACATAATTTTCTTCATGAGTCTTCAACTGACGATTAGCATAAGTGATAACCTTCCTATCCTGCATCAGAACGGCTCCCAAACCTTCACGACTGGCATCAGTGCATACCGTTAATCCCTCATTTTCATTTGAACGGTAAGAACTGGTGCGGAAGTAAGCTTGCACTTCAACTCATTGAATGCAGCTTCACACTTATCATTCCATCTAAACTTAGAATTCTTACGAGTTAGAGCGGTGAGAGGTACAACAATCCAAGCAAAATTCTTGATGAATCTCCGATATTAACCGGTAAGACCCAAAAAACTACGGATGTCAGATGGAGTCCTAGGGTTTTCCCAATTATAAAATAGAATAGGGAAAATTAAGAACCAAGAAAGAGATAGAATAATTAATGTACAAAGGAAAGAAGAAAAGATAGACTTACATTAATCACAGTGATCTTAATTGGATCAACAGAAACTCCATTACCATAAATAGTATGTCCAAGATATCGGACTTCGCCTTTCCAGAAATGGCATTTCGAGAATTTGGCTTTCAACTGGTGACTCCTGAGAGTCCTCATATCAAAGATCAAATGAGATTCATGCTCCTCCTCTGAGTTAGAGAAAATAAGGATATCATTGACAAAGACTAGAACAAACTAATTAAGAACATCATAGAAAACCCGGTTATAAGGTCGACAAAGAAAGTTGGAGCGTTAGTCAAACAAAAAGGCATAACTAGCCATTCAAAGAAGCCATCCTCAGAATGGAAAGCAGTTTTGGGAATACTTTCCTCAGCAATTCTGAGCTGGTGGAAATGGGTGGTAAGATCAAGCTGAGAGAATACAGTAGCACCATACAGCTGATCGAACATACCATTAATGCGAGACATTGGATAACTGTTTTTCATAGTGAGCTTGTTCAACTCCCTATAATCAACACACATCCTCAAAGTACCATCAGACTTAGTGGAAAAAAACCACTGCTGCTCCCCATTTGGAATGACTGGGTCTGATCAAACCTTTAGAGAATAAGTCTTCGATTTGTTTCCTCAACTCAACCTTCTCATGAGGTGTTCTTCTTCAAGGAGGAAGAACTTTAGGTCGAGCTACAGGAATGAGATCAATACGGAATTCGATTTCCCATATAGGAAGTTAAAAAGTGACTTCACCAAACACATCGGGATAGAGTTTGATCATAGGAGTAGAATCAAGATTACTAGAGGAACAACCAAGAGAATAGATAAACTTCCTGCATACTCCCGAGGCATACGACACTGTATCACCAAAGGTTTTCCAAAATCATCAACAAGAGAAACAATTTGGGTTTTGCAAGACATAACAACTTCATGCATCTTCGGCCAATCTCTTCCAAGCAACATGTCAAAAGCATCGAAACCAAGAACATAGAAATCACTAGAAAAAGACGGTCAGAATGGAAGAGTTTCATATTGTTACAAATCCTACTAAGGTTTGTAGGACCAACAATAGGATTGGTAACACACAAAGGTTCGGATGCAAACTTAGGTGAAAGGACATGCTCAAACATATCACAAAGATTCACTGAAATGAAACTATGTGAAGCTCCAGTGTCAAATAAAACACGAATATGAAGATTAAACATGGTAAAGGTGCTCTGGAGAGTACCTTGGGTACCACTAGGAGCAGGTGGAGTAGGTGAAGTAACTAAAAAGACACTAGATGGCTTGCCCTTCTTCTGAGTAGGACAATTCTGCTTGAAGTGGCCAGGCTGTAAGAAAATATGGAAAAGATCACGCCTATTCATCTGAGCTAGAGGAATAACAGCTCCGGCTAAAGTAGGACAACTATTGGTATAGTGCTCGTTCTGGTCACACCTAAAGCAAGTGATGGAAGAAAGATCAATAGGCTGCTTTCGGGAAGAAGAAGATCCCAAACCTGGATTCTTGAGCCAATTCTGCTTCTGACGCTGGAAATTAGACTTTCTCTTCTTAGAGTTGCTAGAAGATGACTGAGATGAAGGTGCACGAGTAACAGCTGATTCCTTAGAAGTGGGGTTCTCATATCTAATGTCCATATCCATCAATCCAGTAAAAGGGTTATGCATATGAGAAATCAGACGATCATAAAACTCTGGGCGTGCTCCAGCTATAAACTTCTCATTTTTCTTAAGAGGGGTATCTATCAAGCCAGGACCAAAATTTTAAAGCTCGTCAAACTTCCTCTCATACTTAGCAAATGACGTGTCCCCTTGCTTAAGATCCATAAACTCCCTATATAGCTGATACTTCCCAGCTTCTGGCATCCACTTTATCACAAAAGCCACCCTAAACAAGATATCCAAACTTAAAAAAGATTCCAAAGGGATAACCTAAACCAATTTCAAAGGACTAACTAATGACAAAACCTAAACTGTTCCCAAGAAGCATTTGCCTCAATAGTGTTAGCTACAACAGACTCCCACCAACCCAGTACTGCCTCCTTCAACTGCCACGCTGCTAACTGGCGCTTCTCAGCATTGGTGATCTCCAAACCAGGAAAATCCTTTTCAATCCTCTTAGCCACTACTGATCCTCAATGATGGTCTCTGATCCCGAAAACTTAGTACCACCTAGCTGGGTGAACCCCTTCCACAGGGTGGTAAACATGGTATGTGCAACTGGTGCTGGAACTGGGGCAACACCACGACCTCTGGCATTCCTACGATTCATCTTGAAAATTCAAGAATGAATTTTAGGACAAAGATAAATGAAAAAATAAAATAAAAGACCCAACTAGACTGGAAATCCTAATCACAGAATTCTACAAAACAAGGTAGATACGAAAAGAAGGAAACTCTAAGAAAAGGAGTTTTAAAACAAGAAAAAATTTATATCTAAATTAATCCTTTGAAAATCATTTTATACTTAAAAATACGTTCTCTCGCAAAGAATGATTCTAAGATTGATTTTACTCATTCTAGGGTATTTCTACCCTATCTCTAATGAGTTTTTTTACCCCTCAGACTAAGGTTTGCCGAGAACCAAAGCTCTGATACCAACTGTAACATCCCTCCATTTTAGACCATTCAAATCGACAATAAAACAACACATGTCGGACTTGAATAATTCAAAACAACAGATTGTTAATAAAATTCGGGGCAAATAAAATCAACCACAGAATCAAAGACACAGAATATCATAATAACTCGTAGTGGAATAAAATAACTACGGTAGTTTATAAAGCTACTAAATACAGAGTCTTAAAACTAATAAATAATACCAAAGTCTGGAAACAAATACACTTGGAAATTCTAGGTACATAAGTTCTCAACGACAAAAGCAAAAGCTGAGTGGAAATAACTGAAATGGAAATATCAAGTAGACAGCTAAATCTCCAGTGAATCTTTAGCCCCAAAAAAATGAATCCAAAGCTGTGAAATTCAGGCTAACCCGAGTGTAAAGAAAAACAAAAAACACTCGAATCAGGACATACATACTTATAAAATGTAAATCAACTCAAGTGAACTGCAAAAGAAGTGCATCAGTAACTTAAAGGATGCTTGGGATCGCCCATCCTTTAAGGATCCCTTAAATTATCTACTACGTTGTAATACGCTATTATAATAATGTCCAAAATAAAGTAAACTATTAAAGTAGCACTAATTCTTTACATTTTCCACCTTAAGACATTTTATATATATTCCCATAGTTTATACAGTACCGGAATCCCACCCGTACTGGATGTTGTCAAAGGGCACTCCATAGGTATGGTACAAACCAAACTCGTAGAAGGCGCGCTAGTGTAGGTGATATGACACAACTAGGCAATGTCCGGGTAGATATACCAATTACACTACCAGACCGTTGGTAATGCACAGTCGCAGCTACCACCTAACTCGATCCACACTCCCGAATCAAAGGTGCGCACCAAATCAATTACAATGTAATAGAATAGCTCACGATGAAGTTAGTCCGATCGGAGGAGCTACCTCACTTGACCCGTCAATTGCTCCTGTTTTAGCCACCTTATGCTAACTCATAGGAGTTAGGTCCACGTAAATATACCTTTAGGATTGCCGCCGCCATCCTACTTCATTCTCGAATCTCCATCGCGTACACAATTGTTAAAGTGGTTTTCGGTATCAACAGAAAGTATGCCCATATCCGATCCCAGACTCTTTAATAACCAATCGTTATTATAACCCGCGGTTATCTAAATTTCAAATGGTTTATATTTCATATCAAACATGTTCCTTTCAAAACCAAATAAATTCCATATCATTATTCTTTCAAAATAATATTCATTTTTTCAAAGTCGTAACACTTCCAAATTTATTTAATTATAACCCCCTTGAAACATAAAAATTTATAGATCACAACACTTAAAATGTAACCTTTAAAAACCATATCATTTGGCACCAAAACCATTTTATAAAAATGGTAGCATTCTGGAAATGTCACTTTTAAGAAAACGCAGCAGAACAGAAGTGCTACTGTAAGAATTCGCAGCGGTGCAGAACTGTTACTGTAAGAATTCGCAATGGTGCAGAACTGTTATTGTAAGAATCAACTGCAGCGCAGAACTGTTACTGGAAGAATCCATAGTAGTGTAGAATTTTTACAATAAGAATCCACAACAATGCAGAATTGTTACAGTAAGAAATCACAACAGTAATGAATTGTTACCGTAAGAAATCACAGCAGTTTCGAATTGTTACTATAATACTTCCTATACAATAGTTTACGTAATCAAATAGTACATATATTTTCAGTTTTTATCATAGTCATTATATCATTCTTTTTATATTACTCTAATTTTAGCTATTTGTACATTAACTTACACTTTATTTCTTATCGGCAAAAAACATTTATCAATTTTATTAACCAAATTATACCATTAACATTAGTTAAAACCTACCGGTCAAATGTACGTTTTGACTAACATTTTCTTTTCACAAAGTAAAATCATTTATCATCTTAATCACTATTACATGAATTAAAACTTATAATTTATAGGTTGAAATAAAATATGGTTATTAAGTCAAATCGGATTATTAAATTTCAATTTACCTTCATACTATAAGTTAGATTCCAAAATTTTACATTTCCAACTATTTATTTCTTATAAATTTTTTAACACATATAGACAAATTACAGAAGTCATTACATTAAATTTTAATTGAGATTCATATATAAAAATCCAAATACTTAATAATTTTAAGAAAAATCATTTTTTTCATCAACCACAGAGTCTATATAAAATTTTCTACCCATAGGGTCAAGTAAATACGAACATATATCATTTCAATCTGCAGTTTATAAATTTTTTGGGTTTTATATCATTTCAAACCCGCAATCCCAAGTCATATAAAATTGTTCAAGCCTATCATTTCATCTCATAACAATTTTTCTTAATCTAAAGATTGTTTGGGTATGTACCATTTCAACCCATAGCGAAGGAACTTGGAGTGTGGGAATATTAAATGACAACAGTATTCAACATATCATGGCATCTGATCAAAACATGTATGATATGATATGAACTAACATAATAAAATTATGTGAATAACATAATATAAACATATAAAATAACATAACAAAAACATATGAAATAACATGATATAATCTTAGGTGAAATGTCAAACTTGCATATACATATCCTCACAATTCAATTGTCATCAATTCACCAAAATTATAAGTATGTTGTCAAGAGTGATTATCACCTTTCTTTGGTTAGAAAAGTGATTCAAAGTGCAACATAATGACGAAAAATTACAGACAAGCTTGAGTGAGAGGAGAATCCAAATCCGACGCTTTTAAAAGTAAAATAAATTCCATACGTAAAAAAATATTTCACATAAAAAAAAATTCACATAAAAAAAATAGAAATTTACATATTTTCAAACTACATAAGAAGACTTGTCTAAAGGGTACATAGGCTTGGTCTAGAGGTGGTTTGTGTTAAGGTTAGGCTTGGCCGTAGGGGTTAGGATTAGGCTCGGCTATGGGGTTTTTGGGTTAGGTTTTATGGTGCAAAGGGTTAGGGTTTAGGTAGGTTTAGCCTTAGGCTAGGGTTAGGGTTTAGGTGGCAAGGACCGGGCTAGGGATGTAGGTTCGGCTAGGCTAGGGTTTGGTGGTGGTGGAGATGGTCATAGCCAGGGCAAAGCAAGGGGAAAGGGTTTGAGGAAGTTCAGCTATGGGGTTTGTGGTGGGAAGAGAAGGCGGAGGCCGAAATTTTGTGAAGAGGAAAGGGGAAAATGGAAGGAGAAGAAGTGGGTTTTTGGTTGGAGTTTGGTGATGGGAAGGTGATGGAATAGGTGTGGCCGAAATTTCCAAGAGAGGAGGAGGAAAAATTTGTAGAGGAGAAGAGGAAGTAGGTCTGGGTTTTTAGAAGGAAGATGAAGGAGAAGAAGACTTACATTTTTCTGTAGAGGCACATAAGTATGGATGTGGAGGCTAACCAAAACCCTAGGATCTTATATAGTCATCTCAACAGGTGGCTTCTCATTTGTTAAAGAGGTTTCTTGCCCATTAGTACAAGCCTATACAAATCAACATGTAAATAAGATAGAAGTTATAGGAAAAATAACTGCGTGTAATACGCCAAAAGTTGCAAAATTTAAAGAATAGAAATCAAAATTTAACAAAACAAAAACTGAGAAAATGTTAGAATTAAATTCATCTTCATAAAAAAAAGGTAAAAGTTGAAATTTGAAATTTTCACAGAAAGTCAAAATTTGACCAAATTTGCATTTTAAGAAAAATCTTTATTTTATTAAATTTGGAAGAATATTTCACATCAATACTCAAAATTATACATTACATTTCCAAATTTATCAATTTTAAAATAATAATATTCAAATTTTTAAATGAATTTCCTTTTAAAATATGTTCAAAATTAGCGGGTTGTTACAAGAATAATCATTGTATGAAAGAAAATTTTGAACGGTAAATAATGTGAAAGGAGATTTATAAGGATAAAGTTACATGACAATTGAATTTATTGGTTGTTTGGCTTATGGGATGATTGGGAAGTGATACTTTAAATTGTTTAAGATGTATGAATAATCTATTAAGTTTTATTTAAGGCTGTGGGGTGTATGGTATACTTAGTAGTTATTTATCATTTTATACGATTAAAAGTTTCTAAACTCGAACAAACCATTAGTTTCGGTTGTTATGGATGGATGGTTGATTTCTTTGATTTGCATGTAATGATTGTATGGTTTTGTTTGCAAGTGCTATTGTTATATTGTGTTGATTTGTTGTATAAATTGAAACAATGTAAATATTTCTCTCTTGTATAAACATAACTCTTTTGGACTACAGAGGTGAAATACAGGCTTATGGAAGCAATAGCTACTGTTTTTGGTTTCATAAATAAGTGTTTCCCCGAGAAATAGGTACGTTCTCGGATTACGGTTTTTTAGCGATATTATATTATTTTTCTCGTGGTTTGGGATATATTATTTTGAAATATATGATATATATTGTTATTATTGATATTATTATTTCTCCCAGACCCCTTCGCGCAAAGGAGACTCTGTCGAATTTTTCTATGAATTTTGGACTTAGAAAATTTCTATGAAATATTTTTCAAACTTTTATTAACTTGAATATAAAAAGATTTAATTATTTATAAAATTTATATTTTATTTAAATTATTTAATTATGTAAAATTAACTGTTATAAATTTAATATTTTGAATAAGATATATTAATTCCTTAATTCTCTCTTTTTCCTTTTCGAGGACGAAAGTTTTGAGTGAGGGAGAGTGTAACGACCTGCATTTTTTTCGATAATTAAAATATTGAATTAAATATGATTTTGTAAATTAATATTGGAACAAAATAAAATTTATGATGTAGGAATGAGAAAACTAACTAGAATGAAGTTTAATAATGTAAATTAATGTAATAAATGACTATTTGAATGTAATCTCAAGTAATTATAATAATTGTATGTTATAATTGGATATAAATTTAAAATAAGGAAATAAATTTAAAGTTATATTAATTGATGAAATAATATGAAATAAATTGATATTGGATAAAATTTGTGTTGTGTTAGTAGTCATAACACTTGTGTATAGATAACAAACTTATAAATGTGATTAAATTAAGAAAAGGTAAAAATTGTTATTTATTACCAATTTATTTAATATGTTGAATTAAGTTGGAACTTAATTGCCATTAAATGTAATTAAATATTACGTTAATTGGATTTAAGATAATAGCTGTAAAATGTGAAGGTAATAAAATGTATAGAAATGTCAATTATATTCTTAAGGCAATAATTTATTTAACAAAAAGAGTGAAACTAAGATAAATGAATTTATTGGCACTTTAAATTATAATTAATGTGAAAATCGAAAAAAATTCAATATAATTGGAATATTGCAACTAATATGGTAAAGATGATAATGGTAGATTTTGACGTAATAAGATATAAACCAATGTTAATTATGTCCATAAGTAAGCATTGATTGAATAAAAAGATTGAAACCAAATTAAATCAATTTATTTGGATTAAATTATATTAGTTGAACTTAATTGCAGTTGAAACTGAACATTGTAATTAGCTTAATATTTAACGCTGAATTGATATGTAAATTTGTTTTAAATTATTGTAAATGTCTAAGTGGTCAAAAATGATGAAATTTGTTAATTATCAAATTTGAATGGAAAAGGTGATTTAATTAATTTAATATTAATTTATTTAAACAATGTGAAAATAGCCATTTTCGCAATTGTTTCGGATTTCGACGAAATTAGTTTCATTGATCCATGACGTTGAATTATTATAGGATTTTAAGTTTCGTAGCGATTGAACTGGTCGTTTGATCGTATGGACTCGAAATGCGTAGAAATTAATTTAATTAAAATCAATTTGAAATAAGCTGATTTTAAAGTTAACTTCTTCATATGATGGAATTATAACTTAAAACCTGTTCCATTGAGTTAAAAATTATCGAAAACATCTATTTCGATATATGGGATGATCCATTTTCGTTTCGGAAGCAAAACGGGCTTTTCGGGTCGTATTTGTCGTTTATACCAATTCGGTATGTGTTTATCTTCTTATCGGGATTCGTTAATATAAATACATCATTCTAAACTCTAGCAGCCTTTTTATTTCTTATCTCAATACGGATAATTCAGCTATTTGCTTCTCTTTTCTCAATGGTAGAAATTAGTTAAATTACAAACTCTGAAATTCAATCTCCAAATCAATTTCAAAATCAAACTTCTCGAAACCCTATCATATTATATACAATTCGAAGCCCTCGACAAGCGCAATTTAAATCTGCATTTTGTTTTTCGATTGAGCCTCTATGTGTCTAGAAATTGAAGAATAAGCCTCGGTCATCCAAATAGGTGGTTGATGATCTTCGACCGATCGACGATTTGTTGGTACTGTTGTGTGGAGAGTCCCGTGGGGAATGCATCGGCCTAGTTCGTTTGGACAACTGGTGATTGGATTGGCCGATAAAATTCGATTAGGGTTGGATGTTTAAGTGGCGGCTGTCATTTTCGGGAATGAGCATTGATGACGCATGGTTGCATTGAGGTCGGAACTCTGCTTGGGTGCGCACATGCGTGCGGCGGGAAGATCGATGCGTGGTAGCGTGCGATCGAACGTGCTTCGTGGCGGCTAGGGTTTTGAATTTGGACAGTAGTTCGCATGCGTATAGGGTACAAGTAACGTTGAGAAGATGCTGACGTGGTAGTTTATGAGAGGGTAGTGTTTTTATTTTGTTTTACTTTAATTTTTATCGTATAATGCTCTAACTATCATATCTTTTCCATACGAGCTCGGATCCATGCACGGTTTGTTCCATTTGGATCGTATCAAAATTTTGAACATTTCAGAGCTAGTTTGGATGAATTTTGAGATTATTCAAATTTGGACCTTATTTTGGAATTCAAATCGATTTGAAATCAAAGGTGGGTGTTTTAATCCACTTATAACTACTAAATTGTCTTATGTTAGTTAATTTAAATTTACAATATGATTGAAATTGATTGGTTGATGTTTGGTATATTTAAATTGTCATTCCAGTTAAAAATGACTTTTGTTGCATTTAATCTTCAATTTAACATTGAATTTAATTGTAAACTGAATACCTGTTGATGATAATCAGTTAATTGATGTTATTTATTGGTTGATTGAATGGTGAATGTTTTGTATGTTTGATTGTTTGATATTGGATGACTGGATGTTATATTTTTATATTGTTATAACGCTGCAAGTTCACTATGGGTTAAAATGATACATAACGAACGATCTGTAGATTAGGGAAAAATCGTTATGGGTTGAAATGATAAACCCGAGTGATTTTATGGATTTTTGAATTTTATTCGGGATTGCGGGTTGAAATGATATATATCCGTAAATATAAAATATTTGCGGATTGAAATGATATATGTCTGTATCGCTTGACCATATGGTAGAGAGTTATATACGGACATCGAATTTTAAATCCTTAAAATTTTGAATTCAGTTAAACTATATTTTGAGATAAAATTTGATTGACCATATGGTAGAGAGTTATATACGGACATCGAATTTTAAATCCTTAAAATTTTGAATTCAGTTAAACTATATTTTGAGATAAAATTTGATTGCATAAACTGAATTATTTTCGAAATCTAGGCTTTAAATGATTAAAATTGGAATTGATTTAATGAATTGTTTAAAGGATTTAAATTGGAATTTCAAAGTTGAATTCTCAAATATAAATGAATTTTATCGAAATTGAGTTATTGAAAATGTTTGAATATAACTTTGAAAAATATTTAATTTGAAGTGGTTTAAATCGATAAATCAAACATGAATTTGAAATTGATGTTGATTAAATGGTTTTAAATGAGAATTTGAATTGAAAGACAAAAGATTAGTTGTTGATTTGAAAGCTAGACATGGTCTAGATGTGTTGAAATGAAAGAAATAGTTAAATTTGATATTAATTTCAAATTTATTATTATCTAGCATAAAATTTTTAAATATATTATTTTCGAATCCTGATAACTAAGATTTTCAAGGTATTAAACTAATTTAATCTATTTTAAACTATTTTGATCTATTTTAATCAATATAAAACTATTTCAAATTATTTTAGTCTATTTTATCTATTTAATCCAATTCAATCGATCTTAACCTATTTTAAACTAATTAATCCATTTTAATCTAATTTAATCTATTTTAAATATATTTAAACTATTTAAATCTATTTGACTATTTTAAATCTATTTAAACTATCTTAAATCCACCTAAAATATTTTAATCTATTTTTGAGTATTTTAATTATTTGAAATTTAATTTAAACTATGCTAAACTATTTAAACTATTTATAACTATCTGAACTATTTTTTAAATTCCAGACTGTGTAAAGTTGAAGTGATTATATTTTAAATCCTTGATTTAAAAGCAGATATAGTCAAATGATGTTATTATCTAAGTAAGGATTTGAAATGATATTTTCTACTGAAATGACATGTTTTGAGTAAATATGATGATTTGAAAATATGATTTCGAAAATGAATATGATTTAAGGTGATGTAATTTCGAATGTAAATATGATTTCGAAAATGATATGGTTTGTAAATATGATATTTTGATATCAGTTATGAATCGGTTTTGAAAATGTAAAAGAATCATCCGGTGTGAATTAAGCGTTTGGTTGTTAAAGAGACCGGGATCGAATATTGTCATACTCTCTGCTATAACCGAAAACCACTTTAACAACTATGTATGTGGTGGAGGTTCCAGAATGAAGTAGGATGATTTGGCAAACGATTCTGTATGAGGTATTTACATAGCCCTGACTCCCATGACCCAGCTTAGATGTGACTAAAACAGGAGCCATGTCGGGCCAAGTGAGGTCATTCCTTATATCGGACATGTTTCTTCGATACCATATTATGACTTAGTGATGATTGGGTGGCCACCCCTCGATTTTGATTATGGAAGTGTGTTCCGAGATGGGCGATAGTAGCTGCTATGCGTTACTAATAGTCCGGATCCGTAATTGGTAGAATCCTACCATGGCATTGCCTCGAGTGCCGTGTTCACATGCTGTATCGCGCCTTCTACTAGTTTGATTTTTACCATACCTATGGAGTGCCCTCTGATAGCCCTTCAGTTTATGGAGGAATTATAATACTATGTAGACTATGGAAATATATAAAAAAATGTTGAGGGGGATATGCATAATGCCTTAAAGCTATATTTTTTGAGAATATATTAATACTTTAGTTTACCGTAGACACTATTATAATATCGTATTGTACTATGTATGTAGACAGTTTAACGAATCCTTAGGAGATGGAATCCTGAGCATCTCTTAAGTTATTGTACTTACGTTAGAAATTGGATATGAGATGTCAAACCTTGTAAACATCTCTGACGTCGTTACACTCATATTTATTTACTGTTGATTTGACTTACATAATATCTTTTAGTTCTGACTCGAGTGTATTGTCTTTTCAATTCGCTCGGGTCGGTCTGAGCTTTTCAGTTTATCGAAGACTGCTTTCTGGAGGATGAAGATGAAGATTTAACACTGTTATTTTTTATTATATTTATTCCACTGCATCATGTTGTTCCGTTGCATTATTTATATATTCTTGTTGCATGTAACTCTGATCTGTACTGTAAAAGTAGAATCAAATGTTATTTGTAAACAGCTTCATGAACTATTTATTTGATTATTATATTTTGTCATTTCTCTACGAGATTCTGTATTTGTTTTTCTTTCTTTCCCTGCTTTTTCTTATTTACCTTATAACAATCCTCCCTTTTGAATTGTTTGAGTTTAACATATAAGGTTTATTGTCGATTTAAACTGTCCAAAAAGATGGGTCGTTACAGCTAAAATCCTAATTCTACCCGTTGATCAGTCATTCTATCTCTGTTGTGCCGCCATTAACCAATCATGTTGGTCACAGCAAAAGACACCTCTTTAGCACTTAGGACGCATTAGCGAATTATTTACCCTAATCGATGCTGCATGCTCGGTCATCGCCGGTACACAATAATTGTCGCCCCCCTACTTGACACTTTATTTACCATAATCAACATAAGTGTGCCCAGCCTCACCTAACTGTTGTGAGACCATCAGTCCTAGACCTAAGAGGAAAAGCTGCCCAGCCTCACCTAACTATTGTGAGACCATCAGTCCTAGACCTAAAAGGGTATGCTGCTGGTACTGGTCCTAACAAAAAATCTTCTAGTTTTTTGCCTCTTGCCCAAATCCCCAGATTTGAGCCTCTATCTATTGGCCACTTATTTAGCCCAATAAGCATCAGCGTGTCCCAGCCTCACCTACTATTGTGAGACCATCAGTCTTAGATCTAAAAGGGAATGCTACCGGTACGGACCCTACTTTCATATTTGCTTATTAACTTAATCTTAGTTTTAAAGTAAGCTTCTTTTGTTATTTCTTCTATATTTGCTTATTAACCTAATCAAAGATTAAGTTTTAAAATAAGCTTCTTCTTTTATTTATTTCTTTCTAATTATAACCTATGTTATAATTGTAACTCTTCTATTTTCTCTTTTTAGTTACAACCACTTGTTATAATCATGCTTGCAAATATCTTAAATTTGCCTACTTTAGTCCATCTCTATTTTATTTCAGTTTTTCTCATTTTACATTTGATTTCTATGAATTTAGTGTTTTTCTATTTTAATCCATATTAGCGAATTCTTCTCTTTTTAATTTATTCGTGTAAAAAGAGATTAAATCTTTATAAAAAGAAACTAACATTTACATGCTAAATTCCAACTTAAAATAGATGTAAATTACTGCAAATAACTGTGACTAACTGTAAATAATTGCAAATTACTGAATAATAGCTGAATAAAATAGACTGGAAAGAACTTTTGAAATTTACTTAAAAATAAACTGTAAATAAACTTACATAAAAATTGTCTGAAAATTGTAGAAAAACTACAACTATTGAGAACCATATTATTATAAATTACTTAAAAATCTAAAATAATTACAAAACACTCACATGTGGTCCTTAGCTCTAATCTTTGGCCTTCCTGGATCCACTTTTCGGGTGTAGAATATTTTTATTAAAAAGATCTTTTCCCGAGAAAATTTTCTGTTTAGGGTTCAGCCTCAGGCAATGATCCTAGTTAGGAGAAAATCTGAATGAGAAAAATAGTTAGGTCTAGGGTCTTATTTATAGTATGACTTAGGGATCTCAGGCCGTCGGATTTGAAGATTAAACTTGGTGCAACCACGTCGTAGGCTCGCTAGGAACCATCGGATGTAGCTAAGAACGCATAAGATTTGATTGAAATTAAAAATGTAGTCATTGGATCGTACCTGGATGTTTTTACGTCCAGGCTGAAATGCGGGTTGACCCGACCCCTTTGGTGGTCGACCCATAGGTCGATCTGACTCTAATGCGGGCTGACCTATGGATGTATTTTATTTTTTTAATAAAATTCTGTTCTTGTTTCTCCCGTCACTTCTTCGCACTAAGTCAGATTTCAACATGTTATATATGGAAATTGATCAGAAAATCGCCACAGGCCCATCAGTGCAACTCTCGTAGCTTGATTTTAACAATTTCACAAACTTATTTTATTGTTTAATTAATTCGTTAATTGATTATTATTGCTCAAATTTTGGGTTGTTTCATTTCCTTAAAGGATTTTGTCTCTGAAATCTTCAAGGATAGAAGAATGAAATAAATATTTTCATCCAAATTCTACAACCACATATTCAACCATCATCCATTACATCCATTGTCCTTAAGCTGTCTAATGCAGTTTATGTTATTTGCGATATTGTAGCGTCAATGTCCCTAACTAATGCAAAAGATTAGGCAGTTTATTGATTCAGTCGACCACCTTTTTATGCAATCATGTCCATGCCATGTATCCAAATAAATGCAAGTTTCCCAATGATAATTGATAGCTCTATATGCTGGCTACAATCATCATCCAAATGCAAAAATCATATGATAATCACTCATTACAGCAACCATGAAACAAAATAAAAATGCAAGTGCACACACATCCATATGCATATGCTTCGGTGACCTAGTTAGGCCAATCCCTAAGAGGTAATAGTGCCTAGTGTGTGTATATGCATCCATTAGCATCCACCAGAAAGCACTTGCAACCACTAGCGTCCATCATACATAACATGCTCTGGTAACATGTTTACATTCAGTCCGACGATCCATATGTTGAATCCTAATATCTACCCTCCTAAAGGGTACTAAAGGAAAGAACCTATTCAAAGCTAAAGATGGAAATAGGAAATTCAAGACGTACCCTCGAAGAGATGCGGATAAGAGGTACATATTTTCTCCTTAGCCTCCCATGTAGCATCCTTAATACTATCTCCCCACTGCACCTTAACCAAAGGGACTTCCTTATTCCTAAGCTTCTTGATATTATGTCCAATGATCTTGGTAGGAATGTGACGAACCGATGCTTCTCTCTCCACTTCAACTTCCTCAAGTTGGCTAGGTTCCACAACCTCTGCTGAATCGTGTAAGCACTTTCTCAAGTGCAAAACATGAAAAACATCGTGAACTCCCGCGAGCCTCTTTAGTAGTTTTATCAGATACACCATCTTCCCTACCCTTTCCACAATGGAGAACGGTCCTACAAATCTAGAGGTAAGTTTTCCACTTGATCCAAACCTTACTACCTTTATTAGCGGAGGTATCATAATGAAAACCAAGCCTCCTACCTTAAATATCCCTTCACTTATCTGTATAGGATTTCTGCCTTCCTTGGGTCGTCTTCATTCTTCTTCTAATAAAATCAATCTTTTTTGAAGTCTCTCTAACCATGTCGGGATCAAGCAGAAATCTTTCTATAGACTCCAACTAACACGAAGGCGGCTTGCAAGGTCTTCCATAAAGGGCTTCAAAAGGAGCCATCCCGATACTAAAGCGAATTCCACTAAAGGAAGGTGCTCCTTCCAAGTCCCTCCCAAATTAAGAATGCACATCCTCAACAAATTCTCAAGAACTCTACTAACTCTCTCCATTTGGCCATCTATTTGAGGGTCATAGGCCGTACTCAATCTAAGATGTGTACCTAAACCCTTTTGCAAGCTCCTTAGTAAAGATAGGGTCTCTGTCACTCACTATGCCAAAGGGAACTCCATAAAGTCAGACTATCTCACGAATGTATATGGATATCAAATATGGTGTTGTCCTCTTACTCTTGACTGGAATGAAGTGGGCGCTCTTAGTCAAATGATCTGCAATCGTCCAAATATTGTATTCCCCTTCCTAGATCGGGGTAAATCATCTATAAAGTCCATCGAAACACTATCCCACTTCCATTCGGGTACATCCAATGGTTGAAGTAATCCGTCAGGCCTCTACTACTTCGGCTTAACTCTTTGGCACAAAAGACACTTATCCACAAACTCTGCTACATCCTTCTTCATGCCGCTCTAATAAAACACTCTCTTCATGTCCCTATACATCTTATCACCACTCGGATGAATAGTCATCCAAGAACGGTGTGCTTCTGCTAGAATTGCTCTCATCAAATTACCAGTGCGGTGAATACAAAGTCTTCCATCTCTCCTTAGCCACCCTTTACCATCGATGAAATAGCATTGGATATATCTAAAGACCTCTCCTTTGCTAATCCTATCTAGAATATCCACCAGCTCTGAATCTTCTCACTGACTCGAGCCAATCTAATCTATAAGGGTAGGCTTAACTTCAAGTGCTGCCAATAAACCAGGGGTAATGTCCATAGAGGGCTTAAAGCCAAAGGTGGAAATAAACTCTAAGCTTTTCCACGCCACGAACATTGGACTAAGGATTGCTCTCTTCCTACTTAACGCATCCACAACCACGTTTCCTTTACCGAGTTCTAAGCTATCTCAAAGTCACATGATGCTAGAAACTTCATCCAACGCTGCTGCCTCAAGTTTAAATCCTTTTATGAGAACAGGTACTTTAATGATTTATGGTCAGTGAAAAGCTCGAACCTCTCTCCTAGTCGGTAATGTCTCCGAGACTTGAGCGCGAAAATAATAGCAGCTAGCCCCAAATCATGGGTGGGGTAGTTCTTCTCATGAGTTCTCAACTGTTTACTCCCATAGCATACTACTCTCCCCTCTTGTATCAATACTGCTCCAAGGCTAGTCCCACATGCATCAGCGTACACTGTAAAAGGCTTAGGTCCGTCAGATAAAACTAACACTGGCGCACTAGTAAGGGCTCTCTTTAGCATTGTGAAGGTATCCTAATAATCCACGTCCCACATGAATGCCGCATTCTTCCTAGTGGAGCGAGTAAGCAGTGCTGAAATCTTAGCGAAATCTCTGATAAACATCCTATAACAACCAACTAAACCTAGGAAGCTTCTAACTTCGGTGGCATTCATAGGGGCCTTCCAATCTTGTACTGCCACTATCGTAGCAGGATCCACAACTAGACCCTCTCTTGAGACTCATGCCCCAAGAAACGCATCTCCTTACGCCAAAAGTGATACTCTAAGAATTTTTCTTTCAACGGATGAACATAAAGTGTATGAAGAACCTCCTCAAGATGAATAGCATGCTCTTCCATACTGTTGGAAAACACCAGAATGTCGTCCACAAACACTACAACAAACTTATTTTGGACATCTCAAAAAACATGGCTCATCAAATTTACAAAATAGGTTGGGGCATTGGTCTGCCCAAACGGCATAACCAACCACTCAAAGAATCCATCGGGTGTCCTAAATGTTGTCTTATCGATGCTATCGTCAGCAACCCTAAGCTAATGAAATCCATTGGCTAAGTCGAGCTGAGAAAATAATGAAGAGCCAACCAATTGATCGAAAAGATCATCTATTCTAAAGTGGATAATGGTTCTTCTTCGTGAGCTTATTCAACTCTCTATAGTCCACACAAAGTCAAAGGGAACCATCCGCCTTTGTAGCGAAGACGTTTGGCACTCTCCACTCAGATATGCTCCGTATAATGAAGCCTTTCTCCAATAGCTCACTAATCTGTTTACTTAACTCCTTCCTCTCCCTAGGAGCCATATGTCTAATGGACAGTGCCACTGGTTTAGCATTGTCATTCAGATAGATCCTAAAGTCGATCTCTCTCTTAGGGGGTAGTCCCCTAACCTTCTCAAAAATGTCTGGGAAATCTCTAACAATTGGAACTGAATCTAACTCTCCTAGCGATGAATCAAGAGAATAAAGGCAGCTCAACATGACCGACCCCTATGGGTCGAAAGAAACCTTGAGAGTCCTTCCACTACATGTTTCTAGTCTAACGACTCTCCTCTCACAGTCCAATATCGCTCCATAAGTGGATAACCAGTCTATCCCCAAAATCATCCCATATCCCAAAAATTCAGTACGTAAGCATCACAATCAAATTCTATGCCTAGTATAAAAATTTCCATACTCCCACAAATCATGGATAAATGTGTTGATCCTACTACGGGGCTTAAAGTAACTACAAGGTCTACTATTAGAGAAATATCTAAGTACAAACAATCAACCAAGGAACTAGAAATGAAAGAATGTGATGCTCCAGAGTCAAAAAAAGTTCGAATAGGAAATCTGAAATAGAGATCAAACCTTCTACAGAGACTTTCCTACCTCAGTCCGGTCCACTACTAGAAGGTGCTGCATCCAAAGCTTGTACTTGCGCTGTCGGTGCACCTGCTCTCTACCACTCTTCTAAGGACAAGCTCTACCAAGGTGTCCAGGCTGCCCATAGTTGTAACACCTCCCCTTCATTGTGTCCTTCTTACAGTCCTTTGTGAAATGCCCAACCAATCCACAACTATAACATTTCTCGCCTTTCTTGATCTGTCCCTTTTGAGGTCCTCCGCCTTTCTTCTTGTCCTTATCCTTCTTATTCTTCCACCACTGCTTCTTATAGTTTTTCGATTTAGGAATCTCTTAACCTCGTCTTTCTTAGCAACATCTGACTTGAGAGCCAATTCCAAAAGTGACTCATACATGGCTCCTATAGGTACATGTGTTAATGCCAACCCTTGAAGGGGCTGGTTCAAACCCATAGCAAAGTTGATGGCCTTCTTATGTAGTGCATTAACAAGCTCCATCCCAAACCGCGATAACTCATTAAACCGATTTATATACTCTTTCACCGAAAGACTCCCTTGCTTCAGACTAATGAACTTCTCTAACAGCATGCGTTCCTCTGCTTGCGATAAGAACTTTCTCTCAAACATTTACCGAAATCCAAACCAACAATTGTCTCTACTCTCCCTCTTTATGATCTCCCACCAGTAAGAAGCTTCTTCCTTCAGCTGCCAAGATGCAAGCCGAACTCTTTATCGGTCCTCCAATCCTAATAGCCTAAATATTCGCTCTGTATTCCTTAACCAAGCTCATGCCTCTATGAAATCCTCCACACCGGAGAACGTCTTGCCTCCTATACTAGCGAAGTCCATACTTAGCTTAGAAAAAATGGCTGCTACAGGTGGATTAACGGGATCTCCACCCATCGGTGATGCATTGGGCGCTTGCCCTTGTACCTCTAATGTCATAGCTTGGTGGTATTTACGAAACCAGCCGAGGATTTGGACACCCTCTGAAAGATTTGGGACATCCGCCATTCTATGCAAAGAAAAGGAGATTTTGGCTCGAAAGAGTCGAAGGAAGGTTGAAATGGACTTTGAGAGGAATTTTATAAAAACTCTCTTATAATTATAAACTATTTCTAAGAGTTTCTTTGTGAAAAATAGTTTGAAAATATGTTGCCTTTGAAAAATACTTTAATGTTAAAAAAAGTTTTCAGGAATCCTGTAACCTTAGGCTTTGATACCAAGTGAAACATCCCACACCCCTTATCATATTCAAAAAGGGCATACCAAAGGATGTGGTGCATTATAGGTATAGCTAAAGCATCACAGAGACTAAGATTCATAATACAAATAAGTAAAAATAGCAGAAACATTTAAATAATAACTTATCATTCAAAATTAAACTTCATTTCAAAATAGGTCATAAAAACATAACATGTCTTAATAACTCAAAATATCTCATGTCTCATGAAAAATATATCTTAGTCTTACATAATCAAAGTGAAAAAGTAATGATAATAATCATAATCCTTCTTACAAGTACCAATCCACCATAAAGCAAATGAAAAGGATGAAAAGTAGAAGAATACATCTGAAACGATAAAACTTCGAGAATGAATCTCCAAGTAACCTGAATCAACTCAACTCTGCTGTCCTATTAGGGGGGAAATGGGAAATAAAGGAGTGGGTCAGAAAATAAGTCTGGTGAGTGAAAGTAATCACTAGCATTTATAAGCAAGATAAAGATAATAGACTAAGCAATAATTTTTGCATGAAAGGAAAATTCAGAAAAGATAAAACTCAGATAAAATACAGTGTTTGATTCTGTTTGACTATTTTCTTTGATTATGTGATTGTTTGCACTTGTCTTAAACTGCTGTGATTAGGCAGAAACCCTAATACTATCTCAACTGCTAACTTGATTAGGTTAAAATCCTAATTCTACCCGTTGATCGGCCTATTCTATATCTATTATGCCACTGTAAACCAATCATGTTGGTTACAGCAAAAGACACCCCTTTAGCGCTTAGGACACAGTTGTGAATTATTTACCCTAATCGATGTCGTACGCTCGGTCATCGCCGGTACACACTAACCGTCACCCCCAATTTGACCCTTTATTTATCTTAATTAGCATAAGTGTGCCCAGCCTCACCTAAATGTTGTAAGGCTATTAGTTTTAGACATGAAAGGGAATGTTGCCCAGCCTCACCTAAATGTTATGAGACCATCAGTCCTAGACCTAAAAGGGAATGCACCGGTACTCCTAACAAATAATCTTCTATTTTTGCGCCCCTTGCCCAAATCCCCAGATTTGAGCCTCTATATATTGGCCACTTATTTACCTTATTTAGGATAAGCGTGTCCCATCCCCACCTACTATTTTGAGATCATCAGTCTCAGATTTAAAAGGGAATTTTTCCGGTATGGGTCCTACTTCTATATTTGCTTATAGATTAAGCTTTAAAATAAGCTTCTTTTGTTATTTCTTCTATACTCTTTTATTAACCTAATCAAAGACTATGTTTTAAAATAAGCTTCTTCTTTTATTTCTTTCTTTCTAATTATAAGCTATGTAATAATTGTTACTCTTCTATTTTCTCTTTTAAGTTATGACCACTTGTTATAATCATGCTTGCAAATATCTTAAATTTGCCTATTTCAATCCATCTCTATTTTATTTCAGTTTTTCTCATTTTACATCTGATTTTTGTAAATTTAGTGTTTTTCTATTTTAATCCATGTTAGGGAATTCTTCTCTTTTTAATTTAGTCGTGTCAAAAGAGATTAAATCTTTGTAAGAAGAAACTAACATTTACAAGCTAAATTCCAACTTAAAATAGATGTAAATAACTGTAAATAATTATGAATAACTGTAAATAATTGCAACTGACTGAATAAAATAACTGAATAAAATAGAATGGAAAGAACTTCTGAAATTTACTTAAATATAAACTGTAAATAAACTTACATAAAAATCGTCTCAAAATTGTAGAAAAACTACAACTATTGAGAACCATATTATTATAAATTACTTAAAAATCTAAAATAATTACAAAACACTCACCTATGGTATTTAGCTCTAATCCTTGGCCTTCCTGGATCCACTTCTAGGGTATAGAATATTTTATTTAAAAGATCTTCTCCCTAGAAAAAAAAATTCTATTTAGGGTTCAGCCTCAGGTAGTGAACCCAATTAGGAGAAAATCTGAATGAGAAAAATAGCTAGGTCTAGGGTCTTATTTATACTGTTACGTAGAGATCTCAGGCTGTCGAATTTGAAGATTAAATCTGGTGCAGCCATGTCATAGGCTCATTAGGAACCGTCGGATGTAGCTAAGAATGCATGAGATTTGACTGAAAATTAAAAATATAGTCATTGGCTAGTACCTGGACGTTTTTACGTCCCGTCAGAAATGCGGGTCGACCAACCCCTTTGGGGATCGACCCATAGGTCGACCTGACCCTAGACCTATGGACATATATTATTTTTTTGTTTTCTTTTTTTATAAAATTCCATTTTTTGTTTCTCTCGTAACTTCTTCGTACTAGCTCGGATTTCGACAAGTTGTGTATGAAAATTGATTAGAAAATCGCGATGGATCCAATGGTGTAACTCTGATAGCTTGATTCTAACAATTTCATAAATCTATTTTATTGTTTAACTAATTCGTTAATTAATTATTATAGCTAAAATATTGGATTGTTACACTAACACTAATAGTCAATCAAATTCCTTAAGGGAAAATTTTTCACTTAACATTGTTTTAAATTGTCAAATAGTCAACAATCAAATTTTTAACTTAGGTTCAAAACTTTCTTAATTTTCTGGAAATATAGATAATTTTCTAAGTGAACCATTTTGTTCATTAGCCTTTGGTTATTGCTTAGAAGATTATCCAAACTAACTTGGACAAGATGGAAAGTTGTACTTTATTTTATTAGTTTCTTAATTATATTAAAAAAATTATAACTCATTTATATTTTAACTTATTCAATACTAAAATTATTTAAGAATTATCTCGTAAATTCTCACCCAAGTGTTAAAATATTCTACAAAGTCATTTCTTTACAAAACATTAAATAATAACTTATTTCACTTTATTTACTTGTATAATACTCTTCTACATCCTAAGAGTACATACAAAATTTTATTTTACTTTTTCAAAGATCTTGATCGAGACCAAATCAAATTATGGTTTCATAAAACTTAGTCAACCTATTAACCTCTTTAGGTTGTTAAAATGAATAATATTTATTAGCTGAACCAATCAACCAATAGTTTACTCTACTTAGATTTGTAAACAATTATATGGTTTTTTTAATAAAATAATGTTTATCAAAACCTTCTTAGTTTATTTAACCCAATTTAAACCTGTGTTAAATTATCCCATAAATTTTCTAAGGGAAAATCCTATTTATCAAAACAATCTCCTATTGGAAATAATTTTTATTGTTAAACCAATTTTCTTTTAGGGAACTTAAAAATTATATACCCGGTTTTAATTTCAAAAATCATCTTCCAAAGCATATTACATATACTTTTATATATAATAATTCAAACAATTTATTTATTAAAAATCATTTTGGAATTTGAACTCTTCCGATCGCACAATTATTATGAGGATAATTTACTAAGTATTCCACCGAGTTTGCCTAAGTCAACATAAGATCTTCACATAGAAGATTATTCAGATTACCACAAAACTAGTCAGAACAATTTCCTATTAATTATCCTAAATAAAATGCATTTTACTTAAAATCTTACTTCCCAATATATTTTTACCTTTAAATACTTTCAAAAGTATTCCTTTGAAATTATTATTTTCAAAAATTTTGGGATTTAGATTCAAAAATTCTTTTTAAACACATCTCTCAACTAAATTTATATAAAATTTCCTTTATATAGATTGTTTGTACCAAAATTGGACACAACACTCTTCAGACATATTCAAAGAGATTAAAATGAAAAATATAAATGAAAAAGGAAGATAATCTAACAAATACACCAAAATAGACAAACAATAATGCAAGAAGGCAGGAATTTAGAGTGGTTCGGTGGTGCAGCCTATGCCCACTATAGAAAGTTTACTGTTTTATTAAAGGTTACAATCTGATTACAACAGTAAACACTCAAGCATTCGAGTTACAAAAGGTCTCCGGTAAAGTATCGACGTAGCAGAATCAAACGTCCCTTTTCTAGAGGCATTGGGCTGCTATTTATATATGTAGCCTGACAATATCTGAAAAAGATCCTAGAATGCCCCTTCTCCCATTTGGATGAGCCCACTTGATCGATACAGGGTTATTAAGGATCAATCCAAGAATGATCCATGTACATTTCGTATCGATCAGTACTTGAGATCGATCATGGACACTGCTGAGGTGATAAAAAAATCTTGTGAAAATTTGGTGGCATTTGGACTTGCAGATTTTGAGTTATGATCAATCCTAGTTTGGATTTTCAGTTGGTTGGCGTCTTCGTATCGATCTCAAATGTATCGATCAGTTGCACTTCGATGATGTGGAGCTATAATCCAGGAATGATCCACTTTTCATGCCAAACGATCATTTCCTCTCCTTGACAGCATTTCTTCATATCCCTCTAATTTTACTTCATTCATATCGATCAACTCAAGGACACTTCACATATATAGCTTCCGTTCCAATTTGTATCGATGCTTGCTAATACCCTTCGTGTTGATAATCATAGGATGTAACAACCCGTATATTTGTATTATTTAAATTGACGATATTCCAACTTGTTAACTTAAATAATACAAAACACGAATCATTAATGGTGTATATATATAAATGAGAATCATCACAGAATCACAGAAATATAACATCACAGAATAGTGCAGCGGAAAATACAACATAGTCATAAGAGTAGTTCATGAAGCTACCTATAAATACAACAATGTCTCAGATAAAATAAAATAGAACAACATAGATGTCCAATAGTCTGAATAGAAAGAGCAATACTAATAAGATAAGATAAGATAAGATAATGATAGTCTTCGGTCTTCAGCTCCAAGTAGAAACAGCAACAGCAATCCTTAGTCTGATCCGAGCATATGCACAAACAAACACTCGAATCAGGACATATATTCTTATACAGATAATATGATCCAAATTCAAAATAACAATAACTCAAAGATGAATGGAATAGAATTTTTAAGGATCCGTTAAACTATTTATACATAATAGTGTACGATACAAAGATAATGTCTAACAGTAAAGTAAAATATCAAAATAGTGTTAAGGCGTTACCATTGTCACCCTTAACACATTTTATATACAATTGTAGTCTATATAGCACTGTAAACTCCACCGTAAACTAGTGGGATATCAGGGAGTACTCCATAGGTATAATACAAAACAAAATCGTAGTGGTCGCGTATATGAGAATACAAGTATGACAAGGCACATGAGGCAATACCCAAGGTAGTGAAACTACCGTTTGCCTGATCCGGACTGGTGAGAACGCATCGCCGCAACGATCGCAACACCGCGAAACAACACTCCAAATTCAAGGGTGTGCACCAATCAATCACAAAGTAAATGAGTAGTTTACGAAGAAGTGTATTCGCTCGAGGTAGCTAACCCCATTTGGCCCGGCACGGCTCCTGTTTTAGTCATTTCCAATTTGACACAAGTGTCAAGGCTATCCATTATCGTTCTCTTTCTTCAGTCATCAATGTTCGCCAATCCAACCACTTCATTCTGGATCACACTCCGCATATAGTTATTAAAGTGGTTTTCGGTTTAGACAGTGAGTATGTCCCTAACCGATTTCGGTTCCTTTAATAACCTTCGTAATTAATTTACCGATTGGTCGTTTAATATATTTCAAAACCAATTCAATTTCAATTTCAATTATAATTCGTAAATCAACATTTCGTTAGTCATTCTAAATCAAGTTCCAAAATTTACATTTCATAAATTCACAATTTCATTTCAAATCTCTATAATTCAATTTCAAAGATAAATTTAAACAATTCAAATATTCATTTGATTCCGTATATAAGTTCATTCCATAATTATTTAACTTAATTTAACGTTCAATTTGAGTTAAACTCATTTATCGATTTCATTCGAAATTCATTTAATTAATTTATCATTAAAAAATTTCTATTAAATTTTCGATACATTACATTACTTTCTTAAGTTCAACTTATTATATCAAGCTTACAAATTTAATTTTAGTTTAAATTTGAAAATCCCAATTCTTTAAATTTCAAGTCTTCCATTTGTTTCGATAAAACACATTTTATTTCTGGTAAAAGAAATCTAATTTCATTTATTTATTACCTTAGTTACATTTTCAAATTCAATAAATAAGAAACTTAGTTTACTTATTCCAGAGGTTCCATTCACTTAATCAAAGAATTCAATTATTAAATAATCCAATCTCATCAATTTATCAATAGTTTCAATTTCTTAAATTTTAATCATTTCAAAACTCATTCATTAATTATTCCGAACTTAATTTACTAATAATTTTTAAACTTAATTATTATTAATAATTTCAAACTTAATTATTAACAATTTCAAACTTAATTATTATTAATAATTTCAAACTTAATTATTAACAATTTCAAACTTAATTATTAATAATTCCAAACCTTAATTATTAATAATTTCAAACTTATTTGTTTGAAATTCCAAATTAATTAATAATAATCCCAATTTAATTATTACTAATTTCAAACTTAATTATTAATAATTTCCAACTAAATTGTTAATTAATTCAAAACTTAATTATTAATAACTTCAAAATTAATTGTCAAATAATTCTGAATTTAATTATTAAATAATTAAATTTTAAAACAATGTTCTTTTGTCAATTTCGACGTTAATATTTGTTTCAAATTCAAATATTCACATTTACATTCATTCGAAATTAAATTCCAATTTTATTCAAAACCATGTTATTAGTCAAATAAAACCTTATTTTATTTAAATCAAAAATTTGACCAATCGGGTTTAATTTAATTTTCTATCCTAAGTCAAAGTTATTTGGGTATCTATCATTTCAACCCGATTCCATTTCAATTCAAAATCAAAGCATACAAAGGGAACTTGCAGTGTGATAACTGGGATGGTGTCAAAGTAAATAAACAAGCAATAGCATCCATACATAATAATTCAACAATTTATTTAGATAATCCCGAAATAATCGTATTAATTTACATTTGTTATTTATGCAAATTAATATAATTATTTCTAGAATCTACACTATCATTTCATGTAGATTAAATATTATTTCATTATGGTTTTCACTTGTCGTTCAATTTCAATTTCACGTTTACACTACAACAATTAGTTCGATATACGTTCAATGGTTCAAAGTGTATTTAACAAATTCCTAGGTGTCCATTAACAATTAAAAGGGTCAAGTTTAACTAATCAAATTTAACATATGAAGGGGTCACATTAAACAAATCAAAGTTCGACGTATATAATCCATTTAAATTTGTTAACTACCCTACTTCAAATTTAACTTGCAAACTATGTCACTTAACAATAACCATTAACATCCAATTCAACACCACATAGCAATCATTCAATAATTCAAACTTGCATAAGAATATAGTCATGAAAATTAATTCACCTTTCGTGGATAAGGAAATTGACGGCGAAGCAAGAAAAAGCACGAATAGAGTCGGTATAATGCGAACAACGGACACTGTAATATCGACAAAAGAAAACGATATTAATACAATGAATGTTTGTATATAATTTATAAATTTATATAAATGCGCTTACCGACGACGGAGAAAAGAACAAAAGCTGAAGATCGATGCTGCTGCAAAAAGCTTAACCAGTTGCTTCTGCACACAACGAAAAGGAAAAGTCGGTTACTATTTTGGCAACCAAAATAGATATTTACATAAATACTCTTTTGTCATCCCAAATGCTACATACAAATCACACTTCAATTTTTTTATATTTTTTATATGAAACACGCACACCAAACACAGCACCCATATTCACGCATAGCTCAACCCAAAACCCATGCTTCATTCTCTACCTTACCTTTCATTTCTGAACACACTCAACTCCTTTATATATATATATATATATATATATATATATATATATTAAAGCAAAACACATGCACACACCAAAACTCACGCATGCATTACAATAACACACGGTTGCTTCTTTATTTTTAATTTTTTTGATATAAAACACATGCACACAACAAAGCACAACACAACCCAACATTACACAATAACACTACACACGCACACAGCAACACCCTCTAAATATGCACGCAACATCTTTTTTTTATATCACAAGCCGAGACTCAAAATACACAGCCTCCCCACCTTTCTTCCTTTCTGTATGGCACGCAACTTTCCTACATTTTTTTTATAAGACACGCACAACAGAAAAAACACAGCACTCACACACACAAAAACACAGAGCACGCACACCACCATACACACACGGTACATGCACACAATGCACACAACACACACATTCACTCTTAGGCTAGGCAAGGGTTGTAGATGATGGCGTGGAGGAGTTCAAGGTGGAGCGGTGCTGAAGTGGAGTGATGGTTGGGTTTGGCCGCGGGTTGAGGTGAAGGAATGGGTAACATCGTCGTTTTTAGGTGAACGGGATTGTGTGTGAGGTGGGTGAGTTGTTCGGCCATGGGGAGAGAGTTTGTGCGTGTTTTTTTTCTTTTCCTCTCAGCCATGTTTTGGCTACTCTACTCGTTTTCAGTTGGAGATTTGTTTCGGCTATCATCATTTTTTGTGCGTGCTCTTTGTTCGGCAGATGGTGGCGGAGAGGGGAGGTGAGATGGAGTGGTATCGGTTGTAGGTGTAAGGGAGGTAGAGGAGATGATGTTGGGGGAATTTTCACTCTGTTGAATAATTTAAAAGTGAAGAAATAAAAGGGAAAGAAGGATATGAGATGAAGGGAAGGAAATAGTATACCTGTAGATGTTCAGGAGTGAAAGAACGAAGTGAAACAGAGAAGATAAATGAAATGATGCATGTTATTTTGATTTTATAATTTTTCACAATAAATTTCATCTTAGTTTTTCGAAGAGCCACTCACGTTTCCTAGTTAAACCCCTCACCTTCCAACTACCCCATAAATGCATCAGCCGACTTTATTTTCAACTTTCTTTTGTAAACGGGTTAAAGAATTTGAGCTGAAGTTGTGTACCCGGTTCGTCCGGAACTGTTAAATTAACGCGATGGATTATGCTGGACTCCGATTTGTGCAAATAAATATACCGTTATGATCAGTGCGATGAGGCGCTTCCAACGGTACACATATTATTGCGATATGATGGTTTTATAAAATTCGCATTTACGCCGCTTAAATTGTACGTTTTGCAAAACAATTTAAACGGGACAGGCGATGACAGTTTTTGACGAAACGAATTACATAATCTTGATCAGAATAATTTTTACAACATAACTGTGTAAAAATATTTGGATTTGAAAGATAAATTTTACGCAGCTTTATATGGACTGATATACAATAAAACGCGAACGAAGTTTACGGTAATATTTTACGGCGAAACTTTTACTATACTCATATCTAACTAGACGTATCTCATAAATAAAGTTTGGACGTAAATGGAGATCGTTTATAAATTTCAAAATTTTATATTAAAAATGATGGATTTTAAAATTCTAAACTGGGTCGGAAATTCAGGATCATTACATATGACCTCTTCGTATCGATGCTTATTGGTTCATTTCTTATCGATCGTTTGCTGATCAATACAAAGTGTATGGGCAGAGGGATCGATATGAAAGGAGTTGAGGGATTGTAAAACAAACTCTGATCGATGTCTGCACTTCATGGATATGAAGGAAACGGAAGTTGATGGATACAAAATAAGGCTTTTTTCATGGATACGAGAAAGGCTAATTGTGATGGATATGAAGCCGGATGGATACAAAGGAGGTTAGCCTATGATGGATACGAACACGACGGGTCCAAATGAGGTTGACTTGATTTTGATCGATCTATATCTTGAGTGTACGAACTCTGATTGACCCGAAATTTGGAATGTTGATTTTCATAGCTTTGCTTGTCCTTCCATATCAATTGTAGCTCGATCCGAGTTCGGACCAAATTTTCCAGTATACACAGTAAACCTGTGTATAACCGATCTCCAGGAGGAATGTCTTTGATTTCCAGTCAAGTCCTAGGTGTCGCGGCCTTGCCAAAAGGCGAGATAACATTTGCCCCCCAAAGTACCTCTTGTGAGAGACTTGCTTTAAAAAGCTGCAATCTTCATTCTGAAAAGTCCTATCTGATTCACTGAATAATTGTCGTCTATTCGTCAAAAGATGTAACCTTCGATTGATTTCCCATATATAAATGCTGAGTTGTTGACTTCCAATGTGCATATAGTGTTTTGTTGTAACTGAGTGTCGAGTGCTTGTAACTTGTCATTCACTGTTGTGATTGTCATCTGGTGAGCATTCAATTCCTATAAATTTTGAAAATTGAATATTAGTCCGTCATACATGCACGTATGTTAACTTGACTCCTATTCACGTTTGCACGTTCATGGGTCGTTGTCAAGTTTTTTTTTATTTGGATCGAGTTTCATATAGATCCTCTCCTGAATCGATGTGAAATTCGAGTTGTAACAACCTTCGGTGGTTGTTTTAGTGTATCCCTTCGTATCGATCCTCTCCTAGATCTATTTGAGAAGTTGGTATAGGCATTTCATATCGATGGCTATAGCTATGAAATTTTCACTTCGTATCGATGAATCATTAATGGATTTGAATAGTTCAAACAAGTCCTTGGTACATATTTCATATCGATGAGAGCCGATGGATACGAACATCTATTATTTCAAATCCATGGTAGTTGGATACAAATAGGCTTCTTCGTATCGAAAATATGAAAAATGCTTCTACCGATTATTAGCACCGGGAATGAATCGTTTCCTTCCCTTGGTTTCGTATCGATATAAATACATTATGGACTTAGAATAAATTTCGTCTGCCTGCATTTCTACGGACCGTGTTCATATCAATCGAAAGATTGAGAAAAAGAAACTTCCCTCTGCCTTCAAATCAAACAAACCTTTAATCCTTGAATCGATTGCTTAAATTAGGTAATTAACTGAAATGATCCATTCTAGAAAGATGAGACTCGAGATTGAAGCCAATTCGTCCATAATCATGGCTAATTAAGATGATGATGAGGCAGAATTGGGTTAGAGTACAGTTGAAGGAGGAGTGAATGGAGTTCAGGCAGATTGGAGAAAAAAAGTGTAGAGGGTATGAAAGAGTCATATGTATCAATTGTGGATGGTAAGAGAGGTCCATATCGATCCAAAGGCAATGGGGCTTTGTACTGATGGAGTGAGTGGTTTCGTATCGATCGGAGATGGGAGTCTGTATCAATCCAGAGAGATCGATACGAAGATTTGAGCTTGGCGATCAATACAAAGATGCCACTGATGGTCGACACGAAGGGGACATTTGGGATCGATACGAACTAACTCTTTGATGATCGATACGAAGCGTAGTGTTCCATGATCAATACGAAATATACTTCTGGGCATCAATCCAAGTCTAAACCTTGATGGATACGAAACTTCGTGCATATTCGAATATTTGACTGCGATAAGCTTCTGCCTTGCATAATTGGACTTAACCATTTCACCGCATATTTGACTGCCCTTTGAAGCTCGTTGATGGAACTGTAACTTGAAAATTTTGACAAACTCTAACTTGGATCATTCTCCAAAGTCCAGATGGCCTGGTTGTGACGGTCAGCTATGACGGTCACTTTGGTTGAATCTCAAAGTCTTGTCATTTGAACATCCCTTAAACTTGTAGAAAGTTAAAGCAATATGTAGCACTGCACAACACGATCACGTGCTTCACATTGGGGGGAACATGGGTTTCTTGTCGTCTAACGATAGTTTTTACTAAGTTGAACAGCTATGGAACCTAGAAGTTCTCAGTCCCAGGATGTCAGAGTCTGCCTCTTCCCGTAATTGAAATGCCAGCTATTGCAGCTGAAGAAATTAGCCCTGCTTCGGATGAATTACTGGGAGCAGTCTTTATTATGAACCCACAAGATTATGTCCACTCTAATATCTCCAAAGATATGTTAGGCAGGATTTTCCTAAGACATTGGTTGTAGCTAAATGATGTTCTATTACCGAGGCTGGAAGATAGAGCTTACAACCCTTGTAGGGGTACACAGCTTGCAATAGATTCATGTGTGTGACCGGAACACTTCCTCCGTTCAATCAATTTATCCGAGAATTGTTACTTTTCTTAAGTATTTCCTCATCCCAGTTGCACCAGAACGGATATGCCTTGCTCAACAGCCTGCTCGTTTTCCTTATGGAACACCTCTTCCATCCTTCGTCGGTACAAGAAATCAGATACTTATTCAATCTAAAAAGTTTTGGGGACAACCCCTCCTTCACTTTCCTAGAAGCAATTAGGAACTGTCAAGTTGTGCCCAGAGCTTGGATCAAGCTGAGTTACTTCAAAACCGAATGGTTTTTCATCCTGTGTCCACTGGGATTCGACAAGAGATGGCTAGTCAAATGTAAGTGCTTCAACTTCTTTGGTCATTAATAGGATGATATTAATCGGTGTCGAGTCTAACACTTTGCTTCTTCTATAGATTCAATTCCGTGACCTGAAGGAGCCTAGTTTAAAAAAAATAGTAAGGGTTCTTCATGAGGTGCCCGTCATGCAAAGAGAAATTGATGAAGTCCTCACAGATGAAAATCTGATTGTCGTGGGGTATACTGATAGAGATCAGAGCGGCTCCAACAAGGCACATAAAAAGGTGAGACCCCTGAACTGTTATAACCGAACAAGACGATGACGAGAGCTCACTAGCTAGAGACGAGTCCGTGGATGTGCCTTCGTAGGACCCTCAAGCATCGAGAAAAAGAAAAGGCAAGACCGTTGCCCGCAAATCTCTAAGGCGCAAAAATATAATGGTGTCTTTGCTTGCTACTAGTCTGAAGCCAGAGCCGCAACAACCAGTTGGTTGTAGGGTTTGCACATGCACACACGCACACGACACCGCACAACTTATCTTCGCACGTTTTCCTATTTTAGGGGATAACTAATTCCAACTTTCTTCTCATTTCATAGACATAATGGTAAGGCAAGGCTCGATGCTTGGAAATCTCTGCTTTACGCGTCGTTCTCCTAGTTCTTACTCTGAGTCTCACTGGCGTGAGTCTGACTATGACTATGACTATCGCTATTCTAGTCAGGAGCATGAGCATCGAGAAAGGCAAAGGGAAAGAGATTATAGGTGCTGCTCATGGACTCACTCTCCACCACCTAGAATTCCTTCTAAACCTTCTGGTTCTGGTAAATAGCCCTCAGAATCTTCACGTCAAGCGCCGCCTCCTCAAACTTCAAGGCTCGACGAACAATATCGGAGGATCGAGACTGAGACATTTGCTACCACTAAACAAGTTTCTATAGAATCCACCGGGAAAGAGCGATTTTAATCGCTAAGTTGAAGAAAGATTTTCCAAATGTCTGCTTCGACGGCTTCATATTTCCTCCGCATTTAAAGCGAATTCCCAAAGAGGCAAAACAAACGATGCATGAATACATATATGATGTTTATGGTCAATATTGAGAGCGGTAGAGACCAGGTTGGGAGGCGATATCGAAGACCTCTTAGTCATTTATAATATCAATGTCTTGAAACATCGCAACCTAGGCTGGCTCGATGACTACCGCTACATCTGTACAATGCCTGGTGCCGCTTACTAGAAGATGAGAAAGCGGACCGCAGCACTACATATGTTGGCGACTTCAAGTTAGAGAACCAGATATTAACCGAAGACGAGCGAAAAATTCATCATGATGCCATTGCCACTTTTGAAAAGGAGAAACTAGTAGCTAAACACCTGAACGTTAGAGAGGGGATCTGGAGTTGAGCATCATGAAAGAAGCTCTGAAATGCCGACAGTAACTCAACCCGAGCTTACTTCTATAGTTAACACTCTAATTGTTCTAGCGTATGACCCAGATAGGTCGCACATCTCCTCGGTACTTGAACACTCTTCTAAAGGCGCATCGGCTCAGCACGTGAGCCAATCTGAGGATGGTATTCAGACCACTCTATCCAGTTGCTTAAAATGCAGGAGCATTCTAGGAAGATGTCACTAATATCTTCTATTATCTTTATTTAGTTATAGATGCACTGCCAACCATTCCTTCTGCAACCCAAGAATTGCGTCATGAGCTGGAGGCCATTATGTTGGAGGCAACGACCACAACATCCGCTACATCAATCGGGGAAGTTCATAAGAGCAGTTTCATTTGAAAAATAAATGACAGAAGAACTCCTCGCCCACCAAAGCAACCCAATCACCGATCTGCCTTTCGTTATAGGTGAAGATGTGCTTATGGCTAGCTCCTTAGACCTAACCAGCAGTATTTCGGTGGGCACTCAAGCAGATCAAGATGAGGCTATAATGGAAGAGATTAACTCTAAGATAGAAAGAGCCACGCAGGCTAGTAGCATTGGAGGTGGCATGGCAGGCCCTAATACAGACCCTATGCGTATGATTTGTAACGACCCACTATTTTGCACCGTTCAAATTCGACAATAAAATAAAACATGTCAAGCTTGAATAGTTCAAAACAATAGTTTGCAAATAAATTAGGAGCAATAAAAATCAAATCACAAATCACAGACACAGAAATCAGAATACTCGCAGCGGAATTTAAAAATATAACTTAGTGGTTCATGAAGCCAAGACAAATAAAAATTTACATAGTCTTTAAACCCAAATATAGTTTGAATCCATAGAAAAATCTCAATATCCAATAGTCTTGATTACATAAATTTAGATAAAGAACTGAAAGGAAAGCTTGCCAGTAGCTTGAAATGTGATCTACAGAAGTCCTAGCACCGGGATGAAGACTGAACTGCAACTCAGGCTGACCCGAGCGTAAAATAAACATAAACACTCGAGTCAGGACATACATACTTATACAGTGTAAGCTAATTCAAGTGTGCTGTATTATATAGCAAGTAACTTAAAGGATGCTTGGGACCGCCCATCCTCTAAGGATCCGATAAACTATTTACTATGTAGTAATAATTTCGCTATTATAATAGTCTATATAAAATAAACTTACTTTTAAATAGCGTTAAGGAGTGACCCAATATTCCCCTTAACACAATAATAGTCCCAGTAGTCCATCCAATATCATAGTCCCTCTTGATCGGGAAGCACCAGAGAATACCACACGGGCTACGGGAGAAAACCAAACTCGTACGAGGCTCTCTATGGTAGGTGACACGACACAACTAGGCAATGCCAGGGAAGATATACCAATTACACATCCGGACCGATGGTAATGCGTAGCCCGCAGCTACCGCCCACCTCGAACAACACTCCCAAATCAAAGGTGCGCACCAAAACAATCACAAAAGTAATAGAATGGCATACGAAGAAGTGCGTCCGATCAGAGGTGCTACCACATCAATCCGTCGATCGCTCCTATTTTAGCCACCTTATGCCAACTCACGGGAGTCGGGTCCACGTATTTTACCTCACAGAAACATCACCACCATCCTACTTCATTCTGGAATCTCCTCCGCGTATACGGTTGTCAAAGTGGTTTTCGGTATCGACAGAGAGTATGCCCATATCCGATCCCGATCTCTTTAACAACCAACGTTATTATTACCCGTGGTTATAAACTTCTAAAATATAGTTTATACTTCAATCAAAATACTTTATCTTAAACTATTTAAAGGTGAAGTTATTGTTCTTCCAAATCAATATAAATTCCAAAGGTTTAACCTTAGTTTATTTGCATCATCATTCAGCACTTGGCTAAATGCAAAAATATCCTTTCAAAAATTTAAGTAAATTAAATTTAGACTTCAATAAATTTCAGCAGAATTTAAACCTTTATTTAAACAAATTTACTTATAAAATCAAAATTTCCACCTTTATATAGTCATTTAAATTATTCACTATTTTATGGTTTTTATAAAGTAAATTTTGCCAATATATATCTAACTTCTTTATACTTTCTTATCAAGGGTAAAATTTTCTATGAATTTTTCTTAACAATTAAGTTTAGTTACCGTTTCAAAAATAAACTAAATTTTCAATAAAAATCAAGTTATGTTTTAACTCCCATCTTTCCCAATTTTAAAAATTAACTCGTAGAAAACTTAACCTTTAGAAATTCGCTTTATATTCAAGCTATACCAAATTTTCGTGTATATTTTTCTTAACTTAAATCCCGTTTATTTCTCAATCAAAAATCCACCAGATAAATTTGTACTTTATATTCTTAACATACTAAACTTGTAAAATATCACAATACTTGCAATAATCATTTTTATCCACTTTCAAACAAGTATTATAACATTCTAATTTTAAAATATTTAATATTTTCAGAAAATATGTGTGTGTGTATATATAACCACGGGTCTGTATAATATTTTCTAACCTAGGTCAAGTGATACGGATAATATATCATTTCAATCCGTAATTTATAAAATAAATCCGCGTTCTATCATTTCGAATCCGCAATCCCAAGTTAAATAAATAAACGAATAAATAAATAAATAAATAAGTATCGTTCAGGCCTCTCATTTCAGCCTGTAACGATTTCTATTCTATAGGGAACTTGCAGTGTGATTAAACAGTAAATAATAAATAAATAGTGTACAACATAAATAAACAGTATATAATAATACTAATGATGTGTAGGTTTAATAACGGGATTTTTACATCATCAATTTATATCACAGTCAAATAGAATGAAATAATAATTATTCTACAATCACACTTGTTATCAATTTACAGATATATAAGTATGTTTGTCAAGTGAGAAGACTCGCCTTTACAAAGCTGAAGATTTTGATTAAAACTACGGTACCCACACCAGAAATAGCGTATAGACAGCATGATCAAAAATTGAAAGAGGAGACAAACTTGTCTCGATCTTGAAACAAGATGAATAAATAAAACTTAGTACTCGAACTGAATCACTAATCAAAGCGAAAAAATAAAAATAAAAAATTTAACGAGATATTTTGACCCATCCGACTTATATGCATGCACGTGATTCCCAGTGGGAAATTTAGGCAGTGATTAAAAGTTGCAAGAACGGTGCACGCAACCTTAATAATGCAATGAAATCATTCTTTTCCTTTAAAAATTCAAATTCACATATAACATTTTTCCATTCGCGAATAACTTTCTACTTTCCCTTGCGGTATAATTGACAATTATTACTACATGGACGTTTCAAAATATATAATTTATCTCTTACCAATTTCCTTCACCTCTATCAACACATGATATCCTCTTTTATACTAAAACGTTCAAAACTCACGCAATCGCTGCTATTTAAAATTCGAACCCATGCAATATCAATGGAAATCTTCTTGTAATACGCGGTCAACGTATAAATATATCCAATAAATTTTGGGTGGATATTTCCTGTTTCTCTCGCCTAAATCATGCCAACCCTTCCTTTAAATATTAACCACGTATCATTTTCCCTTCCTTTAGTGGGGAGTTTGTCCGAGGTGGGCGGTAGCTGTAGAATAATTATTATTTCATTCTATTTGACTGTGATATAAATTGATGATGTAAAAATCTCGTTATTAAACCTACATATCATCGGTAATATTATATACTGTTTATTTATGCTGTACACTATTTATTTATTATTTACTGTTTAATCACACTGCAAGTTCCCTGTAGAATAGAAATCGTTACAGGCTGAAATGATAAACCTGAACGATATTTATTTATTTATTTATTCGTTTATTTATTTAACTTGGGATTGCGGGTTCAAAATGATAGAACCCGGATTTATTTTGTAAATTACGGATTGAAATGATATATTATCTGTATCACTTGAGCTAGGTTAGAAAATATTATACAGACCCGTGGTTAGATATACATATATATTCTGAAAATATTAAATATTTTAAAATTAGAATGTTATAATACTTGTTTAAAAGTGGATAAAAATGATTATTGTAAGTATTGTGATATTTTACAAGTTTAATATGTTAATAATATAAAGTATAAAATTATCTGGTGGATTTTTGATTGAGAAATAAATGGGATTTAAGTTAAGAAAAATATACATGAAAATTTGGTATAGCTTGAATATAAAGCGAATTTCTAAAGGTTAAGTTTTCTACGAGTTAATTTTTAAAATTGGGAAAGATGGGAGTTAAAACATAACTTGATTTTTATTGGAAATTTAGTTTATTTTTGAAACGGTAACTAAACTTAATTGTTAAGAAAAATTCATAGAAAATTTTTCCCTTGATAAGAAAGTATAAAGAAGTTAGATATATATTGGCAAAAATTAATTTATAAAAACCATAAAATACTGAATAATTTAAATGACTATATAAAGGTGGAAATTTTGATTTTATAAGTAAATTTGTTTAAATAAAGGTTTAAATTCTGCTGAAATTTATTGAAGTCCAAATTTAATTTACTTAAATTTTTGAAAGGATATTTCTGCATTTAGCCATGTGCTGAATGATGATGCAAATAAACTAAGGTTAAACCTTTGGAATTTATGATGACTTGAAAGAACAATAACTTCACCTTTAAACAGTTTAAAATAAAGTATTTTGATTGAAGTATAAACTATATTTTAGAAGTTTATAACCACGGGTAATAATAACGTTGGTTGTTAAAGAGACCGGGATCGGATATGGGCATACTCTCTGTCGATACCAAAAACCACTTTGACAACCGTATACGCGGAGGAGGTTCCAGAATGAAGTTGGATGGTGGTGACGTTTCTATGAGGTAAAATACGTGGACCTGACTCCCGTGAGTTGGCATAAGGTGGCTAAAATAGGAGCGATCGACGGATTAATGAGGTAGCACCTCTGATCGGACGCACTTCTTCGTATGCCATTCTATTACTTTTGTGATTGTTTTGGTGCGCACCTTTGATTTGGGAGTGTTGTTCGAGGTGGGCGGTAGTTGCGTGCTACGCGTTACCATCGGTCCGGAAGCGTAATTGGTATATCTACCCTGGCATTGCCTAGTTGTGCCGTGTCACCTACCATAGCGAGCCTTGTACGAGTTTGGTTTTCTCCCGTAGCCCGTGTGGTATCCTCTGGTGGCTTCCCGATCAGGAGGGACTATGATATTGGATGAACTACTGGGACTATTATTGTGCTAAGGGGAATATTGGGTCACTCCTTAACACTATTTAAAAGTAATTTATTTTAATATAGACACTATTATAATAGCGAAATTATTACTACATAGTAAATAGTTTATCGGATCCTTAGAGGATGGGCGGTCCCAAGCATCCTTTAAGTTACTTGATTTATATTACAGTACACTTGAATTAGCTTACACTGTATAAGTATGTATGTCCTGACTCGAGTGTTTATGTTTATTTTACGCTCGGGTTAGCCTGAGTTACAGTTCAGTCTTCATCCCGATGCTAGGACTTCTGTAGATCACTTTTCAAGCTGCTGGCAAGCTTTCCTTTCAGTTCTTTATCTAAATTTATGTAATCAATACTATTGGATATTGAGATTTTTCTATGGATTCAGAATATATTTGGGTTTAAAGACTATGCAGATTTTTATTTGTTTTGAGACTAATTATAGTGGCTTCATGAACCACTGAGTTATATTTTTAAATTCCACTGTGAGTATTCTGATTTATGTGTTTGTGATTTGTGATTTGATTTCATTTGCTCCTAATTTATTTGCAATCTATTGTTTTAAACTATTCGAGCTTGACATGTTTTATTTTATTGTCGAATTTGAACGGTGCAAAATAGTGGGTCGTTACATCATTTCTCCTAGCGGCACGATTGTCGACGTTAGCGTGACTGCTTCATCCTCTTACATTGAAAGTTCCACCATTCCTATGGCTCCGCATTCATAAAGTATCCTGATCCTCGTGAGTTCGAAGGAAGAGACCTCTATAATCCCCGCAGCCCAAGACCAACCAGCAAAAGGCAAAAGCTCGAAGAGGCATCCGAGCGGCAGCTCTAGTGGGTCGATGCCGAGGAAGAAGAAGAAGTCGAGGGAGTAGACATGCCTTCTTATTCCCTCTTTTTGGTAGACAGATAGGATAGGATTTCATTTTGCTTTTTTCGGGCTATGTATAGATGCGAGTTCAGCCCCTACTTATAGGAATTCTGGGAATAAGTTTTCGTACTTGTCTTTTTTCCGAGGAATAACAAAAAAAATCTTCTTTTTTTTCAGCATAGATCTATTCTTATTTGCTTAAGTGTTTCAACACTCAAATTTCCATTCAATGTAATTACGAGGCTTTAGTCTCTGAATCAGACTTAAGTTCGATTGTTAAGTCCTGAAGTCATGACTTTAGGTCATAACCAAACATCAAGTTGAGCCCCAACATCGTGCTATCTCGGTTAGTGGCTTGTATTTGAGCTATGCCCCCAGTTTTGGAGAGAATTGAAGTGGTCGGTTGATAGCCGCTTTATTCCTTCAACAAATTGCACTTAATTTAGTAAAAACAAAATTAAGGTGAAACGAGCTTGAGTGGGTGGATCACACTTTCTCACTTACTGGTAATTGCATCCATACTCTGAGGATTGAACTTGCATGCCGGTGCTCAGCCACGTCTGCTTAATGTTTGAAGTTATGTTCGTGCTCTGGGGACTTAAGATATTTTACGGGCGATCGAACATTCCCGTTTAATATTTAGAATTATGTCCATACTTTGGGGACTTAAGTTGATTTGCAGGTGGTCAATCACACTTGTTTTGTATTTATACTTTGGTCCACGCTCTGGGGTCTTAGAGTTGGTCGATGGACGGTCAGTCACAAACAACTGGTGCTTATACTCCGGCCCATGCTCTGGGAACCAAAGTTAGCTGATGGGTGGTCAGTCACACCCATTTTGTGTCTATACTACGACCCCCGCACTAGGGACCAGAGTTAGCTGATGGGTGGTCAGTCACACCCATTTCGATACTTATACTCCGGCCCGCACTCTAGGGACCAGAGTTAGCTGATGGGTTGTTACTCACACCTATTTCGATGTTTATATTGCAGTTCGTACTCTGAGAATCTGGAGTTAGTGGACAGACGATCGATCATGTCTGTTTAAGTATTAGAATCTCGTTCACACTTTGGGAATGACAAATTGATCAGGGTTGTAGATGGTCAGATCACATCCACCCTAAGTAGACAAGCAAAATTGTAGATGGATGGATCCATCCTCCTCGAGCTTGTAAAAATAGAAGGTGAGATCGTGGATGAACAGATCCATCCTCCTTGGGTTTAGATTGTACATGGGCAAGGTCGTCGGTGGACAGATCCACCTCCTTTGAGTCTATGTTTCAGATTTGAATTTTATACTTCGGCCCGCACTCTGGGTACCATAGTTTGTTAGAGGATTGTCATGTATCAATCCTTTTTGGCTTTAGTGTGATTGCTTTCCCCCCGAGCTTGGGGTTTCACTTAGCGAATGACTGGTCATAACAGTCATTCCCTATTTGAATAAGTCCCACCATAGGATGGAACTTAGCTCTTCGTGCATTATGGAACTTAGGTCTTTGTGCATTGTGATGGTTGCATGACGCATTTCAAGAATCACTACTCTGGCTTGACGAATTTGTATTTTATTGCTGAAATAAGAAAGTACGGCAAAGTCAGTTGACTTATTACAAGTTCAAATTTTGAAATGCATAAACAAATTTCAAATGAAAAGCAGGCTAAATGAATAAATAAAGCCTGTTATGTTTAGTAGCGATGGAGACTCTCGCTATTCCAAGCTCTTAGCAAAGTGAGACCATTAACAGTTGATAATTTGAATGTGCCATTTCCAAGTCTTTGTTCGATGACATACGGTCCTTCCCATGTTGATTTCATATGCAAAGGGACCGAATCGATTTCCTTGAGTATGAGATCGCTAAGTTCAAAGGTTCGAGGCCAAACGTTAGCATTGTATAATCGGGCGACCCAACTTCGGTGTGTGGCTGTCCTCAAATCAGCCTCTTCAAGTTTCTCGTCCAATTAATCCAGAGATTCGGCACGTAATATGGCGTTCGTCTTCGGATCATAATATGTCACATGATGAGAAGATACTTCCAATTCAACCAGAATAACAACCTCGGAGTCATAGAAAAGTGAAAATGGAGTGCGGTCGATCGTGGACTTGTAGGTGGTTCGATATGCCCATAGGGCCATGGGAAGTTCATCGACTCATTTGCCTCCAGCCTTCTCTAGTCATTTCCTCAGAATGGACTTAATAACTTTATTAATAGCTTCGACCTATCCATTTGCTTGAGGGTGAGCACCTACCGAGAACTTCTTCTAGATGTGAAAACGTTGATAGAAATTCTTGAACTTGACACTATCGAATTAGGCTCTATTGTCAATGATAATTGTATGCGGGATGCCAAATCGATAGATAATATTGCGTACAACAAAGTTGATTACTTTCTTCGTCGTAATGGTAGCAAGGAGCTCAGCTTCCATCCACTTGGTAAAGTAGTCAACTGCAACGATGGCGTACTTTGCACTACCTTTAACTAGAGATAAAATCCAATTATATCGATGACCATATGGTGATCGGCCATAAAATGACCATTTGAGTAATTTCGGTAGGTGGGGTACTTGGAATTCGAGCATGTTTATAGAACCTGTCACATTTCTTGGCGTAATCTGACGCATCTCGATTCATCATCGGCCAATAGTATCCATATTGAAGTATCTTCTTAGTAAGGGCTTGCCCCAGTGTGTTCGCCGCATTCTTCCTCGAGCATATCATGTAACACTCATTTGATCTCATCATGGGCGATACACCGAAGTAAAGGAACAAAGTATCCTCTTTTGTACATGACTCCATTCTAGATAGTGAATCACGAAGCTTTTCGGAAAAATTGTCTTTTTTCACTTTAGCGCTCAGGCAAAGCTCCATGTTAGATATAGTTTATGAATAGGGTCATCAATGACTCCTTCTTGGGCGTTTCCTCATGCACCTAGTATGTCTCCATCTGATCGATACTTAGAGAGATATACTGGGGCGACAACCGGGAGGCGACCTCTAGGCAGGGGACAACCGGGACGAGGCGACCTCTAGTGAGCTTCTCCCTTGCGGGAGCCCAATATATTAATCAGCAGAGGGAGGGAAAAGACAGGAGCAGCTCCTGATCGAAACCCGGTAGCAGTAGCGAAGCTAGCTGTGGGAGTCGCAGGAAAGGCGACCGGAGGAAGCGTAGCTGAGGGAGACGACCGAAGGTCTAGTCTAGGGAGGTATACTTCGAGGCGACCTCGCAAGCGATTTCCATGGTATAAACATTGGCGACCTCTTTATGAGGTCCACTTTCGTCTGAGCTCTAGTGAGGTAGCGTAGCTCTAACATCCAGATAAGTGTCTCAATGGGGACGAGTCCCATTTTCTGTGCTTCACCTATGCTGGCTAGTTTTTCCAAAGAATCGGCGTTCCCATTATGCTCCTGAGGTATACAGAGGATGGCATAGTTGTCGAACTGATTCAACACTTCCTAGACTCGGGCAAGATAAGGTGCCAACCTCCAGTCTCTTGTTTGGTATTCTCCCCGAACCTGGCATATGACCAATTGCAAGTCACAGTAGATCTCCACAGCATTAATTCTCAAGTATCTGGCAAGTCTGAATCCAGCGAGTAAGCTTTCATATTCGGCCTCGTCGTTAGTCGCACAGAAGTCAAACTTCAAAGCATAGCATATGGATCGACCTTCTGGGATTTTGAGTACAACTCTAGCGCCTGAGTAGCAGTCGTTTAATGCACCGTCAGTGTATAGCTTCCATATGTATTTGGGAGATTCATTAGTTTCGGCCAAGTCCTTCGGTATAGTAAATTTAGCTATAAAGTCTGCCAAAACTTGTCTTTGAATGGTTCGCCTCGGTGTATAAACGATGTCTAACTGACTCAGCTTGATATTCTACTTGAGCAACCTACCAGACTTCTTAGGCCACGTAAAGACCTATCGTAACGGCTGGTCGGTGTAGACTGTGATCGGATGAGCTTGGAAATATAGACAGATCTTTTTCAAGGCAATGACTAGGCAATAAGCCAGCTTTTCCAACTTTAGGTAGTTTCTCTCTGCCCATGTCAATCGCTTGCTTATATAACAGACCGATTTTTGGATCTGATCCTCTTCCCAAATCAATGTAGCACTGATCGCGTTTGCTGAGACCACTAGATAGATATACAATCTTTCATGATCAACCGGCTTCGACAAAATGGGTGGCGTCGCCAGATGTTGAATCAATATTCGGAATGCGTCCTCACACTCATCGGTCCATTCGAAGTTCTGCTTTCATTTCCTAACTAGATTGTGGAAGGGAATTCACTTGTCTGTGGATTTGGAGATGAATCTGCTTAAGGCTGCCACCTTCCCGTTGAGGCTTTGTACTCGCTTTATAGTTCTGGGAGTGTCGAGATTCTGAATCGCCTTGATCATTTCTGGATTGGCTTCAATTCCTCGAGCATTGACAATGAGTCCAAGGAACTTTCCGAATGTGACTCCAAAGTGGAACTTTAATGGGTTAAGCTTCATTCAGTACCGTCGAAGGATGTTGAACATTATTTCCAGGTTTTTAACATGATTGATGGACAGCTATGACTTCACAAGCATATCGTCCACGTACACCTCTATAGTTTTCCCGATCTGGTTAGTGAACATTCGATTCACAAGCCTTTGGTAAGTTACCCCAGCGTTCTTGTGTCCAAATGATGTCACTTTATAGCAATAGAGTCCTAGATCGGTGAAAAAGCTGGCATGCTCCTGATCAGATAAGTGCATCAGTATTTGATTGTAGCCGGAATATGCGACCATGAGAGATAAGAGTTCGTGTCTGGCCATTGAATCTACAAGTTGATAAATTATGGGAAGTGGAAAATTGTCCTTGGGGCATGCTTTATCCAAATATGAGTAGACCACGTAAGTCCTCCACTTCACGTTGGATTTTCAAACAAGCGCTTGGTTGGATACCCACTCTAGATACAATGCATCTCGAATAAACCCGTTCCACTTGAGTTTATCTACCTCTTCCTTCAGGGCGGCAGATCTCTCTGGATCCATACCACACCTTTTCTATTTGACCGGGACACGTCGCGGGTCAATATTCAATGCACAACTCGCGATGTTCGATAAGGTCCCATACATGTCTGAGTGCGTCCAAGAAAACATATCGAGGTTTGCTCATAGAAATTCAACCAATTCCTCTCTCATCTATTGGGTTAGCTGAGATTCGACCTTTATCATTCTGGAGCCATAGTCATCATCGATCGAAACATCAATCGTCAACTCTGCTGGGGAAGCCTGACTATCTTTGACTTCCTCTTTATTATTGACATCTTATGGATTAAGATCTTTCAGGAACTAGTTATGACGCCCGGGCTTAGGCCCAGGTGTTAGCTGTCAATTTTTAGTGAAACGGATGTAGAGAGATTCCACTACGTCCTTGCCCTTCTCTTTACGATGTGCCTCCCGCAGCTCAGCAACATAATAGGCGTGTCCAGTCGCTTGATTTCCTTGAACAACTCCAGCCGAGTGGGGAACTTTAGAGTTAAGCCTCATGGGGCAACGACTGTCTTGAATTCAGCTAGGGCCAGTCGCCTCAAGAAAGCATTATATGGAGAATTAATGTCTAACACAACGAACTGTAACATCCGGACTCTCCGACGATCTACGGTTTCTAACTCAACTGGAAACTCCACCATCCCAGTGGGTATCATTGCACTCCCATTAAAACCATGTATGCGAGACTGACACGGCTTTAAGTCCTTAGCTTCCATTCTCATCTGATCATAAGCTCGTTTGAAAAGAATATTTACGAAGATTCCATTATCTACCAAGATCCTCTTCATCTAAGCAGGACCTATTTGATCTGGTATGACTAATGGATTGATATTGAGGGATTCGACTCCATCAGTGTCTCTATTCTGCAAAATGATGTCGTTTGTCATCGTCTTCTGTTGTTTCGTTGAAGCCCTATCATCAACATTATTGCAACATTCGAAGTTCATATATCCAATCAAACTGGCATACGACTCCGTTTCCCTCAACCTTCGATCAATTGGATGAGGACCACCATTAATTGTATTAATAACCAATCTTCCACCAGTACGCATGGGTTCTTTCGGACTAGCCTGATTTTGACCTTGATTTTGGTTTGATAGGCATGCACCTCTAGCCTGTGGCACCCAAAAAAATTGTTCCCACTTTCTCTCTCGGATTAACTTCTTAATAATGTATTGTAAATGGCAACACTCATTAGTATTGTAACCATAGCAATCGTGGAATCTATAGAATTTCCTGGTCTGAATCTGCTTCTCAAACGACTATTTCGAAGCAGGCTTTTTATATTGTCCAGCATTACATGTCTGCAAATAACATTCTCCAAGGATGTATTCAAAGGGGTATATCGGTCAAATATGGGAGCTCTGGGTCTCGGTCTACGATTTTAATCTCGCTTCTTACCCTGACCTTCATTGCCTTTCTATCGACTCTTCTTGTTTTGTATTTCAATTGTACCTTATCGAACTCTCACCGGTCTGTTTCACAGCAACGTTACTTTAGATGCCTTCAACACTAGGCCCCATCTCATCCTTTTTTCTAGATTGTCTAGCATCTTCTCTCCTAAGGAACTAGCCACCTTAGCATAGAAACGACCCAATGACGCGGAGGGTTTCCAAGCTAACCAATTGCTAAAGTCAGAATCAGGATCGACTCCTTTAGTTAGTGCCATTAATATAAAGTTGTCATTAGGGTTACTGATTTCCACACAAGCAGCATGAAATCTTTCCAAGTAACGCCTAAGTGTCTCTCCTAAAGCTTGTGTAATACTGGATAGGGTGTTAACATTTTTCGGTCTCGTAACATGCATACAAAACTGTTTGACGAACTTTGTAGCCAACTAATCAAAGCACAAAATGGATCAGGGTGGTAGACGAGTAAATCACATAGTTGCGATGCCCCCTAGGGAGATAGGAAAGCTTCTACATTTGATTGCATCGTCAGTTCGTGCGGCGTTCATGAGCCATTCATACTTCAGGATGTGTTGGTTAGGGTCTGAATTCCCTTCGTAAACAGATAAAGTTGGCATTCTAAATCGGTGGGGGTGATTCAACATAAAGGATGTCGTTAGTGAATGGCGTATGACTTCGACAGATTCCCCAATCATCATTGGTGAGGCCTTGACTCTCGCGGATCATTTAACGGATCATGGTTGGAATGTCTGGTATTTGGATATTCTGGGCCAATAGGTGGTCGGGTTCCATGATGCGAGGACAGTCTAGGCGAGGTCGACGGTCCATGCCTTGCCTCCTTGGCTCTAGATCTTCGGACACATAGTGTAAAGAAGCAAGATTGTATTAATGAAAGGCTAGTTCCGGTTGATTTTGAAATCGAGCTTCAATATTTTCTGCAGCTGCGGCTGCGTGGTCATGAATGGTGTGGTAGGGAAGCACACCTCCTCGGGAGGAAGATCCATTTTGCTGACCTGAATTAGGGCCGATCCAAGCTTGTCGAAGATTCAAAGCATGCTGGTGCCCGGAGGCTTCTACGTAATTATGATCCAATCGACGGCGAGTGAATCTGCGGTTGAATTTGGATGAAACTGAGCTTTCGGTAGAAGAGTGTGAGATGCGATCCCTCCTAGATCTCCTTCTTTGTTCTTCATTCAACTGATTTGCAAGCTCTGTGTTGGCATGGATCTGTTGCATGAGCTCCTGACGGCTTTAGAGAAGCTCTTGCATAAGGATTTGGAACTCCTCACTAGTGATAGGGCCTTGTGGATCTAAGGGTCCAGCCGAATTGAAACCTGTAGCAGGTAGCTGTGCGAGGTTCTGCTTATCCCGTCATTCTCTTCTCTTTCTTCCGAATATCTGTCCGTGACTCATCTGGGTTAGCGGTAGTCGTAGCAGTCCATGTGTTAACCATGGTTGGCGTAGCTCTTTCCTAGATCTGATGCAATCGGAATAGGATGGAACGAACTACTGGATGTTAGATCTAGATCTCCTCCTTAGATTCTTGCAATCCAATGATGGAAGCAGATCTAATGAGCAGGAGAAAAACTAGGTTCTCTCAGTAAAAGCACCAAAGTGTTTGTACCAAAATGTGGACAACATCCTTTGGGTGTATTTGAAGAGATTAAAATGAAGAATATAAATGAAAAAGGAAGCTAATCTAACAAACACACGAAAAAGACAAAATAATATGTAAGAACACAGGAATTTAGAGTTGTTCGGCGTTGTATCCTACGTCTACTATAGAAAATTTACTGTTTTATTGAAGGTTACAATCTGATTACAATAGTAAACACTCAAGCACTCGAGTTACGATCTTTGGAATACCCCTTCTCCCACGTGGGTGGGCCCACTTGATCGATCCAGGGTCATTTGGGATCAACCCAGAAGTGGTCCATGTATATTTCATATCGATCAATACTTGCTCCTTTTTGGGCTAAAATCGATCATGGACATTGTTGAGGTGGTAAAAAAACTCATGTGAAAATTGGTGGAATTTGGACTTGTAGATTTTGAGTTATGATCGATCCAAGTTTGGATTTTCAGTTGGCTGGTGTCTTCATATCGATCTCATACGTATCAATCAACTTCGGATCAATAATAATTCGTATCGATCAGTTGAACTTCAATGATGTGGAGCTATAATCTAGGAGCAATCCACTTTTCATGCCAAACGATCATTTCCTCTCCTTGATTGCGTTTCTTCATATCGCTCCAATTTAACTTTGTTTGTTTCGATCAACTCGAGGCCGCTTCGTATCGATAGCTTCTGTCTACCTTGATTTTAATTTCCCAGGGAACAAATGAAGTTGAGAGTCATACAGAAGAACTTTTTGATTTAGCAAAAATGTTCTTCTTAGGATTAACTTATCATGGTAAAATTTTGTTTTTTCTTTTGTAAATTTTCTCATTTTCATATGCGTCGTTTCTTATTTCCTCTAACTCCTTGAGTTGTAATTTCTTGTTTTCTCCAGCTTTTTAAGATAAATATTTATGTTCTTAATCGCCCATAATGCTTTATATTCAAGTTTGATAGGTAAATTGCATGCTTTACCATACATTATCCTAAAAGGAGACATGTCTAGATTAGTTTTATACGCAGATCTATAAGCCCAAGCGCATCTGTCAATTTTTGTGACCAGTCTTTTCAATTTTTATTTATAGTTTTCTCCAAAATTTATTTGATTTGTCAAATTGAAACTTCAACTTGTCCACAAGTCTGAGGATGATAAGTGGTGGATAACTCATGGATTATCGAGTATTTCTTCATTGGAGTTTCAAATGATTGATTGCAGAAATAGGCTCCATTAATGATTATTTTGGGCGAGGTGTTCCAAACCTCTACATGATGTTTCTTTTATGAATTCCACAACAACTTTGTGGTCATTTGTTTTACATGGAATGGCTTCAATCCATTTAGAGATGTAATCAACAACAAGAAGAATATACGAATTGTTGAAAGAGTTGGGAAACGGTCCCATAAAGTCAATACCCCAAACGTCAAAGATTTCGATCGTAAGAATGGGGTTCAAAATATCATGTTTTGTCGAGAGATTTTTCCTAATTGGCAGTGGTCACAAGTTTTACAAAACTCGAATGCATCTTTGAAAAGTGTAGGCCAGTAAAAAACATATTGTAGCACCTTTTCCACTGCTTTCTTAGGACCAAAATGACCACCAAAAGCGGGTCATGACAAACAAACAAACACTTCTAATTTCACAATTTGGGATGCAACGCCAAATGATTTAGTCATACTTAAACAAGTATGGATCGACCCAATAGAAGTATTTCACTTGGAAAAGAAATTTGTATTTATCTTGTTTCAACCAAGATGAAGGAGTCTACTTAGTGACTAATTAGTTTATTATATCGGCATACCATGTATCGATGGAAACGAGAAGGGGTTGTTCATTAGGAAAGTTCTCGTTGATCGGTAAAGAAAATGGCACATTTGTAAGACGCAATAGATGATCAGCAATGACGTTGTCGGATTCATTTTTGTCTTTAATCGTAAAGTCAAATTCTGAGAGTAAAAGGATCCAACGGAACAAATGAGACTTTGCATCATTTTTAGCGAAAAATACCTAAGAGCAGAGTGGTCAGTGTAAACCGTAATGTGTGAGCCAATCAAATAAGGTCGAAAATTTTCGAGCGCAAAGACTACGCTAGAAGCTTTTTTTCTGTGGTCGCCTAATTGAATTGAGCATCGTTTAAAGTCGTACTAGCATAGTAGATGACAGAAAGAATTTTTTTGATGCGTTGTCCTAAGACAGCACTAACTGCGAAGTTAGAGGCATTATACATTATTTCATAAGGAAGATCCCAGTTCGGTGAGCAAATGATGGAAGCGAAAATGAGTTCATTTTAAGACGTTCGAAAGCAGGAAAACATTTAGAATTGAAATTGTAAAGAACAACTTTCCCTAAAAGAGTAGTCAAAGGTCGAGCAATTTTACTAAAGCCTTTCAGAAAGCTTCGATAGAAACCTGCATTCCCAATAAATGAACGAATGTCCTTGATAGATTTGGGAATGGATAGATTTGCAATTACGTCAACTTTCACTTTATTTACCTCAATGCCTTTGTTTGAAATGACATGTCCGAGGATAATGCCATGTTAGACCATGAAATGGCATTTTTTCGAATTTAACATTAAGTGTTTTCTTTGCATCGACTTAGTGCCATCTCGGGATGGTATAAGCACTCGAAAAAATAGTTTCCAAAGATGGAAAAGTCATCCATGAACGCATTTCCAGAAAGCATTCGATCGTGTCGAAAAATACGCTGACCATGCATCTTTGGAAAGTAGCAGGAGCGTTGCAAAGACCAAGTGACATACATCAATACCCAAAAGTGCCAAAGGGACACGTGAAAGTTGTTTTCTCTTGATCTTCAGGAACGATCAAAAATTGATTATAACCGAAATAACAATGAAGAAAGCAATATAATTCGTGGCCGACTAAATGTTCGAGCATTTGGTAAATGAAAGGAAGAGGAAAATGATTTTGACGTGTTGTAGCATTTAAGTTTTATCATCAATGCAAACACGACGACTCGTTTTGAATACGAGTTGGAATAAGTTCGTTAGCATTGTTTGTGATAACAGTAAGTTTAGATTTTTTAGGCACACATGAATTGGGCAAACCCATTAACTATCAGAGATGGGTATATGATTCCATTATCGAGTAGCTTAAGAATTTCATCTCAAACTGTATCCTTCATTTTTGGGTTAATCCTTCATTGTGTGTCACGAACAGGCTGGGCTTCTTCAACTAAGTGGATGCGATGTTGAACAAGTGCGGAACTAATTCCCTTAATATTGGTAATTGACCATCTAGTTGCCTCTTTGTTTTTCGATATAATTGAAAGAAGGGAGGCTTCTTGATCAAGAGAAAGATTTGAAGAGATTATGATAGGAAATGTTTCATTGTAATCTAAGTATGCGTACTTAAGGAGATCGGGAAGAAGTTTGAGTTCCAACCTATGAGGTTGCTCAATCAAAGAAATTAGTTCAAGCTTTGACTCAACCGTGCGGGTTCAAACGGAAGCGCGTTTTCGATCTTATTAGGTTTGTCTTGAAAAAGTTGTTCGCATTTGGTCTCGCTTTTTTTGTTAAGGTCAACCATTTCATTGTCAAAATTTTCTTGGTGGAGGTAACTTATAATGTTTGGTCAAATGATTCGTTCGATTGATTTTCAAGATTGAAGGTGTTAAGGCCCAAAGTCCTGTTAGTAAAAGAGATTTTCATCGAAGCAATTGATCAGGGCATTCGAAGTGGCTAAGAAAGGTTATCCTAGAATAAGTGGAATTTGACTCATTGGATTACTCATAGGTTATCTCTCTAGGATGATGAAATCGACGGGGTATATGAATTGATCGATTTTTATGAGTACATCCTCAATTTCTCCCATAGGTTTCTTTATCGAACGATCGACAAATTAAAGAGTTATTTTTTTTGGTTTTAGTTCACCCAAGCTAAGTTGCTGGTAAACTAAATAAGGAATCAAATTGACACTCGCACGTAAGTCTAATAAGCATTTATTAATCGTTTTATCTCCTATTGTGTACGAGATCGTCGGTCATCCAGGATCTTCATATTTTATGGGAATTGATTGAGACAAGACTTCACTAAAACTGGCAATTAAGAAAACTTTCTTGGGTACATGAGTGTGTCATTTTTGATTATAAAAATCATTTAGAAACTTAGCGTAAATTGGGACTTATTGAACGATATCAAGGAGAAGGATGTTCATTTTTACTTGTTTGAGAATTCCCAACATCTTTTCCATTTGATCGGAATGTTCCTTAGGTCGAAGTCGATGTGGAAATGGAGTTCGATACTCAGTAGGTCGGTCTACTTGAGTAGAAGAAGAATTTAGATTGGAATCTGATTCGATATTTGACTCGATGTTTTGTTCAGATCGCTTGTCGTTTTCAGAATGCCATGAGCAGCTTTCGGTAAATCGTCTAGATTGACAACTTGGTTATCGATTGGTTTACCGAAACACAAAGTTTTGATAGCATTTATTTGGTTCACATTGTTATCTTTAATGACATTAGCTTGATTCGAGTTTGGATTTTGATTTCTAGGGTTCGAAACTGGCTGACTTGGAAACATGCCTCGTTTACATTCAGTCGCAAAAGTGGCTAACATAGTCATTTGCATTTCGAGTTTATCAATTGATTGACTCGTATTTTGCATGTACGAGGTTAACAAATTTTGCAAACTGCTATTTGATTGGAGGTTTTGAGTGGTCACTTTCGGCAAAATTTTAAGACTTTTCTCAAGTGAAGTCGTTCTTTTATCGTCTTGGGGAATGAAAGATTGTTGCGATTGATTTTGAAATGGAGGAGCAAAATTTTGTTGAAAGCGGTTGGCCTGAAAAGAAGGATTCGAAGTATTGGTCGAAAATGCTTGAAAATTTGGTCGAAGCAAATTTGTTTTAGAATTATTTTGATTCCATGCAATGTAAGGATATTTCCCCAACCGGGATTGTACATTGGAGAAAATGAGTCATTCTTAACCTTGTTAAAAGCATTGAGTTGTTCTAACGAATGTGGACACTGATCGGCAATGTGATTTAGATCCTTGCATTTATGACACAATGGTTGGGAAGCTTGGTTCATTTGATTGGATGAGAATATATTATCGAACTTATCTTTGCATTGATTTTCGCTTCCAAAGCCAATAATGATTCTATCAAGTGTGCATTCGATCATGAATAGATGGATTTATCATTAAAACATTCCTATTGAGATGATTTTTGGGCCAAATTCACAAGGAATTGCCTAACGTGTTGGGCGAGAAAATTGCCTTGGCACATCGATTCAAGCATGGTTCGTGAACTATTTTCATGTCCATCGTATAAGATTTGGCAAAGAGTCATTTTTCAAAATTATGGTGTGGACATTTTGTCAAAGCTCTTTCAATCTTTCAAAATATTTTCAAAAAGGTACACTCCTGAATTGATGGAAGTTTACAATTTCATTTCGTATTTTGGTCGTTTTTCCAAGGAGTGGAACTTTTTAAAGAAAACTTTAACAAATTCGTCCTAAGTTTTGATTGAATTCAAAAGCCAGCTATACAATCATTTTTCTGCATAATTGGTAAGGGCAAATGAAATTAAACTAAGTTTGATTCCATCATCACATAATTGTAGAAGTTTAATTATTGCACATACTTGATCAAATTTCATTAAGAAGATATACGGGTCATGATGTTCAAAATTGCCAAATTTTGGAAGTGTGGCAATATAATTTGAACGAATTTTGAACTGATTACCCGTTCAGGCAGGTAAGGTGATACAAGAAGGAATAGAATCTCGGTCGAGAAAGATTCTATCTATGAGAGTTCAGGGAGGGTTTTCATTAGCCATCGTTGGAAGATCGTTTATTTGGGTTAAACGATTCGTCATTGTGTCACGAATTCAGGCACTCATGCACAAATTAAAAGATCAAGGAGAGAAAGAGGTGAAAATCAAGGATAAAAGAACGAAATAAGGTTTTGGGATTGAAACGAAGTAAAAATTCTTTTCTTTTGTTTTTTCAAAAAAAAAATTTACCAAAAAGAAACTATTTTCAAAAGAAAGATTTATTTTTGTTTGTTTTTTGGATTTTAATTTTTTTTCCTTTTTTTCACAATGTTTTTTTAGTTTTTGTTTTTGAAAATATTTTTTTAAACTAAATCTAGGAAAATACTTGTTTTTGGATTTTAGATTTTGTTTATTTTTTTTAAAGGAACGTGTGATTTTCTTTAACTTTTGGACTTTTTGTTTTTTTATATGCATGAGCTAATGCAACTAAATGAATATAATAACTTAACTATAAACTTTCTATCCTTAGTAGCTCCTAACCCAAAACTATATAATCACTCATTGACTTAATTCAGCAAAATAAATCTCAACCAGTAACGGACAGAAGTTATTGGTGCACCATGAATCACCATAGCAATGTTGTCGAAAGTTTAAGTACCTTTAGAAAAACAATTATTACAATATTTAAAAATCATCATAATATTTATAAATGATTATTGCTTTGTTGTAGCTTAGACACCAAGAAATAAATAGTTAAAATAAAGCAGCTTGTCAAGAGACAATTTCTCCCTAGATGAGCTTGCAACTTCCTTAAGTCCAACGTTTAACCGTGATTATTAGTCAAATTCTATTAGGATATGCAATTTGTGGGTCAAGAAAAGACGATGAAATCCTCCACCTTATATGAAGTCTTAGAAAAAAAGATGAAATGAATGTAAAACATGAATTAAATGTATATTAATAGTGCAACTACAAATGAGATTTTATTTTGTTTTGTTTTTGGCTTTTTCAATGAAAGCAACCAATATTGAATTAAAATTAAAAAAAGTAAATAAGAGCATAATACCAAAGCGTGCAGAATTATTAGCAATTTTATTTTAAAGCGATGACTTTTTTTAGCGCAATTTTTAGCAAGAAACTCTTCTACTTATCCGCTTTTCTTCTACTCGCAACTTGAAAAAGAATTTAAAAAAACAATTTTTTTAAATAACATAGAATAAAAATAAAAATAAATTTTTTTCTTTTTTTAAAGTCCAAAATCAAACAAAAGAAAACTTAAAATAAAATTAAACTCAACCTGAGTTATCCAAACCAAACGAAAGCAAATTTTTGTTTTTTCTTTTCTAAAAAAGTTTTTTTTGAAGACGTAGAGAACCAACATTTGCTTATAAACTCTAAGAAAATATATATGGAACCCATAGCACATATTTTAGGTAAATCATAAGGATATGTAGTTGGTGGGGATTGAACCCTCGACCTTTAAGTTGAGCGCCACATGTCCTAACCATTACACTACCTTACCTGGAGGATCCATGCTTCAGGTAAACCATAAGGATGTGTAGTTCGTAAGGATTGAACCCATGATCTTTAAGGTGAGCGTCGGCGTTACCTTAGGGGTTATCCTTTCTAAAAAAGTTAAATAAATGAATTTACACTAAAAAAATTGAAATTAAAAAGCAAAAAGAATAAATTCTCTTTCAAAAATTAAATGACTCTTTTTTTAGTTTCTCTTAACATAAAATTTAAAGGAAATAAAACAAATGACACAAACGCCGCACACCTTAACTTCAACACAAACGCAACACAAATCAAAACATCCGCACAAACAAAAACAAAAAAAACTCATTACTCAACTTAAATCCTTAAAAGAAAATGGAATTATTGTCCAAATCAAATCTAAATTCTCTAAATTAAATATCGAAGGAGGTTGTGATAGTGGGATTTGGGTACGATTAGGGTTGTGAATGCAGTCACGGTTTGAGGAGGTGGAATGTTGCTTGACGACTAGATTGTTGAGGGTCGGCGGGAGTTATATAGAAGAGGGTCTGATATTGGTTTGCGTGGAAAATTAAAATGTAAGAGTTTTGTGAAGAGGTGTGGTTGAAATCGTAGAGGGAGGGAGTGAAAGTTGTAGCTTTGTTGAAGGAGATGTGCAAATAGTGGATATGGTAACTGGGTCTGGTAATGGTAAAGAGCTGCTATTTGCGATGGAGAGATAGAGACAAGGATGCTGGTTTGGTGGTGTGCTATTGAGGATTGCATGGAGTTGGTGGTAAAGTGGGTTTTGGCTGTAAGTTTTACTTATGGCTTTGAGGAGTGTAAGCGAGGAGAGTGCAAGCGGTGGGGGTTAGAAAGTGAGTTTTGCTGCAATGAGATGGAATAGCAGTTTGTCTGGCAATTGGCTGTAATGAAGAAAGTAAAGTATTTGGAGTTTGAGGTGATTGAGGTTGGAAGTGCGACAGGTTAGCGGGAAGTGTCACGATGATGGAGTTGAAAGGAGGAAGCAATTAAAGAGGGGGTGTTTATGGAGGCAGTTCAGGTTGTGATTTGGAAGTTTTGGTAAGGGAATGGGAAGGATATCTAAATGAAAACAGAGATGTAAATATAAATGATAATAAGGATTGGAACAAAGACCGTGAACACAAAATATACACTTCAAATGGAAAATGTTTATGCAGTTTTTTTTTTAAATGGAACAGAAAACAACAAAATGCAATAGTAAACTAAATGCAGAATAAACCGAATGCACAGTGAAATGAATAGAGAACAACATAAGAAAACACAAATATGTATCAAAATATAAATAAAATGCCCAACCCTATAATAGTTTGTAATCAAATGCAATGGATTTTTTTAATAACGCCAAATAAAACCAAATGACACCAAGTGCACAAATGAAAAAAAAAAACATGAGGTGTAACTACTGATGCAAAAAAGAAAACTAACCAAAAATGAACAACACACATAATGCACAACACAATTTCTTTTTTTAAGAGCTAATACTAAACAAAAGAAAGAAAGAAAATTAATCCGAAGAGTAAAATTAAATTGCTCTCCCCAACAATGGCGCCAAAAACCTGTTTGTGATGGAAAATTCTATCAATTAGAATATTGTAGAAAATATATCATAATAAAATCACAAGTGCATGGCGTATAATCGTAGTACATTTGCGAGTATGGATCAATTCATGAAGAAAAAATATATTCTAAGATCACATTAGCCCAAAGTTGAAAGGAATTGTTAACTAAAATTGTCTACAAATGAAACTAAAACTAAAGTGAATATGAAAATAAAACTATGAGATTAAGTAGCAATTTAAAGGTAAATCCAATTCCAACCATTCGTATAAATCATCATAAAAGTTAATCTATAATCTCTTGTTTAAATTCAAGTAGAAATGATTGATATGCTTATTATAAGCATAGCCTATTTGTGTTATTAATTAGCTCAACTTACACCATCAAACTCTGTACATCATTCAAACTCACTTCTAAAATCTCATGAAAATGATCATGAAAATAAAAACAAAAAATTTATTTTAAGCATGATCTATTTAATATGGACTAGTAACTTAGATCATCAAATTTTGATTCTAGTTTGACTTTCTTTACCAAAATCATATTTGTTTGATGATGATGTGACTTGTGTTTATATTTGATTAAGCGTAGCCTATTTCTGATTAACAAATAGGCTATCAAATTCATTAATAGACTTACCTCAACATCTAAAATTCCATTAAGCACAAAATAAGAGATTATAAATGAAACCATTTTATGTTGACTTGGTATGATTCGTGAGAGCTTCACCTAAATTGAAGGAGTTTAGCTTCTCATAGTTGAATTCATGTCAATATAAATGATTTAAAGATAAAAGGCAAGCAAAATGAGAGCTAATTAAAAGAAAAGAGAACTAACTGCTTGCATAAAATAAATCTAAACTAATTGCATGAATTAGTGAATTAGAAGAGAGCATAAAATAAAATAACAACAAAAGAAAGCATGAAATGAAAGTGCATGAAAGTAAAAAAACAAGGCCAAGAAGCCATTAAAGAGATGTTTTTATTTAATATTGATTTTGTATTACAACTTTACATTCAAAGAAGAGATTGAGATCCTTCATTATATGAAATATAAGTGATATTTATACATGCCTAAACCTTAATCCTCTTTCTAGGAAACTACTAAAATGCCCTTGAGTTTGTGTAGCCTTCAAGTAATCATTAAGGAATTAATTAATCCCTACTAGAATATGCTTTTTTCTTTAAATCTCCACTAACATGGCATGTGCTTTTAATTATGGTCCATTAGATAGTGGGCATGTGGGCTCCTTCATTTGCACGAATTCTTTTATTTCCCTCTTTCTTTGGCATTGAACTCTTGTGCATGCATATATCCATGAAGCTCCATCCAATTTGCACTCTATTTCCTACAAATAAAAATGTTCAAATAAATTTTCTCAAAATTAATTCATACAAAAAATTACCATTTTGCCCCCAAATGAAGATGAATGAATGATGTTTTAAATAGTTTTGATTGTGGTTTAAACACGTAAAATACCCTAATATGCCTTTCATTTAACAAAAAAGATTACATATGAGAGTATACATATACACTTTTACATGTACATCACTTCACAACTAAGAAATTTTACATTCCCAAAACTTGGAAATATTGAAAAATCTATGAAGTATATACTCAATATGCTTATTGAAGTTGAGATTCTTCAAATTAGATTGAAGTATATATAAGAGAAATAAGAGTAGAGGATTATTAACATCCAAAACCACAATTAATAACTGAATTGACCTTATTGTCGTTACTGAACCCAAATCCGAAGAAAACCTAGTTATCCACAACCCTTTAGTGGGGTTTGAAGTGGAAGAAGAAGAGGAAAAGAGGAGGAGCTTCAAATCATTGTCGATGACTTTTATATTCATTGGGAGGGCGAAATCATCTTTGATGCTAAAGGTAACTTGATCAAATAAAAAGGAAACTTATGTACCTCCTACCCCAATTATCGCAACCATAAATATCATCGTATATCGATGTAATGTAATGTGTTAATGACTATATATGTTACTATGTTATGACATTTGCATATATTTGTAAGTATTTGTATGTGCTTGATCAAGTAATGTACTATGAACAATGTAGAAGGATGTATATCCTATTCATATGTATAGTCCATACTACAATATTTACTTATCATTGATTTTGATTACACACACCTCCACATGTGTGTATGCGCCAACATCCTATACTGCTTAATAAGATGACTACCAATATATAAATTTTTAACCCATGTTTTTGTTGATGACAAAGGTGGGGAGGAAAATTATCTAATATATATTAGTCAAAAACATAGGGAGGGTGATATATGTATTAATTTAGGCGACTAAATAGATTTAAGGGTAGTTAAACTAAATCTAAGATAACATTATTATATTTTGTATCAAAAATATTTAGATAGTTGTCATCATCAAAAAATGGAAGATTGTTAATACCAAATATATTGATTTTAATGTGAACAACTATATAAATATTGTTATGCATGACTTTTAAACATACAATAATGCAGGGAATACATGTATACTATTCAGAAATGTTGTAGGAATATACAAGTTCAAATGAATTATACTTCAAGACGGATTTGTACAAGGATTCAAGAATCAGATCAAGGAGACTAAGAGTATTCATAACTGTAAGGACAAGAACAAGACTTAGAGAATACATAATATTTAAGGACAATACTTGGAGGATACAAGAGGTTCAAGAAATAAAGACTGGAAGAGCATAAGACAACCAATTAATCAAAACTGTGTATAGAGTCTTAAAATATTTGCTAAAAACCCTATAGCGCATCTTTGAAACTTCTTTTAAAGATCTTCATTTTCATCTCTAGAACCTTTTAAAAAATTACCATATGGATTTTAAAAAGTTTAAAATAAATATTAGAAGGTGTTTTTAAAAATTAGCTAGCATATGTTGACATATGCTAAGAATATATGTCAATGTAATAACTATATGTATGTTTTTATAAAATCGATATAGATATGTCGACATACTCATTCAACATATATCAATATACTAGTTGTTAATGTAACCTTTCTCGGCTTTTTGGCTAAGATCATGTGTAACCTTTGAATTTAAATGATTGGACATACCCATTCACCCTTTTTCCAAAATACATTTCTCTTTATCTTCTACATAAAGGATCGGCAAAATGAATTTTTATGAAAAATTTCGTACTTTTGTCTTACATTTCTTCCCTACTACTTGTGACCAAGTTCTCTTACTATTTTATGCGTATAGTCTTACATTTTCTTCGCTACTATTTGTGATCAAGTTCTCTTACTATTTTATGCATATACTTTATGAATTCATTTCTGTCTCTGATTTCGCCCTATTCCTCTTCGACTTTGATTATAAATAGCCGTTGGAAATCCATAAGATCTTTATACTGAAGATTACGAGATTTTGAATTCAACGGATGACATTTCTTGTAGAAACACTATATTACTACTTAAACTATAATGGTGTATCCTACCACTCGCAGAAAATCAGGATTGTATAGGTGTTCCCGACCATCCATGAAAAAAAGTGATCAGATGTTTCCTACCACCCTTGGAAAGTCTAGATAGGTGTGCATGGTACCTGATACAAAGTAAAGTTATATAAATGTACTTGCCACCTACAAAATTAAAAGTTTGTTATGGTGGAAATTCTATACGATGTATACGACTGGAGTAGGATTGAGAATCTAAACCGACATAATAATTCATGGTGTCTTTCCTTTTTACTTTACTGCTTTTTACTACTACATTGATTTACATTTATTTGGTTATATTTTGATCCTGAATTAGATAATTTGATAATTACAAGTTAAGTATTAAGAAGTTTAAATGCACTATTCACCTTCCTCTAGTGTTATAACTGTGTTAAAGATCCATTCTATATAAGTACTTGGGTATCTCATATAACCCACTTTTGGTATTAAAGCCCACGGTTTATAAAAACACATCATCTAATTTTTGAAAAAATTAAAAGGCTAGTAACACTAATAACACTCTATTTTGAAAGTCCATAGGATCTTTACAAATAATGTAGTTTATATGTATACGTGTGTGGATGTATAATACTAACTACGTTAAACGGAGAACAATAATTAAACATATAAGATAAATAATAGAAACGATCACACCATATATTTTATACAGGTTCGGACCTCCTGTACTATGTCCAGTCCCGAAGCTCCCCTTCGGTATTTCCTTTCACCGACTAACCCTCGCTTCGTCCAGAGGAATAGACTAACACAAAAGTATATCTCTGACAATTCAGTATTCCAACTAACACAAATTTTGAGTGATAGTACAAATCTTCCTATGATATCCTTTGAGTATGTGAATGTGAATGTTTTGAGTTTTAGGTATTGGTTTAACCAAAATTTGATTTTGGTTATGGTAGATTGAGAGTATGTAAGCAATTGTATGCACAAAAGAGTAATAAGAAATCAAGAGAGAACAATTTTTTATTAATTCAATTCAGCTAGTCTCTAAATCTCAATCATGGTTGTAACGATCCAATTTTTCAAATTTCGAAAGTCGACATCAATACGTCCACTGTATCAATTGCCGTATAATCGAATGCCGGAAAACCAAACCGTTAGGGTTAAAGAAGAAGAAGAAACAGAAACAATAATAGAATCTCGCATTTCGCAGCGGAACAACATATAATAGATAAATGAATATCTTTAAAACAAAGAACTATATCAATTTTACATTACGTTATCAGAGTTTACAACAACACCATAGTAGAAAAGAAATATTATATACTAGTGATACGCCTCGCTATCCAGCTTGCCTCCAGATCTCCACAGCATATCTTTTTCGACTTCGCTCTAGAATAATGATAACCTGGCTTTAGGTTGCCCATGTAGAAAATTAAGGACACCTAGAGTTTAGAAAGAAAACAATAAACTCCAGATCAGTCATGGGACTGGTGTGAGATCTTAAAAATAGTTATTTTCACAAAGAAAAAGAAAAGAAATCCGCTATGCTTTTTGAAAAATGAAACTACCATAAGGCCTCCCGCCACACACATAATGCAAACGCAGAATTAGAGGAGATTTATCCTTATGATACTCAAATATGCTTGATACGTAAAGTCCTTTTTAATATTATCATTAATGCATAGTGTGGAAAACATTTTGAAAGTATAATATAAATCTTAGCCAGCATACACATTTCGCAGTATGCCTACTATAGCTATCATGTTCAATAACAGGTTACCGTCACGTTCCATGGCATGTTATACAACTAAAACCGTACATGGCTCGTATGGTTTTTTGGATTTCCAACAAATGGTCAGGCTAAGGAACTTCCTGGGCCATATGGATACGCTTCTGGAGGGGCACCTCGAGAACCTAACCGGATCAATGCCAACACAAGGCCGGGTTACCTTTATAACTAGGTAACTACTACACAAGTATGTCATCCCCCGGTCGTTACCGTCCTTTATCCGAGGATCCTCAACACCAACAACCACAAAGTAAAAAATTTGCAGCAACCACATAGATTAAATATCTGGTCTTCATACCATGATACCACCCTTTTCCAGAAGGAAATGGACATACTCTAAGGGGCGCTACCCCAAATAACCTTGCAGCATCCTTCCTATTTCGACCATTTTCGGGTTGTGAGGTTCGACGAAGTCTCGTCCACAAAGCTATGCTTTTCAGAAAATCCATGCTTCGATCAACAAATGATCAGCAGTACTTCGCATGCCACATTACCAAATTGGGAATGTATCACTAGTAACCATCAACTACATAACCTGTGAGCTTGTACGTCTCAGAGAAAGGTGTTAAGCTAAGAGAATAAATTCTTTGTCACCAACAGAAATGTATTTGATAGAAACCAGCTTTACATCTCAAAGTGTAACGTCAGACATACATCCATACAAGTCCGTTCTGGGTTTGAATGGAAATGAAGGCACTTCAAAAAAGCACTTGCGAATCCGGATATTCGCTAATCACGTCTGGACTCTCCATCGCAAAAGGCGATAAAATCTCTATACTGGAGCAACTCAGTGCAGAGACATTGGACAGTAATCCTTTCATTTTCGAAAATACTCGGTCTTCAACACCATCTTCAAATGCAATCCCGCTTCGTCGTATCATTATTCGAAATGGGTTTTATGACACAAAGTCCTCTCTCTGCTAAACTGTATAACGAGCGCTTATTTTAAAAATAAGTGTTACATTTAGATTTCAAGTAATTCACAACAAATTTCCACTTTGATCTTTTAAACAAAAGACCCACCACAAAGATTCAATGTGGTTTTCGAATATCCATTTGAAATCCAACCCCCGGTCGCATCGAAATTCAAATGTCATTTAAAGGCCAATATTCATAGTCGGTTATTTAACTATCAATCAATATTCACAACAATCACCAGATTTAAATAATTTTCCCCCAATTATTTATTTTCAGAATACCGTCGCAAGATATATATTTTCACAGTTCAACACTTTGAAAATAAATTTCAAATCACTTTCCTCACTCAGAATATATTTCCAAACATTTATTCATTTCCACTGAAAATTTGCCGAGTTCAAATACTTTAAAATAATTTAAATTACTTATCCAAACATATATACTTGAAAATATTTAAAATAAAACTATTTTAAACACTTACTTAAATGTTAGTTATGAAAATATTATACTAATATCACATATAAACTTTAAGCCCAAACTAATTTTAAAAATAAATTATTAGATAGAGTATAACTATTTAAATAACCATTTTCTAAATGAAATATCAATTAAATATGTAAATAATCACTTCTATAATTGATTAATTAAATCTTTACTTTAAAGATTTAAAAACAACTTAAGAAAATAATTTCTCCAAAGCATCCTTTTTAAAACCAACTTTTGAGCTTTTAACTTATATGTGAAAGCTACTTTGCAAACATACTCAGCTTTCTAGAGGAAATACACTTCCCATTCTATAATAGTACATTTAAATCAATTAATAAATTCTTCTCGATTTATTTTAAATTTACGTTCCAAATCCGTAAATTCCTTTCCACACTTTTAAAAATAAACTGATATCAAAACCCCATCCTTTTATAAATTCCATTTGTGAATTTATATTTCCAAATATCCCTTGATGTACAATTTTCAAATTGATTTCCAAATATCCATTTTCAATCACCAAATTAAATTCCAAATTGATTTCCAAATTTATTTCAAACACCAAATCAAATTCCAAATTGATTTCTAAAATCACAACCTTTTTAAGTAAATTCCTTTATTTTTCTCAAACTATTTAAAATTCGGGTTTTAAATAAATTCTTCACCGTTTAAACAATATTACTCAAAATCCATTTATTTTCTCTAAATTAAATAGTTTCCCCATATTTAGGAATTTATTCGATAGGATTATACAAATCAACTTTTATACTTTTAAATTCCTTCTTTTAAATTTATTCAATTCTCTAAAATGAATTTAACATAAATTTTCTACTTAAATTTCAAAATTCCAATTTTATTTAATTTTGGTATCCTGCGATACCAAAAATATATTCGGCTAAATTATAGCAACAACGACTTCGATCACAAATATAGTCATACACAGATTATAAATAATCACATCACAACATATACAAATACTTTCAACAATGTGAGTAATCCAGTTGGATCCCTCCAACCTGTTTCCTTACATCCACAGATTTTAGCACAACAATTAATTACCGATTCCACTTCAAAATGGAATATCGTGGCATATGGAATTATATAATATCATTCGCTATTATGCGGTGCATAGGGTTTCATCCGCTATATAATACGGGAAAACAATCACTCCAAATATGTATATATACACATACTATCACAAACAGATAATCAATTAATAACTGAAAATTTTAATTTCAATTGAGTGAGAAATATCTCACTTTTGATTACGCATGCAACCCATTTCCAATCCATCTTAACTCATTTTCATGTCTTTTGACCTTGTATAAATAATTTATACAATTGATTAATATTTGAAATAATCGAATAATTAATTTTCATTTTGATAATTTTAGTTAACTAATAGTTTTATTTAAACCAATTTCTCCTTTAATAATTTTATTTAATTAAAATTAAATTTAAAACTAAGTTTCCTTTAATAAATTATTCTTAATGACAATAATTAAATGAACTATTTAAACAAATTAATTCCTTAATATATTAATAATTGGTAAATTAAAAATATACATTTATTTTCTTTTGAAACATTATATATATATATACACACTTATAAAAATATCCTATATAGATTTCAATAAATATACTTTATGCATATATATTTTCCCTTTCTAAACTACATATAGAAATAATCCATATAGGGTTAAAGATATAATTTTCCTTCTAATAAATTTTAAAATTGTTAAATAAGTCTTATTTTTTTCTGTTTACTGTATAAATTATATATATATATATATATATATATATGTATGTACGTATATATTTATGGATTTTAAGAAATAAATTGATTTTAACTTACTGTATAATACATTTTAATGTTAATTAACATGCAAATACAAATATTATGAGAATATGCTCTACCATATAGTTAATTATTCAACTTAATTAAAAGGAAACAACGATACCTCACTGTAATAGTGTAATCACCCTTTTTCTTCTATATTTTCTAGAATTCTTGAAATTTAAATTAAAATATCTATCATTTTATCATTTTAATTAAAACAAAAAAAATTATACCTTGCTGTTCAAACCTCCTCGATCATGAATCCACCCTCGGCCTCGCGTTGCTAATCCGAAACGACGCAAATTTCACAGGCCACTTGACCCGCTTTACGACGAAGTGACATCTCTCCCAATGTCGCGTCACTCGAAATTGAAACCCTCGCCTGCACTAGTGCCGCTACCGATCCATCTCCTCTCTACTACCGCGACCCACCAGTTCACCGTGAAACGCCTCGACGATATTTACTGCCACTCCCCTCGCGACACGCCTCTCGATGTTGTGCCCATCTCCATGAAATTACGCCGCCGATCAATTGCTTTTGAGTCTCGCCATTAATTATTCTATTCGCCAATTCGATTCTTCGAACTAGAGATTTTTTTTATTTTAACAGCGGCCATTGTTTGTTTTGAAACGAAACCGAGAAGTTTAATTTTCTTCGTTAGATATGTTATATTTATTTTTATTATTTTTTTAAATTTGAAACGAATGCGTGTGCAACAAGTCAGAAGAAAGGGAACACGTGTTTGAATCTTTTCAACACGTCTGATGCTACAACAGTAGTATGATATATTAATATTATTTATATTTAAATTTTAAATTCAAATTCAAATCGCTTCGTTAAACACAACTCAAAATCTCGATCTCCAATCAATGTGTGTCGCTAGGCGTTTATAATGCTAAACCTCTATTTCAAACGCAATGGAAAATGTGCTGGGTCCAAATTCAATCGTATGGAGAAGATAGCTTTTCGGACCTAGCTTTTATATTGAATTTCGATATAATTTTCAGCACGTTTTCTTATTGTACGGCCAAATGATCACTCTGAATGCAATGTAAATTAAAATTCGATAATAATACAATATTATGGATCCAATGAAGGTGGTTTCTTCGAATTCCGAGACTGTGTCTCGGAAGGCAATTTTTAAATATCGATTTAAACGATAAAATTCCAAAACTAAACAAATCCTTTTCAAATTCAATTCTAAAGCTTCCATTATCTTCAGTATCATCAATTTAAATTTTATAAGCCTTTGAAATATTTTTAATTAGCTTAAAATTGAAGATACAGATTTTTTACCCAACTTCAAATTATTAAATTTAATAATTTAATTGCCAAAATTCATAGCAATATTCGAAATTCAAGTTAAATCAACTTTCAAATATTTAAAATCAAATAAATATTTCCTTTTCAAATGTTTAAATTTCTGGGTCGTCATAATGGTAGTATTTATAGATTTAAAGAGACGCAAATGAAGAGTTGTTACTATTAGATAAGGTCTATTCCTTAATGGCTCCAACCTTTCAATGAATAGTTAATTTATATCCATTCACCCGAAGTGTCTATTCAGAGTTGTGCAGTTTTTCATAAGACAGATGTCTATGGTAAAACCTTAGATGTATGTGACTTCAAGAAATAATTTTTTGAGGATTGTCAAAGATGTCTATGATTTTCCCTCAGATGTCTGTGAATGTTAATTGTAGTGTTTTTCAGTTTATGTTCAGTGTATATGAAATCGTGTGTGATCGTGTGTTCATATATACTCAAGGAGACCTTGCAACATTTATTCTAAGGCTCTTTATAATAGGATAACCTTACTAATTCTAGTATGGTCGATAGATCTTTTTTTGTCTTCGAATTCCAATATCTTCGAGCATGACGTCTTCTTGTAGTATATACTTGTTATCTTGATAATATGCATATAATATATATATATATATATATATATATATATATATATGATTGTATAGTTTATATCATTGAAACATTGAATGGAGGTTCTAATATTCTTCTCCTTTTTTATAATGACAACTATACAATCAAATCAAAATAGAGAATGTTCGCATAATGTAAATTTTGTCTCCCTCTATGTATATGTATAAATTTCTCCCCTTTGTCATTGTCAAAATAGAAGAGAGGATATAGAAATTTAATAATAGCATATTATAGATAAGATCATGAATAATTAAAAGTAAATAAATAAGTCCAAGCAGAAACAGAGAGTAAAGTAATGTAGCAAACATAAATGCTAAAAAATAACTAAAAGAGATTCTAGTTGTATTAGTTGGAAGGGTATGAAACACTTCCATAATGTTCATAGTATTCCTAAGAAGACGAAGGATCTTGGTCGTATAATCCTGGCTAGTTGGTTTGATCGTTATGCTCCTCATCTTCTTTAATGGAGAACCCTTGGAACGCCATGTATGACTGAAGTTGAAATTGCAGAGTATCAGATACGTACATGTCATCACTATCTTCTTCCTCCTCAGGTTGTTCTTGCATATGAGTCTTTCATCTGTCATGATAAGGTCCTTCGGGAGAAGTATGAGGCCAACAAATTGGTATTTGTGCCCGAGAAGGTGGTGTCGGTGATGACAAAGATGATAAGCGAGAGGACGATCTACCACAAAACTTTCTCATAACTTTTCCTAAAGTGGAAACAACCTTTTCTATAGTCTTTTCCATTTTAGCCATCCTCATAGAAAAAGAACGTTCCAAATCAGTCATCTTTTTGCTTAAAGCCCTTTGGTTGACAGGTATTACTTTTTGATTTTTAAGTGTTAAATCATGAATGAATTATTTTGCATCGGTTATGCGAGCTTCTTGAATTTTCAAATTCGAATAATATTCGGTAGCATGATTGGAGGAGGTAGGTTATTGAAAAGAACAAGGTGAATAAGTATGTTGAGGAGTAGGAGTTGGCTGTGGATCAGGATGTACTTTGTTGTTGTTGTTAAATAGTCCATTGGTCGAATGGGGTGATAAGAGGTGGGTTTTTGAGAAGTTGCATCAAAGAACGCTGTCTTTGTAGAAATTTCTTCATATTGAGATAAGTACGAAGTAACACCAAGATCTTGCAAGATATGCGTTATGTATGGAGCATAAAAATTATTCGACGATGTTGAGTCCAATTTTTTTTAATTTGGCCATGAACAAATTTTGCACAATTTACCAGGAGACGACCAAATATTGCATATAAAGCTCGATGGTCATTGGGATAAACTTGTTCTTGGCTACCTAGACTAGGATTGATTGTGTTGATTATCACTCTATTAAGTAGTCTGGCATACGGCCGTAGATAAATGGATTTTCATTGGGGAATCATAACTTCTCATATTGATGGGTAACTTCATCTTTGGGTAAAAGACTATGATTCGGAATTTCTGTTAAATCGATCCCTTCATAAGAACATCCTATTATACGCCTAATTATATATACATCAATTTTGATTTCTTTACCATAAATACTTGTCCACAACCATCCATCCTCATTTTCTGGATTTCATGTTTCCTAACTACATAAGGTTGAGTAGAAAAGATAGATTACGAGAGGATGAATAATTATCTTGTTTTCATCATAGCTTATTAGGTCGTGGCAACCGACATCCATTGTTAATCTTTGAATATTGTATTCTGTTACATTTCCAAGGTGGAAGAAGGGATTATCATGAATTCTCTTCTTGGAAATCACCTGAAATCAATTGATGGCGGTTGGATTGTTTCGGAGCCATTAATTCATGTGAGATTGGGTAACAAGGGATTGAGGAGAGAAGGAAGATTGTGCTTGTGATTCTTTTGGCTGTGCTAGAAACTAAGCACACAAGAATACACTCATCATAATATCTGGTCTACTAGCTACTAAGTATCATAGAGATCCTATCATACTTTGATATAATTTTTGGTCGAAATCATTTCCATTTTCATTTTTATATAAATGTAGAGTAGCATTCATTGGAGTTGATTTACTTGAAATATTTTCCATTCCAAAATGTTTTAATAAATCTTGACATTATTTTTCTTGATTTATAAAAATTCCATTTTCTACTTGTCTTATTTGCAAACCTATGAAATAGTTTAATTCTCCTATATGTGACATTTCAAATTCATCTTTCATTATGTCAAAAAGTTCGGTACACAAATTTTCATGGGTGGATCCAAATATAATATCATCAACATATATTTGTATGGCTAAAATATTATCATTTTCTTGTTTTATGAACAGAGTGGAATTAATTTTTCCAATTTGAAAACCAAAATTTTGCAAATGAGTTTTTAATCTTTCATAGCAAGCACGAGGTGCTTGTTTTAACCCATATAAGGTCTTTTTAAGTTTAAGTACATAATCGGGATATTTCTCGTGGACAAATAAAGGAGGTTGTTCAACATACAATTTTTTTATAAATCCGTTTAAAAATGCACTTTTTACGTCCATTTGAAAATTTTAAAGTTATGATGACATGCAGTAATGTTTGTATTGCTTCGAGATGTGCTACAGGAGCAAATGTTTTGTCATAATCAATTTCTTCTTCTTAATTATATCCTTGAGCTACTAACCTTTCTTTATTTTGAATAATATTTCCATTTTCATCTGCTTTATTTTTAAACACTCATTTCGTTCCGATTACAGTTTGATCGTTTTATCTTAGTACAAGTTCTCAAACATCGTTTCTTTCAAAATGATTAAGTTCTTCTTGCATTGCAATAGTTCAAAAATCATCTTTTGATGCTTCTTTATAATTTTTGGGTTCAAAATTTGATATAAATGCAACATGACTCATTTGATTTAATTGTTTTCTGGTTGATACTCTTGTATTTAAATCCCCAATAATATTATAAATAGGATCGTCTCTTAATATTCTAGGTGATGATGTTATCATATTATTATTATTATTATTGACATTATTATTATTTTCATATATAGGTATATGAGTTTCATTTATAATTTCTTCCTCATCCTTATTTTTATTATGTTTAATGTTTTTGTCAAATGAGACATGAAGACTTTCTTTTATAATATTTGTTCGTTTATTAAAGATTCTATAAGCTTTGTTCAATCTGAATAACCAACAAAAATTCCTTCATCGGCTTTAGAATCAAATTATCCTAGATAACATTTAGTGTTTAATATGAAGCATTTGACCTAAATACACGTAAATATTATATTTTTGGTTTCTTGTTAAAAAATATTCCATAGCACATGCTTTTAGTCATGGGTCCAAGTGTTACACGATTTAACACATAACAAGTAGTCGCAACAGCTTCAACCCAAAAATTCTCTGGTAGGTTACTACTATTTGGTAGAGTCCATCACATTCTTATAAAGTTCTATTTTTCCTTTATACAACACCTTTTTTTGTGGTGTTCGAAGAAACGAAAAACTCCCTTTTTATTAAAAAGTTTGTAAATATTTCATTTCAAATTCAACTCCATGAACCTTTCGTATACCTTTAATTTTTAAATTCATTAAATTTTTTATTCGTTTAGAAGAAATTTTGAACATTTCAAAAGTGTCAATTTATATTTTAAAATAATGTCCAAGTATATCTTGAAAAATCATCAATAATTACAAAAACTTATTTATTATAATTTATTGAACGTACTTGAGTTGGTCAAAGATTAAGTCTAGATGGAGTAATTCGAGAGGTCGTTTTGTGGATATTTCCTTTTTAGATTTAAAGGAGCTTTTCTTTAATTTACAAATTGACATGCATCATATAGGTTTTCAACCTTGTAGTTGATTTCAGGTAATCCTTTAGTTGATTGATTTTTAGCTAATTTGTTGGTATTCACAAAATTTATATGACAAAAACAGTTATGACATAACCATGGATCATCATGATTCGCGGCTAAGCATAAAATTGTATTATTTTTGACATTCATATTTAAAACATATATGTTTCGATTTCTAAGTACTTTTAATTTTTTTTTAATTTTGATAAGAAATATTGCATTTATTTTTCTCGAAATCAATTTTAAATCCTTTATCACATAATTGATTTGTACCTACCAATAAAACATTAGTAACTATAGGAGAGTTAGAAATACTAATCTTAATGACTTCTCTAATACCAATGAATTTTGAGTTATCTTTGAATGTTACGGTGCCACCATCGATATATGTTATATTTGATAACAAATTAGCATTTCCAGTCATGTGATTAGAACAACCACTATTGAGTATCAATTTTTCTGTATTGCTTATTTTATTTTTGGGTGCCAGCAAAATAAGAAAATTTTAATTGGTACCCACCTTCTTGGATTAGGGTCCTACGTGTTAGTGGAGGAAGGTAGTCATATCCACGAGGATTTTGGTTCCTTTAAAAATGTAATTTTTGTTATATAAAACTTTCTGTAAATATTAATTAGTATATTTTTTTCTAATTAGTTTATTATTTGCATTTGGAATCCATATTTTGATCATATTTTTATATGAATTCTTAAAATTAGTTTCTAACTTTGGCTTTTTGAATTTTGTGTATTATGTGTTATATTTTTTTAGCTTTTGTTTGTTTTTAAAACCTAATCCATTTCGATTTCTAGATGGTTTAGATATTGTAATCAATTTTTTTAAATTTTATTTTCCTTTGTTGAATTTTTCCACATTATTTGTTATTTTATCTAATTTACTTTAAGATCACAAATTTCAATATTTGTTGAATCGAAATTTGCTTGTAACTGTAGTTTTCTTTTTCCAAATTAACCTTATAATTTTCTCAATCATTTAATAATTTTTCATTTTGAGATAATAAAGTTGCATAATGTTTTTGAATAATTTCTAATTCTTCTTCTAAGGTAATTTTTTCATCTTTTAATAATTTGATTCTAATTCTAATCTAATTAATTTTTTTACATATCCCTTATTTTTTTAATTCTCTATATTTCTCATCTAATTTAATGATTATTTCCATTATTTTATCATAAGTAAGTTCAGGACATACCTTGTCAGTGTTAGCCATAAAGCACACATTTGCCTGTTCCGAGTCACTTTCACTATCACTATCTAAAGAAAAAGACGAATCTAAATCATCCTATGTTACTTGAAAAGCTCTTTTCTTTTTCTTGAATTTCTCGAATTTGCTTTTCATTTTATCATTATTGAGCTGTGGACAATCCTTCTTCATGTGGTCAAAATATTCACATTAATAGAATTTAATCGATGTTTGATTTGATGAGTTTGGTTTGCCGCCATTTTGAAATTAAGTCATCTTCTCGAACTTGTTGAATTTATTGTAGTTCTTGGCAATAAAGACAATCTCCTCTTCATCTAAGTCTGAATCTTCGTTACTTGTTTGGAATGCTATGTTTTTCTTTTCATGATTTGGCTTGCAAATTAGCTTCGTACGACATCAAATTTCATATTAGCTCTTCGGCTTTAAGTTGAGAAGGATTATTAGCTTCTTCAATAGCTAAACTTTTCTTTTTCATTCATTTGTCAAAGATTTTAAAATTCGCATGACTAAATCAAAATCTATGAATTTGACTTCAAGTGCCATAAGATCGTGTTGAATGGTTTGAAATGTTGCATACATCTTTACTACTAATAATGTAAATTCCGTCCACTATATTTAACCACGTCTTTTTGAAATATCTAATATACCCTCCATCTTTCCATTCACATTCCCACTCCGCAAGACCTAATTCGTCGTCTCTTTCCAAAATCAACCACATTCCTAAATTCAATTCCCCACACCCTGATTCATCACTACCAACATTCCAAAATTTGTTACCAATTTAAATTCAATTATCACCATCTTCCCTCAACGTAACAAACTTTAGCATTTGCAGTGCCGCCTTTAGCACCTTCACTCCCACTCCTTTCGGTCAACTCTCATTGACATAATTTTTCCATGAATTTATTTGTCAAATGGACTCCACATAACTCAATTGCCTTTTTTCAGTGAACCCTTCCCTAATTCTATCAAAATTTTCAGCCCTACATCTTCATGATGTAATTTATTACAGCTTCATCGCATATACCATTGGATCTTATCTACCCAGTCAGATCTAGCTACTTTAACCCATTGCCAAGCTTATGTGCCATCTCCATGTTCAGTTGCGAATTACATTGAAGCCCTAAATATTCAGATTCATCTTCTTCATCCCCACCTATACTTCATTTGTCTGTCCAATGAAATAGATTATTGCCCACACTCCTTTCCTTCTCGTCTAATTAAAAATGGTCAGTTTATTTTCCATTTTTGTTATGCATTTTCAGTTATGTTAAACATTTTTCCCTTATCACAAACCCTAACTTAAGTTTTTTTCTGTGTTGGTTGTTGTTCTTCGATAAATTTTAAGTTATTTTAACCCAGTTATTTAGTTCCTCCATGGAACAAAAGGATAGAAATATTGATGGATGAGCGATTGGTAGTGAATCTAGATTATTCTTTAGTCACTCATTGGTTTCCAAAACTAAGTTGAATGCTTAAATTTGTAGTTCATCGTGATTTCATAATTTGGGGGTTTCATGTTTTATGTCATATCATTTCCCCTTACTATTAGAATTTGTACTTATTATTAATTATTATTGCCTTAATAATCTTATTACGACTTAAAAAATTGAAGATTTTTGAATATAATTGAATTCAAGTTGAAGATTTTGTGAATTCCATTGGAAATCAAATGTCCTTCTGAAGATTCCTTAAATTTAATATGATATAAATTAGTATAATGATACCCACATCGAATTAAAAAAGAAGACATTCATATTTGGTTAATCGTTGAATTTTGCATATTATATTAAATTTTAATTTTGTGTTTTTCCGGAAGTGAAAGTTTGATAAAATGTCAAATGTTGAAATTGCAATAACTGTTTAGTACAGTTAGGCATAAATTTTAAATACCATACATTTGCACACCTAACTATGTTTGTGGCTACTTAAAGCATGTTATAATGCTCCTGTTCATAACAGGTAGATTTTGTTTTATGTTTACCTGTTATAGACTCCCCTTTTCATTATACATTTCATGAGAAAACTGTAAGATATTTTCATTTTTTTTACAATGAAACACAATTTATTTATTATGGTAAACAATATCTGTTCTGACTCATTGTTCTAGCTTTCATGTATTGTGGATTTAATAAACTAGAGAATAAAATTTTTAGGAATCCTGTAAACTAGGTTTTGAATGCTATATATGCATTTTTTTCCTCTTTTGCAAATAGCATATTTTGAGTTTGCTTGCAGATCCTATGACTGGAAGAAAATGACTTATTTTCTTTAATTGGTCTAAATACTGCATACTTACCTACGGTTATTTGTGCATAACATATATTTCTATTTTGAATGTTCATTGTAATCATTTGTATTTAAATGTCAAAATATGTAAATTAAGATTGATATTTATTTTTTGTTTTACAAACTTTTGTAGCTATTTATTTTTATTTTTATTTAAAAAGGAAATTTATTATGTTATTACTCGTATGTTGTGTTTGAAGTCTGCTATGTTTTGTGTATGTTGTTATTCCTATGCAGTTTTGTAGCTGGTTTCATGATGTTTTGTTATCGAACTTGGATATACAACTTTTGAATGCTGTTCAATACTATTATTTATTTGGTGATGCTATTGATATTTTGATGTTGTTTTTGAAGTTATTTATCTTGCAGTTCACTAATTTTTGTAACTTATTTCATGTTGTTTTGATGTTGTACCAATGCTTTTCTGGTTCAGTTAAGTTATGTTTGATTTTACAGCGGTTCGAATGTTATTCTAAACTAGTTATCCGAATTTTCATTTTTTATGTTATTACCATATACATGTATAGGAAGGTTCAATGACACCTTTGTTTTGCAGCATTCCAAAAGCCTATTTCCACTATACATTCTGAAGAGAAAGTAGTATCATTTAATTCAAAACTTGGGGCGGAAATCAGGGGCTGTAGATGTGCTGCACTATTTGGGATGTCATTGAACCTTCCTCATGTATGTGTATGTGTATGTATGTATATATGATCATAGTTGTAAACGTGAATCTTCCTCTTGAGAAAAAATAACACTCGAAGAAAATGGAAACACTAATTTTCCTTTATCATTTTTTGATTAGTCTGCAATTGCATGCTAACCCAAAAAGCATTGATGGAGATTACATGTAATCATACATTTCGATATGTCGGTTACTAAGGGGTAAAGAAATTTTCAATAATTAACATGCACACACGATAATAATAATAAATTAGGAGGTAAAACATTGTACTCATATTGATGAAAATGACAACAAATCCCAAGTTTATGGGCAACTTCACTGATACCCACTCTTAATTAAAACTTCTAAGACATTACTAATTTCTATCATGCATTTAAATTTAAATTTTAAAAATTATGAAGCAACTTTATAGAAAATTTATAATCTTGGACAAAATGCCACATTTTATTGAAATGTCCATAATAAATTGCACATTGCAGCTAAATGCACATTTACCTAGAATGAAACGAGTTCAATAATAGAAATATCGATAGTAATATACATTGAAAAGTTTAACCAGAAAAGCAATACAACTACTTTTTAACCACTCAACAATATTTGTTCTCACATTCACAATTAGAAAAAAAACAATTTTTTAGGTGGTTACTATTCTAAAGTAGTTTTTAGGTAAAGCAAATAAGTAACCAAATTGTTCAATTGCAAAGCAGTTCGCATGTCCTAAAGTGAGTAGATGCAGGTCCATATGGACATGCATATACACTCATATCAATAATTGATTCACTTTTTTTTCATTTTGAAAGATGAGAATTAGTTTTGTAAAATCGAAATTTTAGTTTGCTTGACTTTATTCATGCCTTCATGTGTGACTTATAAAGTGCACCATATATCATATGCAGTCTTGCAGAGCATGACATGTGACACTCATTTTTTCAAGTGAGAAAAACAATACATTCATAGCTTTGGCATTGTTAGATGCCTTTGCTTTTGTGCATCAGTCAATGTGCTGATATCAATGTCAGGTGTTTCATATTTGTTTTAAGTTGCTAACCACATTTTTAAGATTTTGGCTTCCATAAAAATTCGCATACGTGTTGACCGATAAGCATAACTAGAACTAGTAAATAGTGGTGGAGGAGCAGTTGATTGACCTTCTTGAAATGTGCTTGCCATTTTGATGATTTTTCAATTATGTGTCACTATAGATTGAAATGACCTTGCTCCGATACAAAATGAAAGTCTATAGGATCTTTACAAATAATGCAGTTTATATGTATACATGTGAGGATGTATATTACTAACTATGTGCGGAGAACAATAACTAAACGTAAATAAGATAAATAATAGAAAAGACCACATTGGATATTTTATACTAGTTCGGAACTCCCGTCCTACGTCCAGTCCTGAAGCTCCCCTTCGGTATTTCATTAACCAACTAACCCTCGCTTCGTCTAGAGGAATATACTAATACAAAAGTATATCTCTGACAATTCAATGTTCCAAATAACACAGATTTTACTGATAGTATAAATCTTCCTATGACCTCCTTTGATTATGTGAATGTGAATGCTTTAAGTTGTAGGAAGTGGTTTAACCAAAAGTATATTTTGGTTAGCAAGATTGAGAGTATGTAAGCAATCATATGCATGAGAGAGTAATAAAAAATGAGGAGAAAATTTTCTTTAATTAATTCAATTGAGTTAATCTCTAAATCTCAATCATGGTAGTATTTATAGATTTAAAGGGATGTAGATGAAGAGTTTTTACTATTAGATAAGGTCTACTCATTTTAATAGCTACAGACTTTTGATGAAGAGTTAATTTCTATTCGTTCAATAGAAGTGTCTACTTAGAGTTGTGCAGTTTTTCAAATGACAGACATCTGTGAATGTTAAATGCAGTTTTTTCACTTTACGTTTAGTGTATATGAAATCGTGTGTGATTATATATGCATATATACTCATGGAGACCTTACAACATTTTATCTAAAACTCTTTTACAGCAGAATAACCTTACTAATTATAGTTTGGTCGATAGATCTTTATTTGTCTTCGAGTCCCAATATCTTCAAGCATGATGTCTTCTTGTAGTATATACCTACTATCTTGATAAGATGTATATAATATATATATATGTGTGTGATTGTATAATTGTTGTCATTGAAACATTGGATGGAGGTTCTAACATATTTAACACATTTTAAGAAGGTCAATCCACTATTAGACCTCCTAATTACATAACCGCTCCCCCTTTTGACCCTCTTATTTAACACCCGAACCGATGTTCAAATTATGACGCGCTAAAAAGAAAAGCCGCTAAGAGATGATAACAAGAAACAAGAACAATTTCTAACTGTAAATTTATGAATCTCGTAGCAAAAGAAACAATATAATATAGCTATTCAAATCACTATACTATATTGAGTACATCATATATACATGTTTGTAAAATACGTATCCAAACCCGGATCCAAATCCATATTGCATAAGTCAAACCAAGTCATTTGTTTATAATATATACAATATATAAATCCAAGTTACTCCAATGCGACTCTAAAGCTCTATCTACTTAGTGATATAAATAAAAAAGAATACATACATACATATATATATATAAGTGGCTCAAACATAAGTCTAAGTAAGCGAGTCATGCCCAATCCACATATACTACAAAGGTTGCACTGTAGTATGATCAGTTCCTAACGTGTAAGTAGTTACATCGTGGACTAGCCTGAGGCCTTACATGATCGTACTACCATTGGATATCTTATTTGTGGATAAATACATCCCAGACTAGCCCGGGGCCCTACATGATTGTATTACCATCGTCTACCTAAAGGACTTGCGTCCAGGTCAAGTTTGATGGACCTATAGGAATGCTTTAACATCCTTTCCCAAACAAAATTGGACTCACACCTTAGAATAGCTCGAGGCCCAATAGGGTCGCTTAATATCTAGTCCACCTCCTGGCCAATGACGCACTACAGAGGAGCATCATATCCTAGTTGGCTACTTGCACCATAGGTTTGTACCATTCGTATCGACATCAACTATTGTACAGAAAATATATGTATCCATATTTATACAACAATTGATGTTAATGCTTACCTTTGTTCTTAATGCATATTATTTTGATTATGTTTTAGTTTAAGGGTCAATCATGTACATATTTCTTAATCATCATTAAAGTGTTACCAAGAATTTTATAGTAACTATAGAAAGAATCACTCATATTGTAATTATATTCACATATATTTATTTTACTTACTTTTATCATATATTAACCCAAACCCATGATTTAATATCTTAATTCTAGTATTCAATGTTTATTTACATAGAATATGGACCAAAAATCATCATCATGATACTAATCATGCATTATATCGCAAATAAAGAATGAATCACTTGCAAAATCTTTCAAAATTATCCAAACCACTTTTTCCTTTAATTATTCTATTCCTTTAGTATGCAAAAACTTTTGTAATTTGCCTCAGTTCTCTCACTAGATCCTAATACTAGTCTCCATGATCGTTTTGACGGGTTGATTGCCAAAATCCATTAAAAATCAAGAGAGTAATGCCACTTTAAAGTTATGAAATTGAAGAGAAAGAACAGTGATGAAATGAGAGAAGATCAATTATTATTTTCTAGTCAAAAATAGGCTTTTTACACTTTAAATTTGGATAAAATAACTGTTCGTACTTAAGTTTAAATTAATTAATCCCTCCTTAACTTAAAAAAGTTTAAAACCTGAAATCGTTGTTTTTATATCGACATATCCCTAGAAATATGTTAACATATGTGCAATGATTGGATGTATGTCGACATATCCTAAGAAGTATGTTGACATATGTATAGTGATTGGATGTATGTCAACATATAATTTCATTTATGTTAATATACATGCCACAATTTTAACTTGGCTATCAATTCGTCTATATCTCCTTCATATGACCTCTAAATTAAACAAAATTATATACCATTTCGATTGAAAACTAAGTCGTTCGCAATGGTGCAAGTCTCATTATCAAATTCAAAAGTTGAAAAAATGTCTATTTTTCCCCTCCTTAATTTAAATAAGATAATTTACTAAATTAAACGAATTATTATTGCTAATTATTAAATTTTAATTATAATATATCTTGAATTTTTGGGGTATTACATTCTTTCCTCTAAAATAATTTTTTACCCACAATTCTTAAGGAATGAAAAACGTAGTATAATGCTCACATTACATATTGTTAAACATACAATAACCAAGTAAATAACTATAGCATCCAACATTTCCAATAAACTTAAATGGTTCAGTATAACAACATGTATAACATATGGATATAAAAGCTACCATGTAATCTGTACTTCTATATTTATAATGCAACTAACGCATCCTATATGAAATGCGATAGTATGACATTTTAGACATGAATGCAGAACATCCAAATATCAGCATGTTATTCTACATGAATGCAACAATCATATCACAATAATCAAGTATATACATTGCTATCCTAATTCGAATAATGACCTATCTAGCAACCCAGTCCTAACATAGTAACTAAATTGAAGAACATACCAGAAAAGAGTTTAGGATGAGAGGTCTTCATCTTCTCGTTAGGCCCCTATATGTTCTTAGCCAGGTCATTCCCCATTGTATCCTTACAGATTTCACTATCTTATTCCTTAATTTCTTCATGCCATGTTTGACTATATGTGCTGGACCAAGGGATGAACTCGACTCAAGTTCTAAGTTCACATCCTCCAACCGACTTGGCTCAAATATAGTGGTAGGATCATGCACATATTTTCGCAATTATGTAAAATGAACGCAGTATGGACTCCTGTCGTCTTAACTCCACTTTATATGTAAAACTTCATATCCTCTCTAATATTGGGAAAAGGGCCAACAAACTTGGATGCCGGTTTTCTTGAACCTCCGAATCTCATAACTCTCTTCAATGGTAAGATTTTACGGAACCAAATCTTCAACTGTAGATTCCAAATCCGTTTGTCTCTTATCGAAATATGACTTTTACCGATCCTGTGCAGTCTTCATTCTCCTCCTTATAAGTTTATCTTCTCTATAGTATCTCTAATCATTTTGGTCCAACTATAATCTTATCAGTTGACTCCCACCAACACGAAGGTGACTTTCATGGCCTTCCATATAATGCTTCGAATAGTGCCATGTCTATACTATCCTGCTAACTATTGTTATGCGAAAACTTCAACAAAGGTTGGTGATCTTCTTAAGCTCATCCAAAATCCAATATACAGGCTTTCAACGGTTCCTCCAATATTATGTTCACCATCTCGGTCTGTTCATCGGCTTATAGGTGATACATCATACTAAGATTTAGCTTAGTCCCTAATGTGTCTCATAGGCTGCTCTAGAATTTACTAGTGAAAAGTGAGTCCCGATCACTTACTATATTTGCCAAAACTCCATGAGGTCGAATGACGTCCTTATTATACAATGTCGCCAGTTTTGCTACTATCCTTGTACTTTTTACTGGAATAAAGTCTGCGCTTTTTGTGAGTCAATCCATTATAATTCAAGTACTTTCATGCTCTATCCTAATCCTAGGCAGTCCTACTTCCAATGTGGTACATCTAATGGAAGCAATAGCTTACTCGACTTCTTCTACTCTGCCTTAAACCTTTAGCATGTCGTGCATTTTTCCATGTACTTTTCCACATGCCTCTTCATCCCTGGCCAGTAGAATACTTTCTTCATGTTTTGATATACATCTTATCCCCTCCTAGATGAATAGTTATCCTAGAATGATGACACTCATCGAATACCTCATCGATCAACTCCTTGACCTACAATACACTCACTCACCTATCTCGCCTCAAGAAACATTATAAATCCTTGGAGTAACGATTCAAATGGCTTGATTATTCACTCATTCCCAACTACTCATGATATTAGATAATGATGCATCTTGCCCTTAACTCAACTAATATGATCCATTAATCAAGGCCTAATCTCCATCGCAGCCAACAAACTAGGTGCATACTTCGACTAGACTCGAAAATCAAAATTTGAAATAAATTCCAATTACTTCCATTCCAATAGCATAACATTCAATTTAGTATGCCTCCTACCTAAAGCATCGGCAACCACATTTCCCTTTCTTGGATTGTAAGTAATTCCAAAGAAATATGATGTTAAGAACTCCACCCATTGTTGTCTTAGAGTTAAGTCTTCTTAGAAAAATGGTACTTAAGGGACATGTGATCTGTAATAGCTTGAATCTTTCTCTTAAAAAATTAGCCTCTATGTTTTTAATGGAAACACTATAATAGCCAGCTCAAGCTCATGTGACAAGTAATTTATTTCATGTATCTTAAGTTCTCACCTCTCATTAGAAATCACCTTCCCTTCTTGCATAAGGATGGAACCAAGACCAGTGTTGCATGCGTCAGTATACACAATGAAAGGTTTGGCACCGTAGGAAATAGTTAAAACTGGTGCACTTGTCAATAACACCTTCAATCTAACAAATGATTCTTCACACTCCAGACTCCGAGTTAAATCATGTTCTTATTAGTCAGACTAGCTAATGGTGCCAAACCTTTGTAAACTCTATAATAAACTTCCTGAAGAATCTCATCAATCCCAAAAAGCTACAAACCTATAAAGCATTCCTTGACGTCTTACAATCCTTAACAACTCTATTTTCCTTGGGTCTACCATCGAACCTGTTAGTCCATGAGATGATGGTTTTGATGACAACAACCTTAGAATAGATTATAAAATATAAATACCAACATTATAGATATATACGTATATGCAGGATTTAACCATGCAAGTACTAAGAATGAAGACTGTACAGTATAGAGATCCAAGCTATCAAGATAGAAGACTCATGAGTATTGAGACTATCAAGAGTTCAAGATTTTGAGGATAAGTATTTTTTATTATTATTAATAATTTTTGTTAAAACTCGTCGAAAAGAACTGGCATCTTAAAATCCAATTTATTCGTGGAATGAAGTCCACTTCGAGCCCGTTAAAGGGATGGAACCATAAGTAGGATGGAACCTACGAAAAATCTAGTGGAACATTGTTTTGTATCCGCTAACTTTTATTCAAAATGATTTTTCAAAATTATATCCTGTTTTCAAAATGTTTTCAAAACTTTCCTTTTAAAAGATTCAAAACCCTCGATCCTGATTTTAAATAATTTTAGCCTCAAAAACATCTTTATTTTCAAAGTCAAATTAATCCTGATTTTAAACTAACTATTTAACTTTTAAATATTTATACTTAGATTTAAATATAAAATTATAGTTAAAATATATATATATATATATTATTCTTTATATTTACTTATGAATTTTAACTATAGTCAAGTATATTTATAAAGTTTAAAATAGTTTTTATATAAGATAAAGGTTATTTTCAAAGAAAATCAAAAACACCAAAAAATCCTTTGGGATGTCGACATGCCTAGCATGACCATGTCGACATGGTGACAGTTTGATTCAAAAATTCAAATTTCAAAAGAAGTGTCTATTCGCCATAACTCTTCATAAATGGTCATGGCTGTTGTTCTTCTATAAATAGGGGTCAGTTTCAACGAATTTTATAACATAATTTTCTGGTTTTCACTCCTCTTCTTCTTTCTCATTTCTAATACATATTCTTGTCATTACTCTGCCGAAATCAACATTGAATCATACTCGATCACTTTTAGTTTGATTCTCTATCACTATCTCTACAAGATTCTCAGTGTTATTAAGAGTTATAGACTTCTTGGTAATCTATTAAGCGAGAAAAGGTGTGATTGTAGCCTTGGAAATCAATCAAAAGGGATAAGGTGTGATTGTAGCCTTGTTAAATCAATTGGGTAAACTTGTGGCCTAGAAATCAAGTATCTCTACCCAGAGGATAGAAATTCTGGAAGGTGTACCTCATAGCCTTGAAACCGAGGGTGTAATTGTACAATTGCTTTTGAAGGAAATCCGTACTTGTGTTGCGGGACTGGATATAGGGTAACTCCGAACCAGTATAAAATCCGGTGTGTTCTTTCCTTTGCTGCTTTTTTATTTCTGCATCTGTGATTGTTTCTGTGATCATATTTGTGTTTTTATATTGCATACTTTTGTGTCTAAAGTAACATAAATTAAAAAGATTTAGTAATTCTTTATTAACACTATACACTCATCCCCTTCTAGTGTTAATCTTAGCCTTAAGATCCGTAATCCTCATTTCTCACAGTTAGTATCAGAACAAGGTTTTCAAAGTTTCATAATCTGATTTTTGAAAAGTTTTCAAAATGGCTTCCAACACTGGTACTGTTATTAACACTAGTATCCCTGTCACTAGTTCATTTATAGAGGGTCAGTCTACTGTCAGACCACTACTTTTTAATGGCAGTAACTATACATATTGGGCTTGTAGGATGAAAATATATTTACAATCTATAGGATTAGACACTTGGAATATCACACAAACAAAATATTCTGAACCCACAATTGATTTTGCACAGTGGACTACTGAGCAAAAGACCGTTGCACAAAATAATTCTAAGGCAATTAATATTCTGTTTTGTTCACTAGATAGAAATGAATTCAATAGAGTGTCAGTTTGTAAGTCAGCATATGAAATCTAGAAAAACATTGCAAGTTACTCACGAAGGAACAAACAAAGTTAAAAAGACCAAAATTTCCATGCTCACAAATCAGTTTCAATTATTTAAAAAGAATGCTAATGAGTCTATTTCAGATATGTATAGTAGATTTCAGGATATTGTACATTCTCTAATATCTTTGGGAAAGGAATTTTCTGAAGAAGATCAAGCCAGAAAAATTTTAAATTCTCTAACTCTAGAATGGGATCAAAAGACACTTGCGATCGAAGAGGCAAATGACATCAGTATTTTGAAGATAGAAGAATTAATTGGAAATCTAATGTTGTATGAAGTTCAAATAATCGGGAGAAGAGAAAATAAAGCATCTGAAAAGAAATCAATGGCATTCAATGAATTAACCGATGGATTAGACTCAAACAACGATAATGATGAAGAGATAGCCTTTATGACCAGAAATTTTAGAAGATTCCTGAAATACCAAAAGATGAATAATCTCAAGAGAAACAACTATAAGAATTCTGGAAATCAGAATATAGTGCCAAATATTGACAAGTGTTACAACTGTGATAAAGCAGGCCACTTCAAAAGAGACTGTCCGTATCCAGAAAGGCAGAATCCTCCTATGAACAATGAACCAGCAAAGAAATGGAAGCGTGCATTTACTGCTACTCCAGATGACTCAGACTCGTCCTCAAGTGATGATGATCAAAAGACGGATAATTCGAATTTTTTTACACAACTGTTCATGACTTTGACGAATTCAGAACGGGATCAGAAAAAGGTACACGTTTACAATACAATTGGTTGAAATTGCTTGCTTAAGATTAGTTGCTTGATTGTTTGATTGATTGATTTTGAATTGGTGTGTTGCTTGAATTTTAAAATTTATTTTCTATTTTTTATTATTTTTATTACTTTTATTTTATTTTTATTATTTTTTAATACTTTCTAAAATATATTATAAGTATAATAATATTTCAGAAATATATAATAGACATTAATAATAATAATATATATTAGAGATCTTAGGAAAAATCAATTCATGAAAATTCAAAAGCACATGTCGACATGGTCCCTACCATGATGTCAACATGGCTATCTGAATTTGAATTTCAAAATTTGAATTCAAATGTTTGAATTTCCCTCCACCTTTTCACTTCATTCAATTCTCTGAAAAGATACCTTTTGACCAGAGAATATGTCCTTTAAGAATCTATTTATTCGCTATCTTTTATCATATCTTTTCACTTTCATTTCAAATTCAAACTCTCTCTTCATAACTTCAAGCTCTCTACTCTCTACTCTAATGGCTTCTTCAAGCAATCCCTCAACCATGAGAATTTCCAAAAATATCGAAGAGCAATTATTCAATGATCCGGAGGCAATTAAAGAATACATCAATTATGCTAACTATGCCAAAGTCCATCCCAGAAAATTTGCTATTTTTCAAGATTTTTCTTTTTATGAAATTGATTCTCTTTTTGCAAACAATGGTGTTCTTAGTCTTATTGATGCTTCTCAAAATGATTTTTCTTACTATCCTAATCTTGTCAAAATTTTCTATGCAAATTTAAATCGTGGATTTTATGTTGGAAACGAAGATGAAATTTGGAATAGTGTCAAGGCACTCAAATTGTTTTGAATTGTGATCTTTTGGGTACCATTCTCAATTGCAAGAGTTCGGGAATGGATCTTTCTAGCTTTAAAATCGATGAACATGATCGTGAGACATTTCATCACATTTTCGAAAGAGATGATGATTTTGATTTTAAAAATATAAATTTTCGACCGAAAGCAAGAATTTTTAATCTTCTTTTGCAACATACTTTGACCCCAAGATCGGAAAATTTTAACAATCCTACTTCAAAAGTTTGCAAAGCTCTTTTTGCTATTTTCGAAAACTATGACATAAATTGGGCGCAAGTTATTTTGGATGAACTTCGTCCTAAAAATCTTGAAATGGGTGAGAATACTTTATACCAAGGAATTCATCTCACTCGGATTTTTAACTATTTTAGAGTGGATTTCAAAGGCGAAGAATTTGTTTCTAGAAAAGTTTTCAATCATTCCAACATTTCGCTTATGAAAATTCCATTTGTTTTTCAACCTTATGAGACACTTACCGAAAAGGAAGAGCGTTTGGCTCATGAGGAAATGGAAGAAGAGGAAGTTGAAGAAGAAGAAGGGGATGAAATGTAAATTGAAGAAGAAGAAGAAGGTGAAACGTCTTTGGAAAGCATTGAATATCCTTCCAATCCATCCAACAAAACCCTTCTCAAAAACCAAAAGATAATTGTGGAGAATCAACAGATTCTAAAACGATCCGTTAGTAAAAAGTCGGATAACATTTCTTCGAAGATGAATAAGTTCTTTTCCAAAGTCAGCAAGAAACTTGGACAACTTTCATCATCTTCATCCTCCAACTAGTCTTATCTTTTCGTATCTTGTTGTATTTGTTTTAGTTTGCTTTATTTCGAATGTTCATGTAGTTTGTTGTGTGCTTAATCATTGTATTATCGTAGTATGCAATGAAATGAAATTTCCTTTCTGTTATCTACCTTATCTTATCTCTAGAATAAATGTTAGTATATTATATATATATATATATATATATATATATACACACACACACAATTATTCGCAAAGTCAAATTAGTCATAACATTTCACTAACCCATGTCAACATCCCCTATGTGACCATGTCGACATGTACTGGTCAGAAATGGCAATTGATTTTGAATTTGAAATTTGAATAACTACCACATGTCTATTCAATTCAAACGAATTTCTACACCTATATGTACATGTTTCTTCTAGAATTCTTCACTGAAATTTATTTCTTATCATCTATATCCTCCATTTCTTTCACAAATTCAACTATGGCTAATCCTATTCACAATTGATCCGAAAAATCTTGAAGAAACTCTTAATTCGTTCAAGAATATTCTCTCATTTATTCTACGAAACTAGCGTCATTTAGAATTAAGTCAAATGCAGATGATAAAGGAACAAGAAAGGCACTTCGATGCGATACGATGGATGATCTCCTCTTTGCACAATGATGATAACGAAGCACATCCTCCTGTCTCTCTCACCAATGACAATGATAATTGTGATGCTATTAAGGCAGACCCAATCTTTGGAGAAGAAGGATGGGTGGAAGTTCCACGTAACGTTTGATTTTATTTATTTACTTTGTTTGATTTGTTTGAATTGATTTGGTTTGAATTGATACTTTATGTGGATTGATTTCTTATTGATTTGAAGATTGGTGTGTAAAACATATATATATACACATTGAAATGTATATAATCTTTAAATTAGTTATCATGCTTAGAAGTATAATTATTTCCTACTCTATAAATTCTGTTGTATAGTTTATCAATGCAGGTACTGAAGTCCAAGAATGAGGGGGAGTAAGTTTTTGTTGATGACAAAGGGGGAGAAATATAAAATAGGGTAGTTAGGTATAGATTAAGGGGGGGTTGTTAGTTTTAGAGGGAGTTATTAGAATAGAAATAATATTTTATAAACAAAGGTTGTCAACATCAAAAAGGGGGAGATTGTTAGCCTGTGAGATGATAGTTTTGATGACAACAACCTTACAATAGATTATAAAATATAAATACTAACATTATAAGTTTAGATATATATATATATATATATATATATATATATATATATATATATACAGGATTTAACCATGTAGGTACTAAGAATGAAGACTGTACAGTATAGAGATCCAAGATATCAAGGTAAAATATCAAGATAGAAGACTCATGAGTATTGAGACTATCAAGATTTCAAGGATAAGTATTTTTTATTATTATTAGTAATTTTTGTTAAAACTCGTAGAAAAGCACTAGCATCTTAAAATCTAATTTATTCGTGGAATGGAACCCTAAGTAGGATGGAACCTATGAAAAATCTAATGGAACATTGTTTTGTATCCGCTAACTTTTATTCAAAATGATTTTTCAAAATTATATCATGTTTTCAAAATGTTTTCAAAACTTTCCTTTTAAAAGATTCAAAACCCTCGATCCTGATTTTAAATAATTTTAGCCTCAAAAACTTCTTTATTTTCAAAGTCAAATCACTCCTGATTTTAAACTAACTTTTTAAGTAATATATTTAACTTTTAAATATTTATACTTAGATTTAGATATAAAATTATAGTTAAAATCTATATATATTATTCTTTATATTTACTTACGAATTTTAACTATAGTCAAGTATATTTATAAAGTTTAAAATAGTTTTTATATAAGATAAAGGTTATTTTCAAAGAAAATAAAAAACAACAAAAAATCCTTTGGGATGTCGACATGCCTAGCATGACCATGTCGACATGGTGACAGTTTGATTCAAAAATTCAAATTTAAAAAGAAGTGTCTACTCGCCATGACTCTTCATGAATGGTCATAGCTGTTGTTCTTCTATAAATAGGGGTCAGTTTCAACGAATTTTATAACGTAATTTCTGGTTTTCACTCCTCTTCTTCTTCCTCATTTCTTAATACATATTCTTATCATTACTCTACCGAAATCAACATTGAATCATACTCGATTGCTTCTAGTTTGATTCTCTACCACTATCTCTACAAGATTCTCAGTGCTATTAAGAGTTATAGACTTCTTTGTAATCTATTAAGCGAGAAAAGGTGTGATTGTAGCCTTGGAAATCAATCAAAATGGAAAAGGTGTGATTATAGCCTTGGTAAATCAATTAGGTAAACTTGTGGCCCAGAAATCAAGTATCTTTACCCATAGGATCGAAATTCTGGAGGGTGTACCTCGTAGCCTTGAAACCGAGGGTGTAATTGTACAATTGCTTTTGAAAGGAAATCCGTACTTGTGTTGCGGGACTAGATGTAGGGTAACTCCGAACCAGTATAAAATCCGGTGTGTTCTTTCCTTTACTGCTTTTATTTTATTTATGCATCTGTGATCGCTTCTGTGATCATATCTGTGTCCGTATATTGCATACTTTTGTGTCTAAATTAACATAAATTAAAAAGATTTAGTAATTCTTTATTAACACTATTCACCCCCCCTCTAGTGTTAATCTTAGCCTTAAGATCCGTAATCCACATTTCTCACAGAACCATCTACGGATTATACATGCCCAAGGAAATGAACCTTCTTCCTTTAGAAGAGACAATTTGAGAGTTTTGCCTTTAATTGATTCATCCTCAAAACATCATATACTTCTCTCAAATGAAGCTCTTGTTCCTCCTCACTTATGAAATGTATAAGAATATCATCCACGAAGTATACTGCAAACTTATTCAACTGCTCCTGAAATACTCTACTCATCAAGTCAATAAAATACGTCAAAGATTTAATCAACTCGAATGGCATGACTACCCACTTAAGTAATCTGTCATGTGTGTTCCCCCTACAACATGAATGAAAAGATTGGCAATGTGAGGCAAGATAGTAGTTTTTCCTTGTTGTCTTATTAAATTCTCGTTAGTCAAAGCACAATCTAAGAAAATTTTCTGTTTTAGTGGTGTAAACGGCACAAACTCGCCCTTCTAGAATTTTCTCATAATAAATCCTTTTTGGAATAATTCTGAAACTTTCTTATCCAATTCTCCTCTCCTTTCGTAGCCATGTGCCTAAGAGGCATCACTAGTGGTCTAGCATCCTTCTCAAGTTCAATTCTAAGCTCAATTTCTCTTCAGGGTTGAAGATCGAAAATTTCATCAAAAATATATGGAATTCTTTTTTTATGTGGATAGACGACCATTCATCCTGTGATTGGTCATGTGAATATAGATAGCTTTTCATAGTGAAAATATCGGGATCACAACATAAATTCAAATCATTCCCTTCATCACTTCTCAACCAAACTACTCTTCTATCACAATCTAATATTAACCCATATCGAGACATCCAATCCACTCCCAAAATTAACCAATACCCCCAAAAAGCATAGTACATATGCGTTATAAAAGAACTCCACACCATATATGACCAACTTTAAATGATGGTATATCATGAATAGTTTGTTCGATCCTCTAACATGATTCGATATCAAAATGGATTCATGCAAAATGTTAAGTTTCGAAGCTAAACTGACAACCAACGCAGTTGCTACGAATGAATGAGATGCATCAGTATCAAATAAAATACGAATAGAGAACCAAATAATAACAGCAAGCCTTCCATCTCAATATGCTTTCCTTTCTCCTGAGCTGATGGTGGCGTAATGCTAGTGGTCAGAACAACATTTAGAACATATGCCTGAACCATCTGACCTTCCTTCCCTAGAATAAGACAATCTTACTTTATATAGCCGGTATTTTGCAGTTGTTTCAATTCATCTTCTGAAAATTCAACCTTCGGTTTTTCATCATATGACTCAGTCGATTATGGTTGTCTCACTTGACCTTCAAATATTCATCCTATAGTTCTTCCAGGTATGACCCACCTCTAACATCTATTACAAGGAAAATTTGTTTCCTTACTAGTCCTTCTTAGGGTTCATTACTCTTATATTTACCTTACAGCTGATTTTCTTCCACCTTAGATTGTTTCTTATTCATCCCTCCATCAATTGAGTACAAGAAAGCCACCTCTATGATCCTTCAAATATCACTCCATACGGGATCTGGATAGTGCCAACTCCTTTATTGGTGAGTTCAATCCTTCTGCAAATTTCGTAGTCTTTTTGTTTTGGGTATTTATCAACTCAAATCCAAACCTTGCAAATTCATAAAACCAATTACATACACTTCGACGATCATACCCCCTGCTCGAGCGTATGAACTTCTCCAATAGCAATCCTTCTCTATTCCTAAGAAAAAGTCCATTTCAAACTTTTTTTTAAACACTGCCCAAGTAATACTATCCTCACCCACCTCTGCAGCAACACTTTCCACCAATTTGTAGCCTTACCATGTAAATGCCAGGAAGCCAGTTGTCTCATAGTAATGTCATTTAGACCCAAAAGATTAAAGATCTTTTCATAACAATTAAGCCATGTTCGAGTTATTACATGTGGTTTCGTTCCAACATTTGGCTTTTCTTCGAGGCTGGAAAAATTCATATATAATTTGGTAAAATCCGCAGTTGGTGGTGCTTGGATAGGAGCCACTCTATAGGTAGTAGCAGTAGTAACCATAGGTTTAGTGGGTCGATACCAGTTTTGTTTGTTGCTTATAGACAGGGCCTGAACCATGAAGGGATATTAACTCTGGGGATATCCATTGCATTCACTCTAGTACTATTCCCTACTTTGGTTTCAACTCCCATCGGCGTTGGTGTCTAGTCTAGTTTCAATTGAAATGCTCATTTAGAATTATTTGTAAAATAGGATACATTAGCAACTCCCTAATAAATAGTCAGTGCAACTGGAAAAGTAAATGCTATGTACTTATGCATTGACTCTTATGTATAATATATATGATATAAAAATACAAGGATGCTCCAATACATCCTAATCTTTAACTTAAGAATGATTTTTGCTATGAAACCAAATGTGGCCTCTTGCCCTTTCGACCTTCTAGTTTAACAATTGAACCGACATTCAAACTATGACAACCCAAAAAATGAGTCATTAAGAGTTAATAACAAGAAAGAAATACAATTTCTAACCTTAAAGTTTCTCAATCTCACATCAGAAGAAAACAAAATATAATATAAAGTAATCGTCATTTATCCAAATCACCATAGTTTATTGACTACATCATAGATACATGTTTATACAATACAAATCCAAATCCATAGTACATAAGTTGGATCAAAGACATTTCTTTGTAGTGTATACAATGTATACATCCAAGTCCTTGTCAAGTACTCCAATATGACTCCAAGGCTCCGTCAACCTAGTGATATAAATAAAAAAGGAAATATATGAGTGTGTTAGACATAAGTCCGAGTAAGTGAGTTATGCCTACTACATATATACTACATGGATACTACTATAATATGATTAGTGTCTAACGCGTAAGCAGATAAGTTCAAGACTAACATGAGGCCCTACAGGATCCTACTGTTGTTAGATATCTAACTTATGGGTAAATACATCCTGAACTATCCCAAGGCCCTACAGGATTTTATTGCCATTGTCTAACTAATGAAATAATGTCCTGGACTAGCCTGATGGCCCTACCGGAGCGCTTGACATCTTTCCCAAACAAAATTGTACTAATGCCCTAGAATAGCCGAGGCCCAGTAGAGTCGATTACCATCCATGTAACGACCCAAAATTTTCGAAGCCGAAAATTCCAGATAGTTATGGAAAGAAGAAAGAGATAGAAGAAGAAGAAGAACAAAAACAACAACAAGTCACATTCACAGCGGATAAAATATAATAATAAATAATATCTGTTTACAAAAGAATACTACATCTGTCGATTACATTTTAATTTACATCAGAGCTTCACATATATACATACACTAGACATATACAAATCATGTCTCAGATACACAATAATATACTACAGCAGAAATTCTCCATACGTTATAGCCAGCCAGCTCGCCTCTTGAGCTCCAGAACGTATCTACCTGAAAATCTGTAATACTCGGTCTGACCCGAGCATTACACCAAAGTAACACCCGGGTCAGGCTGGAAACCAGCGTGAGTAAACCCAACTAACAGGGAATACCAAAGCAAACAACTATGTAAACCCGGGGTACTTATATAAATTTAACCAATTCACAAATTGTTATAGTCATCACTCATTTCACAAAACAATTTCTAAGTACTGAACTTAGAAAGAATAATCCAACTCACTTAAATCGTTTTATTCTAGCCTATCGATTTCACATATCAATATATAAATATTCGAAATGGTTTCGGGTATTCCCCAAATACCCGACCCCGGTCTATTCGAGACTCATATTATCCTAACCCAAGCTATTCAAATGAAATTCACAACATTTCATATTAGAAATATCAACTCATTCAAAGCATCCAATACCATTCAATCATTCATAAGCAAAGCTTAATCACATACAAAATTAATTCAGTTGATTCTAATTGAATTTCAAATCTCAACCACTTAGATTCCTTCATTCAATATTAACTAATTCCAAATCAATTAATTAATCACTCTTCATTATTCATTTTAATTAATCACACTGGATTAATTTTCTTTCAATTGCATTCAAGTAATTATCTCCAATTAATTTCACGATATTAATTATCCTTAATCCAAATCAATAAGTAATCTTAATTACTTATATTAATTGCATATATTAATTGACTACTCATAAGTCACTTATTAAGAATTAATTAATCTCAATTTAATCAAATCTTTAACTACTTCATTAATTATATAAATTAATGATTCCAAATTTTATTTTACTTTAATCCAACCCCAATATTTATCAATTCTCAATTAAACTCAAGATGTAATTAACTAATCCTTTATTTACTTCATCAATAAATCAGTTAACCCTTAATTAAATATTCTTGATAAATTTCTTGATAAATTTCACAAAGTAACTGTATTTTATTAATTACATTAAGTAATTAATTATCACACCATCAAATGATTTATTCTGAATTACTTATACTTAGTTAATTTACTTACTACTGAATTTATTATTTATTAAATCCTTTAATTACTGGATTAAATAACCCAAATCATTTATTTATTAAATTAATTAATTATCCATTTCAATTATCCTACTAATTAAATGAATCACTAATTTATTACATCCTATTTGATTTTTTTTTAAAATAAACCATTTCCTTATTTATGATTTAAGTTTAAACAATTTAAATTTCATATGCTTCGAGTCAATCAACAATTAACTCGAGGACCAACCAAAACAAAAATCATCAAATCATCAGTGCACATCCAACAATTCAATCAATCCTACAATTATCTAAATTTAACCATTTAAATTTAAATAAAATCCAGTGCGTGAGATTACTCACCTTTGATTTTGCAATTCCAATCTGATCTCGATTTGTTCCCTTCAGATTTAAACCTTGTATAAACAGTTATACGATTCATTACTATTTGAATTAATCAAACAATCAATTGCCAATTATTAATTTGGTTAACAAAGAATTTTATTTAACCTAATTTTCCCTTAATAAATTATTTTTAAATGACCTAAAATACTCAAATGAGCTAAGTTAACCAGCCTAGTACTTATTTATTTCATTTTATTTCTATTAACAGTAAGTGGATATATAAAATTTTCAATACCTCTCAGCTAACAAGCCTCACCACAAATCGCCAGAGCCGACGATCGCCTTAACCCATCCATTGCAATCGTGCCCTAGCTGAGGCGTGTCTCGAATGACATGCAGCTCGAAACCACATCACTTCGTCCCACGAACGAAACCCACGCTCGCGCCTACCATCTCTTGAGCACGCCGCCACCATAACTGTCCAGAACTCCGCATCCTCGAATCGCGACTTCGACTACCACTCGAGCTCGAATTCACACCGCCCAGATTCACGCGACTTTCTTCCACCTCAAATCACATCTTTTCCCAAAATCAAATGCAAAACCCTAACGTCGAGAGCCTCTTCGATTTGCCGACGAATCTCGCTCGATTCGAGCCCCACGTCGACGTGATTTCGGCCAAGGTTTGGAAAGAAGCGGTCGACTTATTTCCAACTTTGAATTTGTGAACAGGATCAAATTGAAAAGGGGAAGAAAAGGCTTCGGCCATTATATGCTTTTTTTTATGCGATGCTGTTATCTGCTTCTTCATTCGAGGGAGACAGGGAATAGAAATAAGGGGATGCGAGGCTTCTCGTGCACGAGTCAGAAAATATCTTTGACGCCTTCGATTTTTTTTTTAAATTTTTATCAACCTGAAAGAAAACGACGAGGATATTTCCTAAAAGTGACTTCGGGTGCAAGCTAGAGCGAAATCACGTGAGTAGGGTGATGCAATTTAGACCTTTAATTGATTTTATATAATCGAATATTGAAAATATCTTGTTTGGCATTCTCGAAATCTCGAACTCCGAATCAGACATGCCGACAAGCGTTCATAAGGTTTTACCCGTATTCCGAACACAATGGAACGTATTTCGGAAGCTAATACAATCATATGCGCGAGTTACAGAAGTAAATGATCAATTTTAAATTAAATCGATTTAAAAGTTTCTAAGCGTTTTGAGTTGCCAAGGTCAAACGACAACTCCGATTGCTACGAAATTTGAAATCCAATAATAACTAACTATTACGGATCCAATGGAACCGGTTTCGTCAAATTCCGAGACTGTGCCTCGGAAAGCTATTTTTAAATTCAATTTGAACGATATATTTTTAAAACTGACAAATTACCCTTAAATTAAATTTCAACCATTATGTTATATTCAGTATCCTTATCATAAATTTTATAAGCCTTTAAATTATTTAAACAGGCTTAGAAATTTCAGATTCAACAATTTACCAAATTTTCAATTATTAAATTCAATATTTATACTATATAATTCAATGATTTAATTTTCAAGTAAATATTGATATCTTGAATTAAAGTTAAAAATAACCTTTCAAATATTTAAAATCAATTAATTATTCCAATTTAATTTGTTAAAATTTCCGGATCGTCACATTCCTCCCCCCTTAAAAGAATTTCGTCCCCGAAATTACTAGTTAGGAAGAATGGACCAATACCCGTTTACTTTTCCCAAAACTCACAGTTCAACTTCCTACCAACTATCTTTTATTCATGACCCACTATCACCTTAACCAACTTCCCATAACCTCCTATAGTTTCAAACAATACTCTTTTTCTTAATCATTTAAATTTCAATTTAAAACCAATTCTGAATTATCAAAATTTTCTCAAAATTCTTCTAACTCTCTAAATTTCCGAAAATTTTTGCCAGCGTCTCCTTTGCGCGGCTAGCTCGGTACTACTACAAAAGGCCTCTACGGGCTCCCAAATCCAAAAGAAAACAAAAGCCAAATGGCTACATCAAAAACCCAATCCAATTTCATACAGAAATTTAAATACATACCTTTTTGTCGGGAAATACCCATTTATCTTTTGGAATCAAATCCAATTTACCTTTCCCCTTTTAATACCTGCAAATCTTAGTTGACAATAATATCCAATTGTAACATTACAATTCATTTTATACATTCCCTTATATAGGTTCTCATATTTACTTCTATTCAAATTCGTCTTTCCCGCTTTCAAACGAATTCAATTTATCATCAAATCTGAATATTAAATTTTATCTTTCATTTATAACTTATTTAAATAAGTTTTATTTACTGATTCACTTTAATATACAATTTGTAATCATTTTGTCGTTAACAGAAAATTTCTCAAAAATTTTCTAACTCCCAAAATTTTCGAATTTTTTTGGCAGAGTCTCCTTTGTACGGAGGAGCTTTTGCAATTTGACAAGAGATATAAATATGTATACATCGACCCACACGGTCGGAAAAAGCAAAAACAATTCATATTTCCTATTTTTATTGCGTAGGCGTACCTTATTTAGAATTTTAACCAAGCAGCTTATTTATTTTGCAATTAGCATACCCCAAATCTAGCCAAACGGCTTTCCTGTACCTGTACTTACTCAATTTAAATACGTAAGTGTCATATGTAGAAATTTTATTAACCTAACACTTACTTTAAATAGCTAAACACAAGAATTACATAAACAACAAGCATTACGAAAGCAACAAACACCAAACGCTTAACATAAGCGCTTTATATAATTTAAATCTAATTCCAATTACTTCCAACCAATTCATATGTCGTTTTATTTAAGTTTTAATGGTTCACAATTCAATTTCTGACATTCCATTGATTTATAATCCAAACAAGTTCATATTCACTTCAAATGATTTCAAAATCAGTTTAATTTAATTTCTATTGACTCACAGCTTTTAATTACTTTTTATTTACGCCATACGACGATTCATTCGATACCAATTCGTCAATATTCGCTTAATAGAGTATTTATTTAGTTTATAACTATTTCAAATTACTCTTCAACCCATCCTGTAATTAATTCCACTTCATTGTTTTTATTTATTCACCAACCATTCATTGCATTTCAATTTTATTTCCGCATTAGATTCATGCAAAACAATTTATTAAGCTTGACACATTCCATTCTTATAAATTAATAACTATTTCCCAAACTAATTTAATCCAAGTTTGTATTTCATGGGCTTTCACTCTTATTCGAAGCCAAGCTTTCATGAATTTTAAACTTAAGTTAATTTACTTTAATTGATTCCAACATCAAACTTAAGTTTACTTCTATTTGATTCTCATTTAATCAAATTTCATTAAATTCAGTTAGCCCATCCATTCAATTTTAATTTTTACTTCACCTTCTCCATTTATTAAAATAACATTCAAGCACATATGCCACCGAATTTAAGTTTAGTCTGATAATCCAATTCCAATTTCAACTTTGAATTTGTTTTTATTTAATCAGACTTCATCCATTTATTTTATTTTATTTTTACTTACTTAATTCATTTTTGAATTTATTTTATTAATACAAGGTCATTCTCAATTTATTTCTATTCACTTGGGTTTTGTTTGCAACTCAAACCATTTCTATTATAATCCACTTTCACTTCATTTGACAACACTTCCATTATATCAAATTTACTTGCAAATTACGTTAAATATTTTTCAAATCTCTTGAATTTTTTTTGCAATTCAAACCATCACTTTTTCAATCCAACTCAATTTTAGTTTTACACCATCTCTTCTTATTTAATCCATTATCAAACCCAAGTCGAATTCTATTTATAATTCGAATTCATTTCCAACTCCATTATCAACTTACAATCCACTTTATTTACCCAAGTTAAATTTTATTAACATACTCGATCAAACAATTATTCAGCTAATTAGCTTACTTCCAATTTTATAAATCAATATTCGATTCTAATTACAAATCACTTCATTGAAATTCTAGTTTAGATTTCCTTTTTATTTCCCCAAAATTCCAACACCTTTATTTAAAATTTTAGAAATGCTTTTAAATTCACATCATACTTAATAAAATAGCTCTTTATAAAAATACTTTTATAACTCGATGTCTCAACCAGTCCATCCTTGTTCTCACAGAAATTTAATCATACGTTAATCAGGCGTAGGACTGAAAATCTATAAGTACTTGGTAAACCCGTTTTCAACACCCAGTGGAAATACTTGGAAAATAATTTTATTAAAAATATAAAAACAGTTTTGTTGAAAATAGAAGAAATATCTTTGGTGACAATGCTCTGAAAATCATTACTCCCATCCATGGTCACAGTTACATCCCAGGGTTACGTTGCAGTCACAACAAAAGTCTATGTAACTGCAGGCTCTCCGCGGCCTCTCAATTACGCCATGGATCCCACACAACAAATCACAGTTACATCCAGGGTTACGTTGCCGTCACAACAAAAGTCCATGCAACTGCAGGCTCTCCGCGGCCTCTGATTTTCGCTATTGAAATGAAACTTCTCCACTCCAACATAGGTCGCAGTCTACCGAGATAAACTCAAACGCAGACTGTTGGTTCTCAGCGGCACACATGACTTTCGCTATGTGGTATACCATAGGTCGCAGTCTACCGATATAAAATCAAACGCAGACTGTTGGCTCTCCGCGGCACACACGATTTTCGCTATGGTACACTACCCATAATCCTCAGGAACTAGTTTTGTTCGGACTTCTCACAGGATCAACTTTAGAACCCCCCTTGGGGCTCAAGGCAGCGCCACCCAGTGGCACTCCTGAGAAGTCCATTCCAAGGGAGCGCCTTTTTCCCCAGAGCTATCATCAAAACACTTTATACTATACACATATAGTATCTTTCAAATCATACACCTAGTATGAATTTTATCAAAGCTCCTTTACACAAAATCAATTATTCCCAAAATCGATAATTCTCAAAATAGGCTTTCCAAATTTCAAATATTGATTTTATCCAAAATCAAAAGCCTTTCCAAATCCAAAGGTTCCCAAAACCCTTTCCAAAATCCTCACAGATCCTTTATACATATACAGATATATATAATTTTTTAAAACCTTGGATCACTTTAAACTTGTATAATATTCCTTCAATACTTCAAACACTTCCAAAATCCTTTTCTTCCAGCAATAGAGAATATATAACAAAGATATAACATTGTTTACCCAAAATCAAATATTCACATTTGATTACTCTTTCCAATATCAATTTCCTTTCTATTCACATTCACTTAAATTTCCATTCACTTATTCACATTTGCCTAAATCCTTATTTGGATTATCACCTTAATTCTTATCCCAGTTGGGTATTTAATCAATAACAGTTTGAACTCCGACCAGTTTATATTTAGGAAATAGCTTGAAAATTTTGAAAATAGATAAGTAGTTGAAAAATAATCAATAGTTTGCAAAATAGTTGTAGAATAATTGACTAATTGTAAAAGAGTTGGAAAATAGTTAAATAGTTATAGAAATCTTAAATAATTGCGAAATAGTTGTAAAATAGAAATTAATTCGTAACTTAGTTGAAAATTAGTAATTAGTTTATAAAACAGTTGAAAAATAGTTAACGAGTTCCAAAAGTAGTGGCAAAACCAGTATAAAATAGTTTAGGTTTTAAAAAGAAAGTTGTATAGTAAATAGATAAGAAAATAGATTTAAAACTATTTATATTAAAACAATTTACATAGAAAATGGTTTAGAGTCAAAACTGTACACTTTCCCAACAATTCCATTTAAATTTCCACTCCATTTAAATTAACCCAATCCCAATGTAATTTACTCCAATTTCCATTGGACTTGATTCACTCCCAATTCAAATTGAATTGATTCTCAATTTCCTTCCAACTTCAAATCAAATTCCATTTGATCTTAAACCAATTCCACTTTAATTACAATTCCAAATTATTCCGATAAATCTGGACTAATATCAATTGAACTCTCTTCAAGTTCAATACCCTTTTTCAGTTAATCCAATACAAATTTCCCATTTGAATTTTAAACTTGTACAACTTTAATTATAATTTAAAATTTTCAACTTCTATTTAAAATCAATTACATTCACACTTTGCTTTTAACTTGGAGTTAAAATATATTTTATTATTTCATACACATTTTAATCAAGATTCCAGAGTTTAAACCAATTTCCAAAATTTCAATACCACCTTAGAATTCAACTATATCCAAAAATCTTTGGCAAATTCGATTACCCCTTTGAATTTCAAAACCAAACCCAGTTCACAAACAATTCCAATTTTAAACAATTTGGTAGCAATTTCTCTTCTAGAAACTCGAAAATGAACATCGAAGATGCTGCAGTCATCACCGACGTTATTTTCCAGTGACTGAAAGAGTTCAATGCTTTTATCTCTTTTAAAACATTTTTAATTTCAAATCTTCCAGATTTCAAATTCAACACCAAAAATATTTTTGAAATAATACTATTATTTCTCCAAAACCTTTGGAAACCACTTTCAAATCCAAAGGAATTTTAAATTTCCAATCCATCCAATTCATATTTAAACATTTCTCTAGAATTTTCATCTTACTTTATTTTCAAATATTCTCTGGAATTCAATTTCAAATTATAATCTCATTTATTTATTTATGAAGTTTATTTTAATTTATAAATTTCATTTACAATCTATATTTCAAATTCCATTTTGTTATATAAGTTTATTCTTCAACTTTGGTTTTAAGTTTCAATTTGGTCGTATTTTATATTACTTCTTAGCTTAATTCCAATAATTTAACAACCAATCTCCTTAATATTCATTAGAAGGAATTATGGCTTTATATATCAAAATATATTTTTATATAAAATCATTTAAAACCTTTATATAAGAAAATAACAAGTACGCGCTCATACATACACACACATATATATATATATTCAACTCATTCTAGAGTACTGTTGACTCTATCCTTAATGAGTAATCCCCACCAGAGCCAAGGTTCTCGCTTAACCTTTCAGCTCTGATACCAAATGTAACGACCCGAAATTTTCGAAGCCGAAAATTCCAGATAGTTATGGAAAGAAGAAAGAGATAGAAGAAGAAGAAGAACAAAAACAACAACAAGTCACATTCGCAGCGGATAAAATATAATAATAAATAATAACTGTTTACAAAAGAATACTATATCTGTCGATAACATTTTAATTTACATCAGAGTTTCACATATATAGAGACACTAGACATATACAAATCATGTCTCAGATACACAATAATATACTACAGCGGAAATTCTCCATACGTTATAGCCAGCCAGCTCGCCTCTTGAGCTCCAGAACGTATCTACCTGAAAATCTGTAATACTCCGTCTGACCCGAGCATTACACCAAAGTAACACCCGGGTCAGGCTGGAAACCAGCGTGAGTAAACCCAACTAACAGGGAATACCAAAGCAAACAACTATGTAAACCCGGGGTACTTATATAAATTTAACCAATTCACAAATTGCTATAGTCATCACTCATTTCACAAAACAATTTCTATGTACCGAACTTAGAAAGAATAATCCAACTCACTTAAATCATTTTATTCTAGCCTATCGATTTCACAAATCAATATATAAATATTTGAAGTGGTTTCGGGTATTACCCAAATACCTGACCCCGGTCTATTCGAGACTCATATTATCCTAACCCAAGCTATTCAAATGAAATTCACAACATTTCATATTAGAAATATCAACTCATTCAAAGCATCCAATACCATTCAATCATTCATAAGCAAAGCTTAATCACATACAAAATTAATTCAATTGATTCTAATTGAATTTCAAATCTCAACCACTTAGATTCCTTCATTCAATATTAATTAATTCCAAATCAATTAATTAATCACTCTTCATTATTCATTTTAATTAATCACACTGGATTAATTTTCTTTCAATTGCATTCAAGTAATTATCTCCAATTAATTTCACGATATTAATTATCCTTAATCCAAATCAATAAGTAATCTTAATTACTTATATTAATTGCATATATTAATTGACTACTCATAAGTCACTTATTATGAATTAATTAATCTCAATTTAATCAAATCTTTAACTACTTCATTAATTATATAAATTAATGATTCCAAATTTTATTTTACTTTAATCCAACCCCAATATTTATCAATTCTCAATTAAACTCAAGATGTAATTAATTTATCCTTTATTTACTTCATCAATAAATCAGTTAACCCTTAATTAAATATTCTTGATAAATTTCTTGATAAATTTCACAATGTAACTGTATTTTATTAATTACATTAAGTAATTATTTATCACACCATCAAATGATTTATTCTGAATTACTTATACTCAGTTAATTTACTTACTACTGAATTTATTATTTATTAAATCCTTTAATTACTGGATTAAATAACCCAAATCATTTATTTATTAAATTAATTAATTATCCATTTCAATTATCGTACTAATTTAATGAATCACTAATTTATTACATCCTATTTGATTTTTTTTAAAATAAACCATTTCCTTATTTATGATTTAAGTTTAAAGAATTTAAATTCCATATGCTTCGAGTCAATCAACAATTAACTCGAGGACCAACCAAAACAAAAATCATCAAATCATCAGTGCACATCCAACAATTCAATCGATCCTACAATTATATAAATTTAACCATTTAAATTTAAATAAAATCCAGTGCATGAGATTACTCACCTTTGATTTTGCAATTCCAATCTGATCTCGATTTGTTCCCTTCAGATTTAAACCTTGTATAAACAGTTATACGATTCATTACTATTTGAATTAATCAAACAATCAATTGCCAATTATTAATTTGGTTAACAAAGAATTTTATTTAACCTAATTTTCCCTTAATAAATTATTTTTAAATGACCTAAAATACTCAAGTGAGCTAAGTTAACCAGCCTAGTACTTATTTATTTCATTTTATTTCTATTAACAGTAAGTGGATATATAAAATTTTCAATACCTCTCAGCTAATAAGCCTTACCACAAATCGCCAAAGCCGACGATCGCCTTAACCCATCCATTGCAGTCGTGCCCTAGCCGAGGCGAGTCTCGAACGACATGCAGCTCGAAACCACATCACTTCATCCCATGAACGAAACCCAAGCTCGCGCCTACCATCTCCTGAGCACGCCGCCACCATAACTGTCCAGAACTCCGCATCCTCGAATCGCGACTTCGACTACCACCCGAGCTCGAGCTCGAATTCACACCGCCCAGATGCACGCGACTTTCTTCCACCTCAAATCACATCTTTTCCCAAAATCAAATGCGAAACCCTAACGTTCGAGAGCCTCTTCGATTTGCCGACGAATCTCGCTCGATTCGAGCCCCACGTCGACGTGATTTCGCCCAAGGTTTGGAAAGAAGCGGTCGACTTATTTCCAAGTTTGAATTTGTGAACAGGATCGAATTGAAAAGGGGAAGAATATGGTTCGGCCATTATATGCTTTTTTTTTATGCGATGCTGTTATCTGCTTCTTCATTCGAGGGAGACAGGGAATAGAAATAAGGGGATGCGAGGCTTCTCGTGCACGAGTCAGAAAATATCTTTGACGCCTTCGATTTTTTTTTTAAATTTTTATCAACCTGAAAGCAAACGACGAGGATATTTCCTAAAAGTGACTTCGGGTGCAAGCTAGAGCGAAATCACGTGAGTAGGGTGATGCAATTTAGACCTTTAATTGATTTTATATAATCGAATATTGAAAATATCTTGTTTGGCATTCTCGAAATCTCGAACTCCGAATCAGACATGCCGACAAGCGTTCATAAGATTTTACCAGTATTCCGAACACAATGGAACGTGTTTCGGAAGCTAATACAATCATATGCGCGAGTTACAGAAGTAAATGATCAATTTTAAATTAAATCGATTTAAAAGTTTCTAAGCGTTTTGAGTTGCCAAGGTCAAACGACAACTCCGATTGCTACGAAATTTGAAATCCAATAATAACTAACTATTATGGATCCAATGGAACCGGTTTCGTCGAATTCCGAGACTGTGCCTCGGAAAGCTATTTTTAAATTCAATTTGAACGATATATTTTTAAAACTGACAAATTACCCTTAAATTAAATTTCAACCATTATGTTATATTCAGTATCCTTATCATAAATTTTATAAGCCTTTAAATTATTTAAACAGGCTTAGAAATTTCAGATTCAACAATTTACCAAATTTTCAATTATTAAATTCAATATTTATACTATATAATTCAATGATTTAATTATCAAGTAAATATTGATATCTTGAATTCAAGTTAAAAATAACCTTTTAAATATTTAAAACCAATTAATTATTCCAATTTAATTTGTTAAAATTTCCGGGTCGTCACAATCCAGTCCTCCTCTTAGCCTACCGAAGAAGTACATGAGAGGTATAGGATTGAATTAACCCTATAGGAGGATGAATAGGGTTTATTAAAAAATTCACAGAATAATAAAAATCGGGTATGGATAACAACAAATGTGAAAAGAAAGAAACACACAAATTTTCCTAGTTTCTACAAAACCTTCCTACTACTGCCTCCAAGATTTCTATTAAGATTAAACAGTTGACCGCTTACAAATTCATGTAAACTTATGACTATCGCTAAATTGATTATTCTAACCATATACCTAGATATCCTATCTTAACTCTATCAAAGAGTTGAGAAATTCCTAAACTACAAACCATAATTCAATCCTATTTAAAAACTAGAGTTTTGAAATTAAAATAAAATAAAAAAAATCAATAATAGAAAAATTCTAAATAATAAAAAAATTGACCCAAATTAAAACATCCCTGTTTATTAAACAAGGCCGACCCTTTTCTTTCGTACATTATCTCCTTAAGATTTTCCACTTCGAATCTGGAAGTCGCCAACTTTGAAAATAATTATTGTATTCATGCCTTCTCTTCCCTTTTAGTCGATTCCTTCGATAAGTTCGCAATTGCTAGTTGCAGTTGCTTCCTTGGTCGAGTTCCTTTGTGGCTGTAAATTTGTTGCTTTTCTAATTATATTGTATACTTGATTCAAACTCACCTTGAATAAATTGCTAGTGATGATTTGGTTTATATATAAAAAATCTTCCTGATTTTCGTATATTTTGAGTTCATCTATTTGAATTATACAACTACATGATTTAGGCTTTGATTTTTTATTGTTGGCCTGAGTTTTCGAATTCGAATTCACCTAGGATTTTTACTTGATTTTCTATGACTTCGTCCTTGACTTTGAATTATTCAATGTTTTGTGATTTTAGTTTGAATTCATGGACTTATTCAACTACAAACTTTGATTATTTTTCTTCAAGTAAATTAGTCATGCATTTGACACCATACCCATTCATGTATTCACCATATGTGTTGAATTTTTACATGTGCTTGGTTTACTATTTGCACTTGAACTATGTATGGTTTACTTTTTCCACCTGAACTAGTTTATTTTGCATTACTGTAGTTGCACTTCATTATGTATATATTTTACTTGAGTTTATTGAATTTGGTTATTCATTAGATTGTTTTTTATGTTGCTTGCTGCAATTCTTACTTGTGGTTTTGATATTGCGTTGCCCAATTTCTTTTTGCACATGTATCAATGTACATGCTCTTATGTACTTAAACTAAATTGCATGAAAATTTCCTTACTGCATATACCATATTATGATACAGTATATATATATAAATATATATATATATATATATATATATATATATATATTATATGTTCATGTGTGCACCAGTGTGAACAGTTTTGGTTTGTGACATTTTCGATCTGCACTTGATTTGCTAAAGCTTTTCTTATTTTCTTTGCTTTGACACGCTATTTGATGAGTTGAGATGTTATTTTGCATTTTGGAGGCTTAGTTTCACATGTATCTTGTTGTTGTGCACTATTGGATTGTGTACATGAGCTAGTTGTTCTTTTTCTTGATCATCTTATGTACTGGTCTGAGCTGATTGGTCTCTTCTTGTTTTGTTTATGCACTTGCACTATAAATCTATACTCGTGTGTTGTGTTAAGATGCTTTCATTTTGTCGAGCCTTGATTTGTGATTTTTTTGCCGATATGGTATGTGTGTGCGCCTTGCGCATGCCCTGCCTGGTTTGATTTTTGATTAATGTGATTTTTTTCTTGCCCTTATTGCTTTATGGTTGTGGCACCTTTTTTCCTTTGTGTCCTTGTTTATTTAAGATTACTCAGCCTTAAGGCATGTACAATGATCATTGTGCATGTCTTAAGTTGTTCGTGCACATATTAGCATAATTTTGGATTTCTTTCATATACGCACTTGTCATACTGGCCTTGTATATACCTATTATATTGGTCCATGTTCGTTATTTTTTGATGCATGTTTAAAATATGAAAACCAAACCAATAAACTGAGACAGTGTCGAGTTTAAATTTATTTTTATTTTTGCAGTTTCAATTTGTTCTTTTATTCTTTTTATTGGTTCATTGCTTGTTAGGTAAAATAGATTTTTGTCTATATAAAGGCTATAGCAAGGAGATAAAATTATATTCGAGCAAGCGAGTACAAATATTGAGTGATTACTATATTGAAAGTGTTATGAGTGAGAGAGTGCAAATTGATGTATATGAAGGAGTATACAGTAGTGTATATAAAATATTGTGGGAGTTCTTATTGTAATTATCATACTATTAAAAATTCACTGAAATAAAATATTTATTTTTTTATTTCTTTCTATGATATTGTAATATTACTACAACAAAAACATTAAAAAAATTATTTGTTTATTATCATCAACAAATTTTGAATCCTAAGGGTATATTTGTTAATACTAATGGTTTGTTGTACAAACAAATTTTGGTATCAAGATTTCAAATGTAAACAAATGTGGTTCTACATCTTTTTCTGGGCCGCAGACTTCTTCTGACACGTAGGTATGAAGACAGGGTAAGAAGTAACTACGACGAAAGTTGATTTCGAGTTGTTCTATATATTTGATGAGCGATAATTACAATGTTCCTTAGCCTGGGAAAATGAAGCTGAGATCCACACACTTTAGATAACAATGGTGAATACAAACACAACTTCAAAGGTAAGTGAAGATACGACAGCTAAACCCTACTTCTTGATTTTCTCTTCTTGTTTTGATTTTTGATTTTCTGGCACTGCTATAGTAAAGTTGTCATAACCTGAGTTTCGAAAATCCAACCTGCAGAATTCAAAATATTTTGGAAAATAGATAGACGATTCTATGAATTATATTTTTTGAGTTTCTCCAGATTTTGAACTTAAATGATTGAAAAATATCAATCAATTTGATACGATATTTGAAGCACGTTCTAAAACTTTCTAACATGGCTGTAGCATTTTGACCATAGCTCTGATATTCTGATTTATGAAATTGTAGGTATTTTTAAATCTAATAAAAAATGTTACAGATTTCATTCTTTGAGATTTAAATGATTCATTTCAAAAATCCTTGGTGAATTGCATTCAAATTGGTACTATGGTTAATTATCATTCTAGAATTATTTTAACACGGCTGTAATAAATTAACCATAACTTAAACATTAGAACTCCAATTTTTGAAATTATCGAAGTTATGAAAACCACACATATTACACTATAACTTTCATGCCTTGTTCCTTTGTTGACTCACTTCATAAAACCTTGGAAAACAGTAATTAAGTCAACATTGTTTATAAGTGTTTCTTAGTTATTCAAACATTTTGGTATTTTGAATATTTCTTTTGCTCTGGCTATCATTTCAACTTGAAACCAAATTTATTGATTATTAATTTTTAACATCTGAAACTTTCATCTAAATTAATTTATGGACTTAAAATTTCCAAATGATGGTTTCAAAATAGCAATCGTTGATGTTTGAAAAATGAGGATAATCTTTTGACATACATATGATTGTGATATTTAATTTTGGATGATAATGACTAACAAATCATATGTTCAAGAGTTTTTGGTTGTGAGTGCTTTTGTTTTAAATAGATCATTTTCTTGAGAAATTTGGACGTTGGGGAAAATTCAATTGATACTATGGTGTACGTAGTGCGCTTGTTTGATGATGCTCGATTTTCACCCTTGACGTTGATGATGAGAGTTCAAGAGGTTGGATATAAATCAGTGTCCGAGGTATCATTGTACACTACCATAGCACCTAGAGAGTATAGGTGGAATAATTGTTTACACCATAGACAGCCCGGATTATAAGTGGTATCATGAAATCATACTTGTTCTTTCTTGTTAGAACATTTGGTATGACTTTTAACCTTTTTGATTCTGCTAGTTTGATATTTTTGTTAGCTCATATAGCTCATGGAGTAACTGATATTTCACACATTTTATTTCATGCATGGTTGGAGAGTTTACATTTTGTTTTTTTCATTTTACTTAAATAAATAAATCCAAAAACATGTTTTTTTTCTTTTTAAAACGTCTATTTTGAAAATTTAAAAATACAAAAACATATTTTGTCTTTCATAAGATTGGTTTTTTTTTTGCTCTCCATATTTATTCATTTTTTGAATATTTTGGAATGAGACACTTTGGAAATATTTTTGAATGGATTTTCGATGTAAAATTCTTTTAATATGAGAGTCTTGACTATGATATTCCTTGATTTGAAAAAGTTGAAACTTCCTAAGATAATCTTCTTTTAAGGCTTGGAATGACTTTTGGAAACAATTTTTGAATTGAAATTTTGAAATGAAACTCCTTACGATGATTCTTTGATATTTTACACATGACATGATTTTGAGAGGAATTTTGAAAATGAAATTTTTGAGCTTTGAATTGAAATCATTTGCAATGAGCCTTTGATTTTTGCTTCAATTTATTAGTATGTACACCCTTAGCCCATGTGCTCTTATTTACACATATATATCTAAAACCAAGTATATTGTATGTTCAAGGATAGAATATGAAAATAAAAATAATTTTTGAGATATTTATAGAGAATTTAATTCTGAAATCATATCATGATCAACTGAACATTCTTATGTGATTTTCAAAAGTATTTATATTGATTATATAGATGATATTGCATTTTGTACTTGATTAAATAATGATGTTATAATATTTATTATAATCAAACATATGTCATATTTTCTATTTTTGAATATTGCATATCCCATATCATCTTTTGTATCTTCCATTTGACAATAAGATTCTATCGGTTCACCTTACTTTCTTTCTTTTCACCATTGTCCTTGTTCTTATATGAGTTGGCCAAATTGACATACCCAAAATTTATCTTTGAAAGCCTATGGAGAGTGAAAATAATTGCACATATGAGACAACGAACTCCCTAACATTCAATATGCACTACACCAAAAGCTGAATTTTACAACAAGCCTTCCGCCTAATTAGCAACGGTAATTTCCCGTTGTTAAAATACAACGGGTTTTAACCGTTGTTATGTATTTAGCAACTTGGAGGGAAATTTCACCTTTGGCGCCATACGTTTTGCCCGTTTCTTTTCTTTTAGCGACGGGATTTAACCGTCGTTTATATTGTGCTAATTTCTGGCGGTATAATTTAGTACCTTTGCGCCATAATGTTTACAACAAACCACGAAACATTTCTCGTCCCAAATTATTTCCCCATTCGACCTAAATTAATCGATTTCGCCCCAAAATATCTCCACCACCTCCGCCTCTTCCGAAAGAGCCAGAGCTAAGACCACTTCGAGGAGCAGGTTGCTGCCGAGCGTGCCAATCAAGGAAGGAGCGTGCCAATCAATCGCGGCGTGCCAATCAAGGAAGGAGCGTGCCACCAATCGCGGCGAGTAAGTCGTTTCGCTTACTGAAATTGTGAAATTGCAGTGGGACTGATTAGGGCTTGAGTATTAGGACGAGTTGAATGGCTAGGTCAAAATTTAGGTTACTTAAATTGTTAGGATTGAATGATTTTATTAGCAGTTTTAATTTGCTTACAGAATTTGTATGCATGAATTATTTAATTATCATTAATTAGTACCCAAATTTGATTTTCTGCTTTTTTATTTATTAAGTTTGCTACTCAAATCAATTACTAAATTATGTGTATTTTATATTTTGATGATGCATTAAACGTCTACACATATTCAGATGTACTTAATATCATTCTAAACTATTGCACTTAAATTGATTTCAGCTTCTAAAGTTATCAAAGTGAATTCTATTAGTTAATTTGGTACATCTGAATACGTATTGGTATCAGGTATTAGTTAATTAGGTACATCTAACTGGATTGATCACGTACATTGAATACGTATTGGTACCAATTGTAAACTGCTTCTAAATTATTAATTATGCAATTTGGTGATAAATTTTCGTATCTGAATACGTCTCATTTGGTGATTAATTGCCACTGTCAATCCAAAGGATTACAAGTATTCAGATGTACAAAAAAAAAAGAAATTCATAATCGCCATAATTAATTTGTAAGTACAAATTAGTAACCCAGAATCTGTTTTCAGAATCATGATGTAAAAGCAAACCTAACATGAACTTAATCCCATACATGATACATTCAAGAATTCACCAAGTCAAAGATTTTAATATGACAAAATCTGTTTTCATCATTAGTTTCTCCACCCTCAGTTTCTGTTCTTCCCGTGGTTCTGTTGTTTTTGTTTATTTTAGTGGTTTCTTAGATAAAAGTTTAGTTTACCATTTAATTCCCTTAAATAAAAGTTTTATATCATTTGTCTAATTTATTTATATGTTGTACATGCATGCATGATTACTATTTATTTATATGTTGTACATGCATGCTAGATTATGTGTTACATGTTTTATTTATTTACAGTATTCGATTTTGGTTTTATTTGGCTTCATTTGGTTTTATATCAGAAGAAGCAAAAGATTGATTTGTAGTATGTGGATTCCTTAATTATCAGTCCTTTTATTTTGATATATATGTTCGGTTGAATCATTCACTAGTTGTCACATTCACTAGTTTAGTGCTAGTGTTAAAAATAAGATTGATTGTGAAAAATAATAACCAGTAGGGATATTATTTGATTGGTAGTTGATTGAGTTGATTGTTGTAGGATAATATCAACTAGTGATATTATTCGATTGGTAGTTGATTATTAATCGATGATAAATAATTGTTTAGTAGTAATTGTAGATAACTATTATTGGGTAAATTAAATTTTGTAAATGACGCGAGCCATGTGTTGCGTAAAAGAGGAGTAGCGCATAGACGTTATGCCGGTGCTAAAATTCATGTCGTTGTAATGTCAAATTTTTTTGGAAACAGTTTGGTGCTAATGTTAAAAATAAGAATAACTTTTTTGTTAACTTAGTTAATTTTTATAAAACATAGTTAATTTAGTTAATTATGATATAATTTTGTTAACTTAGTTAATTTTTATAAAACATAGTAAAATAATAAACCTAGTTAATCGTTGTAATGTCAATTTTTTTTGGAAATAGTTTGATACTAAAATAATAAACTTAGTTAATTTATTTAATTATGATAAAATTTTGTTAACTTAGTTAATTTATTTAATTATGATAATTATTTTAGAATTATTATGCATTTTAATCCTCGAAGCCTTTGCATTTAAACATGAAATTATTCACGTACTTAGTAGCTCATTATTTTCTTTCAGTATGTCTTTTAATATAGACAAACAATGGATGAATGAATCTAATCGAAGAAATGAAGAATATGTGCAAGGAGTGATAAATTTCATTAAATTTGTTACTGAAAATGGTGGCAATAAGGAAAAGTTTTCGTGCCCTTGCACGCGGTGCAAAAACGAAGATACATTTGAATTAAAGGAAATTCATTATCATTTGCTTAGATATGGTATTGATCAATCATACACTGTGTGGTATTTTCACGGGGAAAGAATACCGGAGAAGCCAAAACAACAACCGGTTAGTCATGCCACTAATACCGATGAGTCTGCAAAAATTAGGATGGAAGATTTGGTCAATGATGCAGATAGATTCCATCATTTTCAACCTACAAGTCAGTTGCATGATAATGCTAGTATTGGAGAGCAGTCTACGGATAAATCATTTTTCGGTAGTGCAACTGCAACAGAGCCATTGTATCCTTCATGTCCAAAAGGGATTACAAAGTTGTATGCCATTGTTAAACTGAATAGCTTGAAGACCCAATACGGCTTTTCAGACAATGGTGTGACTGCACTACTCGAATTCATAAAGGAGTTACTCCCCGAAGGTAACACGCTACCGTCAAAGTATCCCGACGTGAAGAAGATCATTAGGCAACTTGGGATGGATTACATAACTTATGATGCATGCATTAATGACTGCATCTTGTACCGGAAAGATAATGCAAACAAAGTTTGTTGTCCAAATTGCCCCGAACCAAGATATAAGACAACGCTCGACGAAGAGAGAAAAGCTACCAAAGTACCTCAAAAGACGGTAAGACATTTTCCTTTAATTTCTAGATTGAGGAGGCTGTATACTGTACCATGGATAGCAGAAGCGATGACCTGGCATGGTCGTGCCAAGTCCGGTACAACCGTAATGCGTCATCCGCGTGACACTTCTCAATGGAAAACTTTAGATTCTTTTGATTCTTCGTTTGCTGCCGAACCACGAAATATCACGCTTGGAATAGCAACAGATGGTTTTTGTCCGAATGCTTCTTTAACAAATCCTTATAGCTGTTGGCCAGTGATTGTAGTACCATATAACCTTCCTCCGTCTTTGTGCATGAAAAGAGAGTTCTCAACGTTAACACTGTTGATTTCTGGGCCAAAACAACCAGGGAAGGATATTGATGTTTATTTAGAACCTTTGATAGACGAGTTAAAGCAGTTATGGGAAGGAGTCGTTACATTTGATTCATTTACGAATTCTGAGTTCATAATGAGAGCTAGAGTGTTGTGGGCAATCCATGATCATCCCGCTCTTGGGACTTTATCGGGATGTACAACTCACGGCTACTTTGCATGTCCTATTTGTGGGGAAGAAACTGATTCTTATTATCTCCCTGAAAGTAAGAAAATTTGTTACATGGGACATCGTAGATTTCTTCCGTCCGGACACAAGTTTCGATACGATAAGACAAATTTCAACAACGAGCAAGAACTTAAGCGTCCTCCAAAGCCACTGACTGGTTATCAAGTTGAAAAAAAGGTAGCGAATATAAAAATGAAAGTTGGTAAAGAAAAACGAGAAATTGGTCGAAAACGAAAAAAGATAATCGATGAAGAAGTTCCTGCATGGTATAGGAGGTCGAAATTCTTTGATTTACCATATTGGAAAGCAAATTTGACCCGACATAATATTGATGTTATGCATACAGAGATGAATGTCATGAAACATTTGATTAACACAATTATGGACCATAAAGACATGTCAAAAGATGGCTTCAATGCACGGAAGGATTTGAAAATCATGGGTATAAAACAAAAGTTGTGGGTGATAGAAGATCCTGAAACAAGTAAACTAACCATACCAATTGCGACTTTCACTTTGAGCAAAGAAGAAAAGATAAGGTTTTGCACCATTTTGAAAAATTTGAAAGTGCCGAGCAAATTCTCTTCTAACTTCCGTAACAATGTGAGCATCAACCCTCCTGAACTAAGAAATATGAAGTCGCATGATTACCACGTCATAATGCAACATTTACTTCCGGTATTGCTTCAGCATTGTTTTCCGCAACATAAGGATCTACGGAATGCTATTCACCGCATAAGTCTCTTTTATAACATTTTATGTTCAAAGGTGATCAATAGGGAACATCTTCAAAAAGCAAAGGCTAGTTTGGTAGAAGCAATGTGTGTTCTTGAAAAACATTTTCCGCCTGCATTTTTTGATATCAGTATTCACCTTATGATTCATTTAGCCGATGAAGCATTGATTTCTGGTCCTGTTAGATATAGGTGGATGTACCCATTTGAACGGTAAATTACTAATTTCAATTATGTACATCATTATTCGATTTAAATAGCTATTGATGTCTACAATTTACAACTGTTCATCTTCATAGGTTGATGAAAACATATAAAGGATATGTGCGCAACAAAAGATATATTGAAGGGTGTATTGCAGAAGGATATATTGTACAAGAAGCTAGTCTTTACTGCATGGAGTATATGCCAAAGGGAGGTGATGGCACTCATAAACATACCCGTGAAGCGTTTTTAGATGAGGATGATGAGTTTGCTGATGAAATAGCACTAGATAATGGTAAAGATATAACGTTAACTCGAGTGCAATTTGAACAAGTGCGTAAATGGGTCCTTGATAAATATGACGGATTGGATGAGTGGAAGAAGTAAGTTCATAAATTTGTTCTGAATTTTTATTATTGTAAATCAATTCATCAATTCATATATATAGTAATTATTGTGTGTTTTTCGTAGGAGGTATAACTCCTATGTTCAAAGCACCAAATCTCGAACTCGAGGCGGGGGTACATCTGGGGAAGCTATTAAGAATTTCACTTTTTGGTTACGTGAGGAGGTATACATATTAGATATTTAACGTATTTTTAAGTTGGTCATACACCTCCTTGACAATGTTTTTTTTACTTATTGTGTTTGTTGTAGTTGTTGAAGACCGTCGATGTTGACTCAACTCTTTGGCGGCTAGTTAACGGGCCGATGTTTGATGCCCGTAGTTATATGAAGTACCAAGTGAATGGGTTTTTATTTTCTCCGAAAAGTTATGAAGAGCGAAAGCTAACACAGGATAGTGGTGTATGCATGAGAGCAATTACACAATTTAGAGCGAGTGGGAAGGATAAAAATTTTAAGGAAGCAGAAACAACGTATTACGGAGTTATTCAACAAATAATTGAGTTGGATTACATTGACTTCAAACAAACAGTTTTTTATTGTGATTGGGTAAAGGTCGAAGATAAGATCAATGGTTGTAAAATAGATCCTGTTTCAAACTTGATCACAGTTAACTTGGGAAAATTGAAGAGTAAAGACAGCGTGAATGATGAGCCATTTATTCTTGCATCGGAAGCGAGTCAAGTGTTCTACTCAAAAGATTTAAAAAATGATGGATGGTTTGTGGTTTTGCATACACCAAAACGGTTGACCATAAATGTGGATGACACTGAGTTTCCCACCGTTTATCAATCAGCTTTTGAAGACAATGAAAAATTAGAAGATCTTATCAAATGCATATGTTAACTTTGTATTTCAGTTATGTTATTGTACCTTAACAAAATATTTATTTAAAATGGTGTAAAATATAAAATGGTGTGTTATATGATAGTAATAGATGCATTATATTTTTTATTAGTGCCATTATAATATCCTGATATATGTTGTAAAATATAAAATGGTGTGTTATATGTTGTCCTCGATGGTAAACTCCTTTTTCTATTAATAGGTTCTTCCGCTGAAATCACAATCATTTTTTTCTTTTTTGTCAATACTAATGCTTATGTATTCATAGATGATGACGAAGACGCAGTTCCTTTAACTATTTTGGACAGGCCTACGCGAAAGAGACACTCAAATTATGATTTTAAGGTATGTTTTCTATTTGATTTTGGAAGTTATATTTTTATATTGTTTGAGTCATGTTCCTTTTTTTCTGTATTAAAAGATTTTGTGCGATGCCAGTATTTTAGATAATAATAATCAAGTTTGCATATTAATGAAATCAAGTTTGCATTTTGCAGGAAATAATGTCACAATCGTCACAATCATCCACTTTAAACCGGGAGAAAATTGATATAGACAACTACGGTTCTCCAGTCGGAAAAAATGCTTCAAAGGTCGCCTCGAAGATGGGTAAACTAGTAAGAAATCATGTGCCAATCTCCTATCCAAGTTGGAAAAAAGTTCCGTCAAATTACAAGGAAGACGTGTGGAATCAATTGGAGGTATTGTTTTTTCAATTTGGAGTATCATATGATACGGTCACACATCATCCACTGGAGATTTGATTCAGTGCATTGTATGAGAAGTATAGGCTTATGCTAATTTGATTAATTTCAAGTGTAAAACATCTATAATTAATTCAAGTGTAAAACATCTGTAAAACATCTATAATTAATTCAAGTGTAAAACATGTATATTAGAACACAGTCATACTCCATTAGACATGCATGGTTGTAGCCTATGTCATTTGTTATATTGTATGTGAAATAATCCCTTTATCTTGGTTTGTTATATAGAAATATTTTGAGCTCGATCCTCTATCAAAGGACCTTATGTTCAAAAAGATGTCCGAGATTTTTAGGGGACACAAGAGTGATTTGCGCAAGAATTATTATGATATTTTCAACACTGACGAAGAAAGAATGAAAAATTGTCCGCCGAAAATTGGTAAAAATGATTGGGAGGAGTTCATAAGATACGAATCAACACCCGAGGCAAAAGAAAAAAGGAAGAAAGGCAAACAAAATAGATCAAAGCTCGAATATTGTCATCATTCGGGACGTAAGAGTCACGCTAGGATTACTCAAGAAATGGTACGTGTTTTTACTATGTTTTCCTTACATACCGATTCAAGAAATTGAGCTATGCATATAAAGATAACATAATCAGAAATAAAATAGGTATGTAATTCAATTTTTTTTATTGAAGGGTTGTTTTTTGTGTATTAAAATTGATTATTCAGATAGGATTAAAAAGACTCCTATACGACCTAGGTCAAATTTGTTATACTATATATGCATGAATGGGTGTCAGGTGAAGTGGTGCAGTATTATTCAAGTTGTGATACTGTTTTCAAATGTTTTGAGATGTCTTGGGGTATTTCTGATCTACCTTTGTGTGTATGATCATGCTGTTTTGAGGGTTGTCATGGTCAGTGAATATACTGTAGTTTTTATTTTAAGAATGTCTTGTCATGTAGTGGATGTAGTACAGGGGATAAGTGTGGTAAGAGCGTGAATATAAGTGCTCCAGTTCCCATTGCTTTTTCAAATTTGGTGCTTTGTATTTTGTTAGCTGCAAGGTCTAGGATTTAAAGTATAATACTGGGATTAGTGCACAATGTGACAGTGGTTTATCTAAAAGATAACAGGAATTCACATGCAATATCAACATCAAATTTAGGGAGAAGTTTTATGTACTGCTATTCCCGTGACTGTACTATGTGTATGCTACTGTTTTAGACTTGCAGAAACGAACACTATGCCTGATTTTTGGCACTACAAATGCATAACCGGTATATCGTTGCTTGACCAGAGATTTTGTACTGTCAATGTATTATCAGGTTTTAGTGAATTTTATTTTCTTTGTTAATTTGCATTAAAAGAAGAATTTGCATTTAAGTTTTGTAGTTTAATCATGTTATAGTAGTTGCATATTATACTGTAGAGTGAGCAAAAAACTTCAAACAAGGGAGTATGCTCACTCTATTTCAAACCCATTCAAACTTCAAAGAAATTGATCTTGGAGCAAAAAACGACAGTGAATGTGTGCAGAAAAAAAAACTTCTTATACATGTTTTATTGCTTAAACTCAAATGGCAGCATGTTCCCTTGTTTAGATTTATAACATGACAGCAAAGTATGCAAGTTGAATTGATATAGCAACGCATCGCTCGTTTTACACTATTCCATGCTTTTTGACTAAATAAACTTTGGGAATAACCCAGTCTATACATACTTTGAAAATGCACAATGGATGAAAATGCTGGTAGTTTTTAAGATTTGAAATTTGTATGTTCTTTTCCCATGTTTGCATAGCACATGCAAAGTACAGCTGCTTAAATACCATACTTATATATATATATATATTTGTTTTTATCTGCATTTGATTTCTTGTATGCAGGTCGATACAAGTTCGGGAGCAGAAGTATCACGTCTTCAAGTATGGGAGAAAACACATAAGAAAAAAGATGGCAGCGTGTCTGATGCGTCATCTTCGTTCTTTGTAAGTTAAACAAATAATAACGCCTTTAAATTAATTTTTCATTATTCATTATATATATATATATGTATTTACATTTCAGGACAAAATTGGAAAAGAAAAGGAAACGGCGAGTGGTGGTGATGAAGAAGTTTTTATAAAAGTGTTTGGTAATGATGTAAAGGGCAGGAGCCGATGTATTGGGACCAATATATCTCCTAGTCAACTTAAGGGTGCTGCCATTCCATGCAAACGACTCAAAGAGGCCAAAGGAGAATATGAGCAGCGGCTGCAAGCTGTGGAGCAAAAACTGTTGAAGGTGGATAGCATGGATGATAAACTGGAGCGTATTCTCAAGCTAGCCGAAGGTGGTCAAGTAGGCAGTAGCACCGGTACTTCTCAGAATCTCATTCCGACCAATCCGTCAATCGACCAAAGATGTGAAATCCTGAACTTCGAGGATGAAGTAATTGCAACAGGTACTATTTTATATATCAGTGTATATAATTCGACATATATTTACTCCTGGAATGCTTATTAAATCTGTATGATATTATTAAATCCATATTATACATATACCAATGATATAACAGGTACTATATGCCGAGATTCCACACAGTCAGTATGTCATGGAAAACCAGTACCACTCGCATATGAAAAAGTTTTGTTAGACAAAATTTTGTTGGAGGATGAGCGAACTGCCAAAATGAATCGACATATGGCCGAGACCTTTAGGGACATTGGAGTCGGAGGTTATGTGTGCCATCAAAAGGGTTTGATACGATATCTTTAGTCGGAGGTATGTCTTTTGTTTTATATTTGTTTAGCAATATACAGCTTGCTTTCCATGGTAATTTGTATTTTTACGTTATTATAACAATACATTAGCATCGGATCTTCAATGTTAGCGATCGCTCTTTGGTTTATAGTGAATTCGTGATAACTATGCAGATGAACATTCACGTTATATTCTGTTGTTTTGAAATGAAGTGCACACATTTTGTGTAACTGAAAGGCAAATCTTTTGTTTGAGAATAGTAGTCCATTTTGTTAGGTAGAGTTGCACATCATTTTGAATACATTATTTTAGATGAGAGCTATCTCGTCGTTACAGAGGTCAAATTGATCAATGCTGAAAAAGGAGAGGATGGTTATACAAGGATGCTTTGGGTTGGAAGTACTATACATGTATTTTTCTTACTAAATTTTTCTTTTTTTTCTGGGTAAATGGGTAGTATTATTTATATATTTTCAATAAGAAATCTTGTATAGATGGTTAGGATGTTGTGTATGTGAACACAAACTGAATTTGAATGAAGGGACGTGAAGGGTGAGTAGTCGATTTCTTTGTTACTCAAGTTGTTTCACATTTTCTGAGCATGGTTGTGATGTAAATAATGAGTTTTTGATATCATCGTCCATGTTATATGGTTGCATTTGAAAATAATTTTGGAATGAAAGGGAGTAGGTGGTTTATACCCCGTGATATTGGCTGCTAATGCAGTGCGTTGGCTACTGAACGGGATGCCGTGAGGAATCATCAATTACTAAAATTAATCATACATGGATTAAGATAGGGTAACCGATCTGTACATGTGAATGTGATACAATTTTTTTTTTTGGATTCAAACCACGTAATGGCTTCGTTGCGTCATTTTTGTTCTATGTCTGCTTTCTCGAATGCAAGTAGTAACAGATATTTAGATTAGTTATTTATATTCGTTTTATGTAAAGCAAATGATATCTTAATTAGAATTACTTGGCTTAAAATTACCCATGTAACAAGAACGTTATGATTAAATTGTTTACTGGTACAATCTAGGTTCCATATTTCCATGTGTACAGGATTTTAAATAGTATACCATACTGAAAATTGTAGCTAAAACAACAATGAACAAACGTCATGTAGGAGTGATTTCTGATGAAAGCACACATCATAGTTGCTGAAACACATGACTGGTCAGTAGTAAATTGATAGAATCAGGAGTTGTGGCAATAGGGTTGATCAGGTGAGTTGGACTATTAAGACTAGATAGACTGCACGAGCAATGTTCTGTTGTAGTTGTACCAATGAGTTGAAGTGTTTGAAGCACCTAAAACCATTGTCTGATATGTAGCATGCTGATGTATGGCCAGTTATTACAAACTGAAATATTTTTGGAGCATGAGTATCAGACTTTTAAGAATTCAGTCTTAATTTGAAAGTGGACTGGAAGTTTGGGGCTTTGTTGTTTCAATTTTAGTATGCACTTTGTTGTTTCATATCAGTCTTAATTTAATCATAACCTGAAACTGATTGATCCTTGGACATCATAGGAAACATGTTTTCTTATGTGCAGTCTAGTAAAATCTCTTAATTTATAACCTTTAAACTATTAATACCATTTTATGTTCTCTTGTATTTCATGTTATATATGATTCAGTAACCAGAATGCGTTGGGTTTTAACATTTATATGTATAGGTTAGTTTAATGCTAACTCATGTTTATTCATTTTGCAGCTGCATGGAAGGCCTGGTTACGAGGAAAGCTGTTTGAGCATGTAAATGAACGCTGTATTAAGAACGTATGCTTGTGTGAATTATCTTAGACTGCTCAAGTTAAGTGTTGTTATCATATGTATGGTGAAAATACTGTTATCTTCAAACTTAGGACGATGGATGCTATTATTATATGTTATGTAATAACACTGTGATAATACTGTGTCATGACTTATGTAGCTGTTTGTAATTGTATGTCTGGTAGCACTGTATTTGTATGTCGGGTAGCTGTTTGTAATTGTATGTCTGGTAGCTGTTTGTAAATGTATGATAATACTGTGTCATGACTAATGCTTTTAATGCCTATATTTTTTTTTTCAAACGGACAGAATTACAACGGGTAAGAACCGTTGTAATATAGTACATAACAACGGTTTCTGCCCGTTTCGTTATGAGTAAAGGCCATGGAATTATGGCTCAAATGGAACGGCTAAAACTCGTTGCTATTTACGATAACACAACGGGCAATACCCGTTGCTTTATAGACACTAAGAAACGGTTTAAAACCGTTGCTTATGATCTAAAAGAAACGGTTAATTACCGTTGCTATTTGTAAATAAACAACGGGCAATAACCGTTGCTTTATGGACATTAAGCAACGGTTTAAAACCGTTGCTTATGATCAAAAAACAACGGTTAGTTACCGTTGCTAAAATTTACCACTCCGTTATTAGAAACGGTTTTTAACCGTTGGTAATGGTGTAAGCAACGGTTATAAACCGTTTCTAATAGATGATTATGGTGTGGTGATGCCTATAAAATAGGTGTATCGGTACACATCAAGTAACATCTGTCCTCATATATGAGACCTCGCCGCAATGCATGGATGGAAGTTTTTTGATCTCATCTACGATGCGTTAGGGATAAGTTATTCTAAATTAAATGATATTTCTTTTAGTCATATCCATTCTCATCTAAGATACCTATAATGACCAGCCTTTTCGGCCCCTAAAAGTCAAACTAATACATCCACGATATTCACGTGCCGAGCTTCCAAGTGCCAGAAAGACAGATTATTGGTGAAAGAAGAAAAGACAGAACAGAATCTCACATTGAAATGAGTAACATAGAATATATATAAGAGATCCTTACAAAAGAAAATATGAACTCTATTATACAAACATCAATCAGAGTCAACCAATAAATCAACAAGTTGAACAGTTATAACAGGGTCCTCACAAATATTTTAAATAAAATAGCTAATGTAGTGGAAATACAATATACGTGAATACGATTTGGAGGCATCCAGCTCGTCTCCTGAAGCTCCAAGTATCCCAACTGAATCTGTAAATATGCTCGGTCTGACCCGAGCATTATAAGAAAAATAACATCCGGATCAATCTAGTAAACCAACATTAGAAACACACCTCAATTAAGTTTTAATGTTACAAAAATCTTTTGAAAAATAAAGGTATCTCGTAAGACCATACCGCACATAAACATGGATGGGTTTTTATCTTACGATGACCAAAACATTTCTATAGAAAATCTAATAATATTATAATAATGTCTAGGGTACAAATATATATTAATCATAGTCGAATTGTTACATTATTAAATTCCAGCATAATACGTATACAATCAAATTCAAAGGGTCGTATTGGAGAATGGATTCCAACTATGAAAAGATAAGGATCCACCCACCAAATCCGTACACATCTAGATAAAATGTCTAGGAGGCTACAACACGTTGCACCTCCACTACTGAGCACCGCCCCACCCCTTACCGAATAGCACCAAATATGATCACATCATGGTTGATAAACAACCATAATGGACCCTGAAGCATACATATATATTGACATTAGATGTGGAATGGTCATAGGCTAATGGAAGCGACCCATTTAGCCATGCGGCACATCCCTAGTTTAGTCATTATCCCAGTTGATGAAGCTTGAGGTTACGATTACCATTTTATATAGCAAACCATCTTGGAATGCTAACACTACACTCCATGTACAAATGCAATGCAGAATTCATCCATCATGTTTGTTTTGGGTCTGAGCTAAACCGAAGGCATTATCTCCACTACATCAATTTTGAAATCACCCTCAGAATTAGTAGCAAGAAGCACTTACACTTCAAAAACTCCATCTTCAGTCATCATCAAGATGTCCCAATTCGAAAGCTTATGCCAGTTCAAAGTGGTTTTCGAATAATATATTTGATCATGGTCTCTTCGAACTAACAATGATAGTTTAGACATGCCAAGTTTAAACAGACCATATTTTTTATCTACTATGAAACATCGCTGGTTAACCAAAAAGGTGTGTTAAACTCACCAAAATTTCAGATATTCACTGAAGCGCCTCGGTTCCAACTAAAATCGAACAACATTCGAATTTTAGTTGAAATTCTACAAGCTTCAATTTCTACCAATCCAATTCCAAAGCATGGTTGTCATTCCTATAAGCACAATGCGACTGACCACTTTCGGTTTGGACCTTGTATGAGAAAGTTATTTAGTTTACAAGATTTTCAATTTAAACAATATAATTAAATCACTAATGACATCTTTAAGTAACTAGTTAACCTAATTCCCTTCGTTCTAATTCCATGCAACATTAACCAAAACCCGATATGGATCGATCCGCTTCATTACCCAACAACACCGCCCCCGCCCTTCCTTGACCATTACGCCTCCATAGGAGACAACCGACACCGTCCCTGACCTAGCGCCATAAGTTCCGCCGCCTATATCCACGTGTAGCCTCTTCGCGAACAAAAAATATCAAATGCCGTCGAATCGCTTTCTGATTTCCCACAGCCACTTCTTAACAATCCAACCAATCAAACTCTTCCCCTTAACAAGGCAAACATTTCTATAATTGAGGTCGAGCCCTAATTCGCCCTTCGGTGGCCTCAATGGACGTGGGCTATTGGATGATGCAGTTTGAGTGAACGAAAATGGCGGTTAAGGTTTATTCTCTGGTTTTGCCAAAATAAGAAGGGCAAGGTCTTTATTTAGAAATCTAAATGACACTATTCACGTGGAAAAAAATTTTGAACTCCAGTCAAGGCATGCTCACTGGCGTTCCTAGCTAAATACCCATATTTTGAACTCAATGAACCTATTTTCAAGACTCGGTTATATCATATAAAGAAATTACCTTTTTAAAACAAAATTATATTATAATTAATTCTCGAAGTTGATCGATATGCGTTTCGAGTTCACACGACCATGCAACACGTCCGATCGCCACGCAACTCGTCAGTGTACAACAATTTATTATTCTACATCTAATGGCATTAGTTTCGTCAAAATCTGAGACAACACCCCGAAATGAAAATTTCACATTGTTTAAAACGAATTATTATTTTTGAGAGAAATATATGATCCTCTAAAATAGAGGAGAGCACATACGTGTGTGTATGTGTATGTATGTATATATATCACTGAAAACAAAGGTGCTGCTAACATATTCTGGCAGGTAGCTAATCATAGTACAAAAATAATGAAAAGGACTCAGGTATAACTAGAATGAGCTCCGATAAGGCCACCTCCATTACACCCCATTGTCGAGCTTCGGCAAAGCCATCACTCTTAATGAGGTGCTAGAAGTACCCAAAAAGCATGAAGCAACTCAGTGCTGATGATATCAATTGATAGCTCCAACTGAGAGAGAGACGCGGAAGATCTGGAAAATGTGGATGATCTATGGCTTGTAATGAAAATCCAGAAAGAACACCTCACTACAAATGTGGATGATCTAGAATGAAGAATGCCACTCTATAGACGTGGAAGAACGGGAAAGAATACCTCATTGCAAAAGTGAGTGATCCAGAATGAAGAACGCGACCCTACAGACACAGAAGAACCGGGAATAACACCTCATTGCGAGCGCGAAAGATCCAGGAAGAACATATCGCTATAATCCTGCCATCAACAAATCTGAGAACCTGCAAATACGAATCTAGGACTATTTCTAGCCTAGACCTATATTTGTAAAAGGAACTAAGGAAAAATATAAGAACAACACACATATATGTATATAAATGAAATTTATACACACATATATGTTTTAGAAGTAAAAGTAATCATACTATAGCTAAGATTATGATACGGATAAGCAACAAAAATAAGAAGCAAACTAAAAAAGAATCCAAGCTCATTATGCAATATCTTAACTAACATTAAAGATGTAAAAAAATTAAAAATTATCCTTATGCTCCTTCAGTTTAAAGAACATTATGATAATCTGTAAAGTCATCATTCAAATTAGAAAAAGTGTTAACGCTATAGTGATTAATATTAAAAATATTGTTATCATGTTTAAATATCTTAATACTATTATTAACTTATTAAGATATTCTTTGAAATGATTATTTTTAGCTAGTCTATATTTAGGATTTGAGATCCATTTAAAACAAAATGATGATATTACAAAAATTAAATTATTAAAATGACTACTACTTTTATTAAAAGTCTTCGGTTTCTTTCAAACCAAATATACCAACAAATTACAATGAATAAAGTATCAAGTAAAAATCTACTTTCCTTTTTGAACTTAAATCTTAAATTATTCCAATAATGATAGTAATCATTAACTTTAGTTGTAAAACAAAAGTTAAAGATTTTAAGAGTATTATTCAGAATGTAATAAGTACCCATGCAAACATAATGCACATGTTTAATATCATCAAAATATATATTACAAAAAGAACATTTATTTTCAATTTGCATATTTTTTCTTTTTAAAATTTTAATAGTATTTAGTTTTCCATGCATGATTAATGACATATGTATTTTTTATTTAGGAGGAGCATTTGTTTTCTAAATAAGTTTAAAAGATTTATTAGCTACACCCAAAAAATTAAGAAACTTATAAAAAGATTTAGAAGTAAATTTCTTACTCGTATCCCATTCCTGGTTAATATTATCATTTTTGTTATCTATATTGTACAAATTTAATCTAGCATAAAGTAAAGAAATGCTTAAGAGTTGTACCTTTTAAAATTCTATTAAGACTAAAATTCCAAGGGGGATCATTATCTGGAGAAAAAACATCTAAAATTAAAACGCTTTAAAGCTAAAAATTTCGAAAAGCTCTTTAAACTGTATCCTAAATATTATGACAGAAATCAAACGATCATGCCAAAATGAAATATTATTTCCTGAATGTATAATCGTATTAGTATCAACGTTAAAAATATCATGACATTCTAAAATTGATTTCCAAAAAGTAGATAACTTATTAATAATGGTAGGTATAATTTGGTATAAATTATTACTACCATTATAATAATGTTTAGGAATGATTTCTTTTCAAATAGAGTTATTATTAACATCCTTAAATTTCCATAACCATTTCCCTAGCAAAGACAAATTCATGTTACGCAAGTTATGACTTCTAAACCACCTTCCTTTTTAGATTTACAAACTATTTTCACATTAATTAAACATTTAATACTACTGTTAGAATTATTTCCACTCCATAAAAAGTCCTTTCTAATTTTATCAATTTTTTTAGTTACCCAATCCAGGAAAAGATGCATAAATATCCAATAGATCAGAAGATCAGATAAAATAGAGTTAATAAGAACTAATCTACCCGCTCTCAATAAAAACCTTCCATTTCAAGTAGAAATTCTTCTATTGATTTTATCTATTATAAGTAACCAGTCATCATGTTTAAGTTTAGTTGGTCTAATCGAAAAACCAAGATAATCAAAAGGGAAAGTCATAGATTTACAATTAAGCGTATTAGCAACTAATCCTCCAACCTTATCAACATCATTTAATACTAAAACAGAACTTTTCTCAAAATTAATTTTAAGTCTTGAATGAAGTTCTAAGAAATATAAAATAAGTTTAAGGGTAATGACATGATTAGGCAACTGAGAGGTAAATAATAATATATCATCCACAGATTGAAGAACAGAAAGACTATTGCGCGAGATTTCACTATCAACAGTCCCCAAAGATCCACTACCAGCTACTTTTTTAATTATCATTGCAAAAAAATCTGCGGCTAAGTTAGACAAAAGAGGTGATAAAGAATCATCCTGCCTTAAATCGCGTTTAGATTGAATTTTATTCCCTAAAATACGGTTAACAATTATATTGTTACCTATCTTAAGCAAAGTCATAATCCAGCTCATCCACTTGTGACTAAAACCTCTAGCGAATAACATATCAATTAGAGGATCGTAATCCACCGAATCAAAAGCTTTCGCAAAGTCCAGTTTTAGAATCGCACAAGTAATATTATTCTTACAACAGTGATTAACGTATTCTTAAACAGCAGCCACACCATCAGTAATATTTCTACCCTTAACGAAAGAAGTTTGTAAGCAATCAATTAGATCATCTATTCTTTTACTAAGTCTAACAACTAAAACTTCTAAAATATTTTTAACAGAACAATTAATTAAAGAAGTAGGTCTAAAATCTTTTAAATTATTAGCTCTAATTTTTTTGTGTAATAAAATTTCGTTTGCAAAATTAAATCTTCATAATTATAATTCCCCATTATAAAATTCATTAAACTTACTAATTAAATCGAATTTTAAAACATCCCAAAATATTTTATAAAAGAAATTAGGGAACCCACAGGGACGCCGGGCTTTATCACTAGGCATGTCATTAATAGCGTTCAAAATTTCCTCTTCAGAAAAATGATTATCAAACTCCGAAAGGTCAATTCTAGATTCGATAGGATAAAGATTATTCCATCTAGCGTTAATTCTATGCTCATTCTTGTTACCAAAAATAGCTATATAATAATCAATAAATGCCTTATTTAGATCCCTTTGATCGACCAATTCCATATTATTCACAAAAACAGAACTTATCATATTACTTCGTTTTCTATCATTAGCTATGTTATGAAAAAAAATTCTATTCTTATCACCTGCATTAATCCATTGAATTCTAGATCTCTATTTCCACATAATCTCTTTATTTTCTAAAATTGAATTAAGCTTTTCTTTTAAATTACCGAGGACATTACGCTCACCTAGATTTAGTTGTCTAGTTTCTTCTATCTTGTTCATTTTAAGTATTTCGGAAAGAATTTTTTTTTTTTAATTTTAATACTACCAAAAACATTCTTACTCCAATTTTTAAGAAAGTTCCTAAATCCCTAAGTTTTAAAACAATTTTTTTTGCAAAATTATCTGTATTTCTGATATTATAAAAGCTCATTGAAATCCATTTAATTTTAATTAAAGTTGAAAAATTGGATTCTAATAACCATATTTTTTCGAATTTAAAAGTTCTATTAACAATTTTATGATGATCACACATAAGAATGATAGGACAATGATCAGAATAAGTGTAAGGCAAACTAGAAACTCTACAAATAGGAAATTTATTCTTAAGTTCGTCATTGACGAAAAACTATCTAGAAGGGCCATAGATGGGGACTCTCTAAAAGTACTCCATGTGAATTTTCTATTAGAAAGAGGAATTTCAATCAAATTAGAATTAATAATTAATTGGTCAAATTCTTCCTTAGCAGAGAAATCACCATCCATGGTGAACGCTCTCCTACAAAACGCGTAACATTGAAATCATCCCTCAAAGTCCAAGAACCTGGCGAACCTGTTTAAATTTTAAACATTCATTCCATAGAACTCGACAACCAATTTTCGAGTTTGGCCCACAAACGTTAGAAATATTTAAAAAAAATTATCGCTAAGGTTGATGAGAATAATATGCAAAGAGTGTTGCTTAGAAATGCATTGGAGAAGTTTAAAAGAATTATCCCACCATCCTATAAGTGAAACCCCGGCAGTTCCAACAGATGGTAAACAAACCTAATTCCTAAAGTGATGGCCACCTAATCTTCTATAAAAACGAATGTCAGGACATTTAATTTAAGTTTCCTGTAAAATTGCAATGTCAATAAAATAGTCTTTAAAAAAGCTATGATTTTATTATATTTATTTAAATCACGCAAACCTCTAATATTCCAGCTAATAATCCTCATAAACCAACAGATTTAGCCCTCTTTACTTCCCTACTCCTAATATAAGCAGTATCTAACTCAACGTCAGAAAAAACAAAAGCAGTGTCCATAGCTAACCGACATAACTTAGAGGATAACAAACTACCTAGAGCAAAAGGAAAAAAAGTACTGCTTAAATCAGAACTTATACCTGAGCCTGAATTCGTAGCGCCACTCATGGCACTCGAATCAGGTAACTCACCCACAAAAATGAGAGTGACTACTACGAATTATGGCACTATGACGAACGGGCCCGCTTATGACAACTGATTTTCTATGCTTAACTCTCTTTGACAACAAAGAAACATAAGAGGCTTTATTATCTTCCCCACTCTTTAATTGAGAGATAATAGTTGCTTCAACACCACCATTAATCTCTAGATCATCTAATAAGTCTTTATTCACATTGAAATGCTCGAAAGAAGAAGAATCCTCGACCATTAAACCATCCTTATTCAGAAAAAAAATTAGAGTCCACAACTTTTTTAACCTTAGACATAACACTCCCTATATCAGCAAAAGTGGAATGTACTGATACAAGTACGCGCTGAACATTAAATGAATACTGTGATTCAACTCTAGTCAATAAACAATTCGAATTATCAACAAAAGTATCTCCAATCACTAAACCATCCTCAAACACAACCATTTTAGAACATCCCTTTATTCACAAATTTGAAATATCTAACCCTGACTGAGCATCCACTATTACAACAAGACGATAATCTGACATAAGCGAATTTTAAGAAGCGATTACACAGTTTGAATTTGCTATATTCACAATTCCACCAACAACTATGGAAAAGTCATCCCTATCCTTATCTGATCGATAATCGGCAACAACTGATGAATTATTAAGAGCACTCAAAGAATTATTAACCATCATATAACCTTTATCAAGGGAAACAGCAGCAACATTAATATTATAAAATCCACCCTAATTCTGTAATTCAATCAGACTTTTTGAAGGATCAAGAATAGTATCTCCAACCACTACTCCATCTTCACTCGCAAGCATACTAGAGTCATCAATATTGAGCTATGCTTCCACCTATCTAGAAGGGCCATAGATAGGTACTCTCTAGAATTACTCCATGTGAATTCTCTATTAGAAAGAGGAATTTCAATGACATTAGGATTAATAATAAATTGGTCAAATTCTTCCATAGCAGAGAAATCACCTTCCCATGGTGAACGCTCTCTTAGAAAACGCATAACATTGAAATCATCCCTCATAATCCAAGAACCAGGAGCAAATGATCTAAATTTTAGACATTCATTCCATTGAACTCGACGACCAATTTTCAAGTATGGGCCATAAACGTTAGAAATATTTAAAATAGAATTATCGCTAAGGTTGATGAGAATAATATGCAAAGAGTGTTGCTTAGAAAATGCATTGGAGAAGTTTAAAGAAATTATCCCGCCACCCTATAAGTAAAGCCCCGACAGTTCCAATAAAAGGTAAACAAAACTAATTCCTAAAGTGATAACCACCTAATCTTCTATAAAAACGGATGTCAGGACATTCAATTTTAGTTTCCTGTAAAAGTGCAATGTCAATAAAATAGTCTTTAAAAAGCTCTGATTTTATCATATTTATTTAAATCGTGCAAAGCTATAATATTCCAGCTAATAATCCTCATAAACCAACAGATCTAGCCCTCTCAACTTCCATACTCCTAATATAAGCAGTATCTAATTCAACGTCAGAAAAAAAAGCAGTGTCCCTAACCAACTGACATAACTTAGTGGATGACAAACTACTAAGAGCAAAAGAAGAAAAAGTATTACCCAAATCAGAACTCATACCCGAGTCTGAATTCGAAGTGCCACTCATGTCACTCTAATCATGTAACTCACCCTAAAAATGAAAGTGACTACTACAAATCCTGGCACCACGACAAACGGACCCGCTTATGGAAACAGACTGCCTACGCCTAGCGCTCTTTGATAATGAAGAAACAGAAGAGGCTTTATTATCTTCACAACTCTTTAATTGAGAGATAATAGTTGCTTCAACACCACCCTTAATCTCTAGATCATCTGACAAGTCTTTATTCACATTGCAATGCTCGAAAGAAAAAGAATCCCCGACCACTAAACCATCCTTATTCATAAAAAATTAGAGTCCACAACTTTTTTAACCTCAGATATAACACTCCCCATATCAGCAAAAGTGGAATCAACTGATAGAAGTACGCGCTGAACATTAAATGAATACTGTGATTCAACTCCAGTCAATAAACAATTCGAATTATCAATAAAAGCATCTCCAATCACTGAACCATCCTCAAACACAACCATTTTAGAAACATCCCTATATTCACAATTTGAAATATCTAACCCTGACCGAGCATCCACTGTTGCAATAAGACGATAATCTGGCATAAGCAAATTTTAAGAAGCGATTACACAGTTTGAATTCGCTATATTCACAATTACACCAACAGCTATGGCAAAGTCATCCCTATCCTTATCTGATCGATAATCGGCAACAACTGATGAATTATTAAGAGCACTCAAAGAATTATTAACCATCATATAACCTTTATCAAGGGAAACAGCAGCAACATTAATATTATTAAAGCCACCCTCATTCTGTAATTCAATCAGGCTTTTCGAAGGATCAAGAATAGTATCTCCAACCACTACTCCATCTTCACTCGCAAGCATACTAGAGTCATCAATATTGAACTATGCTTCCATCTTTGCATCAAGCTATAAATCCTCTATGTGCACTAAGAGATGCAAGTGCATAGTTTGACATTTCTTCAGTCAAACGAATTATTATTAAAACAAATTCGATGGCTTTAACTATAAATTACAGTTTACTCTAACCATTTATTATTTAAAATGAACTTAAATAAGCTTTCGAAATCAGTTTATTCAAATTAAATTAAAGATTCAATTATTTAAATAATTTCGATATTTAAATCACTATTCCGATATCAATTCTACCATTCACATATTTTAAATAGTCCCTTTATTTGAGTTTTAAAAGTTTAAAATCTAATTATTTTAATTTTTAAAATTAATTAAATATTCAAAATCAAATCCAATTATTTAAATTTTTAAAATTAATTAAATATTTAAAATCAAATGATCAAAATTTTGGGTCATTACATCACTTTACGATAATGCATGGATGGAAATTACTTGATCTCAAAATGAATTTAAATAAACTATTTAATTACGAAATATCTTATGGGCCATGCCATTTGAACCCGACTACATGTAACTACATTTTTTTCACCCTCTTTCTAGCCATAGATATGACTTTGATCAATGTAGCTGCTATGATTTATGGTTGATTTTTCATTAAATATTTAATGTCATATTTTGATCGAGTTTCATTATTCACTATCCGTGTTATATTGAAACATTGTGCTATAATTTTGATTTTATGATATATTATACACACTCAGCACGTGTTACACTTGCCAAATCATAACTTGCTGTTTGTTATCATCAAAAGTGGAGATTGTGAAGTATACATCTTGTTTGATGATAACAAATATATATATTTATATTTGACTTTATTTTGAGAGTGTTATAGTTTGAAAATATCAAATAGCATAATTTTGCTTTCAATTAACTTTATCTATTATTTCAGTTAACTACAAATATGCACATATATTTCTAGAGCTGCTAAAGATATTTTAACAAATTCGAATATAAATTACATTTGGTTTTTTCAAAAATCTCTAACATTTCTTCTCTTCTATTATTACTCATTTTGAGTCTATACAATATCACTTCCATACATCAAATATTTATCAACATATACACCTATTATCCGATCAATCAAAATAAGTATAAATGTCCAACATTCATCAAAACGCAACATAGCTACTAAGAACAACACAAACCATCATTACAAACACAATCAATCACAAGCATCAAAGCAAGCCATTGTCATATTCAAGCTCTTGTAAATCTTGGTCGGATAGCTCAGAGTACTAGTACGTAGTACCAGCGAGCTATTATCTCATGCTCATCATTCAACTACAGCCATACTCAAACAAACACTAGAGTTCTGACGCTAGGCCCAGCCCCAAGGAAAGGCAGCCAAAGCGGCCGCCTAGGGCAACACAACGGAGGAGGGTAACAATTTTTAAATTTCTTTTAAAGGATTTGGTTAAAGGGGGCAATCATCACAAAAAGATTCATTAGTGCACTGGTATGTTGGTTGCTTCCTTGTTCAGCATGTCGAGTTTCAGTCCGGCTACTGCAGTTATTTTTCCCTAATGTGTTTTCAGTTTACTTCCATCTGATAGTTGGCTACGTAAACCAAAGTTGAAGGGACGGCCCTGTCTGATGCAAGCAGCAACGTAGACGAGTGGTTGTGACAGCAAGCACCAGGCAACAATACAAACTCAACCATCATCATTTCCAAGCATCTCAAATTGTCGACCAGAATATCAATACAAACCGATATAACCTTCACCAAGGTACCAAACTTCTCAGGCCGTGCGCACATCGAACCAACAACAGCACAGCTTCCGCACAGTCAAACACGAAGCAAGAATCGTTTATTCTTTTTTTTTTTTCCCCCCCTTTTTGCACTCGCCTTCTGACGCATATGGAGACTCAGCAAACTCCACTGCATCGTGTTCTAGCATCCACCGAGCAACTCCAAGCATCGAAATCAACTGAATCGGCATCACAAAGACAAACCAACACAGGCGACGTTCAACTTCAGACCAACATAGGAGCGATTGCCTTTTGACATCAAGCATCAAAAAGATCCGACCACATCTCTAGACAAGGCAGCATGTGAGACAGAGCCTTTCTTTCCATTTTTAAGTTCTAGGCGAGCACGGCGAACTTTCAGCATCACCACCAGCAAACGCAAGCATATCAACTTCATCAAGCTCGAGTTGCAGGTTACAAATCGATGCGTCCAGATGTATCTCCACATTGCCTCAAATCACGAATCTCCTACGCAAGCTTTTCCATACACAGCATAGAAATAGACGAGCAAGAATCCTCCGGCAGCTGCAAAGTACTTCGGCACCATATTTGTTGAGGTGGACATTTTTCTTGAGGACGCCCTTTGTTTTTTAATTGGAGGCAGTACGAATTTTTTCAGGAGAACAAAAAAGAAAAGGGATTGGGAGATTTAAGTCAACAGCAGATGGGGAAATTTTTATATGCCCCTCGTATTATCAGGAATTACATTTAAGTGATCAATTATGGGTCAATCTTATATAGACTTCTAATCATTTTAAGTGATAAGAATCATATGGTAAAGTGTTACACCACCTTGTGTCCATTATTTTCCTTATAAATTATATGTGTATAAATCAGTCAAAAAACTAATTTTTTGTTTTCAAATTATATTAAGATTCGTATATTTCGAAAGAGATATTTTGAATTTGTAAAGCAGGAAATTATTGTCAAACACAAAATTTCTCAACGTTTTAGCCTTAATAACACACCCTCACTATTTTAACCCGAAGGATAACTTTTTTTAAGTATTATTTTTTTGTTATTGATACCAGTTTTTAGGTATCAGCTTGTAGTTATGTATAGCAGTTTTTAGGTATCAGTTTTTAGGTCGGTAGCAGTTTTTAGAAAATGTTTGTTCTTATAAATAATTTTGCAAGAATGTTTGTCCTTAAGAATAATTTTTAGGAGAATGTTTGTTCTTGTTGTTAAAATATTGAGATCGCGTCCTTAAGACTAAAAATATACAAATTTTTGTCTTTTAAATTAATTCCCCCTTTGTAAAGAAAGTCTAATTTCAGATTCTATTTTTAGAAACGTTTTGAATTTGTAAAACGTATTTAATTGTTAGATACTACTTTTAGGAGCATTTGAATTTGTAAACGAAGTTTATTATTAGATCCTATTTTTAAGGGATTAAAATTTGATAATATATAGAGGGGCGTTTTTGGCAGTTCACGTTGATACTAAAAAAGTATGACACCAAAGCTATTATAGCTGTTGTTAAAACCAATCAAAAAGAAGTTGTTTTCAATTGATATTAAGATTTGTTTACTTGTAAAGAAGTATTTTGAATTGGTAAAGAAATTTTAATTTTAGATCTTATTTTCAAAAGCGTTTTGAATTTGTAAAACATGTTTAATTGTTAGATCCTACTTTTAGGGACGTTTGAATTTGTAAAAAACTTAATATTAAATCATATTTTCAAGGAATTATGATTTGATAATATATCGATGGGCATTTTTGGTAGTTCACATTGATACAAAAACAGTGTGATACCAAAGCTATTACAACTATTAATAAAGATAGGCATTTTTGGTATTCACGTTGATACCAAAAAAGTGTGCTACCAAAGCTACTACAACTATTGATAAAGATTATAGAAATTGTCAGTCAAGATTTATTCTCTTAAATATAGTATTCAATGTTTGATTACTTAGATTATACACGGCAAATCATCATCATGATACCATCTATGCATTCTATCGCAAATAAAGAACGAATAAATCTCTCAAAATGCTCCAAAACTTTTATACCTTTCGATGTTCTGTTCCAGTGCACGAAAACCTCTGTGATTTGCCTCCGTTCTTTCACTGGAGTGTAGTACTCGTCTTCACGAAACTTTTTCTCGGTAGATTACCAAAATCCATTGAAAATCGAGAGAGTTATGCCACTTTAAAGTTATGAAATGGAAGAGATAGAATAGTGATGAAAATAGAGAAGATTAATTAATTTTTCTAGTCAAAAATGGGTTTTTATAGTGTTAAATTCGGGTAAAATAACCATTCCCATTTTAGTTTAAATTAACTATCACTCCTTAATTTAAAAAATTCAAAAACTAAAATCATCGCCTATATGTTGACATATCCCCTGAAGTATGTCGACGTATGTGCAGTATTGGATGAATGTTGACATATTCTAAGATGTATATCAACATATGTGTAACAACTGGATGTATGTAAACATAGTCGTTTCATGTATGTCAACATACATGCTAAATTTTTAATTAGTTATTAATTTGTCTATATCTCCTTCATATAACCTCCAATTTGAAAAAACTTATATACATTTTGATCGGTGTAGCGAGCCGACCGCAATGGTGCATGTCTTATTGTCAAATTCAATAGTGGAAAAATGACTATTTTACTTCTCTTTAATTTAGATAAATTTGTTTGCTAATTTAATCCAGTTAATTATCATCGTAATATTATTAAATTTCAATTATAATATATCTCGAATTTTCAGGTATTACAATTTGATGGTAGTAACTTTGCATATTAGTCATGTAAGAAAATTTATTTACAATCTAATGGTTTAAATATATGCAACGTCGCACAAACTGAGTACATTGAGCCTCAAACGACTTATGCATAATTGACTAATGAATAAAAGATACAAGCACTAAACAATTCAAAAGCAATGAATATTTTATTCTGTGCCCTAGATAAAAATGAGTTTAATAGATTACTTACTTGTAAAAGTGCATACGAATTTTGGTGGACAATGCAAGTCATACACGAAGGCACAAGTAAGTTAAATAAAGCAAGATTTCTGTGTTAATTGATCAATTTCAACCTTTCAAGATAAAATCAAATTATTTAATTCCTAACATGTGCTACCTGGAGATTTAACCAGGCAACTAGGCACTCGGCATTTGCATACCGTTCGTCACCCCGAGCATTTGGCACAATGTACTTGGTCGGCTTCCAAGTTCGTTCGGCACAAATGGTTCGTTCGGCATTCAAGTTCGATCGGCTTCCATGGACGTTAGGCATTCAAGAGCGTTCAGCATTGAGAGCCGTTCGGTATTGCATATCGTTCAACATTAAGTGTCGTTCGGCATCTATGGATGTTTGGCATGGCAGAGTCGTTTTAAGTGTCGTTCGGCATCTATGGACGTTCGGCATGGCAGAGTCGTTCGGCATTCCATACTGCTCGACATCCAGACCTTGTTCGGCACTCAACTCCGTTCGGCATAAATCTCGATCGGCATTCGAGATTGTTCGACATCCAGAGATGTTCGGCATTCGAGATCGGTCGGCATCCAGAGATGTTCGGCATTCATGCCTTGTTCCGCATTCAAGATCGTTTGGCATCCAGAAGTGTTCGGCATTCATCCAATCTAGACCGGCTTCGATTATTGGTCGGCCAGTACTCTCCACTTAGCACATCACTTCGTTCGGAATTTTTCCATTCGGCATCTATGGATCGGCACACAGAACTCACTCTTCTTGTGCTGAGATATTTAGCTACCGGGCCCACCAGGGAAGTCCAATCCATCTTCGTCTTTAAATAGAGAGGCAGAGGCACAGTGAAAAGGACCTTTTTTCGAGAACACCGAGGAGACTCTGCTGCATTCAAGCCTCATTCAAGACTTATCTTTTTTGCTTAGCAATTGTATTTAAGTAATTGATATACGTATTGTATCTGTAATCGATTATCAAGAAAAGCAATAAAGATCTACCTCAAAGTGGACGTTGGCAATCATGCCGAACCACTATAAATCTGGTGTTCATTTTTTCTGCATTTAAATTTACGTACTGTTCTCTGTTTAACTTTACTTTCTTCATTAATCTCTCTACACAATCTCTCTTAAGGGTGTTAGTGACCAATTCTGGTGCTAACATTTTGGTTCTTTCACTGAGAATCGAATTCTCAGGACGATAGGATCTACTTTGTAGCTACTGGATTGAAAAATCCCTCGAAGGGGATCCAAATCATTCGCAAGACATCTGTTGATTATACTCAGAGTTACAACCGACAACTCTACCATGGGAAGATCACGAACTAGATTGGCCTCTCACAACGTAGATGTCAATGAAACTGCTAGTGTACAACATCTAACAATCAACAAGCAATTCAAGGCGCAGGAACCTCCACCCAGAACCAAACGGAGGTCGTTTCCCGAACAGAGTTCAACGACTTGATAAGAGAACTCAGAGAAAGTAGAAGGCAACTTACTGAGCAGATCCAAGCCAATACTAATCTCATGACTCAGCTTGCCCAGCAACAACATCAGAATGTTGGGAGTAGTCCTACTCCTTATTCTTCATCTGATAGCTCAACCTCATCTGACAAACCTCCTAGGCGTAGACGCCGCAAGACAGAAACTGCACGACATGTGCCACTGATCGATCTGCTAGGGATCAGGTACGTTAAGAGACCGGACGCCCGGCTTATCAAGACCCAAATCAAGTTGGCCTTCAGGATGCACGTTTGGCTGACCGTCAGCAGGCGGGACATCAACCCGCACGATCCCATGGAGCAGAACCCAACCTCCCACCCTCCATACAAACTCCAAATTTATCAGCCATGGCCAAGCAGTTGATGAGAGAGAACCAAGGCCTGACCAACGAAGATTGAGGAGTGTCCAGGAGTCATACTCCCTTCACAGATATTATCCTACAGGCCGAGTACCCCAAGAAATTCAATATGCCGACTATCCTAACCTACGAAGGGAAGACTAACCTTAGGCAACACGTGATGAGGTACGAATGGATGATGGATTCGGCAAGGGAAAATGACGCGACTAAGTGCAGGTGCTTCCCAATCACTCTGTCTGGAATCCCCACTATGTGGTTTACCCGGCTTCCTCTGTGATCTTTATCCAGCTTCGACGAGTTAGCGATGAAATTTGTTGAACAATTCATGATACATGCTACTCGTCCAAAGGACGTGATGTCCTTATCAAACGTAATCCAGGCTCATGGAGAGTCTTTGAAAGCATACTTACAGAGGTTTCATGTTGCTGCCACTGTAGTTAGCAATCCTAACGACCACGCAATTTTGATGGCGGTAATGCGAGGCGTAGATCCAGACTCGGAGTTTGGAGATTGGTTGGCGGGAAAGCCCCCAGCTACGTTGGAATGATTCTATTCCAAAGCTCATCAGTTCATACGGAGGGAAAAAGCTCGATGGACAGGACGAAACAAGGCACCAGGGCCTTTCATGAGACTGTGAAAAGTAACATCGTCATGAAGCAGTCCGGCGATAATTCGAGAAAAGTTCAAGTCAACGTCCAGAACAAGCCTGGACAGTCTAAAGGATCCAGAGATGGAAATCCCGGGAAGAAAAAAGAAGCAGGGAAATGGAAGCCAAGGATTTCGACCTACAACGAATACACTCCCCTAAATACTTTTCTTGAAAATATTTATCTATCTACCTGTAACACCTTTGAATATAGAAAGCCACGCCCAAAGGAGTCCACTGAAGAGCAGAAATGGACAGGGAAGTACTGTCGCTTCCATGAGACCCATGGGCATAATACAGAAGACTGTAGACACCTTCATGACGCCATAGAAAGGTTGATCAGGCAGAAAAAGATGCAGGAGTTTGTTAAAAACCCACCAGAAGGTAGGTAAGGAACGTCGGACCCCAGGCGTGGGCCGGCTCCACGTCACCCAGAGGAACCTTCCCAAACTGTAGGTAGGTTGATGATAAACACTATAGTCAAAGGACCTCATCCTGCAGACAAGAATTGACAGGAGATGGAACGATATGCTACCTCCTTGAGGCATGCGGATTATGAATGTTGTTCGAATGTGGAAGATGGAACCCCCGCAAAACAACAACGCATGATGACTGACGATATAGTGTTTAGGTGTCGAGACGCGGACAAGGTGGAGGCTCCAACTATCGACCCGATGGTTATATCTGCAATGGTCGGGCCTGCTTACGTAAAAAGAATTTTGATTGACTATGGAAGTTCTGTTAACATCATCTTCAAGAAGGCTTATGACCAGATGAAGATGGAGACAAAAGATTTGAAACAATGCAAAGCCCGTATCCACGGCTTTAACGGTGCTGCAACCAACGCAATAGGGTATATAGAGCTACCAGTTGAACTGGGGGAAGGTGCGCGTAGGAGAGTGTGAGTCCTACCGTTTATAGTAATGGATCTCCATACAACGTATTTTTGGGTTGTCCAGCCCTGGCAGAGTTTAGGGCCGCTCTGGCCCCATGGTGTTTGACATTAAAATTTTCGACAGACAAAGGAGTCGGTGTAGTACATGGCAATCAGGCGACCAGTCGCGCATGTTATGTGGCGGAGCTGAGAGAAGCTCGGCAAAGAGAAAAGGGAAAGGTTGCGAACAGCTCCATCCGCATCCTAAAAGCTGATGATTGACAAGTAGTGCCCAAGCCCTACCTCGAGCGACATTCTCAGATCCTTAGAACATAGATCCAAGAGATGATGATGGGGAATCCAGGGAAACGAATGCAGCACAGGCTGAGCTGACGATCGACATTCCAGTCAGCCGGGAAGTCCCATCACGAGTTCTTAAGATTGGACCACAACTCGACCCTTCAGTGGCCGAGGATCTTACTGATTTCCTCTGGGCGAATCTGGATGTTTTCGCTTGGACACACTTTGATATGTGCAGGATTTCACCCTCCATCGCAAGCCATATGTTGAACATAGACCCAAAATACGTTCCTGTGAACCAGAAAAGGAGAGGCATGGACTCGGAGAGGTCCGCTGCTCTCAAAGAGGATATGGACAAACTCAAAGTCAATGGGTTCGTCTGCGACGCCCTCTACCCTGAATGGGTATCTAACCTTGTGCTGGTAAGAAAAGTGAATGGTAAGTGGAGAACTTATGTTGATTACTCCGATCTGAATAAAGCATGCCTGAAGGATAGTTTCCATATACCTAGAATCGACCAGCTCGTCGACTCTACCGCCAGACACGAATTATTATCATTTATGGACGCATATTCGGGATACAGTCAGATCCCGATGCGCATTCCAGACCGAGAACACACTAGTTTTGTCACAGACTTGGGGACATATTGCTATGTGGTAATGCCTTTTGGATTGAAAAGCGCGGGAGCAACTTATCAGCGTCTGGTGAATCGAATGTTCAAAGACCAAATCGGTAAGACGATGGAAGTCTATGTGGATGACATGCTCATGAAGCCACGGCAGTCAAACGACCACATCCGAGACTTAGCAGAAATGTTTGATACACTCGGGTATTACGGTATGAAGATCAACCCCTCAAAGTGCTCTTTTGGCGTTACATCAGGAAAGTTCTTGGGTTTTATTATGATTGCACGCGGAATTGAAGCTAACCCGGAAAATATTCAAGCTAATCGGGACGTACATGTGCCCAGAACTATAAAGCAAGTGCAAAGCTTGAACAGGAAGGTGGCCGCGCTGAGTCGATTCATATCCAGAGCCACGGATAAGTGCATTCCTTTCTTTGATGTGATAAAGAAGGGAAAAAGGAATTTCAAGTGGACATCCGACTGCGAGGAAGCATTCCGAGCTCTGGTAAGGCATTTGGAGAGCCCCCGGTGCTATCGAAACCAATAGACCATGAAATGTTGTATGTGTACTTGGAAGTATCCCAGCATGCTATCAGTACGGCTTTGGTTAGTGAAGAGGACCGAGTTCAAAAGCCAGTTTACTATGTTAGTAAACGTCTGATGGGGGCAGAAGAAGCTATCCCATGATCGAGAAATTAGCCTATTGCTTGGTGATTGCATCACGCAAGCTTCGTCCATATTTTTAGGCACACTCAATCAGTGTTTACACTGATCAACCCTTGCGACAGGTACTCCAACGACCGGAAACTTCTGGAAGAATGTTAAAATGGAATATCGAGTTGAGTCAGTTTGATATTACTTACCTGCCGCAAAAGGCCATACAGGGACAAGCGCTAGCGGATTTCATCGCTGAATTTGCCATGAAAGACGAATCAAATGGCCGCAATGTCATACCTCCCGTTCGATGGAAGATGTACACCGATGGGGCATCTAACGACCGTTGTTCGAGGGTCGGCATAGTTCTTGTAACTCCTGAGAACCGATTAGTTTTCCATGCTTTGAAGCTTGAATTCACAACAACGAATAACGAAGCCGAGTATGAAGCATTGAGTGCCGGCTTAAAAATCATCAAAGAACTGGGATTAAGATCGGTTGAAATCTTTTGCGACTCGCAACTGGTGGTGTACCAAGTGCGAGGAGACTACCAAGCAAGGGGGTAGTGACTTGCCCCACATTTGGTCCGAGTTCAGGAGCTGCTAGCGAATCTCGAGTATTATGATATTTCATATGTCGCGCGTGAGCAAAACAGATCAGCCGACTCATTGGCAAAATTCGCAAGCACCGGTGATGCGCAGCAGATGGGATTGTTTCCCATTTAAACCTTACATGTTTCGAGCATAAATATGATGGAAGTAGATTTCATGTTTGAAACAGAAATCGAAATGGAGTCATGGATGACCCCATTCAAGCAGTGCTTGTTACGTGGGGTTGTGCCCGAAAGAAGGAGCGAAAGACGACAGGTCATTCGCAAGGCTTTGCGTTATGTGGTGCAAGATGGGGTAATGTATCAGAGGGGATTCTCGACCCCCTTACTCCGGTGCATTGCCCATGATGAGATAAAACGAGTCCTGAAGGAAGTCCATGAAGGTGAATGTGGCGACCATACCGGAGGGCAGACGTTGGCAAAGAAAATCCTCCGCTATGGATACTATTGGCCAACCGTAAATCGGGATGCCGCAGACTACGTGAGAAGATGTGACAAATGTCTGAAATATGGAAAAATATCAAGAGCTCCGCCGACGGAACTCACGCAAATGGTTAGTCCCTGGCTATTTACAATGTGGGGGATCGACATAGTCGGTTCTTACCCCTATCCAAAGGTGGTGCAAAATACACGATAGTTGCGGTCGATTATTTTACCAAGTAGGCAAAAGCAGAGCCTTTGGCCACTATCACCACCAAAAAGGTCATTAATTTCATTGTACGAAATATTATATGCCGTTTTGGCCTTCCACGAACCATCGTTACAGACAACGGAACTCAGTTTGAAAGCAAAGAGTTCAAGAAATTTTGCCAAAAATATGGTATTGAGAAAAAGTTTGTAGTAATTTCTCACCCGAAAGCTAATGGACAAGTGGAAGCCGTGAACAAGATAATCAAATCCATATTGAAAAAACGTTTGGAAAAGGCTAGAGGCAAGTGGGTGGATGAGCTTCCAGCAGTGCTTTGGGCTTACAGAACTACCCATAAGTCCGCGATTGGGCACACTCCATTCGCACTGGCATATGGCATGGAAGCTGTCATACCCGTGGAACTTGAAGTTCCATCACATCGGGTAACTTATTATGACCCCGAGTCAAATTAAGATCTCTTGCTGGAATCATTGTACTTCATTGATGAAAAGCGCAAAGAAGCTAATTTAAGAGCAGCCGCGTACAGGCACCGAGTCGCTCGATATTATAGTGAAAAAGTCCGACCAAGAATCTTTGGTGTGGGTGATCTCGTTTTGAAACGAGTTTTCCCAGTTCCATCACATATGAGCCCAGCATGGGAAGGTCCATACGTCATTGAACGGAAGCTTGGAGAAGGAACTTTCAAGCTAGCGACCATTGATGGTGCGACACTGCCCCGAGCATGGAGTAGCGAACATTTGCAGCATTATTACACTTAGTTCATTTCTTTCATATTTTAGTTGCATTTATTTCCAGCAAGTTTTTATTCCTAATTTATGGCATGAAAAAAGATGATTTAGCCTATTTGCATTAATAAAGGCTTGAAGCCATTTTCTCTATGAATTGTTGATGTTTCTGTGTATGATAACGCCGTGACAAATAACTAAAGAATACATTATTCTGCCTGACGTACGAACGCGCTCGAGCACTCAAAATCTCCAAGTCCCCGGAGTGCGGACTGGAGTACTCCGAGTCCCCGGAGTGCGGACTAGAGTATAAACGACTCAAAATCTCCAAGTCCCTGGAGTGCGGACTGGAGTACTCTAAGTCCCCGGAGTGTGGACCAGAGTATAAACGACTCAAAATCTCCAAGTTCCCGGAGTGTGGACCAGAGTACTCTAAGTCCCCGAAGTGTGGACCAGAGTATAAACGACTCAAAATCTCCAAGTCTCCGGAGTGCGGACTGGAGTACTCTAAGTCCCCGGAGTGCGGACCAGAGTATAAATGACTCAAATCTCCAAGTCCACGGAGTGCGGACTGGAGTACTCTAATTCCCCGGAGTGTGGACCAGAGTATAACCGAATCAAAATCTCCAAGTCCCCGGAGTGCGGACCAGAGTATAAACGGCTAAAACATCCAAGTCCCCTGAGAGCGGACCAAAGTACTCTAAGTCCCCGGAGTGCGGATTCGAGTATAAACGACTCAAATTCTCCAAGTCCCCGGGGTGCGGAGTAGAGTACTCTATGTCCCCGCAGTGTGGACCAGAGTATAAATGACTTAAAATCTCCAAGTCCTCGTAGTGCGGACCAGAGTATAAATGACTCAAAATCTCCAAGTCCCTAGAGTACGGACTGGAGTACTCTGAGTCCCCAGAGTGCGGACCAGAGTATAAACGACTCAAAACCTCCAAGTCCCTAGAGTGCAGACTGAAGTACTGAGTCCCCAGAGTGCGAACCTGAGTATAAACGACTCAAAATCTCCAAGTAGGCCTGTAAACGGATGCAGTCGGATACGGACAGTGCTGTATCCATATCCGCATCCGAAAATGAAAATCCGTATCCGAATCCGTATCCGATATTCGCGAATACCCGTTGAATATTATCTGTATCTGTATCCGCTAATATTTTCGGATATCCGAAAATATCCGTATCCGGCTTAGCGAATACGGATATTTTTGGATATCCGAAAATATCCGTATCCGTATCCGAAAATATCCGAAAATTAATCAATATAATGCATATTTCATTTTTTTTGACTGAAAAAAATATGAAAAAACCTTGTAATACATAAATTACATCAAATTAACGATAGGTAGTCCAATCACACAAAATCCGTACAATAAATTGGTGTATTTGGTATTAAATTTATGGATATGAAATAATATATTAATATATAAATATTTAATTTTAAACCGGATGGATATTTATCGGATACGGATACAGCCATATCCGTATCCGTATCCGAAATATGTTTCGAATATCGGATATCCGCATCCGCTTTTCGGATATCGGATATTTTTCATGTTTTCGGATACGGATACGGACGGATTTCGGATATTTCGGGTATTCATTGCCAGGCCTATCTCCAAGTCCCCAGAGTGCGGACCGGAGTACTCTGAGTCCCTGAGTTCGGACCAGAGTATAAACGACTTAAATGTCCATGTCCCCTGAGGGCGGACTGGATATAAATGACTTGAAGTCATCGAGCCTTTGGCGTACGGATTGGAAAATATTTTAAGTACCCGTAGCGTGGAATAAAGAATGTGCAATGCCAAAAAGTTGTCAACTTGTTTGAAGATGAATCGAGGAGTTCGTGTAACTCGCAGTAGCTCGGGTTCTGACCACAGTTATGCAAAAAACCAAACAACAATAGTCCTCCGAGAGGCAAAAGAACTAAGTTTTATTCATCAAAAATAAGTTTATTTACATGAACTACGAAAATAAAAAATAATTACACAATCTAAACTAACTATCATTGAACGAGAGAGAAGACTACTTCTTCGACTTCTTTGACTTTTCACCAGACGACTCCTCCCCAGTGCGTTTACCCTTGATAGCTTTCTTTGACGGGGGAGTGACAGCTAAAGAAGTACGAGGAACTTCCATGGGTTTGGACCCGCCTAGGAGGATGACCTTCAACGGCTTATTCAAAGGATCATCTAGGTCCACAGCTTGAGGTTCAACCTTGATCTTGATCGACTTTTCCTTCTCTTTCGCAAGCTGCTCCTTCATGCTCAGTTCGGATGTGTGTTCAGAGGCGCCTGTAATTCAACTTCATAACTCCCATCGATGGGAGAGGAAGTCTCAGATTTGTCCACATCAAGCGCTCCGATCACCTGAGCATCTGGACCGGGAGCCTCTCCTACGTGAGTGGCTTCACTCGTTTTTTCCTTCACCTCCTTGATGACATTGCTCCTCGGAGTGGGCTCAAGATCAGAACGACCTGCACAAAATCACGAAAATCAAGTATTAGAATGCGATAGCTTCCGGTGAAAAACGAAAAATCTTGGAATGTTAAAGCAAAAGAGTTGCCTACCAGGTTCCAGCTGGCCCTCAGCCGTCAGGGGGGTCTCACCCTCTAGAATAGGAGACAAAATGTGAACGCCAAGGCCGGGGTCCTCCGGGCCATAGACGATGTGCTTCTCAAAGGGATCGAGTATCGGTCGACCAGCTGGCTGAGTAGGCACACGAGCTGGACACTCGATCTCGGATGGACCGGCAATAACCTCTTTCCCTTTCGTTGAAAGGGAGCCTTTGCAGTAAAGGGCTTTGGCCGCTGAGAGGTCTGAAGGCTCGTTTCCCTTGATAATTTTTTTTATCAAAGCTCCTTCATCGACCTCCTCGGTACCATATTCGGCGTTCCTAATCTCTATTAAGGTCTCCCATGCCTCGGCTAAAGATTCGAGATATCCCTCACCCAGAAAAGTTAAGTCCCGGTGCATGAGAACTCGGGCATTGAATTTTGCAATTAGCGGGTCGAACATGCTTTTGACCTCTTCCCTACCTTCTTCTTTAGCCGCCTCAAGACGGGAGTCGATCTCCGTAGAAGCTATCTTTTTGCCCTCTTCACGGGCTTCATTCTTTAGCGCCTCAACTTTAGAAAGCTCATTCTCAAGTTTCGCCTTTAGGAGTCATGTGGCAAAAATCTCGTCGCAATATCGTTGAGATTCTTCTTGGGCAGCAGTCTTCTCCTCCTTCTCTTTGTGGAGTTGCTTCTCAAGTTCTTTTACTCGGAGGCTGAATGCATCCCTTTCTTTTTGCACCGAGTCTTTCTCCAAAGCTAGGACCCCACAGCATTGGACCGCTTCGTCGATTTCTTTTTTATGGGTTGATTCCAGACGAGTTACGGCTTCGACGGTATCTTTGGCGCTCTGCTGGGCGGCTTCAAGCTGAGACTTATAAGAAGCAAGCTCTTCGTCCTGAGCTTTAATGATATCTTAGTCGTGAATTGATTCAAGCTTCAGACGATCTATCTTATGCTGATGCCCTATCGAGACTTCTGACACTTTCTCAGCAAGATGAACGAACGCATCATGTTGAACATAGACGTCGTTGGTGCAGGCGATAGCACTCTGTTTGACATCTCCAGGAATATGATGGATCGCCGAGAGGAACTTCCAGCCATCGAAGCAGATTTTTGGAAATTTTTCATCAAGCTCGGTCAGCCTCTCCGATATTGTTGGGTCTGTTGCGGGAACAGGTGGAGACGGCTTTGAAAGTTCAACTCTCCTATAAGGATCTCGGGACTGTCGTGTGGTAGAGGAATTAGAGTGTTGATCACGGGGAACATCGGATTGCGACCCCTTATGGCTGTGCTTATCTTTGCTTTGCTCCGAGTGAGAAGAGGGATGTTGGTGGTATTTAGCCTGATAATATGTTTTCTTCCGAGATGATGAGTCCCGGGAATGATAATCCCTATCGCCATCACCATCTCTTCCCCGACATCTTCTAGAACCCAAGTCCCGTCCAGAGTGATGGAAGATAGACGACCCGTAGGGACGATCAATTCCGTGTGTATGCCCCATGTCACCGACACAGAATTTAAATAACAATGAATTAGCAAAGAGTAGTGTGATGACGGAAATTTATATGCAAGATGAAATGCATGTGTTTGTGTGTGTCCTAGTGTTTCCCCAGACAGACCAGTTTCTTTACTAATGGGAGTCTTTTCTTCCTGATTTTGGGCTTGAAGGCTTGCATTGCCTCTGACAGGCGAGTGAAGTTTCAGTGCCTCCGGATCGTCAAAATCATAATTGAGTAGATCATGAGGTATGGAGAGTTTCGATAGGCCTTTTAAAGAACTTTCTAAATGTTGTGAGGAAGCCTCTTTCTCCGTTGGAATAAGGGTAACTTTAGAAGTTCCGCCAACCTTTTCCTTCCTTGTCTTGTATGTCTGTTTCTTTTTCCTCTTTGAAGGGGAAGATGACGTTTCAATGTCGTGAACTTCGACTATCGGGTCCTGAGTGGGACCAACGTTCTCATCTTGTACTTCGGGTGTTTCGGTTTTCTTAATTTCCCCCTCTTCTAGTACGTCAGGAGCGTTACGTGCTGAAGACTCAGCTTGTTTTTTCCTTTGCCAGAGGTAGGCCCGGGTATGGTGACGCCCTGAGGGAGGCTTATCCAGCGGCCTTCTACCAACATTCCTAGCCTTGCAAGTGGCTCATTCGAAATGAGAGTTCTGATATCCCGTTCTTCGGCAGGAAGGGCTCAAATAGCTTCGACGGATTCAGAATATCCGTGGCCCTCGGGACGTGGATTGATACCTGAAAAGATGGAAATAAGTTAGAAAAGGTACAGCTTCGACCAAACATGAGTGTTGGTCTAGGAAAAAGATTTACTTTCTTCCACCCATCTCCTCGCAAAGCCGGGAGGACAACGCACATAAAACCATTCCTGTTTATACAAGGCAAACTTGGTCCATGTCCCAGATAAGATTTGACATTTATTATGCGGCTCGAGAAACATGAAAGATGGGATATCCCTCCGCTTCTTGATGCAATATATGTATCTGATATCGCCCGGAGTTGGAAGCCTAGAGAGGACATTCATGAAGAGGATGCAAGTACCGTGGAGGAATGCATGACCGTTCGGGTGCAGTTGCGTTGGGGCAATGTCAATATATTGCAGCACGTCCCGAAGAAACGAGTTGGACGGTGGCACACTACCAACCCAGCACATGAATTTATTACAAGTTGTGTATCCGACTGGGGGCAAGTATGGACGATCGTGCCCCGATGGAACTAGCACGTCATCAAACGGGATTCCATGGACAGAGCATATTCGACGGAGTGTACTTTTATTGATCTTCGAAGCCTGTGAATCGACAGGGTTGTCCAAGAAAATTGCTGCCTCCAGGGCGTCGGGAGTTAAGTTATGTGCAGGGGAAGTTGACGGATTTGAAGTATCCACGACTTCTTGTCGGGAGGATGGCCCAGGTCTGTCAGAGATCGTAGCGGAGCTAGATTTCCTAGACATCTCTGATAAAGATTGAATCTAGCAGAGCACCTGTTTGAACTACTTGAAAAATAATCGGCGTTAGACTTAGCAACATAAATATTCCCCCCGTGTGGTGTGTGAACTAGTGCGATCATTCAAGTTTTAATGCCGAGAAATTAGAAGTCACAGAGTTGATAATATGAAGTTGAGTCTTGAACTGTCGTCTTCGAAGACCGTCATCGCTGACCGTCTCCGAAAGCCATCCTTGCAATGTTTTCAATTTTGGACTCGGACATTAGCACGGCATGCTAAAAGCTTTCATCTGTTTTTATTGATTTAAGTTCAGGCTTGTAATTATTCGAACTAGGAAGTTATCAGTCCGGATTAGTTCGATATGCTAGTTTGCTTAGATCCTTGTCCTTATTTTTGTCATATGATTAGGCGAGGTAAATAGGTGTTCGGCCTAAACGTCGTTCGTCCTAAGTGCCACTTTCGGCCTAAATATCGATCGGCATTCATGATCGTTCGGCCTAAGTGCTGTTTGGCCAAAATATCGATCGGCATCCTATCCGATCCCCACTTTCGGCCTAAATATTGATTGGCATTCACGACCGTTTGGCCTAAGTGCTGTTCGGCAAAAATATCGATCGACATCCTGTCCATTTCCCACTTCCTTTCAGTTTTTCCACTCCAACCTCGTTCGGCATGGGGAGATCATGCCGAACCATGGCCATGTCAATCTGCACCAATAGGCCTTATCTCTAACTCCATTCCCATGCTCCCATAGGATCACTCGGCATTAAAAGATCATGCCGAGCCACTACAATGCATCTTCCACCTTTCTCTTATCCAATCCATCCACCTCGAAATCGCCTAAAAGCATACTAAGTTCCAGCTCTAGAATGCGTCCGAACCTTAATTCATCACCCTCATCGACATGCCCCCCACTTTGTACGATCTATGGAGGAGTCACGAGTTCGAGTGATATGTTGTACTTCCTAATTTGAGAAAGTGATCGAAAGGTTCTTACCGAAGAGTACGGCGGGAGTTTGGGGGTCTGTGAGTTTAGGATTGGAGGTTGTTCGAACTTAACTTGGGAAGGAGCTACAAGAAGGGCGTGGTGGATACCGGGTAGGAAGGGAAGATCGAAGAGGTGAACGAAACTTAAGGGAGGTAAGTTATGTGTTCTTGGAAAATCACGGAGGTAAAAAGTAAAAAAGTGAAGAAGAAGGAGAATGCCGGCCTTTATAGGGAAGAAAGGGAAGTCGAAGAGACAATGACCGGTAGAACCGGTCAAAACGACATTGTTCGACATCGGCTATATCATTCGGCATCCAGGGTGCTCGGCTTCAGCTATGTTGTTCGGCATACATTGCCTCACCTGGAATTATAGAAAAGACACTATCAAGAAGAATAAGCCAAGGCTCGAAGCGAAGCACGGAGGACTTGCGATTCAAAGCGCATCACGTTCGATTACATGATGCACTTTGGGGGGCAAGTGTTACCTGGAGATTTGACCAGGCAACTAGGCACTCCGCATTTGCATACCGTTCGACATCCCGAGCGTTCGGTACAACATACTTGGTCGGCTTCCAGGTTCGTTCGGCACAAATGGTTCGTTCGACATTCGAGTTCGATCGGCTTCTAAGGACGTTCGGCATTCAAGAGCGTTCGGCATTGAGAGTCGTTCGGTATTGCATATCGTTCGACATTAAGTGCCGTTCGGCATCTATGGACGTTCGACATAGCATAGTCAATTTAAGTGTCGTTCGGCATCTATGGACGTTTGGCATGGCAGAGTCGTTCGGCATTCCATACTGCTCTGCATCTTGACCTCGTTCGGCACTCAACCCCGTTCAACATAAATCACGATCGGTATTCGAGATTGTTCGGCATCCAGAGGTGTTCGACATTCATAAATTGTTTGGCATTCGAGATTGGTCGGCATCCAGAGGTGTTCGGCATTCATGCCTTGTTCGACATTCGAGATCGTTCGGCGTCCATAAGTGTTCGGCATTCATCCAATCTAGACCGGCTTCGATTATTGGTAGGCCTGTACTCTCCACTCAGCACATCACTTCGTTCGGCATTTTGCCGTTCGGCATCTATGGATCGGCACACATAACTCACTCTTCTTGTGCTGAGATATTTTGCTACCGGGCCCACCAGGGAAGTCCAACCCATCTTCGTCTATAAATAGAGAGGCAAGGGCACAGTGAAAAGGACCTTTTTTCGAGAACACTAAGGAGACTCTGCTGCATTCAAGCCTCATTCAATTTATCTTTTTTGCTTAGCAATTGTATTTAAGTAATTGATATACGGATTGTATCTGTAATCGATTATCAAGAAAAGTAATAAAGATCTACCTCAAAGTGGACGTAGGCAATCACGTCGAACCACTATAAATCTGGTGTTCATTTTTTCTGCATTTAAATTTACATACCGTTCTCTGTTTAACTTTACTTTCTTCACTAATCTCTCTACACAATCTCTCTTAAGGGTGTTAGTGACCAATTCTGGTGCTAACAACATGTATTCTAGATTTTAGGAGATATTACATGCACTTATATCATTAGGAAAGAATTTCACAGAAGATGACCAATTCCATAAGATCTTAAACTCATTTTCTAGTGAACAGGATCAAAAGATTTTGGCAATCAAAGACACCAATAATATTAGTACAATGAAAGGAAATGGGTTAACAGGTAATTTATCATCATATGTATTTAATGCTATAACAAAAAATCAAGGATCGAACAAAGATGAACTGCTTTCATGGTAAAAAAATTTAGAAAAATTTCGAAGTACATGAAAAGAAATCTCTAGGCTTATATCATATTGGATAAAGATGCAAAATTCGGTTTTTTTACTGAACTATAAGTGAAGGCCCTAAAAAATAATAAGTTCCACTTGTAACGTTTCGATTGGATTTGCCATCTTCATAATCTACAACACCATAGGATATTAAGTCAAATTTATCCTCCTTAGGGTAAAATAGTCCATAATCTAAGGTGTTATTAACGTATATTAGAATTCTTTTAACTGCTTTTAGGTGTGTTTGCTATGAGTTTGACTGATATCTCACACAAAGACATGCACTATGCATTATATCAGGTCTACTTGTAGTGATATAGTGCAGAGAACAGATCATACCATGATATAGTCTTTTATCTACATCTTTATATTTAAATGACTTCTAGTGGAGTTTTCCCATTTTAGAGTATCGCAAATATTTTCTACTTTGAAGTTCATCTTTGAAAGGCCTCACAAGTTTATATTTAACAATTTCGATATCGGTGCTACTAATTTACACTTTTCTTCGATCTCCATTCCTTGTGCCTTTTCTTCCTCAATCTCCTTTTCCTCTTCCCTTACCAGTCTTTCTTCCTTCTCGACAGGAGTTTCATAGGGCTCTAATTCAAAGGGGAAGTGCAAAAGAGAATATGTTTCTTATGCTTAGATCGGTAACAAAATCACAAACAAGTGCAGGTAAGTAAAAAGTAAATGTAAGGTAAATTAAATGCAATAAGAAAAGGCACCAGTATTTCTTATACTGGTTCGAATATCCAATCCTATAATTAGTCATGTTCTTGAAATAAAGAATTTACCATATAACTTCCTTTCTTTCCATGGATGGCAAGAACACCATTATAATTTTACAAATAATAAGTGGTAAGATACATCTTTTCTCTTGACTTTTGATAAGTGGCAAGAACACTTTCTCTTTACAAATAATAATAGAGGTTGATAAGTAGTTGTATCTCCAATACATATTCTTGCAATTTTAGTACAATAATCTTATAGAACCTCAATAAAAATATATCTTTGAATTTGAAGAGGAACAGGAAGAGATCAGAGTGAATAATTATGAATTCAGGCAAAAACTCTGATACTATGTGGTTTGCAAATCCTTGAAGAATATGAGTAAAAGATTATGGTTTGCAAAGAGAGTGGAAGTATATAAATGGAGTGTTCTCACAAAAGTATAAATAAGAAAGATTAAGGGAATAATGGAAATTTGTTATTGAAAATTCATTTTTCGAAATCTTTAAATAAAAGATGAATGGATGTGTCCATTGATAAAGAGATGGACCTTTCATTTAAAATTAGAATTGCATAATAACTTCCTGTATGTAAACATATCCTTTTATAGTATGTCGACATACAATAGTAAATATCAATGTTCTTTTTCTTAAATTCAATTTTGACTTCCACATTTTGAAAATCAAATTGTTTGTTTATACGAAGAAGTTAGAAATTAAAAAAAGTTAAATTAAAGTGAAACATAAAGCGTATTACTATGAGACCATTAACAAAATTCTAAGACTCAAATAGACTTCACAGATACTTCAAATATCTTTATCGTTGAATCACTTGTGTTCCATTCATCTAGAGTCAATTTTGTCTTTCATATTCTCAGATCATTCTTTATGTGTATAACTTATTTGCATGCACTAAGTTTCTTGTGTATATATCTTTAAAATATCTACATAATATATCTGGAAATACTGCACGACTTGTAGAAACGTTAGTAGTTATATTTACATAGTTGTTGTTATCAAAATCAATAATCAAGGTATTAACACTCGGTCAACAAATAATATCAATCAATTCAATAATTGTTTTGGCATCGCGGCATAAATTTCATTATGTATAGATAGTATAGGAAAATCATATTCTAATCTAGTTAAGCATACATCCTAAAAAGACAATGTCTACGCACATTTTCTTTTCGTTATCTCTATATCAATTTGATATCTAGAGTTTGGTCAATGTTCAAAAACTTTAGTAGTCTTTGTAGTTAATTATGGAAACCAACTTCAAAGTCCTTAGTTTAGACTACTACAATTATAGAATAATAGAAATAACTGTGATGATAGTTTTTTCACTTTGAATTGACTTCCATGGTGATACCAACCTTTTATACCGAAGGAGAGGAATCCTCTATTGAATAGAATGCTTTTGAATCTTTCTATGTAGTTGGAATTGAAGCACGTGAAATCATTTTCTTAGAGGTAATGTAAGTAAAGGAAATATAACTTTAGAATTTATAAATACCAAAAATCAAATAAGTGATATTTTAACAAAAACCATAACACAAAATACATTCATTAAATTATGATGAAAACTAGGGATATTCTCCTTTCTAGAAATATAAAATAGTAAAATAGAATAAATAGATGATTTATATATAAGTGAATTAAATTTGAAGTCATTTAATAGGAGTATGTCAACATACTCTGGAAATATATGTCGACATATGTGCAGTTTCAGCAAAACTAAATTTTCCTCATATTTTAAATTTTTTAAAATAACCTATATAATTGATAAATTTAAACTTTTAACCCATATCTTCTTCATTTCTCCACGTAACAAAATTCCTAAAGTAATCTCTAATGGATTTAAGTAATTCCTAAAGGCCTAGAGAAAATTCTTCATAATCAAAATACTTTACATTCTAAAAACTCAAAAACACTGAAGAGTCAAAGCATATACCCAATATGCTTACTGAAATTGGGACACTTCAAATAATATTGAAGTATGAAAAAGAGAAGAAAGGGTGAAGGTGATAGGAACATCTAAAACCACTAGTTCAACAACTAAACTAACCTGATTATCATTACTGAACCCGAATTTGAAGAAAGCCTGGTTATTCACCCTCTAGTGAATATTGAAGATGAGGATGAAGTGGGAGAAGATAAGGAACTCAAAATCATTATCAGTGATCCTAATATTAGTTATGTGGGTGAAATTTTCTTCGATGCTAAAAATAACCACGTCGAAAAAAGGAGATTTATACACCTCTTACCTCAATCATCGCGACCATAAATGTCATCGTATATTAATGTTGTGTAATGTATTTGTGACTATTTATGTTATAATGTTATGACATTTGTGTATATTTGTAAGTATTTTTATGTGTTTGATTAAGTAATGTACAACAAACATTGTAAATCGATGTAATGTTTAAAAATGTGTTTAATATTTTATTTATACACATTAGCTACCTATCGTTGATTTTAATTACACACACATATATAACTATAAACATCCTATACTCCTTAATAAGATGATTTTTTGTACATATATTTTTAACCGACATTTTTGTTGATGGTAAAGAGGGAGAAAAAAGTATAAAATATATATTAGTCAAAACCATTGGGGGAGTAATAGATGTATTAACTCAAGGAGAATTAATAGATTTAAGAGTTGTTAAATAAAGTTATGATAACATTATTATATTTAATATAAAGAACATTTAGATGGTTGTCATCATCAAAAGAGGGGATTGTTAATTTAACAATGCACTTTTTCGACACTTAAAAGTCGACACAGGTACATCCATGGTATTCGTGTGCCAAGCATCCAAGTGCCAGAAAGACGGATCATTTTGGGGGAAAGAAAATAAAAGATAGAATAGAATCTCACATCGCGATGAGAAATATATATACACACAAGTCTGTACAAAAGGAAAACTTCATATTCATAACACAATTAGAGTACTAACTTATCACCATCTTAGACAGTTATAACAGCATATCCTTACAATTACTGATAAATACAAACAAGAAAATGCAACGAAAATAAAATACGTCAATATGTCTTAGAGGCATCTGGCTCGTCTCTTGAAGCTCTAAAGCATCTAGAACTAAATCTGAAATATACTCGGGTTGATCCAAGCATTAAGAGAATATGATGACTAGATTAATCTAGTAAATGAGCGTGAGACAACTCAATCAAATTATATTGATTTTTTTATTTATAAAACCATTTCAAAATAAAAGGTATCTCGTAAGACCACACCGCATATAAATGCGGATGGGTTTTTACCTTACGATAACCAAAACATTTCTATAAGAAATCTTCTGATATTATATTAATATCTAGGGTTTTAAATAAATATATAATATAGCTTAAATGCTTGCATCTCTCATTTCAACATGGCTGGGCACAACTAAGTCCGTAAAGCACGTATTGGAGAATGGATTCCAACAATGGCAAGGTAAGGGACTAACTTCCACACAATGCATCTCTAGTTAAATTTTACTGTGGGCTATAAATGCATTTGCCCCTCTACGAACATAGGACCGGCTTATCTCTTACTGGATAGCACTGAATATGTCATTATCCCGCTTGCTTTCCAACCTTAATCGAGGGCTCTCATGCACAACCAAATTCATAATATAATGATCCAGGAAGGTGATGACACACCCTAATAGGCGCGACCCATATAGCCCTGTTGCATCTACCCTGTTTTAGCCATTTCTCGGGTTGTGAGGCTTGAGGCAATGCTTTTACCTTTTCTCTTAGAAAATCCCACTTGGAATGCTAACATTGCCCTTTCAGCAACAATGCAATGCCTACATTCATCCATACAAGTCCACTCTGGGTTTAAACGAAACCAAAGGCAGTACTTCTACTGCGTCCGTTTTGGAACCACCCTCGGGATTAGTAGTAAGTAGCCCTTACACTTCAAATAACTCCATCTTCAAATTCATTATCATCAAGACGTCTTCCATTTGAATGATTATGCTGGTTCAAAGTGGTTTTCAGATAACATATCTGATCTCGGTCTCTCCAAACTAACAACGATAGTTTAAAACTGACCAAGTTTGATAATCAGTTATTTAACCATCAAATAAAACAACAATCCAATCAGAAATTAATTTCAAAAGGGAAACCAACATTTGTTAAGCATATAAGCAACCACCAACCTCTTTAATTAATCCTTTCATTAATTCAAAATCACTTTGTAATTTCTTGTATCAAAATATTTTTACAAAGATATAATCATAAACCCTTTATACCTTTTTCAATACTTGCAAAAATATATGTATGCTTATCTCAACTTACATTCACAAACATTATGAAAGATTTGATATTTCAAAATTATATTAAAAGGATCAAAGAAAAATGTTATTTAAAATAGAGATGAGGATAAAGTCAAACACCGTTCATTCAATGTTAGGCATGGGACAAATGTCCACACCACCAAAATTAAGAAGGTTGTTTTAGGGAAATCCAATCTCATTTCCTTTCATAAATCACTATTATAAATCCCTTTTTATTTATGAAAAGTCTCTTTTAGAAATTCTCAAACCTATTTGTAAAACTAATTCACAAATCTTCAAGTATATTCATAAATTCTTTTATAAATATCAAAAATCATTTATAATACTCCTTTCCAAATTTTCAAGATCTCTTCCGTATTAATAAAATTCCATTATAAACAATTTATTATAAAAACTTTTTATATAACTCAAAAATCATTTATAAAACTCGTTTTATAATTCTAAAACCATTTATAAAACTCTTTTATAAATCTGTAAGTCCATTTATAAAACTCTTTGCCAAATTTCTAAAATCATTTGTAAAACTCTATTCTTTTGTAAAACTACTTTATAAAAATCCTTTATAAAAACCCTTGTAAAATCCCATTATAAAAATCCTTTATAAAGCCTTTATAAAAATCCTTTATAAATCCAAAACTCTATTTTCATCTATAAACTTTTTTATTAAATGAGAACTTCCTTTTGTTAAGTCAATATATTATATGTGTATACAATTAACCAGATAAATTAATTAACTTTATATATCATAAATAAATAATAAATTAACTTTTCAACAACATTAGTAACATAATTAATTTTCCTTTAGAACATCATAAATGAAATAATTAATTTACTCCAAACGTGTTATTAATATAATAATTAGTAACTCCAAAACATTATTAATAAATAATAATTATTAACTTCAAAACATTATTATGTAATAATAATTATTAGCAAAAAAAATTATAATAAATAATAATTATTTAATTCAAAACGTTACTATATAACAATTAAACTACTTTAAACAATATTAATTATATAAATAAATAATTTTAAAAAAATATTAAAATATAAATAAATAACCTTAAAACATTATTTGATACTAATAAAATAACTTTAAAACATTATCAAATAATAGTTAAACTCTTTTAAAACATTAGTAAACATAATAAAATAACTTTAAACAACATTGAATAATAATAAATAAACTTTAAAACATATTGGATAATGATAAAACAATTTTAAAATATTTCTAAATATATTAGAGAAGAAAAATAAATGGGTTGAAGTAAAATGGAGAAGTTCAAAAATCCATTTCAAACAAAAAACCCCAATAGATAGATTTAAAATCATTCTCTGAAATTAAAAACCAATTCCAAGCCAAACGGAAAGTAATAGTATTCCCAAATACTAAATTAAGGCCAATAGCCACCAATGCACTTAGCCAATACTGTTATTAATTTTTAACACTACAGGGTTAAGTTTTCAATATATAACAATGTCATAACCAATAGGACCAAACAAATCAAGTTTGATATCAATAATTCATATGACAGGAATTAAATTAATAATGGCGAGGAATCCCATTGGATCCCTCTACAAAATTCCATGTACGTCATATAAATCTCCTACAAATCATTTCATATATTGACCGCTTTCAAAAGTGATAATTCGTCCAAACCAACCAATCAAACATCCAAGCATATAACCAATTTTTTTTTTATCTACTACATAATATTAGAGTATTCAAACATAGGTGAGTTAACTCACCTTCAGTTATCGTCGAAGCGTTTGGGTTTGATCGTTCGATTTTAGTGCAACATTCCAATTTTTCCAATCTCAATCAATCCAATTCTATAACGACCCGGAATTTTTGTCATTTAAAGTTTTGAATATTAATTTTTGGTATTCAATAATATGGTATTTGAAAAAACCCTTGTTAAATGATAATTGGTGGTAATAAATAGTTTTAAAACCAAGGTAAAATTTTGAATTTCTAGAATTTTATTTATAAAATAGAAAATTGATTTAATTTGAATTTCTTATATATGTATGTATAATAACAGAATTTATATTTATATATAAATTAAAAATGAATTCAAATAAATGTAGACGAAAAGACAGGAATATATTTTAAATAGAAATGAATATGACTTATGAAATATACCGTTGTATAAATAGAGAGAGTTTAAAATTGGATTTTTCTTAGCTATATATATATACAATTAGTTAAGAAGAATGTAAAATATATAAAAATAATATATGTAATGGTAAGTAATATATATATATATGAACTAAATAAATATAGTTTATTAAAAATAATATATATTGAAAAATGAAAGTAGAGATATAAATATGAAAATATATGATGATAGAAATGAGAGATAGACATTTTTACATTTAAAAAAAATGTAACATAAATGTTATTTCATTAAAAATAGAATGATAAGACTTTTAGTACCTTGAGTTATATATATATATATATATATATATATATATATTAATAGAAATATATATGTAAATGAGAAGACTTAAATGGTTTATTTGAAACCACTTTACATCTCGTTTTCAATATATATATGAAAGCATATTAAAATCAAAAGAAAGTTTAATTAAGTAAATAACAATAGTAAAACAAAAAGGTAAAATAAGTAAGGTGGGTAATAACATAAATTTGAATATATAAGCCTTTGCCTGGTCAAAAGAAGTAAAGACCAAAACGTTCGTTTTAACTTCCTTTCAACTCAAAATATTATATCAACTCAAGTCGCCAACTTTTCATCCCCATCCATCACTGTACAAAACATTGTACTGTAGCCAAAACTTTTCTTGAGCCAAAACTTTGCACGTATACATCATCATTCTCCTTAGAAAAAACTTTCATACACACACACACATAAGCTATGCGTAGCTTTAGTTTGGTTAAGCCTGTAAAACAAAGAATACTCTGTGAAACAAAAAACAAAAGCTCTGTAAAATACAAACCCTGTAAACAAAAGAAGTGTAATGACCCGAAATTTTGGACATTTAAAATTGGAATATTTAATTGATTTTAAATATTCAGAATTTATTGAATTTCAAATATAACTATTTATCAGATAATTTAATTATTGAATTTAATAATTGAAAATTGGTTAAAATATTGAATCTTGAGTTTTAAGCTTGTTAAAAATAATTTAAAGGCTTGTAAAATTTATATTTATAATATTGAAGATAATAAAACTTTTAAAATTGAATTTAAAGGTGATTTGTTCAGTTTGAAAAATATATCGTTTAAAATAACATTTAAAAATAGCCTTTCAAGGCAGTTTCAGAATTCGACAAAACTAGTTCCATTGGATCCGTAATAGTGAATCATTATCAAATTTCAAATTTCGTAGCGTTTAGATTTATCATTTATTCGTACAGAATATAAACGCAATGAATTTATATCGAAAATTCAATATAATAACTGGGTCCAAAAAGCTATCTTCTCCATAAGATTGAATTAGGACTTGAAACCTTTTCTTTTGCGTTCGAAATAGGTGTATAACATTATAAACTCCTAGAGGCACGCCTCGATAGGAGGACAAGATTTTTACGAATTTGAGACAATTTATATATAAATATAAATGTACATATATAATTCAATACATCGTATCAGCATTTTGCTTTTTTTCAAATCACCGTATCAAACCATATTCCACATGCAAAGCATTTCAAACATGTTTCCTCCCACTTTTTCTTTACAATAGGCCGAACTTAGTGAAGTAAAAAAAGAAAATCAAACTTTAAAAATAATTTTCTCTCAAATTGCTTAACAAAAAAATACCACTCCTGTTTGCAAATTCATATTTTTTTCAATAAGCTTTAATCTGATAAGCTCTTCAATGGGTGTGGCGTCAGTTTGGGGGTTGGGAGGGTGGGGGTCGAGTTTGCACTGGATGCACGGCAGTGTGCTAGGGTTCACGACTTTCGGAGATGTAAGCTTCGATTCACGAAATAGAGCCTTGATTTGAGTTCGTCGTGGTGTGTACCAGCTTGAAGCAAATTCTTAAAGTGTGCGGCTGGGGTAGATGCGACCACGGCTACGGTGGTTTTGAACCATCAGGTCGCGATTTAGCAGGCGGCGTCGAGCTCGAAGCTTTGTGGTCGGGTTGATGAGATTTGCGAGAGAGGTTGTTCGGCGTTGCCGGTATCTGATATCGTGGAGCAGAGAGGAAGAAAGGGAGGAGAGAAGGTGGTGGCATGGAGGAGTTTGAATCTGGAAACGGGATTTTGAATTAGGGAAGATGATGGGTTGGCGGGTCGGGTTGTAGGGTATGGGTTTTGCCTCTAAATAAAAATCATTCTTTTATAAGTTATTGATTAAATAAAAATCATTTCTTTTAAATTGCAATATCTCGTTCATTTCAGGCCGGACTTGAACGCAACCTTTTGCGTTGCATTCGCAATAACGTATTCTACGTTTAGAAATTGGTTTGGACGTAACTGGAGCTTCCAGAATTTTACGATAATTTTGAACGCGTCCGGATTCAACTGAAAATGAAATGCGAAAAAACGGCAGAAATCTGTGTGAGTTAATTTCACTTATATTTGTATTACTTGTTAATTTTAAATAGTTAAAATTTATTATTGGTTGTGAATTGATAATTATTATCTGTCTGGATGTTATATTATATATCTAGTAGTATATATATTGGAGTGACTGATATTCCCATATATATATAGAGGATGAGACCCTATGCGCCCCCACATAATAGCGAATGACCTTATATAACACGATATCCTCCTCGAAGTGGGATTGGTATTTTTAATTTGTGCTAACATCTGTGGATGCACAAAAATAGTTGGAGGGATCCAATTGGATTCCTAAAAAATGTTAAAATTATTTTTATATGCAGTAATATGATATATTGAATAATCTTTGATAGATTATAGCATTATTTAAATTTATTTGGTGCCATGGTAATGCTGGTTTAGGTTTTGGTATTTTTAAAGAAACTATAGATATGTAATTTAATTTAAAAAGAAAATTAAAGGGGTTTGAGGTAAAAAAATAATTATAGTGAAATTAGAATTTATTTAAAGAAATGAATTTGGAGAAATAAATAGTTTGATTCGAATTTATATTTATAATTTTGGAATATTGTAAATAGAGATTTTCAAATAATGCAAATAAAAGGATTTCTAAAAATAGGATCTATGTGATATTGTTTAACAATAAAGAGGATTTATTTCTATAATCGAGGTTTAAAATAGTTTTGGAAAAAACTAAAAAGGAGACCTGAAAATCAAATCTAAAATTGATATTCCAGATTTAAAAAGAAATTTTAAATGACGACAAAGGAGGGAAAATATGAATTTAATTAGATTTGGAATATATTTGGGGTTAATTAGGAAAACTAAACTAAAAAGGGAAATTAATTTAGAAAATCGATTTGAAATCAATTAAGTATCGTGAAATTATAAACGAATTTTATAAATAGCGTATAGTAAATTATCATTGGATAAATAGGAGTTATAAATTCACGATGAGGATTTATAAGGAACCTATGTAAATTGGTTTAACAATAAAAAGTAGATTTATTTTTAGAAATGTGAAAAAGGAATTTATGGAATTAGAATGTGAATCAAACTAGAAATAAATCGAGAAGAATTTATTAATATTGGACTGGCTATATGGAAGTTGAAACTATATTTTTTTGAGAAATTAAGTTGTTTAAAAAAGGAATTCTGAAGTATTAACTAGAAAATTTAAAGTTTTTAAAGGATTTTCAGAAATTAATTATTTAGTTGCTTAAAATGGGTTTAAGTATATTTTAAATTATGAATTAAGTTAGTTTATATTAAATTGATTATTGTTTAAGAAGAAATCAATATTATTATTTCAAAGGAATAAATTATTTAATTTTATTATTATTTTTAATAACTTTTATTTAAAAAGTAGTTTTGTCTAAAGTTAACTTGGAAAATTATTATAGAAATTTCGTAAGTATTATTTTGAAAAATTTTAAATAAACTTTTTGAGAAGTAATGTTCTATTCACGTGGCGGAAATCAGAGGTAGTTAGTGCGTGCAGTTAAGTCTTGGATTTCTTTAAGATAAAGACGTAACCATTGAGATGTGATCTATGGTATGATATGCCAGTGGTACTTTCAATATTATTTTGAAAATGGTTTTTAAATATTTTTTGGAAAAGTTACTTTATGAATATACTAAATTCGATAGGATAAGCACATAATTTCGGATAAAGAGATCTGATTTATTTAAAATTTGAATTAAGTAAGACTTGGGGTTTTTTAGTGAAAAATAAAGAATTTGGTTGAATTGATTGTTTATTTGAAGTTAAATAACCGATTATCAAATCTGGACCTAAATATAAATTTAGAAATATTTGAAAGAAGTATGAGAATTATATGGTACAGTTACCGTTTGAGGTGGTATATTATACGTATAAACTCGTTCGTTCTTCTAGGACGTTTTTAAGGAAATCCATCCACTAATGGTTTGGAGGTGATCTCCAATCTTATTTTCGTCTGTTTATTTCCTAAAGAACCAGAGTTGAGTTTACCAAAAAGTATGGAATGTTGTTTCGAAGAGACCGGGATCAGATTTGTTATCTGAAAACCACTTCGATCCAACGAATGCGTTTTCAAAATAAAAACAAGAGCTGGAGTCGAAGATGGAGCAGTGAAGTGCAAGTGCTAATCTTTACTAATCCTGAGAGTGGTTCCAAAATGGATGTAGTAGGAATAGTGCCTTCGGTTCCGTTCAGACCGGAACGGACTTGTATGGATGAATGCTATAAATACATTGTCATTAGAGGACTATGATCATTCTAAGTGAATATTTCTAAAAAGGTAATCGTAACCTCTGGCCTCATCAATCGGGAATGACTGAAAAGTATGGGTGATGCAGCAAAGCTAAGTGGGTAGCATCCCATTAGCGTATGTTTATCACCTTTCTAGATACCCTCAGATATTATTACTATGATTGTGGAAGGAGCTCGGAAAGGGTGGGAACACCCAAAGTGATAGAATATTCGGTCTTTCCAGGTCAGGATAATCCGGTCTTGTGTAGTAGGGGATCCCGGCGTGGTCCTCGGTACGCTGTTCTAGAGGTGTACTGTGACGGGTGGTAATCCAGTACCTAGTCATTCACATGGAATCTGTTCCCCAATAAGCGTTGTACGGTTTTGATTGTGCCCAACTATGCTGGAGCGTGAGAAGAAAGCATTTTAGCTATTTGAAATAAGTATTTGTACTTAGACACTATTATAATATCAAAGGATTTGATATGAAATGTTTTTGTTATTGTAAGGTAAAAACCCATCGTGTTTATTTGTGGCATGGTCAGACGAGATACCTTTGATTTTCAAAGGATTTTGATAACTTTAATAATTCAAATCGAGTGTGTTTTCTCACGCTGGTTTTCCCAACTGACTCGGGTGTTATTCTATTATAATGCTCGGGTCAGATGAGTATTACAGATACATGATAGGATGCTATGGAGCTCATGAGACGAGCTGGACGACGAAGCGTATTATCCGTACTTGGTTTATATTCCGCTATGTATTGTAGCTGTACATTCAGCTTTTGTGAGGACAAGTTATTATAACTGTCCAGTTTATGCTATTGATTTGTGTTGTACTCTGATGATGTAATTTATAAAAATATTTATAGTTCTTTATATAAAGACCAGTTGTTGTCTATCATATATTGTTCCACTGTGATTATGAGATTATGTGGTGTTGTTTCTATTCTCTTCTTCTACCTCTTTCTTCTTTACCCTAACGATCTGGTATTTCTGGTATTCGATTGCTTGGCATGTAATATAGTGGACGTATTGATGTCGATTTTCAGAGGTAAAAAATTCACGTTCGTGACAAGAAGAGCTCTAAAGCATGGCAAGGTGTTTCAGATCATAAAATCAAGTTCAAACAAAATTTATCAAAAGATTTTGACATGATCAAGGTAAGGGTTTTTTATCAAAAATTATGAATGCCTCGAAGTTTAGCATTGCTCTATTGTATTAACAGTGAAAGAACAATACATACTTTTTCAACCTTTAAAAATCATTTTCTTTCGATTCATTTCGAATTAGCCGATGGTGCAAACTGATTAAATATTCATATTCGAGTATAAATTACACTAAAGTTAGTTTGAAGTTCGATCAGGCTATATATTGCATGAAATTGTAATATTACAGTAAACAACTTAGTTTTTAATGATTTTCGATAGGCTCAAAATGACGATTCATGTATATATTCATGATCGTCATAGGAAAATAGGATTTTAGGTGAAGGAATCGTAAATTCTAGTGGCTTGATTCATGATGGAGGGAGAGATGACCGGAATTTGGTTAAAAATTAATTTCCGATGATATAGGCGTTGAGGGGAGGAGCGGTTGGTTCGAGGAGGAGCATTGTGACAAGGCTGAGGGGTTCACCATGGCGCATTTTCGAAAAGGCTTGGATTGAGGAGGCGAGAAAATTTTAGGGCTTAAGGGCATGTTTCAGTTTGGGTTCGGTTTCTTCATCATGGAAAAGGGAGGTGGCATTGGAGTTTTCCGCACCTGGCATGGGAATGACGTGTGAAGTGGCGAACGTGCTGGTGGACATGGCAAATGCTACCGTGGCCGGAGGCGATGGGAAGTGGAAGATTCGGTGTCGTCTTCTCTTTATTTATGCCTAGACATGCTCGAAATTTAGGAAGGTAAGATCGGATTTTTTTAGGGAAGGTGACTTATGCGCGATGATGGCACACGGTTGTGGGAGTGATAGGCGATGGTTGACCGATCTCAAGCTGGTGGTTAGGTGAGTGGATCTTGCATGCACATATACACTATCACGCTTGCACAGGGGAGGCTCTAGGATTTGGGAGAAGGTGATAAAATTCTTGTTGATGGGTTGCCAAAGCGTAGGGCTGGGGTCTCGAGGCTTGCGAGATGGTTTTTGGATGTGTGACCGATGAAGGTAGCTAGGTCGATCGAAGTTCTTGGTTGAGTTTTGTTGGTTGCAACTGGAAATTGAAAAGGAAGAAGAAAAAATAAGGAAGGGAGGAGGAAAAAAGGGGAAACAGGTTTGGTATATTGGTGGGCTTCGGCCCAAAGAAGATATGGAGAAGATTTTAAATTTTAAAATCTTTAACTTTATAGATATTTAAAAAAAAATTAAAATGCTATAACTCGCCCATATGAAACCTAATTATCGCGATTCTTTTTGCAATGGGTTTGTATCGTCGAGTATTTCTATGCCATGAAGTTTGTTGTTAGATTTGACTAAGTGCTAATTTATGGCATTGTAAAACGCTCAAGTTTTAAATATAAAATGTTAAATTATATATATTTTTTGTAAATTTTAAAATGTCATAACTAATGCATACGAATTCCGATTGAAGCAAATTTCATTGCGATGTGGTCATATCGATGAACATTACATCATCATATGAATTGTTATCGGGTTTGAATAAGTGAAAAATTATGGTATATTTAAACGGATAGAAATTTAGTCACCCGATTTAAAACATATATTGTCGTTTAAATTTATATGACCCGTCTGTTGAAATGTTTTTCCCGGATAAAAATAATGATGAGTTAATTTAGGTTTATTACGATGTTTTGACATTTATTTAGCAAAATAAAACACTGTTCCACTAATTTTATTTAATTGGACCCCTGTTGGTAGAGAATCATTGTTCTACCATTATTGCCGAATATATCTGTTTTTGGACATTTACTAGCAGAAATAAAACCCTGTTCTGCTATTATATTCGTACGGACATCTATTTATTATCCTAATAATTATATTGGGCAATATGAAGTAAGTTGAATTGATTGTTAAAAATAAATTGATGTGAATATCTGTATCTTTTATTCTGGATTGTTATGGAATGAATGTAATTTGATTAAGTAATATTGAAATTAATAAGTCTTTTCCGATTTGGAGGTTGACTTTTGAATTGAAATTGTTTAAGGATGATTATTATTTTTAGTGATATTTTAAATTTAATTAATAATAATGATTCAAAGTTAATTAATTTATTATTTTTAAAATTATTTAAAAAGTATTTAATTATTATATTCAAAGTTATTTAATTATTTAAATTATTTAAAGAATATTTAATTATTAATTAAAGTTATTTTATGGTGATTTGTTAAAAGTTATTTATTACGTAAGGATTAATTAATATTAAGATATTATTATTATTCCAAAGAATTTTTTTTAAATATTAATAATATTTTAAAAATAATATATTATATATTAAACCTTTATAAAGGTGTGTTTTTCCTATATTAAACTTGGAGGATTTATATAGAAACTTCATAAGTATTATTTTAAGAAAATTATTAACTAAGTGTTCAGAATAAAGACGTATATACTTATTGAGGAAATCATTTATTAATTAAGTGTTCGAAATTTAGAAAATTATTAATCGAGAGGCAGAGATTGCCTACAGTTAAGTTTGGATCTCTTTAGAATAGAGACGTAATCATTGAGATACAAATCCATGGTTGATACCATAGAGTACTTTCCATATTTATTTAAAAGGTTTTTAAAATATTATTGAGGAAAGTAGTTTGTGAATATACTTATTCCTGTGAGATAAGTATATACTTTTGATTTAGAGGTTTAATTTATTAAAATTTAAATTAAGTAAGGCTTAGTGATTTCAGTGGAAATGAAATCTTTATTTGAATGATTGTTTATTTGATAGTTAAATAACCTACTATCAAATCTGGACCCAAAACATAACTTTGCAAATATCTAGTAGAAATACGGGGATTATATGGTACAATTACCATCGAAGGTGTTATACTTTACATATAAACTTGTTTCGTTCTTCTAGGACGATTATAAGGAAATCCGTCCACTAACTGTTAGAAGACGATTTCCGATCTTATTTTCGTCTATTTATCTCCTAAAGAACCGAGTTGAGTTTACCGGAAATATCAAACGTAGTTTCGAAGAGACCGGGATCGGATAAGTTATCCGAAAACCACTTCGACCCAACAAATACGTTTTCGAAATAAAGACAAGAGCATGGAATCGAAGATGGAGTATTAAAGTGCAAGGGCTAATCACTACTAATTCTGAGGATGATTCCAAAATGGATGTAGTAGGAATAGTGCCTTCGGTTTCATTCAGACTCAGAACTAACTTGTATGGATGAATGCTATCAGTACATTGTCATTAGAGGACAATGAGCTTTTAACTGTAAATTCCCTAAAGGTAATCTAGCCTCAAGCCTCATAAACCGGGAATGACTGAAAATCAGGGGAGATGCAGCAAGGCTAAGTGGGTCGCTCCCAATTAGGGTATGTTTATCATCTTTCTAGATAACCTCGGATATTATTACTATAGTGCATGGTAAGAACTCGGTAAGGGTGGGAACACCATAGGTGATAGCATATTCGGTTCTATCCAGGTTAGGGGTTGACCAGTCTTATGTTGTAGGGGATCCCAGCGAGGTTCTTGGTATATTTTTCTACATGTGTAGTGTGATAGGTGGTACCCTAGTGCCTAGTAATTATATGAGATCCATTCTCCAATACGTGCCTTTACAGTTTTGGTTGTATGGCCTAGTATGCTGAAATTTAATCAATGTAACAATTTCGACTATTTGAATAAGTATTTGTACTTAGACACTATTATAATATCACTGAATTTTCTGTAAAAGATTTTGGTTACCATAACGAAAAAAACCTGTCGTGTTTATGTGTTGCATGGTCTTACAGGATATCTTGATTTTGAAAGTTAAGATTATTATAATTCCTTGTGATTTAAATTCTCACGCTGGTTTTACCAAGCTGACCCGAGCATGGTTTTTCCTATATGCTATGGTCAAACCAAGCAAATTTTTCAGGTTTAGCTGGAAGGATTGGAGCTTCAGGGAAGGAGCTGGAGGCCCAGAGATGTAGTCACGTAGATGATTATTTTTCCGTTGCATTATAGTTGTGTTATCAGCAATTGTGGGGACATAATATTATAACTGTTCATGCTGAATAGGTTTCTATACTCTGAATGTTTGTATATGTATAATTAACAACTTTGTTTTGTGTAATATTTTTTCTATATTACATATTATTCATTTCCGCTGTGAGATTATGTGTTGTTTGGTTTTCTTTCTATCTTCTTTCCACTTTCTTTTTCTTACTATCTGCCTTTCTGTTCAATTTGGACTAGACAAGTGTGGTAAACTGTCAGTTCGAACTATACGGAAAAGTAGGTTATGACAAATTCCATTGCGAAGATATCGTAGCTAAGAGTCCAAAGCGGTTGATCGCGTCTGAATCTGACCTCGTATTAAATATATTTTGGGTTTATAAGATTTTAGAATTAAATAATATAATTATATTATTAATTATATCATTAACATTAATTAGTCCATATCAAAACCCTTAATCACCTTCATTAAAAACCCAAGCCGCATACATCGAAACTCTAACTCCATTCAACTTCAGATCCAAGCCGCCCTAGGCCACTTCAGGCCAATCGGCTGGTGGGGATGAGTTCATGTGGACAAGGCGCAGAATTTTGCTCTTGGGCCCAACACCTAATATTGCCTCTAGTGGTTAGAGCAATGGTGGCCATTGATGAGTTATTTATGGTTATGGTTTTGCATATGAAGGAGGGTGAGGTCCATATATAGAAATATATTAGATACTATTCACGCCTGAAAATTTAGACTCCAATCGAGGCGTGTTTACTGGCGTTCATATCCAAATACCCTTATTCCAAACTCAATGGAACTATTTTCAAGATCTAATTCCAACTTGTACAAAAGTTAACTTTTCAAGTCACTCGGTTTATGAACCAAACTAAACCTTCTAACTCAAAACCAAACGGTCAAAATATATTAATACTTAAACTCATTCTGGCTCGCTCGGACCATCCAAACCGAATGGAAGTAATCCTGAGTCCTAAAATGTTAATTAGTGAAAATCGAGTGTTCAGCTTATCAATAAAATAAACCAATTTATTATCTAAATATCTAAAATGTAAATATTCAAAGCAGCCTAAAAATATGGGTTGTTGCACTCTCCCTCTTTAAAAAGATTTCATCCTCGAAATCCTAAAGGACTAAGCAAAAATCCCAAACATCCAAGCATATTTGATGATATAAAAATCATCTTCAACTTATACCAAATCAACAATCTCCCCACTAATCTATCCTAGACACTATTCTACCTACATACTCATAAGTCAGCCAACATGGCACTCTTACCCGAATCGAGATAAAACATTCAATACAAATAAGTAACAACAACAGCGTCTATAGCAACATATTTCCATGTTGATACTAAAATTCCTAGGTCACTCGAGCTATTCCTAATAATCATCGCCACCGATTCTTATGACTATCGGTCATACCTAAAACAAATCCTTGCGCTGACTACCTTTCAACTTTTTCTTAAATTTTCAAAAAAATTCGGTAGCACCTCCTTTGCACGGCTAGATCAAAAAACAACAACTTGCGACATATGGCCTAAATCAACAAAAGAAAACAAAGCCCAAAAGTGGCCTTCCATATCCAGGGCATAGAATCATCCCATCAAAACAAAATATAAACATGTACTTATTAGTCGAGCAATCAAACCCTCCTCATGAAACCAAAAGCGTCAAACTTGCATTTGCTTCCACGAACATGCATTTTATTTATACATAATATCTAACCATATAACTTGCGAGTTCTAATATCAATAACCTATATTTATTAAAGTCCGTACGATGTACATATACCATCTATACGCAGTATCAAATCCGATCGCTCACTCGATTACACAAACTTCACTTTCAAATTTGTATCGCTCATTCGACCACTTTAATGCAGACTCTGATCTGGTTACTTGATTAAAACCCTCCATTCTCCTTACATAGCCATCTATTATGCTAGAAAAATTCAAAATCAAATCAAAAAGTCATACCAAGTGTTCACCATCAAGAATCGAGTGAATAATCCTGATTCAGACCGTTGTAAATCACCTCATAATCACGTACTCAAATCTGGATCAAAATAGTCATGGGAATAAATTGATCTGCGTATAACTTATATATGTATTTAATTGATTTCTTAATTGTGCAAATTATTTTTTATTCACATACATGTTAAATCATAATTTATTAACCCAGTAGTATTTCTTTGATACTAAAATTACTTACTATCCATTTCATTCAACTTATACTAAGATAAATTTCATTTCTTAACTCAAGTTTGTATTAGCATAATACTCTCCTATATCGAAAAGAGTATACATATACCAAATTTCATCTTATTTTACTTAACCCGAATGTTCAACAAATTTTTAATTTTTCTTTAACTTACTATCTCTTCAAAATTTATAAGCTACAAAAACTTATTTTCTTATGATTCCACCAAAAACACCTAGCTTCAAATTTCTACAACAATTTGGAAGTCCCGACTGTCCAAAATTGTAGAAAATTCCATTTCATTTCAATAAATGAAAATTATCAAACAACATATCAAAATGAGAGGCAAAACCAAACTACCCTAATGCACAGGGTACATGCATCTATATAATAACTTGACTGAACTCCAGACTTAAACACCCGATTTTTATTTCAAATCATTTTGAAATAACAATATAAATTTTTGCATATCAAATCATGCTTTTGGGTTCTGTTTATCTTAAACAACTTTAAACAAATTACCATGGTATCAATTCCCCCACTTAGAGACTCAAAGTGAGTTCGGTGCTTTTTATCTCCTTCAAATTTCTTTTCAAAAATATTTCCATTCAAAAATACTTTCAAATAAGGGTGCGTTTGACGCACTTCACTAATATGTTTCAAATTACACAAAACATCCTTCCCAAAAATAACTTACAGTCTCTATTTTCCAATTCCTTTATTTTACTTCCCAAATTACCCCTAGCCTCATCAAATAAATTCATGTATGTATTTTCTTTCCAATATTCATCGATTTTACAGTAAATCATTGTAACAACCCTGCTTTTGGAGATTACCTGTTAATAGTTATAATTTAATATTGTAAATTTAATAAAATTGGAAGTTTTATATTGTTTATTTGGAACAAACAATGAATTTTGAAAATAAAATGAGAAAAATAAAGTTTGGAACTTCATTTTATTTATTTGGACTAATGGTGATGGAGAATGATCTTTTTTTAGAGAAAATGAAATAATTTTTATAAATTATTGTCAATTACTTCTTTTAATAATTTTTAAATGAAGTATTTGATTTTTTGAAGGGTGTTTAATTAAGTAAAAAGATGGAAATTGGTTTAAAAATGAGTGTTGGTTATAAATAAAGTTTGGATACCGTTTGTAATATTTTTCTAAGTAAGAAAATAATTTTTATGGAATTTTAAAAGTCAAAAGTGTATGCTTTTGCATTTAATTGTGGAAATAGTGCATTTTTGTGAAATAAAAGATTTTAATAATAAAAATGTTTTATAAATATAAATTTATATTTTTATATGGTGGAAAATGATTTAGTTTATAAGTGTGTAAGTTTAGAATTTTATTTGTGTAAAAATTTGAAAGATAGTGGCATTTGCTAATTGCATATGTTTAAATATAAATATATGCATTTTAGTTTAAGCATGAATAAAAATTTGGACTTATTGTTTCTTTTGTTCATTTTGGGTCCAAGGCCCATTATAATCTTAACCAAGTTAGAAAAGAAGAAATTTAGTTCCTGTACGTTCATACTTCAGCTCCTCTTCTTCTTTCTTCCCTAAGACAAAAACAGTAAAAATAAAACCCTTCTTTCAAAATCAAATCTCAAACTAATTTTCTTCAATTCACGATGAAACTTCTTCAAATGATAGTAAATTGAAAGACTCTTGAAGACTAATTTCACCTTGAAGCTTCAATCATTCTTCAAAAATTTGGGTATTTGCTATCTAAATCAAAGGTGAGTTGAAAACTCACATTTTCTAGCATAATTGGAGATTTCAAGGTTAGAAATCTCAATTTGATTTTTATTGCATGTTCATTTGCAAAACCGCTATCAGTAAATTGGGCATAACTTTTTCGTTTTAAGTCGGAATTTGATTTCGTTTAATGTTCTGGAAAGAATGAAGAGAGGGTGATAACTTTTATGTTAAACACTTTCGAAAATTTTGATCATAGAAGGTCGAAAAACCCAATACAAACTCACTGGCCTGTAATTGTAAAACTGTGCTTAATACAGTTAGTAAATTGAGCATATCTTCCATTTTTCTTATCGGATTTGGATGATTTTTGAAGTTATGGAAAGCTTATTTTATGTGTGACAACTTTCCAGTTGAATACATTTGCATATTTTGAGCATAGTTTGACTAAAATTCTGTTGCAAACTCTCAGCTCTGTCACTTTAGTAATTACGTTATCCAAACTAAACATAGTTAGTAAATTAGACATATCTTCCTTGTCTCTTATCGGATTTGGGTGATATTTGAAGTTCTGGAAAGAATATTTTGTGTGTGACAACTTTTATGTTGAACACATTTGCATATTTTAAGCATAGGTTGACCGAAATCCTGTTACAAACTCTCAGCTCTGTCACTGTAAAATTGTGATTTTCTGTGCTAAGTGCTGTTGGAAATTTAAACATATCTTTTTCGTTTGATGTCAGAATTTGATGATTCTTGATGCTCCTGAAAGCTTAGATTATATGCTACAATTTTCATGTTTTGATTTTTGTCAAATTTTGATGTTTACATGGTCGAAAGTTCATTCTAGTATCGCTGTCCCGAAACTAAAACAACAGCTGTAGCGAAATTCATACCTGAAATTTGTTTTGGCCATATCTTTCATGTTTCTTATCCAAATTTAATAATTCAAGATGTTCCAGAAAGCTTAGACTTTGTGCTAGAAGTTTTATGTTTTGAGTTTTTTTGAAATTTCGAAGTTAGCTTGGTCAAAATTATATTTGTTTGTTGCTGTCTCGAGAGCAAAACAACAGCAATAACAATCATTGAACTGAGAATTGTATTAGCTTATTTGTGCTCCCATTCTTGTTAGATTTTGATGTTGTTTTTGAAATGTTTTGAGAGCTATGATGCCTATCAATAGGCTAGCTATATTTAGAGAATTTGAAATGCAAATTTAAATAGAATTTGAATTGACTTTGGGTTAAATTTGAATTGAATTCGTATTGAATTCAAGTTATCGGTCTTGAGTAATCTCTCTTGGTTTTCATTATTTTCGAGCATGATTTTCACTAAACCATTTTGAAGTGATTTTTGAAATAAATGGACATTTTAAATTATTATTACATTTACTTTAAAATTATTTTTCTAATTAAAATCTATTTATTTCCTATAATAAAGAAATTTTAAATATTGGTTTTATTAATATTTTCGGGAAAAAGTTTTAAAAGCTTGTTTTCTCAAATAAATTATTTTATATATAAAATGCACACTTTTATACTATTCGAACGTATGAGAAAGAGAATTAAACGATTTAGTAAAACACGTGGTATGGGACATGTGCGTTTACTATTTCGGTTAATTCCGGATTTGTACGATCGAAGCTATTTGAGATTATTGATTTTGAGATGGTTGCCATTTTATGGCATATTTTGATTTTTATAATTCCTATTTACCGGAATTATTTAAGATGGCCAATATTTGGCGAGTATTATGGTTTGGGATCTCCTAAGCAGGAGTATGGTCGATGAGAACCATCACGATGTTTTATTTACTTGCCAATGATATAAGACAAGTCTTGAGTATATGATTTCATATTTTGAGATTTATGGTTTATGAGGAACCATTACGATGTTTCCACTTGTCGATGAAATGAGACAAGTTATGATGTTATTTAACACTTGTCGATGAGATGAGACGAGTATGGTGTCTCTTTATCACTCGCCAATGAGATGAGGCGAGATATGATTTTATGAGTTTTATGATGTTCCTAGTGTGGCACCGACTAGCGGCTAGTAAATCGCTAAGTGCGAACGAGTGGTATGGGACACCCGTTAACACTTTTCGGATTCCTATCCGTGAGTTTGTGACACATTCACGATGTTTACCTAACAGAATTGCTTTGAGAGGTGTCAGCGACCTTGTCATGAGGACAAACTGCTTAGGGAGGTGTTAGCGACCTTGTTAGGGCTGACAAAATAGCTTGGAGAGGTGTCAGCGACCTTGTCATGAGGACAAACTGCTTAGGGAGGTGTTAGCGACCTTGTTAGGGCTGACAAAATGGCTTGAAGAGGTGTCAGCGACCTTGTCATGAGGACGAACTGCTTTGGGAGGTGTTAGCGACCTTGTCAGAGGTTTCGACCGTTCGAGAATGGCACGTGCAGCATCGCTTCGGCATGCAAATGGGATTTGGCCAATCCGGGGAATTTTTATGAGTTTTTGATTTTGATTTCACCAATTTTGAAATGATGATTTTACCTATAGCCTTGAGTTAGAGAAAGGCTTATATATATATATGTGTGTGTGTGTGTTGTTTTATGGTGATTTCGATATGGGGATTATAAACTCTTATTGAGTTTCATAAGTTTTTATTTGGAGATTATCATCGGCGATTGTTTATGTTATTTGAGTGTATTGTAGAGTTTACCTCTTTTGAGGCCTTTGTATACTTAAATGTCATTGTTTCACTTAAGTCATGAGTATGTGTATTTTCTATTGCCTCTTCTCATTTGAGAAGAATTATCACCTTGTATCTTATGCCTCATATTACCTTCTATCCTTATGAACTGATTGTTTTAGCTAGACTGACCCGCGTATTTTATACTCGGGTCAGACCGAGTTGTTTCAGGTTAGCAATCAGTTACGGGACTTAGCTTTGATGCATCTGCTTGGATATCAGCCTAGCACTTTTGTGTAGTTTATATTTCTTTCCGCTTGACTCTGATATGTATTTGATTAGATGTATATAGTGTGGTCTCTGTACCACTTTTGTATATTAGTTTGTATCATACTGGGATGTATCTGTGTATATGTATTTATATATATAATGATTACTGTTCTGTGATGTGATATGCATTCTGTTATTGTACTTTGTTCTGATAGATCCATTAACCACCTATAGTTTTGTATTAAACATTTATTGGATATGTCGATCCACTTGAAATAGAAAAAAAATATACAGCATTTATCGACGTATGCAGTAGATATTAAGACAAGATTATAGATGGTCGCTCCTAACCAGCCCTATTCTCCGCATTAACAGACAGAATTACTCAGTAATTCTCTTTGTTAATGTGGGACTTTGGGTGGGGCGTCACAGCTTGGTATCGGAGCGAGGTTCAGAACAAAGTATGATAAACACAGAACAGAAACACATATAAAGGTACATCTAAGTGTAATACAAGTGTTACGAATTCCTTAATCATCGTGTCCTTTACCTTATCGTGCCTTTTGGAGTAGATAATTTGGGATATGTCTAGGAATATGTTTTATTCCGAAATATTCCCAAATTTAATTGATGACATCTTATCTTAGGAGTAATCTTAATCGTGATTGTTTTATTCAAGTCCTCTTCAATACGGGTGCTTGACACCCTTCCGTATTGAAGGAGTTTGTTGATGATCTTTGACGTTCTTATTTTGTGATTTCTTAGAGGATTGCGAATCCTATTGAGGGGATCTGCAATATTTGGTATGATGTTAAGGATTTTGGATTTTTCTTCCTTATAGCTTATCTTTTCAAGTGAATTAGCATGCTTTTTCCTCTTTAGAGTTTGGAATAATTTGAGTTAGGGTAGCTTGGGTATTTTCTAGTTGCATTCTGTAATCCAAAGGAAGCTAAAATTAGGTATCCTAATTTTAACTGATTTGTTGTTTCTTTCTCTTCGGAATGTTATTGATGATTTTGAAGTGTCTGTATTCACTCTTGAGTTTTGAGATGTTGATGATCTATCTCAAATTCCTGTCATTGTGACTCTGTTGGTTTCTGTGTGTCCGTTTTTGGTATGACACACAATCGGGCAATCGAATATTGTATTGACTTCATTCTCGGTTCTTGGCCTGTCGGTCGTCCTTCCATGAGGATGTCCACTAGGGAAATGAGGTGTTTTTCAAAAGAAAAAAAAATCAAACTTAAGATATGTTTCTAAGAGAAATTAGTTTATATTTTGGGGAAAAAAAAAATATTTTAAGTATTATATATGAGGTATTTCTTTTTAAAGAAAATGAATTTTTGTGTTGGGTTGTCCGTCTAGTGCTTTAAGAATTCTGGTCGATGCGTTTGGCCAATGTTATCGATAGGGATTTCCTAAACGCTGTGATGAGACAGTCAGACACGGTAAATTTAGTTTTAATTAGAAAATTTTGATAATAATTAATAGGGTAGAGTATTAATTTTTTTTAATTGTTTAATAAAACCATTGAACCATGGTGAGTGTTGGAGGAGTGGCGAGGCATTTTTGATCGTTTGATCAACTATGCAGCCAATCGATGGGGTCATTCACTATAAATCAATGGTGAGGCAACACCCTTATATTATTTGAAATTTGAGAAATTAAATATGGTAATTTGTGTAAGTAAAGTGAATAATTTTAATTAAGGGGTTGTCTTAATTAGAAGAAAATATCATTTGATGTTTTGATTGATAAAATGATGTATTTAGGGTAAAAGAATACATTGGTTTGAAAATTAAATTATTAATTGAATATTTTAGTACAAGTTATTAATGATGACTATAAAAATTTATTTTGATGGATAATCAATAATCATCTCTTTATAATGCAAGAAATTAGTATATCTTCGAAAATGAGTTTTCATAGTTAATTGTTTTTAAAGCTAGATTTTGGAAAGTAATGAACATATTTCCACTTAATAAAATGTTTTGTGGTGATTATGTAAAGTTGATCATAATTTTATATGTCTTAGCTTTCCAGCAAAAAAAAAGGAGGATCATTTAATAAATGATTTATCCAAAAGCTTGTTTGAAATTGTAGTTTGAAATTAAAATGGTTTGGGAGAATTTCAAATTTCAAATTGATTTTAAAAGCTGAAAATTTCATTTAGAAAAGTAATGTACTAAAACAGCGATAACTAGAGATTTATTACTCCAAATGAGCTCAATCTTTTTGCAGATGAAAGAGATGTCAGTAAGCTATAGAGTTTCTTTGTACCACTTTTAAATATTTTACTATTTACTAAGTCTAAAATGGGTTTGAATGGAGATAGGCAATTCTGCCCTATTACAAAATTCTCTAAGATTAAGCTGAAAGTAAATTTAACATAACTTTCAAACCGTAAATCTGATTTTGATGATCTTTATATTGCCGGAAAGCCCAGACTAATTAGAACAACTTTCATTCTATAAAATTCTTCAAATTTTGTTGTTTTCTCGGTAAAAATAGGTCTTCTTTACAGCATGTCTGAACTGAAATTAATTTATTTCCCCTCAATAGTTAAGTGTAGCATTTCTTATTTATGATCATGAACTAATATCATCTATGTGAGTTAAGTACAGGTGAAAATATGATAGATGGAATATATTTTGATCAAAAAGATTATAGATGTAAGTTTGTGCAAAATCACTTTAAAATGCTTAAAGGGAAAGGTATGTTTTCGGATTAATTTTAAGTGTTAAATAATGATATATATTGTGTTTCCGACCTAATGGTCGATGTATATTATATAATTTATTTTTGTAATATTGTATATGGCTCTCCGTTCAAAGGAGACTCCGTCAATTTTTTCGAAAATTGCAAACACTTAGAAAATTTGAGAAACAAATTGAAAAATAATATGTTGCAAACTAGAGTGTACCTGTGGAAGAATTAGAGAATAACAACTTAAACTTTATTTACACTAGTGAAGAGTAATAAATTTAAAATCTAAGTAAGAAGTTTTGAAAAGAAAAATTTCAAGTGTTGAAAATTGTGGTTATAACTATAAAGTATCGATCTTTTGGAACACTAAGAATTTTTGATTGAGAGTATATACATATATTTTAGTTCCTTATGAGTATCTTACTCTTGTGCTATTTTCTAATGACGTGCATTTATGCGGTCATTCGAGTTTGAAACCACCTTTTGGTTGAACTATCTTGCCTCTATTATGTCTATCCTGTATTGGTGTTGTTCCTTCCGTAGTGTCATACGGAAAGATCATATCGATAATCATCTTGTTGATTAGAGTTTGGGTTGAAGTGTGCTAAATCCCGACTCTACTTGAGGAGCTTATGAGAAATCAATCTCATTTGATTGATCCTTTTTCTTGCATCTTGTTGTGCTCTTATTCGGAGTTGTGACGCCTTCGAAATCTTATGTGCTGATTGAAAAATTCAGCGGTTCGCTAATTCCATATTTGCACTTTAAAAACCACAGAATTAATCGAGCAATCTTATCTTGGTCTTCTTTCATCCTGAGTTGAAAGTGAGGAATTGTGATCTTGTGCCTGTCTATCCTTCTACGATTGATGAAATACTTATGTTGAATACAAACTCTTCTTTAGAAATTGCGAGGACGCAATTTTGATAAGGGGGAGAGTCTGTAACAACCCTGCTTTTGGAGATTACCTGTTAATAGTTATAATTTAATATTGTAAATTTAATAAAATTGGAAGTTTTATATTGTTTATTTGGAACAAACAATGAATTTTGAAAATAAAATGAGAAAAATAAAGTTTGGAACTTCATTTTATTTATTTGGACTAATGGTGATGGAGAATGATCTTTTTTTAGAGAAAATGAAATAATTTTTATAAATTATTGTCAATTACTTCTTTTAATAATTTTTAAATGAAGTATTTGATTTTTTGAAGGGTGTTTAATTAAGTAAAAAGATGGAAATTGGTTTAAAAATGAGTGTTGGTTATAAATAAAGTTTGGATACCGTTTGTAATATTTTTCTAAGTAAGAAAATAATTTTTATGGAATTTTAAAAGTCAAAAGTGTATGCTTTTGCATTTAATTGTGGAAATAGTGCATTTTTGTGAAATAAAAGATTTTAATAATAAAAATGTTTTATAAATATAAATTTATCTTTTTATATGGTGGAAAATGATTTAGTTTATAAGTGTGTAAGTTTAGAATTTTATTTGTGTAAAAATTTGAAAGATAGTGGCATTTGCTAATTGCATATGTTTAAATATAAATATATGCATTTTAGTTTAAGCATGAATAAAAATTTGGACTTATTGTTTCTTTTGTTCATTTTGGGTCCAAGGCCCATTATAATCTTAACCAAGTTAGAAAAGAAGAAATTTAGTTCCTGTACGTTCATACTTCAGCTCCTCTTCTTCTTTCTTCCCTAAGACAAGAACAGTAAAAATAAAACCCTTCTTTCAAAATCAAATCTCAAACTAATTTTCTTCAATTCATGATGAAACTTCTTCAAATGATAGTAAATTGAAAGACTCTTGAAGACTAATTTCACCTTGAAGCTTCAATCATTCTTCAAAAATTTGGGTATTTGCTATCTAAATCAAAGGTGAGTTGAAAACTCACATTTTCTAGCATAATTGGAGATTTCAAGGTTAGAAATCTCAATTTGATTTTTATTGCATGTTCATTTGCAAAACCGCTATCAGTAAATTGGGCATAACTTTTTTGTTTTAAATCAGAATTTGATTTTGTTTAATGTTCTGGAAAGAATGAAGAGAGGGTGATAACTTTTATGTTAAACACTTTCGAAAATTTTGATCATAGAAGGTCGAAAAACCCAATACAAACTCACTGGCCTGTAATTGTAAAACTGTGCTTAATACAGTTAGTAAATTGAGCATATCTTCCATTTTTCTTATCGGATTTGGATGATTTTTGAAGTTCTGGAAAGCTTATTTTATGTGTGACTTTCCAGTTGAATACATTTGCATATTTTGAGCATAGTTTGACTAAAATTCTGTTGCAAACTCTCAGCTCTGTCACTTTAGTAATTACGTTATCCAAACTAAACATAGTTAGTAAATTAGACATATCTTCCTTGTCTCTTATCGGATTTGGGTGATATTTGAAGTTCTGGAAAGAATATTTTGTGTGTGACAACTTTTATGTTGAACACATTTGCATATTTTAAGCATAGGTTGACCGAAATCCTGTTACAAACTCTCAGCTCTGTCACTGTAAAATTGTGATTTTCTGTGCTAAGTGCTGTTGGAAATTTAAACATATCTTTTTCGTTTGATGTCGGAATTTTATGATTCTTGATGCTCCTGAAAGCTTAGATTATATGCTACAATTTTCATGTTTTGATTTTTGTCAAATTTTGATGTTTACATGGTCGAAAGTTCATTCTAGTATCGCTGTCCCGAAACTAAAACAACAGCTGTAGCGAAATTCATACCTGAAATTTGTTTTGGCCATATCTTTCATGTTTCTTATCCAAATTTAATAATTCAAGATGTTCCAGAAAGCTTAGACTTTGTGCTAGAAGTTTTATGTTTTGAGTTTTTTTGAAATTTCGAAGTTAGCTTGGTCAAAATTATATTTGTTTGTTGCTGTCTCGAGAGCAAAACGACAGCAATAACAATCATTGAACTGAGAATTGTATTAGCTTATTTGTGCTCCCATTCTTGTTAGATTTTGATGTTGTTTTTGAAATGTTTTGAGAGCTATGATGCCTATCAATAGGCTAGCTATATTTAGAGAATTTGAAATGCAAATTTAAATAGAATTTGAATTGACTTTGGGTTAAATTTGAATTGAATTCGTATTGAATTCAAGTTATCGGTCTTGAGTAATCTCTCTTGGTTTTCATTATTTTCGAGCATGATTTTCACTAAACCATTTTGAAGTGATTTTTGAAATAAATGGACATTTTAAATTATTATTACATTTACTTTAAAATTATTTTTCTAATATAAAATCTATTTATTTCCTATAATAAAGAAATTTTAAATATTGGTTTTATTAATATTTTCGGGAAAAAGTTTTAAAAGCTTGTTTTCTCAAATAAATTTTTTATATATAAAATACACACTTTTATACTATTCGAACGTATGAGAAAGAGAATTAAACGATTTAGTAAAACACGTGGTATGGGACATGTGCGTTTACTATTTCGGTTAATTCCGGACTTGTACGATCGAAGATATTTGAGATTATTGATTTTGAGATGGTTGCCATTTTATGGCATATTTTGATTTTTATAATTCCTATTTACCGGAATTATTTAAGATGACCAATATTTGGCGAGTATTATGGTTTGGGATCTCCTAAGCAGGAGTATGGTCGATGAGAACCATCACGATGTTTTATTTACTTGCCAATGATATAAGACAAGTCTTGAGTATATGATTTCATATTTTGAGATTTATGGTTTATGAGGAACCATTACGATGTTTCCACTTGTCGATGAAATGAGACAAGTTATGATGTTATTTAACACTTGTCGATGAGATGAGACGAGTATGGTGTCTCTTTATCACTCGCCAATGAGATGAGGCGAGATATGATTTTATGAGTTTTATGATGTTCCTAGTGTGGCACCGACTAGCGGCTAGTAAATCGCTAAGTGCGAACGAGTGGTATGGGACACCCGTTAACACTTTTCGGATTCCTATCCGTGAGTTTGTGACACATTCACGATGTTTACCTAACAGAATTGCTTTGAGAGGTGTCAGCGACCTTGTCATGAGGACAAACTGCTTAGGGAGGTGTTAGCGACCTTGTTAGGGCTGACAAAATAGCTTGGAGAGGTGTCAGCGACCTTGTCATGAGGACAAACTGCTTAGGGAGGTGTTAGCGACCTTGTTAGGGCTGACAAAATGGCTTGAAGAGGTGTCAGCGACCTTGTCATGAGGACGAACTGCTTTGGGAGGTGTTAGCGACCTTGTCATAGGTTTCGACCGTTCGAGAATGGCACGTGCAGCATCGCTTCGGCATGCAAATGGGATTTGGCCAATCCGGGGAATTTTTATGAGTTTTTGATTTTGATTTCACCAATTTTGAAATGATGATTTTACCTATAGCCTTGAGTTAGAGAAAGGCTTATATATATATATGTGTGTGTGTGTGTTGTTTTATGGTGATTTTGATATGGGGATTATAAACTCTTATTGAGTTTCATAAGTTTTTATTTGGAGATTATCATCGGCGATTGTTTATGTTATTTGAGTGTATTGTAGAGTTTACCTCTTTTGAGGCCTTTGTATACTTAAATGACATTGTTTCACTTAAGTCATGAGTATGTGTATTTTCTATTGCCTCTTCTCATTTGAGAAGAATTATCACCTTGTATCTTATGCTTCATATTACCTTCTATCCTTATGAACTGATTGTTTTAGCTAGACTGACCCGCGTATTTTATACTCGGGTCAGACCGAGTTGTTTCAGGTTAGCAATCAGTTATGGGACTTAGCTTTGATGCATCTGCTTGGATATCAGCCTAGCACTTTTGTGTAGTTTATATTTCTTTCCGCTTGACTCTGATATGTATTTGATTAGATGTATATAGTGTGGTCTCTGTACCACTTTTGTATATTAGTTTGTATCATATTGGGATGTATCTGTGTATATGTATTTATATATATAATGATTACTGTTCTGTGATGTGATATGCATTCTGTTATTGTACTTTGTTCTGATAGATCCATTAGCCACCTATAGTTTTGTATTAAACATTTATTGGATATGTCGATCCACTTGAAATAGAAAAAATATATACAGCATTTATCGACGTATGCAGTAGATATTAAGACAAGATTATAGATGGTCGCTCCTAACCAGCCCTATTCTCCGCATTAACAGACAGAATTACTCAGTAATTCTCTTTGTTAATGTGGGACTTTGGGTGGGGCGTCACAATCATCAACAATTTTATTATCAACAAATCGACAATTTAATTATTAACAAATTGATTTATAGAAGCATTGTAAATCCAATTTCAACATTTGGATTTCGAAATCGAACATCAAAATCAAACTAAAACTACAAATCTTTATATTTTCTTAATTATTGCACAGTGTTCTTCAATGTTATTGTTATACTGACGTTTTAGTTTTCAATAATCATGAAAAAGGTTATGCAAGAATTTTCAACAAATAATTATTAGTTTTTAATTTTCTGCTGATATTGATAATATCAGTAAAAAAATTGCAATTGTTCACAATACTTGCAGAATTTTCTGCAATTATTGTGAATAATTGCTTAGAATAATGCTATAATGACCCACTATTTCAAACCATTCAAATCGATAGTCATCCACACATGTCGAACTTGAATTGCTCTAAATAACATATTGTAAATTTATAATTGGAAAAACTTAGCATATATAGTAAATAAATCAATCATTGAATCACAGGCACAAAGTTTACAATAATAAGCAGCGGAATAAAATAACTAGTAGTTCATAAGCTATTAAAGAAATAACAAAGTCCATAGCACAATACAATAGAAATCCCAGTACACAAAAGTTTCTAGTGCAAAGCAAATGACCAGTTTAAAACATACAACTGAAAATATAAAAGTAACTGAAAGCTGAAATAGATAAGATAGGTCTTCCAAGCAAACTCCAAGCTCCAAACATGAGTTCCAAAAGCTGTGACACTCAGGCTGATCCGAGCGTAAAGAAAATACAAAATACTCGAGTAAGGATTAATATTCTTATGCTAGTAAATCAAACTTAAGTGAAACGTCAAGTAAATGCAATATAACTTAAAGAATGTTGGGATCCCATCCTTTAAGGATCTGATAGACTATCTACATACATAATACAATATGCTACATATATAATCTCCATGGTAAAGTAAAATATCAACATAGCGTTAAGGTGTTACCCATATCCCCTTTAATACATTAATATATTCGCAGAGTCTATACAATACCGTACTCTCCTCCATAAATTGGAGGTTTACACAGAGGGCACTCTATGGGTATGGTACAAAACAACTCGTAGAAGGTACGATAAGGCATGTGACAAGGCATGGGAAGCAATGCCAGGGTAGGATTCTACCATTGGCACTCCCGTACTAGTTGTAATGCATAGCAGCTACTACCGCCCACCTCGATACACACTCCCAAATCAAAGGTATGTACATCAAATCGAATCACAAAAGTAATAGATGTTCTGAAGAAATGTGTCCGATAGGATATGCGACCTCACTTGGTCCGACATAGCTCTGTTTTAGCCACATCAAGCCGACTCGAGGGAGTAGGGGCTATGTAAAATACCACAGATTCGTTCGCCAACCATCCTACTTCATTCTGAGATCTCCACCACGTAAACAGTTGTCAAAGTGGTTTTCGATATTGGCAGAGAGTATGACAATATCCGATCCCGATCTCTTTAACAACTAAACGCTTATTTCACACCGTGGTCATTTATAAAATTGCATTATAAATATTATATAAAATCTCAAACACAAATTTAAATAAAAATGAATATTTAATTTTAAATCTATTTAAATTTTAAAGTATCCATTTAATCACCTTTTATTAAAACAAGTTATAAATCATTTCCAAAATCATTAGGTTTTGAAGGAATCTTTATTTAAATTTAATTAATAACTAGTTTAAGTTACCAATAAAATTCCAATGTACCTTCCCAACCTTTTATTTATTAAAGTTATAAAATCTATTATATATAAATTAAATGAACCCTTTAAAAATAATATGTATATTAAATAAAAATTAATTTTTATGAAATTTAAAATAAATTAAATTTTTACTTATCTATTTAAAATCTTATTTTATATATTTTAGAAAATAAAACCATACATAAAATTTCACCAATTACTTTTAAATTAAAGTCATAATTTTTTTCTATTTCCAAAATCAACATTTTAAGGTTATAAATTTTACGACAAATAATACTTACTACATTTCAAAATCAAACTCTTACATTTCCTTTCAAATATTTTGAATCATTCTTCAAAAATAGACCAACGGTGTCCGTATAAAATTTTCTATCCTATGGTAAAGTGATACGGATGTTCGTTATTTCAATCCGTAATAATTTAAATTTACGGATTTATATTACTAAATCTAAAATCCTAAAATTTCAATCATAACTGAAAATCACTTGTGTTTATCATTTAAACCTATATCGAGTTTTCTCCTTTTCTAAAGTCCGTTCGAGTATGTATCATTTCAACCCATAGTGATTTCTAAGATTAGGGAACTTGCAAAGTGAGAAAAATAACATAACAATTACTGGCATCTATGATCGATAATAATAACAGTTATATAAAATAATCAATTAACATATAATGGTGTCAATTTCCATAAGTGATCAATTTAAATAACAGCTATCATATTTAAAAGTTAATAGTTAGCAATTCAGTTATTAACAGTACATTTTAAATTATCATTTTCTATGAAATCAATTAAATAAGCATAAAAATATTTGTCGTGAGTGATTGCTCACCTTCCGTGGCTAGAGAACGATGGGATTGAAAAATATTGATACGGATAAGGACACGGCATGGCACTTCAAATAACTATGACAAACAGAAACAAAATTCGGCACGAGAATTCGATGACAAACAAATATATATATATGCGAAAAATACATACATTTTTTTATAGATATTTGAAGGAACACTTGTATATATACAACACATATCATTCAATTGACATCAGCATATGCGTATTACATATATATATATATATATATATATATATATATAACATATAGGCTATGATTAAACGAATTCTCTCTGCCAACCTGACATATACATGTGCTCGAATACGCTAGCAATATATATATATATATATATATATATAACTGTCATATCAAAGCTTGCGCACAACAAAGCCTATATATAGGCTTATGTACAGCAGTTAGATGGACTGCTATATTTATATACGTCAACATATGTTTCAGTCTAAAACATAGCATAATGTAATATACTTGAGCCTAGATGAATGTGCAAAATGCAATATACACAGCATATATAAACGTATATATATGCCGTGTGTGATATGTATATGTATATCTGTGTGTGTTTGTATGTATATATATATATATATCACTGCAATTGACATATATAAACAAACCGCTTAGCTAGTAAGGAAATGGCCAACAGAGGAAAAGATGATCGGCCAGGAGAAGGTAGGTCGGAGGCGGTGGCAAGGATGGGTAGGGGTCGGTTATGGGTTTGGTGTCATTAGAGGGGGTGCTTTGGGTTTCGAGAGAAGTTGCTGTGAAGTTGCTGCTTGGTGGCTGCAGTCGAATTTTCGACGGTGGTAATGGCGTTTGGATCAGGAAGGCATGGGCTGCGGGTTGGCTTGGTAGCGTTCGGTGTCGAAGTGGCAGGCGACGTGGTGATGGATTTGGTTTTGAAGTGAGAGGCTCGGGTTTTTAGGAGAGAAATCACGTGCCTGATAAAACAAAGGAGCTTGGTTGAAATGAAAAGGAGGAAAAAATAATAATATCCGGAGGAGAAGAAAGTGCTACGGAAGGAAATGATACTTACTCTCTCTTTTTCGAAATGAACATATGAGCTAAATGAAAAGGCACTCCAATATAAAAAAACACTGTAATATGAAGGGCCAACGTTGCTTCCAGAATTTATTAAAGCAATGACCGATGGTTTTACTCGGCTGGAAATGGAAAGGCAGAGAAAAATCAAAAGACACAAATACGGTATCGATACGCCGATTTTTCTACGTGTCGGATGTCAAAATACTGGATTGAATATACCGTGGAGATAGAAATCAACGATATCACCGATATGACCAATTTATAAAAACTCGATTTTTCCACTACTGAAAATGCTACTAAAATGCCTAAAATAAGATAAAAGGAGCTATAGCAGTTTAAATTTGATGAATTGAATTATGACGTCACACTTGAAAATGTTTTACAATTTTATTATATAAAGATATCCAGCTTTTGGAAATTAAAATTTCACTAGATAAACTGATAAAATTTATATTCGAAATTACATAAATAAATTAACTTCCATATTTTTCATTAAAACTTTATTATTGACTATATTTAAATAGACGCTTTTCAAATATCCAATTTTTATTTCAAAATTTTATTGTTAAAATTTCAAGTAAAATTAATTAATTTCGTTATGAAATTTGCTAAAATTTCAAGTCGTTAAAATAGTAGAAAATGTAATAAACAAAAATAATCATTGCAAATTTTTTATAGAACTTATGAGGATTAAATTCAGCTTTCCCTACAACTATTCATAAAAATTGCAGATAAACATGTACTTATTATGATTTATTGTACGTATTTCTGTAATTGTTCTTTATAATTGCATTGTAACTAGCACTTATTCATATAAAATTATTTCAATCCTAAAAATGATATTTATAACTGCAAATAAAAAAAATAAAGCATTATGCTGAATAATTGCTTACTTGTCAGCAGTTATTCAAATAAATTCATTTCATGTATGTCTACAATTATTCAGAACAAAAGCTAACTTATTAGCAATTATTCACTTAATATCATTTATATTTATCTTCCTTACGATTATTCATAATAATTTCAGAGATGTATGCAACTGTTATGAATAATGGCATGTATATCAACAATTATTTTTAATAAATCCTTACATATTAGCAATTATTCAACTAATTTCAATTCAAAAAAGTCATTTATAACTGTAAATAATATAAAAATCATTTTATATTAATAAAGAATATTATGTACGTATTTTTCTACAGAGATCCATAATAATTGCAGAGATGTCTGCAACTATTCTGAATAATTGCATATATGTCTTTAATTATGCTGGATAATTGTTTACTTGTCCACAATTATACAAATAAATTTATTTTAGCGTATGTTTGAATTGTTGCTTACTTGTTAGCAGCTATTCACTTAAATCATTTATATTCTTCAATGTATGTCTACAATTATTTCAATTCAAAAAAATTCTTACAGCTCTAACATATATTATTACATTTTTTACTACAAATATTGATCATATTTGTAGTATTTTAAGCAAAATTCTCGATATCTATAGAGTTTTCTTCAATTATTAATAATAATTGCATCAATAACTACAAGTATTCAGAATCTTTACATAAAAATAAGCAAATATTTGCTGAGAAAAATCTTACATTTATGTTTGTACTAGATGTTTTACTGCAAAAATTGACAATATTTGCAGTATTTTATGCAAGTATTCTCAAATCTGCAGAATTTTCTACAAATATTAAGAATAATTGCAAAAAAAGCTGCAAATATGGTAATATTTGCAGTGTTTATGCAATACTATGAATATTTTCATAAAAACTTCAAACATTAAACTGTAGTCATTTCTCACTATCATTAATGAATTTTGTAACAACCCGTTAGTCCGCATAATTTAAGCTGACAATAAAGCACACATGTCCAACCAAAGAAAGATGGATAGTTATAGAAAAGAAAGAAGAAAGAAGAAGAGAATAAAAGAAGGGGAAAGAAATTAAAACAATACAGAATCTCACAATCGTAGCAGAACAACATATAATATTAATGATTTTTACAAAAGAGAAACCGTTATATACTTACATCCATCAGAGTATAGCAAAAATCACAATCATATGTCTAGACAGTTATAACTGCCTATCCTCACAAATGCTGATAATTTCAACAACAAAGCAACAAAAAATAAACATATACGTGAATATGACTTGAAGACCTCCAACTCTTCTCCTGAGCTCCAATGCACCCAAAGAAAATCTGTATATATGCTCGGTTTGACCCGAGCATTATAAAAAAATAACAATCGAGTCAGTCTGGAAAACCCGAATAAGAAAACACACCCAATTTAAATTTAAAGTTACAAAAACTATTGAAAAGAAAAGTATCTCGTAAGACCATATCGCACATAAACATAGGCGGGTTTTACCTTACGATAACTAAAATATTTTCTATAGAAAATCCGTTGATATTATAATGTTGTCTAAGGATCAAAGTAAAATATGAATATAGCTGAAATGCTTGCATCTTACATATCAGCATAGTAGGGCACAACAAAGTCCGTACGGCGCTTATTGGAGAATGGATTCCATGCAATGATTGGGCTACTGGGGTACTATCATCGCGGTGCATATCTAGATAAAATAACACCGAGGACCTTGCATGGATCCCCTGCCAACACAGAACCGGACTACTACTTGACTAGTAGAACTGAATATGATCACCCCTCCATTAATGGGCCCCGAAGCATACAAATGAGATATAATATCGACTCTATATAAGGATGATCATACCCTACTCGGGAGCGACCCACTTAGCCCTGCTTCATCTCTCTTATTTTAGTCATTCCTGGTTGATGAGGCTTGAGGCTACATTTTACCTTTTATATAGCACTTCCCACTTGGAATGGTAACATTGCCCTCTGGGCAATAATGCAATGCCAGCATTCATCCATAAAAGTTTCTTCTAGGACTGAACGAAAATCTTGAGAGCTCCATCTTCAGTTCCATCATCTTCAAGATGTCTTCACTTCGAAGTGCTTGAGTTGGATCGAAGTGTTTTTCGGAAAATATACCCAACCCTGGTCTCTTCGAAACAACTTTTGATAATTTGTTGAAACTCAATCTCGATTCTTTAGGAAATAAATAGTCAAAGATAAAAGCGAAGATCACCTCCTAATTGTTAATGGACGTATTTCCTTATCATTTGTCCTAAGAGGACAAAACGAGATTTATACGCACAGTACAACATCATCGAAGATGACTATGCTACATAATTCGTGTTTCTTCTGGATATTTCTAAAGTTACGTTTTGGGTCCAAATTCGATAGTCAGTTATTTAACCATCGAATAACAAACATTCAATCAGGAATTTAATTTCACAGTGAAAACAAACATTGGTTAATCACATAAGCAACCACTAGCATCTTTTAATAAATATTTTCATTTATAAATTTCATTCTGTAAATATTGTTTCAAAATCATTTTACAAAGATATATAAATATATCCATATATCTGTATATTTCAACACTTGGAAAAATGTTCATATAAATCTCAAAGGCATAACCATGCCCACCAAACACTAAGGAAGATTTCCTTTTCAGAAAATTATAAATCATTTATAAACTTCATTATAAAATTATAAAACCAGCTATAAACCATTTTATAAATCTCAGGAAATCAATTATAATCTCTTTTATAAATTCCAATCACTTGTCTTTTTATACATTTCTAAAACTTCATTACAATCTCAATGTAAATCCATAAACTATGTATAAAACTCCTTTTATGAATCTATAAAATCCGTTTATAAAAATTTAAAAGCAATTATGATCTATTTTATAAATCTATAAAACCACGTATAAAACTATTTTATAAATCCATGAAACCCTTTATAAAACTATATTTATAAATCTCGAAACATTTATTAAGAAACAGATAATCCTTTACTTCAAATCACTATTATATAATAATAATTAATAATAATAACATTATAAATAATAATAGTTAATAATTCCAAAACATTTCTATAGATAATAATTAATAATTTCAACCATTATAAGTAAACAATAAAAATTAGTCTCTAACTTTATTATAAATAATATTAATTAATTTCCAAAACATTATTAATAAATCATTGTTATTAATTTCAAACCATATTAATTATTTAAATAATTAACTTTCAAAATATTAAAAATATTGATGAATTACTTTAAAACAATATTAAATATAAATTAATAAGCTTTAAACGGTACTATATTTCCTTGATAAAAATCCATACTTAAATTTCCACATAATCAATTCCATATTTATAAAACTATATTTTTGAATCTCTTTCTATTTTATAAAACTTTCTTTCATAAATTTCTTTTTATTATGAACCCCATTCATAACTCCATCTACAAAAATTCCCATTTTAAACATTAATTACAATTCGCTTATAATGTTGCTTTCATGATCTATGAGTTTCTTTTATAAATTCCTTTCTATTTATAAAATATCATTTAACATCTCCAATCTATCCTCCTTTCCATTTTTCCAAAACAAAATCAACTATTTTCTAAAAAACATTCCATATCTTATAATAAATCCACCATTTGATTTATTTCACCAATTTATTAAATGACAGTTTCCTTTAATTTATAAACACCGTTTATAAATCTATACGTTTATTAACAAAATACGATTATACAAATCTTCACTTCATTCTCAAATATAAAATTCAACAATTTAATTATCAAATAAATCGTTATATTTGGAATCCAAGTTAGTAAACTTATAAAATTAACTTTTCAATATTTAAAATCAATTAAATATTTTAAATTCAAATGATTGAAATTATTCTCCTCCCTTAAAAGAATTTCTTCCCTGAAATTTTCAAGGTAAGAAAATTCCCCAAACCCATTAACTTTTCAAAACCAATTAGTTGATTAGATTCTAAAATTTCTAAGATTTTTAAATTCACCTGCTTATACCAACCAATTTCCTTCCATTCATTCATTTTGAATTATAACTCAAATCAAATTTTAGTTGTAATTTTTTTTCAAAATTATTAAAAATTTCTTACTCTCAAATTTACGAAATTTTTTACCAGCGTCTCCTTTGCGTGGCTCGACCAAAAAATTTGCTACATATACATATAATCACAAACATACATCTCATCTTCGAGGATGAGGCATCTCGTAGAAATATAAAAATATGATATGTAATCCAAGATGTGTACCTTACTTTAGTATTAACAAGCACGTACAACCAACAAAATGCGAAAGTGAGCTCCAAATGCGAAGCATAGGCTATCCGCACATACTTATCACTCAACAACCAATGAGACATCATGTATATAGAAAATAACATCACGATATAACATAGAATACAAAATAACTATATGCAAATGTAGAAAATGTAACAAGAGAAACAGTTACATAAATAATATCCATCCAATATATTTATCCATACCATTTGCATGTCCAAATGTCAACTTATATTCACACACTTTCATTTCTTATTAACATTCAATTGATTTGTTTTCAATTTGTTTACATTTAATTGATTTACATCCAATTTCATTTAATTCATTTCATTAACTCATTTATTTAACTTTACTTAAGTTAAATTTTAATCTCATATCTCAATTTTGAATTTTCCCTCCTTATTTATACCATTTCCATGTTTTAAGTTTAAAAACTTCTTTTCATATATTTATCAAATCAAACTTTGGATTTAAAATCAAAACTTGTTTTACCAAACAAAACCATTAAGGTAACAATTTATCACTTAAAAACTCGAAAATGCATGCCCATGATGCTGCAGTTATCACCAAAATTATTTTCCAACGACCGAAGTGAGTTTAGTGCTTTCTATTTCTTTTAAATTATCTTTAAAAATATTTCTAATCAAAATAGTTCAAAATAATACTATTATTATTCTTCCAAAACCTTTGAAAAACAATTTCCAAAATCAATGAGTTTTAAATTCTTAAGTTCTCAACTTTTAAATCCTTTCCATTTACAAATCATATCTATTAAATTACTTTTACAATCTCATTTCCATTTCCTTTATAAATCACATTTATATTTCACATTTATATGATCTCACTTCTTATGAACTAAAATTGCACAAATGTTGATTATTTTAATGATAATGAGTATTCTATAATTAACAATAACAATTTACTTTCTTATACAACTCATTTTTACAAATGTTTATCTTTGTTTAGATTATAATAATCACGCTTTTATTAGAACAACAAACAACAAACGATAATAATCAAATGTTATCATTCGCTAACAACCAAACGCACCATATATAACTATAATAATTTCTGAAAAATTATAAAATATAATTTAGGTAAAATTATTTCATTTACCAGTTATCAAAACAATACTTTGTCGGTTTGCCTTGTTTAAGTGTTTAGAAACCCTTATCAACATCGTAGCTTCCTATGTACCGACCAGAATTCATAAGTCACTCAACAAATAAATCAACACGATATAAAATGTTTTTATAATTACTAACAAATATGTGCTTTTATATATATACACTCAAAATTCATAATAACGTATTCCATTACCTTATCTCTTAATGAGTTTCCCTACCAAACCTAAGGTTCTCACTTAACCTTGTGCTCTTATACCAAGCTATAATGACCTGCCAATCCACGTAATTCAAGCCGACAATAAACCACATATGTCCAACCCAAATTGAATGGAAAGATGAATAGTTATGGAAAAGAAAGAAGAGGAGATAAGAAGAAGGTAAAAGAAATTAAAACAACATAGAATCTCACAATCGCAGCGGAACAACATATAATGTAATATCGATGATCTTAATAAAAGAGAAACTGTTACATACTTACATCCATCAGAGTACAATAACAACATATCCTCACAATGTTGATGATTTCAATAACAAAGCAGCGGAAAATAAATATATACGTGAATACAACTTGAAGACCTCCAACTCGTCTCCTAAGCTCTAATATCCCCAAAGCAAACCCATAAATATGCTCAGTCTGATCCGAGCATTATAATAAAATAACATCGAGTTAGTCTTAAAAACCAGTGTGAAAAAAATACACCCAATTGAAATTCAAAGTTATAAAAACCTTTAAAAATAAAAGTATCTCGTTAGACCACACTGCATATAAACACGGATGGGATTTTACCTTATGATAACGAAAACATTTTCTATAGAAAATCCATGATATTGTAATAAGGTCTAGGGGTCAAAGTAAAATATGAATATAGCTGAAATGCTTACATCTTAAGTTTCAGCACAGTTGGACACAACTAAGTCCATACCGCGCTTATTGAAGAATGGATTCCATACAACGACCGGGCTACTGGGGTATTGCCGTCGCGGTGCATCTCTTGATAAAATAACACCGAGGACTTTGCATGGATCCCCTGCCCTACTGCTTGACTAGTAGTATCGAATATGATCACCCCTCCGTTAATGGCCCCCAATGCATACAAATGAGATATAATATCGACTCTAGATAGGAATTATCATACCCTACTTAGGAGCAACCAACTTAGCTCTGTTCCATCTTCCCTGTTTAGTCACTCTCGGTTGATGAGGCTTGAGGCAACGTTTTACCTTTTATATAGCACTACCCACTTGGAAAGCTTACACGGCCGTATAGGCAACAATGAATGTCAGCGTTTATCCATACAAATTTGTTGTGGGATAGAACAAAAAGCTTGAGAGCTCCATCTTCAATTCCATCATCCTCTTGCTGACTTCATTTTGAAGCGCCCTAATTGGATCAAAGTGGTTTTTGGATAACATACCCGATCCCGGTCTCTTCAAAATAACTTTCGATAATTTCCTGAAAAATTAACTCCGGTTCTGTTGGAAATAAACAGTCAAAGATAAAAGGAAGATCTCCTCTTAACCATTAGTGGATGGATTTCCTTACGTTTATCCTATGAGAACGAAACGAGATTCATACAAATAGTACAGCATCATCGGAGATGATTGTGCCCTATAACTCACGTGTTTCTCCTAGATATTTACAAAGTTACGTTATGGATCCAAATTTGATAGTCGGTTACTTAACCACCGAACAACAAACATTCAATCAGGGATTTAAATCCACAGGGAAAATCAATATTGGTAAAACATATAAGCAACCACTAGCCTCTTTTAATAAATATTCTCATTTATAAATTTCATTATATAAATATTGTATCAAAATCCTTTTTTAATGATATATACCCACAAATAACTATATTTCAATACTTGAAAAATATTCATATACTTATCTCAATGGTATAAGCATGTTCACTAAACATTGAGGAAGATTTCCTTTTTATACAATTGTAAATCATTTACAAACTGCATTATAAGTTTGTAAAACAATTTATAAACTATTTCATATATATCTTAAGAAATCATTTATAATCTCTTGTGTAATTTACAATCACTTATGATTTCTTTTTATACATTTCTAGAACTCCATTACAAACTCATTGCAAATCTGCAAACTATTTATATAACTCCTTTTATTAATCTATAAACTACGTTTATGAAAATCTAAAAGCAATTACAATTTATTTTAAAATCTGTAAAGACCACATGTAAAACAATTTTATAAATCCTTGAAACCATTTATAAAACTCTATTTGTAAATCTTGAAACATAATAAATAAATAATTCTTTACTTCAAAACACTATTATATAATAATAATAATTAATGATAGCATTATAAATAATAATAGTTAATAATTCCAAAACATTTTTAAAGATAATAATTAATAATTTCAACCATGATAAATAAACAATAAATTAGTCTCCAACTTTATTATAAATAATATTAATTAATTTTCCAAATATTATTGATAAATCATTTTTATTAATTTCAAACGATATTAATTATTTAAACATTTAACTTTTAAAATATTAAAAAATATTGATACATAACTTTAAAATAATATTAATCATAAATAAATAATCTTTAATAATATCATATTTCCTTGATAATAATCCATACTTAAATTTCCACATAGTCATTTCCATATTTATAAAACTATATTTATGAATCTCTTTCTATTTTATGAAATTTCCTTTCATAAATTCCTTTACATTATGAACCCAATTCATAGCTTCATCTCCTTATAAATCTCACTTATTAATAAAAATCCATTTTAAACATCAATTACAATCCACTTATAACGTTGCGTCCATGTTCTACGAATTTCTTTTATAAATTCATTTCTATTTATAAAATATCGTTTTACATCTCCAATCTATCCTCATTTCCATTTTCCAAAATAAAAGAAACTATTTTCTAAACAACATCCACATCTTATAATAAATCCATCGTTTGATTTATTTCACTAATTTACTAAATGATAATAGTTTCCTTTAATTTATAAACTCTATTTATAAATCCATTCTTTTATTAATAAAATACGATATTACAAATCTTCACTTCATTTGTAAAAATATCACTTTTATAAGTTATCACACATACAATGCTCGCATTTGTAAATAAATTTTAATATATGGTTAATAAATATTTATATCAAAATATTTTTATTTTCCTTTAAAAAACATATCCCTTTATTATAAAACACGGACCTATTTTAAGATTTTAAAACTCTTTATTCTACAGTTCAAAAATCTCTATTTAAAATATTTTATAAAACTATTAATTTATAGAATCTTAAAATCATACCTTTTATTTTAGAATAAATTTCTTCTTTAATTGATTCAAGAAAAATTATTAAAACATATATAATTTCCAAGATCACTTTGAAATCCCTTTCAAATCAAAAAATTAGTTTATAATATTTTAAAATAACAAAAATAAGGCCCAATGCAACTAAAGCACTAAATTAAGAAAATCATATCCATGCGATGAAATGTAGTTTTCAACAAGTCATATATCACAATATATATATATATGTATGTATATGTATATATATATATATAAAGTAAAATCAACATTGTGAAGAATCCAGTTGAATCCCTCCAACCTGTCCCCCTACATCACATATAATATATAATCAAAAAGATATAAATCTACCATTTCGAGGCGGGATCATATACAAAGGGCTATCCACTCTTACGTGGAAACATAATGGGGTCTCTTTCACCCCAGGGACGTGAATATATCCAAACCGACAATGTAAAATAGAAAATCATCCAAACAGTCAATAAAAATCATCAATAAAATACCCACACGTCCAATATATAATTTTTATGGACTATATAATATTTCTGATTAACCAAAACGATGAAATTAACTTACAATTATTGCAGTTGTCCCGAAGGCATTTCGATTTGGAACTAAATTTCGATTTTAACCCGAATTTCAACTCTCTCCACATCAGTCTATTCTAGTTTCAATACCGTTGTATTCCTTGATACGATTGCAATGTAACTTGTCGCATTTAATTTAGACGTCGTAAGAAAGAGTTATACATTTTATAAGTTAACGATTTTATTAATATAATTATTAATTACATTTGTTAACAATAAATAAATCATCTCGTTTAAACCTAATTATTATATAAATTTTTTGAAATAAATTTCTACTATTTCGATGTCGCATGCCCAACGATACGTCCAATCATCACGAAATTCAACTTCATACAATAACTCACTATTATGGATCCAATGACACATGTTTCATCGAAACCCGAGATAATGTCCCTAAAGGCTATTTTTATATGTCAATTAAAACGAATTATTATAAAAACCAAATTTATCATTTTTAAATCTGAATTATTACTATCTTCATTCTTATTTAAATAGAATTTAAATCAACTTTCAAAATAATTTTTATTGACATTAAATTCAAGATTCAATTATTTAAATAATTCCAATATTAAAATTAACAATTCAATTATCAAATAAATCGCTACATGTGAAATCCAACTTATTTAACTTATAAAATTAACTTTTCAACATTTAAAATTAGTGAAATATTTCAAATTGACATGACTAAAATTCAGGGTCATTACATTCTTCCCCCTTAAAAGAATTTCGTCCTCGAAATTCCCAAGGTAAGAAAAATGCCTAAAACCCATTAACTTTTCAAAACCAATTAGTTGAATAGATTCAAAAATTATTAAGTCTTTTAAATTCACCTACCTATAATAACTAATTTCCTTCCACTCATCATTTCAAGTTATAACTCAAATCAAACTTTAGTTATTAAAAAATTTCCAAAATTCTCAAAAATTTCTAACTCTTAAGTTTACGAAAAATTTCACTAGTGTCTCTTTTGCACGGCCCAATCAAATTTTTTTACAATATATACAGACAATCACAAATATACATCTCATCTTCGAGGATGTGGCATCCTACAGGAAAAATATAAAAACATGATGTACAATCCAAGATGTGTACCTTATTTTAGTATTAGCAAGCATGTACAACCAACAAAATGCAAAAGTGAGCTCCAATTGCGAAGCATACGCCATCTACACCCACTAATTACTCGATTACCTATGAGATTAGGTATATAGAAAGTAACATCACTATATAACATAGACTATACAATGACTATATGCAATAGCAAATGTAATAAGAGAAACCGTCAAACAAATAATATCCATCCAATTTATTTTTCATTATACCATTTTCATGTCTGAATATCAACTTATATTCATACACTTTCATTTCTTGTTAACATTCAATTGATTTGTTTTGTAATTTATTTATATTTAATTGATTTACGTCCAATTTCAATTAACTCATTTCATTAACTCGATTGCTTTAACTTTACTTAAGTTAAATTTTTAATCTCCTCAATTTTGAATTTTCCCTTCTTATTTATTCCATTTCCAAATTTTAAGTTTAAAAACTTATTTTCATATATTTATTGAATCAAATTTTGTATTTTAAAATCAAACTTGTTTTACCAAAAACAACTTCAATGGAAAATCATTAAGGTAGCAATTTATCACTTTAAAAACTCGAAATGCACACCGATGATGTTGCAGTTATCACCAAAATTATTTTTCAACGATCGAAGTGAGTTCAGTGCTTTCTCTTTCTTTTAAATTCCCTTTAAAAATATTTCTAATCAAAATATTTCCAAATAATGATATTATTATTCTTTCAAGAACTTTGAAAAACAATTTCCAAAATCAATGAGTTTTAAAATCTCAAATTCTCAGCTTTTAAATCCTTTTCATTTACAAATCATATATATATATATATATATATATATAATTCCTTATACAATCTCATTCCCTCTCCCTTTATAAATCAAATTTATAATTCATATTTATATAATCTCACTTCTTATGAACTACCATTTCACAAATGTTGATTATTTTAATTATAGTGAATATTCTATAATTCATATTCATAAATTTACTTTCTTATACAACTCATTTTACAAATGTTGTCTTTATTTGGATTATAATAATCACACTTTTATTAGAATAACAAACAACAAATGATAATGATCAAATATTATCATTCGCTAACAACCAAACACACCATGTATAGCTATAATATTTTCTGAAAAACTATCAAATATAAATTAGAGAAAATTATTTCATTTACCAGTTCTCATAATCAATACTTTGTCGGTTTGCTATGTTTAAATGTTTAGAAACCCTTATTGGCATTGTATTATCCCAGGGACCGACCAGAATTCATAAGCCACTCAACAGATAAATCAACACAATATAAAACGTTTTTATAATCACTAACAAATATGCACTCTTGCATATATACACTTAAAACTCATAACAACGCATTCCATTACCTTATCTCTTAATGAGTTGTCCTACAAAGCCAAGGTTCTCGCTTAACCTTGCGCTTTGATACCGACCCGTTATAACCCGCCAATTTGCATAATTCAAGCTAAAAATAAACCATGCATTTCCAATCGAAATTGAATGGATAGAGGGATAGTTATGAAAAAGAAAGAATAAATAAGAGGAGAAAAGAAGAAGGAAAAAACTAAAACAACACTGGATCTCATAATCGCAGCAGAACAACATATGATGTAATATCAATGATCATTATAAAAGGGAAATTTTTGAGAAAAATGTGTGATCCTTTAAAATAGAGGAGAGCATCATGAAACTATATATATCACAAAAATAAGGCGCTGCCAACATGCCTGGCAGGTAATAAAGCTAGATACAAGTATCAAAAAAGCTTAGGTGCCCCTAAGATGAATTCCGACAAGGCCACCACCCATCACACCCCGATATCAAGCTCTGACATGGCCACCGCCCGATATTAAGGTGTTAGAAGTACCTAAAAAACTAAAGAAAGCCAATAATACTGGATGTCGTCACAAACTAAGAAGGAAGCCCCACACATCTGGTTCGGAAGGAATGGAAAAGCAACTACTCTGAAGTGGAACTGAATATCAAGCTGAATGGAATCCGCTCTAAATACTCTAAACAAAAGGAAGAAGCGCCAAGCAGAAGAGTAGATCCTCCTGAATGCCACATTGGAGATAAAAATCTCCTGTATCTGTGGTGGAACTAAAGTGATCCTGAGAGGAAAACTTTGCTCTGATAACCTCTCTATAATCTGAAATCCTGCAATCTGAAGACATGAGTACCTGTAAGGTGAACATGACACACTATCACTCACACCTATGTCTGAAGGATGACTAAGAAAAAAGTTAGAATGATACATATATATGTATATTTATCTAATTAATATACATACATACATACATACATACATACATACATATATATGTATTAATGAGGTAGAAAATAAAAAACCTAGATAAGACTAGCTGGACAATAACTAAAGAATTAAATTACTTATAAATTAATACGAATAATGATTAGTACAGTAGTTGAAACAAATCTTATAAGATTCTTAAGAACCTTTAATCATAAGTAAGTTATGATTAACAGTGAAATCATCATATAAATTTGAAAAAATATTAATACTTCTGTTGTTAATGTTAAATATATTATTATTTTGTTTAAATAAGTTAATATTATAACTAACCTTGTTAAGATACCCTTTAAATAGGTTATTTTTAGCTAATTTATATTTGGGATTAGAAATCCAATTAAAACAAAATGAAGAAATTGTAAAAATGACTATTATTTTTATTAAAAATTCTTTGATTTCTTTCAAACCAAATAAACCAACAAATAATAATGAATAAAGTATCTAGTAAGCATCTAATATTCTTTTTGAACCTAAATCTAAAATTATTTCTATAGAAGTCGCAATCCGAAATTTAGTTATTATATTAAAATTAAAAAGTTTAAGGGTATTGTTTAGAATATAGTAAGAATCCATGCAATCATAGTAAATATGTTTATAATCTTCAAGATGCATATTACAAAAATAACATTTATTATCATTTTGAATGTTTTTTCTTTTTAAAAGTTCTATTGTATTAAGTTTTCCATGCAGTATTAACCACATGTGAATTTTAGATTTAGGAGGAGCATTAGATTTCCATATAGATTTAAAAGAGTTGTTTATTGTACCCGAAAAATTAATGAATCTATAAAAAGAAATAGAAGTATATTTCTTACTCTTATTCCATTCCCAACTAATAATATCATTATCATTATCAATGTTATAAAGATTTAATCTAGCATAAAACAAAGAAAGTTGCCTAAGGGTTGAACCTACTAAAATTCTGTTAAAACTAAAATTATAAGGAGGATCGTTTTTAGGAGAATATACTTCAATAATTAAAGCAAACTTAAAATTACAGATTTCATAAAGCTCTTTAAATTCCAACTTAAGAGGTAAGATCGAAATCCAACGGTCATGCCAGAAAGAGGTACAATTGCCAGAATGAACTATCGTATTAATACCTAAATTAAATATCTCATGACATTTTAAAATGGTTTTCCAAAAATTAGACAGATGTTGGATGCCTAGAGAAGCAATTTGAAACAAATTGCTATTACCATTATAGTAATATTTAGAAATGATCTCTTTCCACATAGCATTATCATTTATATCCTTAAACTTCCATAACCATTTATCTTGTAAGGATAAATTCATATTATGCAAATTAATAACTCCTAAACCACCTTCCTTTTTAGCTTTACAAACTATTTTCCAATTTACTAAACATTTAATACTATTATTAGGATTTTCCCCACTCCATAAAAAATCTCTTCTAATTTTATCAATTTTATCAATAACCCAATCAGAAAATAAATAGATGGACATCCAATAAATTAGAAGAGCTGATAAAACCAAATTTATTAAGACTAGTCTACCCGCTCTAGATAAAAATCTCCTATTCCAGTTAGATATCTTATTTTTGATTTTATCAATGATTATAAGCCAATCATCATGTTTGAGTTTGGTAGGTCTAATCACGAAACCTAGATAATCAAAAGGAATAGTTTTGGGATTTAGAGTATTAGCAACTAAGTTTTCAACTTTCTCAAAATAATTTAAAACTAAAACAGAGCTTTTGTCAAAATTTATTTTTAAACCTGATAGAAGTTCAAAACTATATAATATAAACTTAAGGGTTATAATGTGTCTAGGTAAATGGAAAGAAAAAAGAAAGGTGTCATCGGCAAATTGAAGAACCGATATACCATTACGCGAATCATTGCCTATATATCACTGATTTTTAATAATCTTAGCAAAAACATCAGCAGCTAAATTAAATAATAAAGGCGATAAAGGATCCCCTTGCCTTAAACCTTTCTTAGATTGAATTTTATTGCCTAATATACCGTTAACCATAATACTAGAGTTACCAGATCTAAGAAAATTCATAATCCAAATGATCCATCTATGACCAAAACCTCTAGCATGAAGGATATCTACAAGAAACCCCAATCTGCCGAATAAAAAGCTTTTGCAAAATCCAGTTTTAAAATCGCACAAGTTATGTTATTCTTACAACAGTGATTGATATATTCTTGAACAACAGCCACTCCATCGGTAATATTTTTCCCTTTAATAAAAGATGATTGAGAACAATTAATTAAATCATTCATTCTTATACTAAGTCTATTAGCTAGAACTTTAGAAATGATTTTAACTGAACAGTTAATCTTGTGTAATAAATAACATTTGCATAATTAAATCTCCCTAATTGCAAATCACAATTATAAAAATCATTAAATATACTAACTAAATCGAATTTTAAAACATTCCAAAAAAATTTATAAAATAAAATTGGATACGCATAAGGGCCCGGGGATTTATCACCCGGCAAGTCATTAATAGCTTTTCTAATTTCCTCTTCAGTAAAAGGATTTTCCAGCTCAGATAAATCAATAATAGAATCAAAGGGATATAAATCTGTCCATCTTATATTAATTCTATGTTTAATTCTAGTACCAAAAATATCCTTATAATAGTCTGTAAAAGCCTTGTTGAGATCTCTTTGATCAACTAACTCTTCATTATTAACAATAATAGAGTTAATTGTATTACTGCATTTTCTACCGTTAGCTATGTTATGAAAATTTTAGTATTATTATCTCCTTCGTTGATCCATTGGATTCTAGACCTCTACTTCCATATAACCTCCTCCTTTTCTAAAATAGAATTTAGTTTCTCTTTTAAATTGGCAAGAACATTACGTTTACCTAAATTTAGTTGTCTAGATTCTTCTATCTGATTACTTTTAAGCGTCTCACTAAGAATATTATCTTTTTTGATTTTTATATTGCCAAAAACATTTTTGTTCCAATTTTTGAGAAAAAACCTAAGATCTCTATGTTTTGAAACAAAAGATTTTGCAGAATTATCCCTATATCTAATATTATGGTAACTCAAAGAAATCCATTTACTATTAATTAACTTCACGAAGTTAGATTCCAAAAGCCACATCTTTTCAAATTTAAAATTATTAATAATAGCTCTATGATGCTCACATGTGAGGATAGTAGGACAATGGTCAAAGTACGTGTAAGGTAAACCAGGGACTCTGCAGATTGGAAATTTATCTTCAATCTCATCACTAACGAAAATTTTATCAAGAAGAGCCATAGATGGAGACTCCCTTGCATTACTCCATGTAAACTCTCTATTATAGAGAGGAATCTCAATCAAATTAGAATTAATAATAAATCGATCGAATTCCTCCATAGTAGAGTAATTCCCTACACTAGGAAAGCGCTCTCCTATGAAGCGTGTAACGTTAAAATCACCCCCCAATATACAAGAACCCGAAGCTAAGGATCTAAAATTGAGGCATTCATTCCATAAAATTCTTTGATTGATTTTAGAGTTAGGCCCATAGACATTAGAATATTTAAAAAAGAATTATGAGAAAGATTAATAAGAATTATATGAAGAGAATGCTGCTTAGTAATACTGAAGCAACCTAAAATAATTATCACACCACCCTATCATAATCCACCTGAAGTACCTACTGAAGGAAGAGAAACCCTTTTTCTAAATGACACCCGCCTAATCTCCTGAAGAAACAAGAGTCAGGACAATTAGTTTTAGTTTCCTAAAGTATAGCAATGTCAATATACTAGTCTTTAAAGAACGCTCTAACTTTATCACACTTATTCAAATCGTGCAAACCTCTAATGTTCCAACTAATGATCCTCATAAACCAACTATACTAGCCCTCTCTATTTCCTTACATCTAATATACTCCCTATCAATATCAACATCAGAAAAAAAATAAAAGATGTATGACAAGCTAACTGACTAAACTCAGCAGATGATAGACGACCTAATGCATAAGTAGAATACGTACTACCCAAAATAGAACTCATACCTGAGCCTGGATTTGTAGCGCCACATATGGCACTCAATCCAGGTAACTCACCCATAGTCAGAGACTAACAGTTGCGAATCCTACCACTTCTACGAACCGTTCCACTAGAGGCACCTGATTTCTTGTGCTTTCCTCTCTTCAACTTTGAGGAATAAGAAATTAAGTTGGTTTTATTCTCCTTCTTTTTTGGTTCTGAAACATGTGTTTCTATAGACACAGAAATCACATTAATGTTTTAAGAGTCACGACTGCCATCTGGAACAAGACCAGAACCAACCTCTTCTAGCCCATTTGATGAAAAACCCGTTAATTTAATTTCCATTATCTGCTAAATGACTCGAAGAAGATACTTTATTTTTATCAGATTTTTAAATATCAGAGATATTCACCTCTTTGTTTAATTCTTGAAATGATGACTCGTTTAAATTAAATCCTCCTTCTCCTTATTTAAGAGTGTAGCCTCATCCAATCTGCACCTCCTCTCACTAGTCATGAAATCTATTTCAACCTTATTGTCAGAATTACTATTACTATATATATTGTTATCATCAACAAGCTTAGATGGAATTTCACCAATATCATCTAAAATCTGAATTCTTTGCTCCCTGTCTGTATGCATATCAACAACAACTGGTACAAAACTACAAAACATATTGTTGCTTCGATCGTTCACCAGTCTCTCTTCAAATGTCAAAGACAATAACCCATCAAAAGCCTCATCATGCACTTCTTCATACATAGACACCTCACCATTACTTGAACTAAAATTTATAGATTGATCCACTATTGAGCCACTTAGATGTGAACTATCATTTGTATAATCATTGCTCACATCAGATTCTGTAATACCAAAGGTAGCCACTCCATTTGAATTTTGAAATTTAGACTTATTCATATCAAGAAAATCAACCTTCTCCTTATTTATGAAAGTAGCCTTTTCCAATCGGCCCTTCTCTTCATGAGAAACATTAATATCTATGTGCATATCAATTGTAACAGACACTATACTACAAGCCGAGTACTTACTCAGATCATTCTCCAAAGTCTCTTCTACATTAGCTGATGATAACAAAGACAATAATCCATCGAAAGCCGCTCTATGATGATACTTGGCAAGTTCTTCTAGATTTTCAAAAATATCATCAGTCAATGATAACCCTATAGAATTATCTAAAGTAATTAATTTTTCTGAAGTGACCGAATTTTTAGAGCTCATAGGGCACTCCATTAAAGTATTTGTTACCTTTTTACAAGAAGAAGTGTTGCTTTCTGTTATTACATCGACGTTTTCCAATCCAGAATTTTCTTTATCATCAACTGCCAGACATTTAAACCTATTATCAGTCTTTATCTCGAAGATTTCCAGATTTTGGGATTTTAGCCTTTTTCCTTTTACTTGATTAAAACCACTGATTAATTCAAGATCATTGTCCTTAGACACATTACTCTTGGTGAATCCCGAAGAAATCGACATATTTTTAATCACAGAAGCATTAGAACCCATTGAACATTAAACAGCAGAAAAATCCAATAGTATAGGATCAAAATTGGTAATCACTTCCTCCTTAGTGTATGCAGATATAAGATTCTCATTATAGTCAAGCAAAACATTAGCAATCTCATCACTAACATCCATCAGAGTACAATAATATTCTGTCCTCATAAATGCTGATGATTTCAACAACAAAGCAGTGGAAAATAAACATATTCGTGAATACGACTTGAAGACCTCCAACTCGTCTCCTGAGCTCAAATGCACCCAAAGCAAATTTATAAATTTGCTTGGTCTGATTCGAGCATTATAATAAAATAAAAACCGAGTTAGTCTAGAAAACCAGTGTGAAAATATAGACTGAATTGACATTTAAAGTTATAAAAACCTTTGAAAACAAAAGTGTCTTGTAAGACCATGCCGTACATAAACACGAACGATTTTTGACCTTATGACAACCAAAACATTTTCTATAGAAAATCAATTGATATTATAATAATCTAGGGTTCAAAGTTAAATACGAATATAGTTGAAATGATTAATCTCATGTTTCATTATATTTGGGAATAATTAAGTCTGTATATCGCTTATTGGAGAATGGATTATATACAATGACCGGGCTAGTGGGGTGTGCATCTCTAGATAAAATAACACCAAGGACCTTGCCTGGAACCCCTACCAACATAGAACTGGCCAACCGCTTGACTAGTAATACTGAATATTATCACCCTTCCATTAATTGTCCCCGAAGCATACAAATGAGGTATAACATCGACTCTAGATAGGGATGAACATACCCTACTTGGGAGCGACCCACTTAGCTCTACTGTATCTCTCCTATTTTAGTCATTCCTAGTTGATGCGGCTTGAGGCTATGTTTTACCTTTTATATAGAACTTCCCACTTGGAATGCTAACACTCCCTTCCGGGCAACAACGTAATTCAACGTTCATCCATACAAGTTCGTTATGGGATAGAACGAAAAGCTTGAGAGCTCCGTCTTCAATTCCATCATCATCAATATGTCTTAACTTTAAAGCGCTGGAGTTGGATTGAAGTGATTTTTGGATAACATACCCGATCCAGGTCTCTTCGAAGCAACTCTCGATAATTTCTAGAAAAATCAACCCTGGTTCTATAGGAAATAAACATTCAAAGTAAGAGTGGAGATCACCTCCAAACCATTAGTGGACGAATTTCCTTATTGTTTGTCCTAGGAGTACGAAACGAGATTCAGTGCACAATACAACATCATTGGAGATGACTGTGCCATATAACTTACTGGTATATCCTAGATATTTCCAGAGCTACGTTTTGGATCCAAATTCGATAGTCGATTATTTAACCACCAAACAACAAACATTCAGTCAGGGATTTAAATCCATACGGAAAATAAATATTGGTTAAGCACATAAGCAACCACAGCCTCTTTTAATAAATATTTTCATTTAAATATTTCATTCTGCAAATATTATATCAAAATCCTTTTATAATGATATGTATGCAAAAATACCTACATTTCAATACTTGAAAAAAATATTCATATACTTATCTCAATGTCATAAGCATGTTCACCAAACAATGAGGAAGATTTCCTTTTCATACAATTCAAAATCATTTATAAACTCCGCTATAAATTTATAAAACCATTTATAAACTATTTTATATACCTCATGAAATCATTTATAATCTCTTTTACAAATTCCAATCACTTATAATTTCTTTTTATACATTTCTAAAACACCTTTACAAACTCATTGCAAATCTGTTAACTATTTATAAAACTCCTTTTATGAATCTATAAAGTCCCTTTTGTAAAAATATAAAAGAAATTACGAACTATTTTATAAATCTATAAAAACCATTTATAAAACTATTTTATAAATATTTGAAACCATTTATAAAACTTTATGCAACGACCCGGTATTTTCAACCATTTGCATCCAAACATGTCGGACTTGAATTGCTTAAAATACCGCATTGTAAATAAAAATTTGGCAATACTCAGGATAAACAGTAAATAAATAATCACAGATCACAGACACAGAGTAATATAATGCAGTAGAACAGATAATTAGTAGTTCATGAAACTGCTATATAAACATCAGAGTTAGAAATAAAATACAACAGAATATCTCAGATGCAGTGAAGTCTCTAGTATGAGAAGATGACTTCTCTGAACCAATCAACTAGAAGGGCTGAAAGCAGAATCGATAGTTGGATCCCCAAACGAAGCTCCAAACTCTGAAGGTGGGTCTCAAAAGCTGTATCACTCAGTCTGACCCGAGCGTAAAGCAAAACACAAAACACTCGAGTCAGGATTAACATTCTTATATCAATAAATCCAACTCAAGTGAAATATCAACTGGAATACAAGTAACTCAAAGGATGTTTGAAATAACCATCCTCTAAGGATCAGTAGAACTATCTACAAGGTGGAAATATACACTATAACACCATGGTCATTCAAATTAATTTATACTTCAAAACCAAAATATCATTTCCCTTTCAAATATATCTATTTTCCAAAATAGTATATATATTAAATAATTTATAAAGTAAAGTATTTGAAATTTCCTCAACTACACAAACTGATTCCAATCAACTCAAATTCCAAATTCCCATTTATTCAAAGCTCAATTCATTAATTCAATTCAGTTCTCAATAACCATTTAAACTTTCGATATATTCAAAGCTTTAATATTCAACATTTTCAAACTTAAATCTAATTGTTTCATATAGATCTTGATTTAGCTTCATTATTATTTAGTTAGGAAATATCCACTTAACAAGTTCAATATCATTTAAATCGCCTTAGATTACATTTTGCAGAATATTTCCTTTCATTTATTTAAACTTAAAATATCCATTTAATCCCTTTTACCAAAACCATGTTATAAAATCATATCTTAAATCCCGAAATCGATAGTTACAAATCGATTTAAATGAATATAATTCTTAATTAAATACCATTTCCACTTAATTCAACTTTATCTTCTCAACCTTAACTTATTCAAAATTTTAGCAAATCTATTTTGAAATATAAATTTAAACGAATCCTTAAAACATATTATATGTATTAAATCAATCTCAATTAGATTAAATATTATTATTAGGTCTATACATAAAATTTTCATTTTTATACATATAATATTCTAAGAATCAGTCTTTATTAAAACTATATTTTCTTTCCAAAACCATAGAAATTATTTTCAAAACATTTATGTTGGACCAACGGTGTCTGTATATAATTTCCTATCCTATGGTCAAGTGATATGGATATTTATTATTTCAATCCGTAAATTAAATATATACGGATAGATATCTGTTTGTGCCAAAATTGGTCACAAACCCCAAATACCGTGAAAGCACCAGTATATGAACACAAATCAGTGATATTCAAGCACAAATATCAAATCTCAGCAAATATCAAACAGCAATTCAGAAATAATGAGCAAAGAGACAAGATTTATAGTGGTTCGGCTATCTCCGGCCTACATACACTCCAAAGTTTTATCCTTTTATTGATGATCATTGCTGGTTACAAGTGATTACAGCAGTAATAATGAAGAATTTCAAGTACAACAGTTGTATTGAAGTGTAGAAGTGAATCCGGCAGAGTCTGGACGTCCAATAGCCAAAAGGTCCTTTTTCTGCAAGCTCTGGGGATCTATTTATAGGCATAGGAGGCTGAGATCGCGCTCAAACTTCGGGAGACTTCTTCTGGGGCGTGAGTGGGCCCACGCGACCGACACCACCAAGTTTCGACTCGATCTGTGATCGATACGAAGTGATTTCGTATCAATCAAAGTATGATCCAATCGAGTTGAAACTTGGTAGGAACATTCCTTACCTTGTATGCAAGATGCTGTGAAAATTTCATTGCATTTGGATTGTCGGTGTAGGAGATATGATCGATTCGAATTTGGGTTGTCTGTTGGCTGTCGTGCTCGAATCCATTGTTTCGAATCCATCACCTTCGATTCGATGGAGGCACGTGCACGTGCAATGACGTGTCGCTACTTCCAAGGCTCGATCCCTAATCTTTGCCACTTTGACTGCTCCTTCCCTGAAGATGCGCTCGTATCCACTCTCCTCACTTGTACGTGTCCTCTCCAGAATGTTGACACCCAACCGTTTGCATCGATTGCTTCCGCGTATCGTTCGCAGTTGGTCGATACGAAAGCAAGGCCAACAGATGGGTACGAAACAAAGCTCAACAATGGACACGAACAAAGCCTTACCTGATGGATACGAACGTGATTTTACCTAACGGACACGAACAAACCTTTACCTGATGGATTCAAAAGTGCCAAACTCTTCTACCATCGATACGAAACGTATCGATTCGAACCACCACCATGCCATGCCTTCGATCGATACGAACCTGATGGAGTCGAACTAAACAAAAACTGATGGATACGAATAGGGCCGAGGAGGTATCCTTACGATGGATACGAAATAGATCGGTTCGAAAGGGATGCCATTCCGATGGATACGAATCTGATGGATTCGAAATGAGCATCACCTCGACCCCTTGATGGATTCGAACAGTATGTCATTTCTACCTTGTATCGATCATATCTCCTCCATACGAACTCCGATTGACCTGAAACTTGAAATATAGCCTCTCCTAGTCCTTATCATCATCTCCAATCAATTTCGTCCCGATCGGAGCTCAACCAAATTTTGACGCCATCGATTGCAGCGTTGATTACAACCGATTTCTAACCCTGATATCCATCGTTCCTTTCCAATTTGTTGATATTCCAGCTTTGACCAAAAAGTGGGATAACATTTTGCCCCCCAAAACATGCCTTGTGATAAGAAGGCGTGTTTTGAATAGTTCCGAATCCGAAATCCAAAGTCCATAGCCAACTCCATGTCCGTCCGAACTCGATGATCGAGCTTGTAATCCATCCTTATCCAATAGCCAATAGCCGATTCCAGGACCTCTCCGGGTCGATATCCAAATCCTCTCCGGGCTCTTGCCAAGCGCAATCCACACTGGACGACCGTGGTCTAGTGTCCCTGGACGTTGTACAATGCCGTGGCTTAAGTCCTAAGCCGAATCCTGGTCTCTCTGAACCCTTGTTGAGCATAGTCCATACTCAACGACCTGAAACAATAATCGATAATATGAGGCCTAAATCCTAGGCCGAATCCTGGTCTCTCCGGACCCTTGCCGAGTATAGTTCATACTCAGCGACCTGAAAAATAATCGATAATATGGGGCCTAAATCCTAGGCTGAATCCTGGTCTCTCCGGACCCTTGTCGAGCATAGTCCATACTCGATGACCTGAATGAGTCAATTTACCGCGTTCGGGCAAAGCGACTCACCCCTTGCCACGCATAATCCATACCCGACGACCGTTTATCAAAAACCAGATAAAAATCCAATCAAAATCCAATCCAAATCCAAATCAAAACCAGAAAATCAGAAATCCAGACCAGCATCCAAAACCGAAAACAATCATCCAAAGGAAAACCCAAATAAGAAAGCAAACAAAACTAGGAGTTCAATCCAAACTTCAAAACCAAACCAGAAAAAGATCAGTGTCCAATCCAAAACAAAAAGCAAATTTTACAAACCATAGCATCGTGGTTTATCATCATTCAGAGCATGCCTAGAGGCTATCTTCGTCCTCATACATGTGTAAATGACTTTGCCGTCTGCCAGTAGCTCGTTACTTATTTCATATTATCCTGGTCAGTGGATAATCAATCGACCGTCATTCCTGGGCCTCACATCGTCATGGTGTGAGGTAGTTGGTGGTTGCTCCTATTCCACCGCTGCATTCCGAGTTCCAACATATTGTCGCAACTGTCCATTCCTTACATGCTCCTCGATTATATCCTTTAAGTGCCTGCAGCTATTGGTGTCATGTCCATCTAAATCATGGAAGAGACAGTGCCTTCCCGATGTCCTATCTCGTTCAGAAGGCTCCCTCCTAGCTAGCCTTCGGTAGGGAAGGCGATTTCGAATATCCAGGTATATCCGCTCCAACGTCTCATTCAATCCTGTGTATGTGGAAAACTTTGGATCCTTCCATCGCTTCCTAGCTTTTCCAGAATCATCGCCCAACTTCCCTTTTCCTTTGTCTTTATCCGAACCTTTGCTGGATGGTCCTCCACCCTCAGTTGCATTCACCTCCTTCAACTTTAAATCTGCACTTGCATCTTCTTGCCGAAGGAACCTTTCGGCTTCCTGAAAGAATGCCTCGAGATCCTGTGGAGGGTCTCGTACCAAAGATGCCTTAAAGTCCGAATCCTTTCTGATTCCTGATACTGCCGCCATCAAAACCGTCGATGGATCCGGCCGATCCACCAAAGCAACCGCTGCATTGAATCGGGTCAGGAAAGCTTTAAGCGATTCATCCATCCTTTGCTTTACCGATGTCAATGTCATCACGTTCTTCGGCCTCTTGATATGAACCCGAAACTGTCCCAAAAACCTATCCACCAATTCCCTCCAAGTCCTGAAAGATCCTTCTCCCAGCTACCTAAACCACATTGCAGCTAAGTCCGTCAAGTACAAAGGAAAGCATCGCGCCATCACTTCCTTCGATGCCCCCAGCACCTCCATGTGCCTGGTGTACCTCATTAAATGATCAGTTGGGTCTGCCTTGCCATCATATACCTCCACGCTAGGTAACTTAAACTTAGGTGGATTTTGAGCCATCCTTATTTCCCGAGCGAATGGACTCCTGTTCACTCCTTCCAAGTCTCTGTTGGTCAAACCACCTCGCACAGTTTTCCTGATGATCTCCACTAATCCAGTATTGTCCGTCAGGGGTTGCCCCCGAGGGAACTCCGGCACATATTCCTCATGTGGCTCACTAGAAGCAACGTTAGCTCTGGTCTGTTGAACTCCTTCCAAAGGTCCTCCCGTGTTGGATCCTGTGGGCCTACCCCCAAGCCCTTGTTGATTGCCTTCTGGCTCTGTATCCTGTCCTCCATTGGGTTCCATCACCCTAGTCCCTTGTCCCGCATCCACAGCCGCTGTAGCTGCTCCTAAGTTCTGCATCCCTGCAGCTCTCATTTGCTCAAAGAAAGTCTGCATCATTTCCTGTTGACTCTTCAACAACCTCTCTTGCAGTGAATTTGTTATAGCTTCCATTTCGTCTCTGGTGATGTAGATGGAAGCTTGCCCCTCTCCAGCTCCGGAGGATGCTTCCTGGCTTCCCCTTTGTTGGCTTCTCTCAGCCCTTTGCCTTCTACTATTTTGTCTAGTAATTATCTTCAAATCAAAACTCCTTAAACTCTTCAAATCTGAATTTCAAATCCGATGTAGCGGGTCCTGAGTTCAATTCTCAGTGAAGCACCAAAGTGTTTGTGCCAAAATTGGTCACAAACCCCAAATACCGTGAAAGCACCAGTATATGAACACAAATCAGTGGTATTCAAGCACAAATATCAAATCTTAGCAAATATCACACAGCAATTCAGAAATAATGAACAAAGAGACAAGATTTATAGTGGTTCGGCTATCTTCGGCCTACGTCCACTCCAAAGTTTTATCCTTTTATTGATGATCCTTGCTGGTTACAAGTGATTACAGCAGTAATAATGAAGAATTTCAAGTACAACAGTTGTATTGAAGTGTAGAAGTGAATCCGACAGAGTCTGGACGTCCAATAGCCAAAAGGTCCTTTTTCTGTAGGCTCTGGGGCTCTATTTATAGGCGTAGGAGGCTGAGATCGCACTCAAACTTTGGGAGACTTCTTCTGGGGGGTGAGTGGGCCCACACGGCCGATCCCACCAAGTTTCGACTCGATCTGTGATCGATACGAAGTGATTTCGTATCCATCAAAAAATGATCCAATCGAGCTGAAACTTGGCAGGAACATTCCTTACCTTGTACGCAAGCTGCTGTGAAAATTTCACTTCATATGGATCGTCGGTGTAGGAGATATGATCGATTCGAATTTGGGTTGTCCGTTGGCTGTCGTATTCGAATCCATTGTTTCGAATCCATCACCTTTGATTCAATGGAGGCACGTGCACGTGCAATGACGTGTCGCCACTTCCAAGGCTCGATCCATAATCTTTGCCACTTTGACCGCTCCTTTACCGAAGATGCGCTCGTATCCACTCTCCTCGCTTGTACGTGTCCTCTTCAGAATGTTGACACCCAATCGTTTGCATCGATTGCTTCCTCATATCGTTTGTAGTTGGTCGATACGAAAGCAAGGCCAATAGATGGGTACGAAACAAAGCTCAACGATGGACACGAACAAAGCCTTACCTGATGGATACGAACGTGATTTTACCTGACGGACACGAACAAACCTTTATCTGATGGATTCAAAAGTGCCAAACTCTTCTGCCATCGATACGAAACGTATCGATTCGAACTACCACCATGCCATGCCTTCGATCGATACGAACCTGATGGAGTCGAACTAAACGAAACCTGATGGATACGAATAGGGCCGAGGAGGTATCCTTACGATGGATACGAAATAGATCGGTTCGAAAGAGACGCCATTCTGATGGATACGAATCTGATGGATTTGAAATGAGCATCACCTCGACCCCTTGATGGATTCGAACAATATGACCTTTCTACCTTTATCGATCATATCTCCTCCATACGAACTCCGATTGACCTAAAACTTGAAACATAGCCTCTCCTAGTCCTTATCATCATCTCCAATCAATTTCGTCCCGATCAGAGCTCAACCAAATTTTGACGCCATCGATTGCAGCCTTGAGTACAACCGATTTCTGACCCTGATATCCATCGTTCCTTGCCAATTTGTTGATATTCCAGCTTTGACCAAAAAGTAGGATAACAATATCCTTTCAATCCGCAATCCCAAATTCAGTTCAAATGAAAATCGCTTGGGTCTATCATTTCGACCCATAACGATTTTCTCCTATTCCATAGTCTGTTCGGGTATGTATCATTTCAACCCATAGTGAATTCAATACTAACAGGGAACTTGCAGGGTGATAACAGATAATATAAAATATAACAATAGGCATATATCATCAATAACAATATAATATAAAAAACAGGATATGGTGTCATATCCCACAGGTGAACAATTACAGATAATAGCATATATAACCATTTAAATAACTAACAACAGCTATTTCAAATGTCATTTCAATTGAAATCAAATTTAATAAATATAAGAATGTTAATCGTGAGTGATTGCTCACCTTTTGAGGCTAGAGAGATTCGACACAGAAATGAGCTACAAAATTCAAAGCAATGCTAGATGGATATGATTTGATATAGAAAACAGGCACGACGAACAAGGCTGATAATGAAAAATCGATGAGAACGATTGAATTAGTTTTGATATAACAGAACTATTTCATTTTATATATTATTATTTGTTTCTAAAATAATTTCAAACGTATATTTTCAAATCCAAATAATGTCCCAAATTTTTTAATTTAAACAAAACTAATATACAATGTTTATAAAATTCATACATTTCCTTAAAATTTCCTTAAATCCATCTTAAACGCTAACACTAATATAAGTTTGAAAACCGACCCAACATATATGCAGACAAATACAAATCCATATGCAACGATATATATATATATATATATATATATATATATATATATATATTGTCTTCCCATGAAAACAATATTAAATTTTTAAGACGAATGTTGAAATAAAAATCGTTGTTTACATTTAAAACGCCTAACAGTTTAGATGTTGAAAATAGTACATATATTAAAATACTTTAAATAGTTTATATATTAAAATAATTTGTATATAAATTCAAAATTTTGAACACATATTAAATAAAATATATATCTAAAATCATCGTTTTTGAAGAAAATAACATATCTACATAATATACTTTATATAATACTTACAGATATGCAGCCTAACACAAACAGATACTTTAAACAAATATATTTCTAAATAAGCTAAAATATACACAATAGGTTGAACCCATGTTAACAACTTTTCTAAACACTTAACTTATTTTATTATATAAATAATATGTTATATGATTGACATACTTGATTCGATATGCATAACAAAATATGCTATAAGCTTTTCATATTATGATGTAAGCTTGTATATGCATGCACTATATAACTATATGTTGCTAATACAATTTTTATAGCTTAAGTAAACTTATAAAAACAATGTAACTAATAGATTTGCAGGCTCATGTAAAACTTATACCTACCTATATTTTGTTTCACTTTAATTTTATTTTATTTTTTATTTTTAAAACACACGTGCACATTAAAAATCAACTTATATATAACTATACTGTTCGTACTATAACTTATAGATATAAAAACTTATAGATATAAAAACTTATAGATATAAAACAGCAAAACTATTTAAGCAAGATCAGATAATAGATTTATATACACATATGGATATATATATATATATATATATATATATATATATATATATATATCTTTAAAGAAAAGAGAGGAGCAAGGCCGAAAGTGGTGGTGGTGGAGGAGCGCAGGCCTGTCGTGGTGGTGAAGAGCCGAGCACTTGATGGAGTGAAACAATGGAAACAAAAGAAAATACAAGAAGAAAAAAAAGAAAATAAAATAAAACAAGTGCATGCAGCCATTACCTGAAGAGCAAGCTTTAAGTGAGAGAAGAAGGCCAATTGATATTCAGTAGGGTATTGTGTACGTGTTTATATTTATTAGAGAAGTTGCGTTGATTAGGTGGAAACAAAAAAAATGGCAAGAGATAAACATTTATAATGGCTATAGGAATTTGAGGATTTAATTCCTATTATATAAAGAGAAGTAAATGGAAGGTGGAGCGAGATGAAAGTTTTACACGTGAATTTGCAAGGTAGCTTTAAATTCATCCTTTTAGAAAGGCACGGCTGATTGATTTGCAAAACTAACATATGGAATCAAAGGGGTGTATTTTAAAGGCAGGAGATAATTTAAAACGTATACCCAAAAGTAACGTATTTAAATTTATTTGTTTCTTATTTAATTAATAAAATATACACTAAAGAATATATCAGGAAATAACATACCATTTATAACGCCAAATAAATTAAACAAGAATGGATATAAAACGTACCAAATAAAACGTATAATTTATTGCATTTTTACAATATTATTTATTACTTAATTGAAAAGTATATAACCCATATAAGTAAAACAACAGCGAAATAAATGTTCTAAATATATATGTTTTGTATAAAAGATTTGAAGTTAGAATTTTAAATTTCACTTAGTGTCAAGATTTAACCAAAATCTATCATTACAAAAATTGTCTATATTTATTTAAAATTGGGCAAATTAATTCAAGAAATTTTAAAAATTCAAATTCCTTTTAATAATTAAACACCAAGGTTTTGAAAATAAAATATATGCATAACATATCATGTTACACAAATTAGAACATGATTTTACAAACAAAAAATATTATTTATGTTAATTAAAATAAACAAATTTTTTAAATAAAACAATTTACACACAATATTGTAAAAAGCATAACTTTTGCATTATTAATCCGATTTCAACGGAACGAAAAGTAGTATTCCTGAAATTAAATCTATTTTCATAAAAATAAAAAAAATTTCAAAATTAAAATATTTAAATTTTAAATTTAAAAGTCAAAGTTTGACCAATTGACCAAAAATTCATTTTTTGGAATTATTCCATTTGTTCAGGTTTGGAATTATAATTCACACAAAAATCAAAATTTATATTTATAATGACAAAATTTATCCATTTTAATTAATAAAATAAAGTTTTTAAATCGGGAATTTTAGTTAAAAATAATAAAAATATAAAATTAAAATAAACACAAAATATAAGGTTGTTACACTCTCCCCCACTCAAATCTTTTCGTCCTCGAAAAGGAACAAGGTACGGAAAACACAGAAAAAAATAGAATGAAATAGGACTAAGACAAGATGACAAGAAGATTAAAATTATACTTGGTAACTGTTGTTATGGGTAAGTTTATCAAGGTGGAAAGTAGGAATGGCTAGAAGGGAAAATAGGTTGAAAGACAAGGATGAACCTTTATTTTAAAATTATATAAATTTCAATTATTTAGAAAGGTAAAATAAATGATCAAAATATCCTTTATATGATACTTTATCAAAATACTTTTATAACTCGATGTCCTAACAAGTTTATCCTTGTTCCCGTAGACTCTGGCAGTGCGTTGATCAGGCGCAAAGCTAGATTCTCTAGGTACTTAGTAGACTTGTTTCAACACCCAGTGAAAATACTTGAAAAACTTTTAAAAATGGATATGGAAAGTACAATCCAAACAAAGCAACCAAACCATTTGTCCAACCATGGATCGCAGATACACAAAGGTTACGCCTGAATCCCCTAGGAAACATCTATATCCGTAAGTTTTCTTAGCCCTGCGAATTTCGCCATGATGACTAGTAGGCCGCATATACACAAAGGTTACGCCTGAATCCCCCAGGAAATATCCATATCCGTAAGTTGTCTCAGCTCTACGGATTTCGCTACTAAAAATGACCTATGTAGATCACAGGATATACAATGGTTACGCCTGGATCCCCCAGGAAACATCTGTACCCTTGGGCCATCTCAGCCAGGCGAATTACGCTATGCAGTCGCGCCATGAAAAAAACCATGGGTTATGCCACAGTGGGACACTTGAGTATCACATTCGAAAAACCAAAATCAGAGAGAATAATATCGATAAAATGAATGCAAGATGTGGCCACAAATCGGATATCAAGCAGAAGGCACTTTCCATATCTTTACTTCGAAAATATGTATCATATAGTACCTTTTCAAATCACTTTCAAACATCATACTTATATAAAGTCCATTATATATAAGATTTCATTTCCAAATCGAATACTTTCCAAAATCAATAGTATATCAAATCACACTTATATAGATTTCGATTATATAAGATTTCACTTTCAAATTGAGTACCTTTTTAAATCATATATTCAAATCAACTTCATACTTATACAAATCAAATTTATATAAGTTCGACAACTCCCAAATCAAGTATTTAGTAAAACAAGGTTCTCAATTTCAATTCGTTTCGATATCAGTTCAAATTCAAAAATCATACCCGATTTCACCAAATTATTTCTTCCAAATGAAATATCTTCAGTTTCAAAGTTTCCAAAATCGTAAGTTTAGCAAATAATTCAAATGTTCCACTTAACGATATTTAGGTCAAACAAATTCATTTCCAAAACATCATGTAAATATTGGATTTAAATTTCAATCTATTTTCAAAACCAGATATATTTTCAAAATAAATTTTTACCCCAAAATGGTTACTAAGTTTTAAAACCATCCCTTTTAAAACTTTTAAACTATTTATTTCAATTTACCATTGGAAAGATTATTATTTTATATATATACTTTATTCAAAATATTTCAAATCTATATTTCCTACTAGTATAATTCAAAATAGTCTTATTCATTTACCTAACAAACAAGTTTCAAACTTATTTAAATCATATTAAAACATACAGAACTAATCTTATATACTTATCAAATACTTTATACTTTCCAAAATTACTTATCTTTGAAAAGTTAACCTTGATTTGGAAGTGCTTGAACCTTCAAAATAGTCGAAGAAATCATATTTTCAATCCATGAGTTGGAAATCACCAACAAATCAGTAAATCAAATTTCAAAAGATAGGGTTATACCAAATCAAATCCGAAATTCGAGGACTGAACATCGGCTTACTTCAAATCGTTTCAAATATATATATATATATATATATATATATATATATATATATATCTTTTGAATATCGAATTATACTTTGGAATTTGAAATCACAATTGGTTTCACAAAATCACTCGCATAGAGAAGCTATTAAAGTGGCCTCTTCCCCACTTTGAAACTCGAAAATCAATATCGACGATGCGTGCACTCATCACCGAAATTATTCTCCAGCGACATAAGTGAGTTCTAGACTTCTATTTTCTTAAAACTTCTTTAATATTTCTTTGAAATCATTGAAACTCGTTTGAGTCATTTGAAACACTTCTTATTCAGAAAATACTTTCAAATCGTATTATTATACATTTTCGAAAATCTTAAAACCAATTTCAAAACATCGGATTCAATCTCCCGAATTTCAAATTAAAACCCTTCAGTTATAAATTATTTTTATATAAATCCATTTCTTACATAATCTTCAAAATTTCAAAATACAAACAAAAACCGATTTTCAAAGGATGATTGAAGAATGGATTTCAAAACAAAGATAGAGATTTAAATTAGAGGAACTCTAATCAATAGAATCCTGATTCGAAGATAGACTCGATTGAAGATGAGATAATTAAATTACAAAATAGAAGATAGATATACTTCTATAAATCACGAGCGACCTTAACCAGGTCAACCGTGACTTCAGGAATATGATCGATGTGGAATTCCAAGGCAAATCGACATTCGATCGCCAGATATAGAATTTGGCATACCCAGAGATAGCAGCATCTAAACCGAGGATATATAAATCTTCGGTGAATCGATGCTATTGTAAAGGAGTTTCACCCCTTTACAAATCATTCAGTGGAGCTATGGGATACTCTAGAATTTAGAAAACATGAATAGGGAAAGACAAGGATGGATTTGGAACCTAGGGGAATGTTTCAAAATTCAAAGGAAACCGAATCAAATAGGAAGAGATTCAAGCTCGAACGAAAGTGATTCTGTAAATAAATTTACCATATATGCTAAGTTTGCCTAGAGCCAAAGCTCTGATACCAACTGTAACGGCCCGGTATTTTCAACCATTCGCATCCACACATGTCGGACTTGAATTGCTCAAAATACCGCTTTGTAAATAAAAATTTGGCAATACTCAGCATAAACATTAAATAATAATCACAGATCACAGACACAGAGTAATATAATGCAGCGGAATAGATAAATAGTAGTTCATGAAGCTATTATATAAACATCAGAGTTAGAAATAAAATACGACAGAATATCTCAGATGCAGTGAAGTCTTTAGTATGAGCAGATGACTTTTCTGAACCAATCATTTGGAAGGGCTGAAAGCAGAATCGATAGTTGGATCCCCAAACGAAGCTCCAAACTCCGAAGGTGAGTCTCAAAAGTTGTATCATTCAGTCTGACCCGAGCGCAAAACAAAGCACAAAAAACCCGAGTTAGGATTACCATTCTTATATCAATAAATCCAACTCAAGTGAAATATCAACTAGAATACAAGTAACTCAAAGGATGTTCGGGACAACCATCCTCTAAGGATCTGCAGAACTATCTACAAGGTGAAAATATACACTATAACACCGTGGTTATTCAAATTAATTTATACTTCAAAACCAAAATATCATTTCCCTTTCAAATATATCTATTTTCCAAAATAGTATATATATTAAATAATTTATAAAGTAAAGTATTTGAAATTTCCTCAACTACATAAATTGATTCCAATCAACTCAAATTCCAAATCCCCAATTATTCAAAGCTCAATTCATTAATTCAATTCAGTTTTCAATAACCATTTAAACTTTCGATATATTCAAAGCTTTAATATTCAACATTTTCAAACTTAAATCTAATTGTTTCATATAGATCTTGATTTAGCTTCATTATTATTTAGTCAGGAAATATACACTTAACAAGTTCAATATCATTTAAATAGTCTTAGATTACATTTTGCAGAATATTTCCTTTCATTTATTTAAACTTAAAATATCCATTTAATCTCTTTTACCAAAACCAAGTTATAAAATCATATCTTAAATCCCGATTTCGATAGTTTAAAATCGATTTAATTGAATATAATTCTTGATTAAATACCATTTCAAATTAATTCAACTTTATCCTTTCAACCTTAACTTATTCAAAATTTTAACAAAATCTATTTTGAAATATAAATTTAAACGAATCCTTAAACATATTATATGTATTAAATCAATCTCAATTAGATTATATATTATTATTAGGTCTATACATAAAATTTTCATTTTTATACATATAATATTCTAAGAATCAGTCTTTATTAAAACTATATTTTCTGTCCAAAACCATAGAAATTATTTTCAAAACATTTATGTTGGACCAACGGTGTCTGTACATAACACTACTAGAAAAGGCTTCAATTCCGACAGCATAGACCGATGTCTATCGACGGCCTTTTTCCGACGGCTTCCGACGGGCCGTCGGCGGCCGTCGGAAGCCGTCGGAAAACTGCGATTATACCTTCAGCTGAGAGCTCTTCTTCTTCCCCAAACCATACGAAAATTATTTCCAAAATCCCCCATTTTCCCTCTTCAAGCTTCCAATCCTTGATTTCGAGCTTCCGGATCCTCCACGGCTGCCTAATCAAACTCCATTACTCTTCATCTCAGGTATAATCTCTTATTTTTGTAAAAAATTCAGTTTTTACCCTATTTCTAAATTTGCATAAATTGGTAAATTAGGGCGAATTAGCGATTGCAATTGTTTCCAATAGCGTAATAGTGGTTTATAACATCACATGGTATACCGATTTCATCTTTTATCGTGAAATTGTGAAAAACACCTATAATTTGGGGTTGTTCATGTATATGTAAATTGTTGTGTATGCCTTGGTTCGGCGATTGTATACGTTATTTGGAATAAGATAAAATGATTGAATGAACTAGGAGTATTATATTGTGCACATATTTACTTATGAAACAAAAAAAATGCATTACTCTAAATTACAATTGTGTGTATTGAAAAATGATAAAAATGTTAAAACAGCCTTAAGTTGATGCGTAATACGTCGAATAACTGTGTTAAATTAATATATATTTTTGTAAATGTGAACAGTGAGTAAAACTGTATTTTTTCGATAAATGCATGCATGTAACTGACAAATGTCCCTTAGAGAGTTTTTGGCTCCGTCTGACGAGTGTTGTACATGATCGTTGTATAAATAGTCGTTTTTTTCGAAAAACGACCATTTATATTCATCTGGTACAGTGTTTGTTGGATTTGTCCCTGTATTGGACAAGTTATGAACACAGTAAGAATTTACATTTTGTATACTACTTCATCTCAAACGGTTCATAAAATTTCAGCTTAACTTTTCTTTTTTGTTTCCTGCGTACACGCATTTGTGTACAATGCAGGGAACAAAAGGGAAATGCTGCCGAAATTTTGTTGAATCGTTTGAGACGAAGTAATATACGAAATGTAAATGCTTACTGTGTTTGTAATGGGAAGTAGGATGCCTGACCAATGAAAAAAAATTATATATATATATTTAAATCGTTACGTTAAAAAATGAAATGTGCCGTATTTGAAAATATTTTTAAATTTGTGAAGTTGTTCTTTAAATTCAAAATATTATACGAACATGAAAATAATCTTTTTCGAATATGTATTCTTCAAAATAAATATTAAATTTTGAACTTCTCATTTTGTCAAATAGGAAAAATGATTGATTATTTTGTTGATCGAAGGAGATGGATGTACCAAAGAAAAGGACTGAGGGGCTCAATAAAAGAAGATTTTTATAATGGTATAAACGTGTTTGTTGAATTCGCCTTAAGTAATAACGGAAACGATCCAGAAATTCGTTGTCCGTGCAGTAGGTGTAGACATTTGAAGTTTTTGTTACCAGATATTGTGAAAGTTCATTTGTGCCAACACGGTTTCACACCCGAATATTATGTTTGGGATCGGCATGGAGAAGTTGTAGCAAATACTTCTGTAGAGTCTGAAAGTGTCGTTAACGAAATAGTTTCAACGACCCGTATAGAAAATATGGTCGAAGATGCAGCACGATCAATGTTTTTTATGGTTAAAGTTGACGACGATGATGGAAATGTCGAAGAACCAAATATTGAAGCTAAGAAAATTTATGATTTACTGGATGCAGCTAAGAAACCTATTTGGAATGGTTGTAAAAGCGGCACGCAGCTGTCAGTAATCGCAGAATACATTGCGATGAAGTCAAAATACAACATCACTGAAGCTGGGTTTACGGCTGTTGTACAAGCTGCAAAAAGACATATGCCGCCCGATAATCTAATGTGTGAAAATCACTACGAAGTTAAAAAACTTATGTCGGATTTTGGTTTACCGTATCAGAAAATAGATACATGTTTAAAAGGATGCATGTTGTTTTGGAAAGAAGACGCAAACCTTAGAAATTGTAAAGTTTGTAACCAGGAGAGATACAAACCAAGAAAAAAGAAGGGTAAGAAAGTTCCGTACAAGCGTATGCACTACTTACCCATAACTCTAAGACTTCAAAGATTATATGCATCTTCTATAACTGCGTCTAATATGAGGTGGCATAGCGTGAGAACGGAGGAAGAGGGTACGTTGACACATCCGGCCGATGGAGAAGCATGGAAGCATTTCGATAAAACGTATCCAAATTTTGCAGCGGAAAGTCGAAATGTTAGATTAGGATTATGTACGGACGGTTTTTCTCCATTTTCTCAATTTGGTTCTAAATATTCATCCTGGCCTATTATCGTCACACCGTATAATTTACCTCCATGGATGTGCATGAAAACGCAATATATGTTTCTTACCGTTGTCGTTCCTGACCCCGACGATCCGACACAAGGAATCGATGTATATTTACAACCGTTAATTGAGGAGTTAAAAATACTGTGGAACGAAGGAGTAGAAACATACGATGTGTCAAAGAAGAAAATTTTTCGTATGTTTGCTTCTTTGTTGTGGACTATAAGTGATTTTCCTGCCTATGCAATGCTTTCGGGATGGAGTACTGCCGGTCGTCTAGCATGTCCATATTGCATGGATGAAACACGAGCGTTTTCTTTACCTCATGGTAAGAAAATTTCATGGTTTGACTGTCATCGATATTTTCTCCATGTAAATCATCCCTTCAGAGGAGACAAGAAAATTTTTTTAGCCAATAGAGTAGAAACCAGACAACCATCGACGATATGGTCAAGCGAAGACATATATGAACTTGTTAAGGACTATCCAAAGATATATGAAACGGGGGAGCAAACAGAAATTGAAGGCAAATCAGTTGTTCATAACTGGTGCAAACAAACTATTTTTTGAGAGTTGCCGTATTGGAAACATCTTCTGCTTCGCCATAACATAGATGTGATGCACAATGAGAAAAATGTATTTGATAATGTGTTTAACACAATTTTGAATGTGAAAGGGAAGACGAAGGATGATTTGAAATCAAGACGTGATATAGAAGAATTATGCAAACGTCCCGAGCTTCATATGAAACCAAATGACAGTAAAAAACCAAAAGCTTGTTACGAATTAGATAATAATCAAGTTAAAGCTGTGTTAAAATGGGTGAAAGGGTTAAGATTTCCTGATGGGATATCATCAAATCTTCGTAGATGTGTTGACTTTAAAAATGGTAGATTGAGCGGAATGAAAAGTCACGACTGTCACATAATGATGGAAAATTTATTTCCCGTTATGTCCAAAGAACTACTGCCGTTAAAAGTTTGGAAGGTAGTAACGGAGCTTAGTATGTTTTACAAAGAGCTTTGTTCGACTACTTTAAAAGTGCAACGTTTACGTAAACTTGAAGTGGACATTCCTATATTGCTTTGCAAATTAGAGAAAATATTTCCGCCAGGTTTTTTTAATGTGATGGAACATTTACCTGTTCATCTTCCATCTGAAGCACGACTTCGAGGTCCTGTCCAATACGGATGGATGTATCCATTTGAGAGGTATGTAATATGTTATAACGTAATTTAATTGCATTTGAAAGATGAAGTTAATATAAATTAATTTTGCATAGATATTTGAATCATCTGAAGAAAAAAGTGAGACAAAAAGCACGAGTTGAAGGTTCGATATGTAAATCTTACATCGAAGAAGAAGCTTCGTTCTTTTTCTCTCACTATTTCAGTGACCATGTGAATATTTCATTTCAAAGTGTTTCTCGTAATGATGAAGGCGACAAACAAGAGTCCTCTCAAGCAATGTTATCTATTTTTAGACAACATGGTCGGCCTTCTGGAAAATGTGTGGAAATATGGCTAGACGATAGAGATCTTCGTGTAGCACACACTTATATTCTTCTAAATTGTGCCGAGGTTGCACCGTTTGTTAGGTAATCTGAAATAATAATTTTCGTTTTATTCTTTTCTGTAATGCATGCGCGTGTATAACCTAATGTAATAATTTGTTTATATAAACAGTGTTTATGAACGGGAACATCCGAACGGAGATCTCAGTAAAGAATTTTCCCGTTGGTTTTCAAATTACGTTTATGAGCCGAAAAATTGTGTTGTTGACGAAGGGTTGAAACATCTTGCAATGGGACCAAAAAGAGTGGTCAAGACATATCCAATATATTTCGTCAATGGATACAAATTTAACACCAAAGAATACGGTGCAGAAAAATTAACAAATAATACTGGTGTATTTGTTAAAGGTAGTGACGATCCAGAAAACCATTTAAATGATGGCGTTCTAACACAAATTTTGCAACTGACATATTTCTCAAGACCCGCGGAGGAGGTGTTTCTATTTAGATGCAATTGGTTTAGCAATGTTCCAGGTTCTGGAATTAATGTGCACAAGGATTATAATCTTATCGAAATAAAGTATACATCGCACTATCACAAGTATGATCCTTTTGTACTAGCCAAACAAGCATTGCAAGTTTATTACGCTCCTTATCCGTCTCTAAAAAGAGATAAAGCAGATTGGTCTGCAGTTTTTAAAACAAAGGCCAGATTCACATTCGATGGGAAGAATATTCCGGACGAACAAGCTTATCAGGCAGAACTTGAGCAAAATAACGAAATAATAATTACAGACGATCATACAGATTTTGGTCCTTTGATCGATGAATCAAATGTTTTGGTAGAAGCGTTTGACAGTGCAGAGGAAAATATCGTCGAAAACGAGACCGAATCTAAATCAGAAGACGATGATGACTGATATAAATTTGAATCTGTTTTTTTGCAATTGATGTAACTATGTTGAATTCTTGATGTATTATGAAATTGATGTAACTATGAAACTAAATCCGTTTACTATTGTTTTATGTTATTTCAATTTGTCATTTATTTAGCAATTTTTATTAAAAATGCAATGAACTCTACTTATCGTAGGAAGAGTACACCCATTATGAATCAGGTATAACAAACTTACATTTCTATTTCCATTTCAGTCATTATAATTAAGCAATTTATACCGTTGATGTCATTTTCATATGAAATATATTTCATTATCATGTTTTTATTCTCTTATATAATGATGTGTAAACGTCACAGGTTTATCATTATGTCACATAGAGGGAGGAGCTCTTCCCGTTCTTCAGGAGGCGATGGCAGTGGCCCATCGCAAGCGCCACAGCGTCCAGTTGTATCGTTAGTCCCCAAAGCAGATGGGTAAAAATTAAATTTTATTCATCATCTTATTTTTTCTATACTATACGTACGTACTTATCTGTATCGTACTTAAAAACAGGGGGTTCGAGCTACTACCCACTAAGGTAGTGCTGGACGTCTCCAGAGCAGCATATCGTAGTAGGATGAGTGCGTGCTGGCCGAAGTGGGATACCATCCCTCCGCACATCATAGAGTGCATATGGCAGGATGTCCTAGTATGTGTAATTTTTATGTTTTCCATTTTTAATTCGTTTTTGTCGTTTTTCTACCGTTTATCGTTTAAAGTGTAATCTTTTCTTAACACAGGCTGAGATAGACATCCAGACAGATGATATGCAGCTGGCACGAGCATACTGGATGAGGAAGATGCGAAAGAACTACAGGGACACGATATCTGAGGTTAAGAAATCCGGGAAGAGACCACGGTGGATGGGGAAGAGCGTGTGGCAAGCTTGGTTGAGCTACTGGGAGACGGACGAGGCGAAGGAAAGTATACTAATTTTTTTTGAATTATTAATTTAACGTGATTGGAAAATAATGTATCAAATTTTGAATGTACAGGCAGAGTCGGATAGAAACTCTGCAAATAGAAATAAGAATCCCGTCACTCATCGCGGAGGATCGAAGTCGTTTCAGCAGTATCGGCAGGAGTTGGTAAATTTACTGCATAATAAATGTAAATAGTTTATGCTATATGATTTTAAATGTATAATAATTGTATGTAACAATCAACTTCAGGAAGCCGAGGCACATGGTCCTGTCAGCTATATGGACGTGTTCACCCGTACGCATGCTGTCGAGCATGTTAATCCAGACGGGACTGTTTCGTACACATGGCAGGACGATAAATTCAGTAAAAGCCATGTAAGCATATTTCATTTTATTCAGTATTAATAATTGTTTTAGTTGTCAAATTATTATGAAATAAGATATGATATTATTAATTTGTCAATGCAGGAGATGTTTATGGAGCAGCGACAGAAACTCCTTTCTGATACGGGTCGAGAGCAGCTGACGACCGATGAAGAGGACGTTATTTTTGAGTCCGTTATGAGTCCACCAGAGCATGGTCGACGATACGGATTTGGCAATTTAGCGGTAAATAATTTACTTTTTCTTAAAATACTTAAAATATGATATTTTTACCTTTTCAAAACAATAAACTTTGATTTTATTTATTTTTCAATTATTGCAGTCCAGTAGTCAGAGTAGGGGACGGCGGAGTAGACCTCCGAGCGAGCTAGCACGTATAGAAGAATTGCAGACTAGAGTTCAGCAGTTGGAGGAGCAGAACCGCCAACAGACCATGCAGACGGCACAGTTATTTGAGTACATGCAGCAGTTTGGTGGCCGCTTCCCTTCATCGGCTGGCTCTGGATCTGGAGCAGATTGATTCATTGCTTTCTGATTCGTTCGTGCATGTATGTTTTGTTTTAGTTTAGAATGATTTGGTAGATGGAACAATTAATTGTTGATATGTATAATTATGTATAATACACTTGGTTCTGTAGCTGTATCAGGATATGCATGATTGATAGAACAGTTATTGTTAGGATTATTGTTAATGTTGGAATGTTATGTATATTTTGTATTTTATTTTTATTCTAATTTTGTTTATTTCTGTGTTTATTGAATATTTTGGAGTATTGGTTTGCATGTTTGGTTGGATTATTGTTTATGGATTGTGCAGTATTGATATTGTAGTGTTTGGAAGAGAAATGTGATTGGAAGGCTCTATTTGCAGCAGATTTTAAAAAAAAACAACAGATTTCCGACGGCTCCCGACGGCTTACAGATCGAAATTTCCGTCGGCTACCGACGACTCCCGGCGGTCTGTAGCTTCAGATTTCCGGCGGTTTCCGACGGCTTCCGACGGGCGACGGAAGCCGTCAGAAACCGCCGGAAGTTGTCGGAAGCCGTCGGTAATCTGTACGGCAGCCCCCGTCGGTAGCCGTCGGAAGTACCGCTCCCCGACGCCGTCATTTCCGACGGTTTTTTCCGACGGCCTCCGACGGCTTCCGACGGCCGCCGACGGTTTTCAGCCGTCGGAAATCACGTTTCCCCTTGCAGTGTAATTTCCTATCCTATGACCAAGTGATACGGATATTTATTATTTCAATCCGTAATTTAAATATATACGGGTAGATATCCTTTCGACTCGCAGTCCCAAATTCAATTCAAGTGAAAATCGCTTGGGCCTATCATTTCAACCCATAACAATTTTCTCCTATTCTATAGTCTTTTCGGGTATGTATCATTTCAACCCATAGTGAATTCTATACTAACAGGGAACTTTCAGAGTGATAACAGATAATATAAAATATAACAACATGCATATATCATCAATTACAATATAACATAAACAACAGGATATCGTGTCATATCCCACAGGCGAACAGTTACAGATAATAACATGTATAACAATTTAAATAACTAACAACAGCCTATTTCAAATGTCATTTCAATTGAAATCAAATTTAGTAAATATAAGAATGTTAATCGTGAGTGATTTCTCACCTTTCGAGACTAAAGAGATTCGACACAGAAATGAGCTACTAAATCCAAAGCAACGCTAGATGGATATGATTTGATGTAGAAAACAGGCACGACGGACAAGGCTGATAATGGAAAATCGATGAGAACGATTGAATTAGTTTTGATATAACAGAGCTATTTCATTTTATATATTATTATTTGTTTCTAAAATAATTTCAAACATATATTTTCAAATCCATATCATGTCACAAATTTTTTAATTTAAACAAAACTCAATATACAATGTTTATAAAATTCATACATTTCCTTAAAATTTCCTTAAATCCATCTTAAACGCTAACACTAATATAAGTTCGAAAACCGACCCAACATATATGCAGACAAATACAAATCCATATGCAACGATATATATATATATATATATTGTCTTCCCATGAAAACAATATTAAATTTTTAAGATGAATGTTGAAATAAAAATCACTGTTTACGTTTAAAATGCCTAAATAGTTTAGATGTTGAAAATAGTACATATATTAAAATACTTTAAATAGTTTATATATTAAAATAATTTGTATATAAATTAAGAAATTTAAACACATATTAAATTAAATATATATCTAAAATCATCGTTTTTGAAAAAATAACATATTTACATAATATACTTTATATAATACTTACAGATATGCTGCCTAACACAAACAGATACTTTAAACAAATATATTTCTAAATAAGCTAAAATATACACAACAGGTTGAACCCATGTTAACAACTTTACTAAACACTTAACTTATATTATTATACAAATAATAAGTTATATAATTTACATACTTGATTCTATATGCATAACAAAATATACTGTAAGATTTTCATATTATGCTGTAAGCCTATATATGCATGCACTATATAACTATATGGTGCAAATACAATTTATATAGCTTAAGTGAACTTATAAAAACAATGTAATTAATAGATTTGCAGGCACATATAAAACTTATACCTACCTATATTTTATTTTATTTCACTTTAATTTTATTTTATTTTTTATTTTTAAAACACACATACACATTAAAAATCAACTTATATATAACTATACTGTTCGTACTATAACTTATAGATATAAAAACTTATAGATATAAAACAACAAACCTATTTAAGCAAGATTAGATAACAGATTTATATACACTTATGGATATATATACCTTTAAATAAAAGAGAAGAGCAAGGCTGAAAGTCGTGGTGGTGGAGGGGCGAAGGCCTTTCGTGGTGGTGAAGAGCCAACACTTGATGGAGTAAAACAATGGAAACAAAAGAAAATACAAGAAGAAAAAAAGGAAAAAAAAAACAAGTGCATGCGACCATTACCTGAAGAGGAAGCTTTACGCGAGAGAAGAAGGCCAATTGATATTCGGTAGGGTATTATGTACGTGTTTATATTTATTAGAGAAGTTGCGTTGATTAGGTGGTAACAAAAAAATGGCAAGAGATAAAAATTTGTAACGGCTATAGGAATTTGAGGATTTAATTCCTATTATATAAAGAGAAGTAAATGGAAGGTGGAGTGAGATGAAAGTTTTACATGTGAATTTGCAAGGCCGCTTTAAATTCTTCCTTTAAAAAGGCACGGCTGATTGATTTGCAAAGCTAACATATGGAATCAAATGGGTGTATTTTAAAGGCAAGAGATAATTTAAAACATATGCCCATAAGTAACGTAATTAAATTTATTTGTTTCTTATTTAATTAATAAAATATACGCTAAAGAATATATCAGGAAATAATGTACCATTTATAGCGCCAAATAAATTAAACAAGAACGGATATAAAACATATAATTTATTGCCTTTTTACAACATTATTTATTACTTAATTTAAAAGTATATAACCCATATAAGTAAAACAACAGTGAAATAAATGTTGTAAATATATATGTTTTATATAAAAGAATTGAAGTTAGAATTTAGAATTTAAAATTTCATTTAGTGTCAAAATTTAACCAAAATCTACCATTGTAATTTTTTTATATTTATTTAAATTGGGCAAATTAATTCAAGAAATTTTAAAAATTCAAACTCCTTTTAACAATTAAACACCAAGGTTCTAAAAATAAAATATATGCATAACATATCATGTTACACAAACTATAACATGATTTTAAAACGAAAAATATTATTTATACAAATTAAAATAAACAAATTTGTTAAATAAAACAATTTACACACAATATTGTAAAAAGCATAACTTTCACAATATTAATCCGATTTCAACGAAACGAAATGTAGTATTCTTGAAATTAAATCTATTTTCATAATAAAAGATAAAATTTCAAAAATTCAAATATCTAAATTTTAAATTTAAAAGTCAAAGTTTGACCAATTTGTCCAAAGATCCATTTTTTTGGAATTATTCCATTTATTCAGGTTTGGAATTATAATTCACACAAAAATCAAAATTTATATTTAAAATAACAAAATTCATCCATTTTAATAAATAAAATAAAGTTTTTAAATCGGGAATTTCAGTTAAAATAATAAAAATATAAAATTAAAATAAACACAAAACACAGGGTTGTTATAATTTATAAATCTTGAAACATTTATTAAGAAATAAATAATCCTTTACTTCAAAACATTATTATATAATATTAATTATTTATAATAACATTATAAATAATAATAGTTAATAATCCGAAAACTTATTTAAGGATGACAACTAATCATTTGAACCATTATAAATAAACAGTAAAATTTAATATCCAACTTTATTATAAATAGTATTGATTAATTTCCAAAAAAATTATTAATAAATTATTGTTATTAATTTCATACCATATCAATCATTTTATTAATTAACTTTCAAAATATTATAGATATTGATAAATAACTTTAAAACAGTATTAAATATAAATAAATAAGCTTTAAACAGTATTATGTTTCTTTAATAAAAATATGTACTTAAATATCCACATAATCATTTTCGTATTTATAAAACTATATTCATGAATCTCTTTCTATTTTATAAAACTTCCTTTCATAAATTCTTTTTTATTATGAATCCTACTCATAACTCCATCTCTTTGTAAATCCCGCTTATTTACAAAAATCACATTTTAAACATCAATTACAATCCGCTTATAACTTTGCTCCCATATTCTACAAATTTCTTTCATAAATTCCTTTCTATTCATAAAATATTGTTTAACATCTCCAATCTATCCTCATTTCCATTTTTCCAAAATAAAATCATCTATTTTCTAAATAACATTCCACATCTTATAGTAAATCCATCATTTGGTTTATTTCACCAATTTATTAAATGATAATAGTTTCCTTTAATTTATAAACACCATTTATAAATCCATACTTTTATTAACCAAATACAATCTTACGAACCTTCACTTCATTTATAAAATATCACTTTTATAAGTTATCACACTTATAAAGCTCATAGTTGCAAATAAATTTTAACATATGTACATACACACACACACACACACACACACACACATATATATATATATATATATATTAATTTATATGGTTAATAAATATTTATATCAAAGTATTTCTATTTTCCCTTAAAAAAATCCCTTTATTATAAAAGATGTACTTATTTTAAGATTTTAAAATTCTTTAGTTGACAATTCAAAAATCTCTTTTTAAAAGATTCTATAAACCTATTAATTTATAAAATCTAAAAATCATACCTTTTATTTTAAAATAAATTTTTTCTTTAATTAATTTCTAAAAAAATTATTAAAAATATATAATTTCCAAGATCACTTTGAAATACCTTTTAACTCAAAACATTGGCTTATAATATTTCAAAATACCAAAAGTAAGGCCCAGTGCTACAAAGCACTAAATAAGCAAAATCACATCCATGTCATCAAATATGGCATCCAACAAGCCATATATCATTCTATACATACATACATACATGTATATATATATATAAATGAATAGTAAAATCAACATCGTGAGGAATCCAGTTGGATCTGTCCAATCTGTCTCCCTGCATCACATATAGTATATAATCAAAAAATATAAATCTACTGCTTCAAGGAGGATCGTATATAAAGGGTCATCTGCTCTTACACATGAACGATTGGGTCTCATCAGCTCCAAGGGAGGGAATATATCCAAACCAACAATATAAAATAGTAAATCATCCAAACAGTCAATAACAATCATTAATAAAATACACATTCATCCAATAAATAAATTTTGTTGACTATATAATATTTCTAATTTACCGAAAAGGTAAGATTAACTCATAATTATTCCAGTCATCGCCAAGGCGTTCTGGTTTGGAATTAAAATTGAACGACGTCCAATTTTAGCCCAAATTTCAAATGTCTTCAAATCTGTCCAATTTAACTCCATACTGTATTATTCGTCGATACAATCGCAATGTTACTCGTCGCATTTTTTGGGGACCTTGTATGAAAGAGTTAAGCATTTTATAAGCTAACGATCTTATTAATATAATTATTAATTACATTTGTTAACAATAAATAAATAACCTCATTTAAACCTAGTTATTATATAAATTTTCCGAAATAAATTTCTACTATTTCGATCCTGCACATCCAAATGATACATCCAATCGTCATGAAATTTGACGGCATACAATAACTCAATATTACGGATCCAATGATACTGGTTTCATGCAAATCCGTGACAGTGTCCCAAAAGGCTATTTTTATATATTAGTTAAAACTAATTATTATAAAAAACAAATTAACCACTTTTAAATTAAAATTAAAATTTTACCATCTTCATTATTATTTAAATAGAATTTAAATCAAATTTCAAAATCATTTTCATTCACATTAAATTCAAGATTCAATTATTTAAACAATTCCAAATATTAAATTCAACATCTAATTATCAAATAAATCGCTATATTTGAAATCCAAGTTATTTCACTTATAAAATTACGTTTTCAATATTTAAACCAAATAAAACTTCAAATTCAAATGACTGAAATTCTGGATTATTATAAATTTAAACATCAACACAACACTAACAATCCTTAAAAATCAACAATTCATATTTTGTAAAAAAGATTGATTCGTCTTCAAATAGTTGCAGTTTTCCATTGAAATCGAGAAAGATGAGCTTGCCATTGAAGAAGAGGATGAAATCAAGAAAGATGAGCTCACCATTAAAGAAGAAGATAAAATCAAGAAAGATGAGCTCGCCATTAAAGTCGATCCTATAAGAAGTGGAGGGGTATTTTAGGGAAGAAAATAACCGAAATGAAAAACAGGGACCAACGTAGTATTTTTTTTACATGTGGAGTTTTGTTAAATTAAATTTTCTTTTAGGAATGCGTGCCTAATATTCACATTAAATAATACTATTATTATTTTTCTCCAAACTTTTGAAAACAATTTTCAAAACACCAGGATTCAAGTTCTCAAATTCTTAGCTAATATACTTTTTATTTATAAACTACATTTATAAATCATATTTATATTATTTTCACTTCCTTATGTAAAGCCATTTCACAAATGTATATCTTTATTTAAATTATAATAAACAACTTTTATTAATGTTAAATTTTTACCTAATATTATCATCGAACGGCTTATAGCCAAATTATGAAACTAAATTCATGAGATGTTCATTTTTATTATTCCTATAAATTACTATCTGCCCAACATATGCAGCAGAAAAAATAAAACTACTCACATTCAATAACAATAGTCAATGCTCATAAACTAGTCGGGCACAACTACTTAATCAACAAACAATAGCCAATGCTCCTGGGTGAGCATGACTAATCAAACAATAAATGATAATAATTAAATATTATCATTTTCTAATAAATAGGATACTTTATATGTAAAATATAATTTTAAGTAAAATTATTTCATTTACCAATTTTAAAACAATACTGTGTCGGTTAGCCTTGTTCAAGTGTTTAGAAACATCTATCAATACTGTGGCATCCCATGTCTCAACCAGAATTTATAAACCACACAACATATTAATCAATACAATATAAAATAATTTTATAGCATAAACAAATAAGAACGCTAATAAATAACACAATCAACTTATTCTAGGGTGCTATCAGCACTATCTCTAATGAGCTATAACAAAAACCGAAGACCTTATAGAGATAAAAACCTTACTCATTCTAGGGCACTACTAACACTATCTGTAATGAGTTTATCCCACCAAAGCCTAGGTGTTCGTTCAACTTAAGCTCTGATGCCAGTTTACATAATCCAACTTTTCGATCCTTAAAAGTCCACACTAATATATCCATAGTATTCGTGTATCGAGTATACAAGTGCTGGAAAAACATATCATTAAGGGTGAAATATAATAAAATCCAGAATAGAATCTGACATCACGTGAGAAATATATACATACACAAGATTTTACAAAAGAAAAACTTTATATACTTGACACAATTAGAGTACTAAGCTATCACCAATTTGGACAACTATAATAGCATGTCCTTACAATTATTGCTAAATACAACCAAGAAGTTGCAGTAGAAATGAAATACGTGAATATGTCTTAAGACATCTGGCTCTTCTCTTGAAGCTCCATAGAATCCAAAACTAAATCTGAAACATACTCAGGTTGACCCGAGCATTATAAGAAAATAAAGCACGAATCAGTCAGGTAAACCAAAACATTTTTATAAGAAATCTTCTGATATTATATTAATGTCTAGGGTTTCAAATAAATGTACAATATAGCTGAAATTCTTCCATCTCATATTTCAACATAGTTGGGCACAACTAAGTCTGTAAGGCATGAATTAGAGAATGGATTCCAACAATGGCAAGGTAAGGGACTACCTTCCACACATCCCACTTCGAATGCTAACACCGCTCTCCAAGCAGCAATGCAATGCCAACATTCATCCATATTAGTTTGTTTTGGGTCTGAACAAAACCGAAGGAACTACATCCACTACATCGATTTTGGAATCACCTACGAGATTAGTAGCAAGTAGACCTTGCGCTTTAAAGAATTCATCTTTGAAATCAATATCATCAAGATGTCTTCCATTTGAACACTAATGCCAGTTCAAAGTGGTATTTGGATAACATATCTGATCCAGGTCTCTCTGAACAAACAACAGTAGTTTAAAACTGGCCAAGCTTGATAATTGGATATCTAACTATTAAATAAATCAAATTATGTTTTATTTCAAATGGGAAACCAACATTTGTTAAGCACATAAGCAAGCACTAATTTCTTTAATTGATCCTTTAATTAATCAAAATCACTTTATAAATACTTGTATCAAAATACTTTTACGTAGATATAATCACATACCCGATATACCCCTTTCAATACTTGGAAAAATATCCATATATTTATCTAAAAGGTATAAGTATATTCATAAAACATTACTAAAGATTTCATATTTCAAATTCATATTAAAAGGATAAAAAAATATGTTATTTAAAATAGAGATAAAATAAACCCAAACACCATTCCTACGGTGTTAAGCACGGAACAAATGTACACACCATTAAAATTAAGAAGGTCAATTTGGGGAAATCCAATCTCATTTCCATTTATAAATTACTTTTATAAATCCCTTTTAGTAAAGCTCTTTTATTTATAAAATTCTCTTTTATATATCCCCAAACCTATTTAAAAAACTACTTCACAAATCTCTAAGTCTATTTATAAATTCTTTTATAAATAAAAATCATTTATAAAATTCCTTTCCAAATTTTCAAAATCACTTCCCAAATTATAAATTTCCTTTTATAAATAATTTATTATAATTTTTTTTATACAACTCAAAAATCATTTATAAAACTATTTTTATAAATCTCTAACACCATTTATAAAACTCCCTTTTGAATTTCTAAAATCAATTACAAGACTTAACTTTTGTAAAATTCCTTTATAAAAATCCTTTATAAAACCATTCTAAAATCCCTTTATAAAATCCTTCATAAATATAAAAATCCATTTTCATCTATAAACTTTTTAATTAGATGAAAATTCCCTTCTTTAAAATAAATTTATTATTTTTAAATATAGTTAATCAAATAAACTAATTTACTTTAAATATCATAAATATATAATAAATTAACTTTTCAACTACACCGATAACATAATTTTCCTTTAGAACAATATAAATGAAAAATTAATTTACTACAAATACATTACTGATATAATAATTAGTAACTCTAAAACATATTGATAAATAATTATTATTAACTTTAAAACATCGTTATAATAAATTATCAGCAACAAACATTAAAAATAAATAATAATTATTTAATTTAAGACATTATTATATAATAATTAAACTACTTTGAACAATATTAATTATATAAATTTAAAAAATATTAAAATATAAATAACCTTAAAAATTTATTTGATGATATTTAAACAACTTTAAAAACTTATTAAATAATAGTTAAACTCTTTTTAAACATTATTAAATAATAACAAAATAACTTTAAACATCATTGAATAATAATAAATCAACTTTAAAACATTATTGAATAATGATAAAACAATTTTAAAACATTTATAAATATATTAGAGAAGACAAATATAAGGGTTGAAGTAAAACAGAGAAGTTCAAAAATCCATTACAAATAAAATATCTCTGAAAACCCCCATAGACAGATTTAAAATCATTCTCTAAAATAAAAAACTAATTCCAAGCCAAATGGCAGTTGATAGTATTTCAACATACTAATTTGAGACCAATAGCCACCAAAGCAGAAAACTAATATTATTACTAATTTTTAACGCTACACGGGTTAAACTTTCAACATATGACAATGTCATAACCAATGGGCCAAACAAATAAAGTTTGATATTCAACAATACATATGATAGGAATTAAATTAACAATGGCAAGGAATCTTGGTGGATTGCTCTACAAAATTCGCTGTACATCATATAAATCCCTTGCAAAATCATTTCATATATTGGCTTCTTTCAAAATCACAATTCATCCAAACCAACCATTCGAACAAATCAAACCTCCAAGCATACAACCAAATTTTTTAATCTAAAATATAATATTATAGTATTCAAACAAAAGCGAGTTAACCCATTGAAATTTCGATTATCGCCAAAGCGTTCCGATTTGGTCAGCATAACATTTTAATAGCTCCAATATCAACCAATCTAATTCCATTGCAAAGATATTGTCACTACAAGTCCAACGTGACTAACGCATCTGAATCTGACCTCGTATGAAATAGATTTTGGGTTTATAACATTTTATAATTAAATAATATAATTATATTACTAATTACATCATTAACACTAATTAATCCACGTCAAGTGTAACGACCCGCTATTTTAGACCATTCAAATCGACAATAAAACCACATATGTCCAACCTGAATAGCTCATAATACCGAATTGTTAATTTAAATTTGGTAAATCTCAGAATATACAATAAATGAATAATCACAGATCACAGGCACAAAGTAATATAATGCAGCGGAAGCAAAGAAATAGTAGTTCATGAAGTTATTATATAAATATACATCAGAGTTAAACAAGATACAATAAAAGTTTCAATATGATAGACAAGCACAAAGCTGAATACATCCCTAGAATCAACTGAATAACTAGAAGCGAAATAGATAGCTGGATCTTCAAGCAAAGCTCAAACTTCGAAGGCGAGTCTCTAATGCTGTATCACATAGTCTGACCCGAGCATAAAGCAAAACAAAAGACACTCGAGTTAGGACATACATACTTATACAACGTAAACCAACTCAAGTGAACTGTAATAGAAAGGTACAAGTAACTTAAATGATGCTTGGGACCGCCCATCATGTAAGGATCGTTTAAACTATTTACTATGTAGTAATATACACTATTATAATAATGTCTAAAAGAAAAATAAACTTACTCTAAAATAGCATTAAGGAGTGACCAATATTCCCCTTAACACATAAATAGTCCTAGTAGTCTATCCAGTATTAACGCATCTCCAGATCGAGAGACTACCTTAAATACTCCACAAGCTCCGGGAGAAATCCAAACTCGTACAAGGTGCGATAGGGTAGGTGACATGGCACAAGAAGGCAATGCCAGGGTAGATATACCATTACGCATTCGGGCTGGTGGTGACGCGTAGCAGCCACTATTGTCCTCCTCGAGCCACACTCCCAAAAATCAAAAGTGCGCACCAATCAATCACAAAGTAATAGAACGGCATACGAAGAAGTGTGTCCGATAAGAGGAGCTACCTCGCAGGCCCGGAATCGCTCCTGTTTTAGCCACCTTATGCCAACTCACAGGAGTCAGGTCCACGTATATACCTTAATAGAATGTCACCACTATCCTACTTCATTCTGGAATCTCCATCGCGTACACGGTTGTTAAAGTGGTTTTCGGTATCGACAGAGAATACGCCCATATCTGCTCCCGATTTCTTCAGCAACAACCGTTATTATAACCCGTGGATATTTATTTCAAAATCATTTATACTTTCAAGACAAAAATAGCATATCCATTTCAAAATCATATCATTTATTTCAAAATAGTTTATACTTTTAAAACCAAAATATCATACCCATTTCAAAACCATATCACAATAGTATCATTTCCATTTCAAAATCCAATTTAATAATATATCATTTCCGTTTCAAAACAAATTCAATAATATATTATTTCCATTTCAAAACCAAGTTAAATGTTATCATTTAAATACAACCAAATTTCAAATCACTGAATATTTCTTTCAATTTATTTAAACTTGAAATATTCCCTTTAAAATCACCTTAAGCAAAACCAGGTCCTAAAGTCATATTATTAAATCATTAATTTCAATGAGTTTCAAATCACTATATTTAAAGGCAATTCTTATATAAATTCATAACACTTCTGAGACCAAATACTTTGAAACCATAATACTTTGAAATCATAACACTTGGAAATGTTATCATTTTTAAATCATAATATTTGGAAAATCATAAAACTTTGAAACATATTTATTTACACCATTTAAATTCAATGTTAATATCTTCAAAACAAGATTCATTCAAACCTTTGAAATTCAATGTTAATATCTTTCAAAACGATATTCATTTAAATCATTTAAATTCAAGTCAAATAATATTCATTTCAAAGTTGTAGCATTTCTAAGTTCATTCATTTAATTATAAAATTTCCAATACATTGTAAATTTCAGCTACAACAGCCTTTATAAAGTGTTACAATAGATATATTAGTATTACAAAACATTGTCAAATTCAGAAACAGCACTTACAAAGTGCTGCAGTAGGTATTTGGTTATTATTTCAAAACAGTTTACTTTCAGCAACAACAACATTTATAAAGTAACGTAGTAGCTTGCTAGTATTGCAAACAGTTTACATTCAGCAACAACAGCACTTACAAAGTGTTGTAGTAGCTTTATTATTATTTCAGAATATAGTTAAGTCTCAGAATTGATAGCACTTAGCAAATGCTATCTTAAACCACAACACTTCTGAAGTGCTACCAACACTAATTCCATATTTATAATAACATTTCAGCCACATTAAAATTTCAATTTTTAGCCATTTTAACTTATAAAAAGTCATATTTCATGCTTCAGAAAATATTCGTTTGGATATCATTTAACTTATGATTTAATAAAATAAAATTTTATCAATAAATATCCAAATTAAACTACAATTCATTTATTAAGTCAAAAGCACATTATTATCTAACTTTTATTTTTAACCACTGACTTAATACTTTATTTTAAAATACTCGTTTCAGAAATAAAATAAGTTGTCATAGTTAATACAAAAATCAACTTTCTTTATAAATCTATTCATTTAGACATCAATTAACTATGATTTCAAGTTAAATAATTTATTACAAAATGTCCAATTAAAACTGTATTTCATTTTTATCAATTCAAAATACATTATTTACTTAACTTAAAATCTCCATTAGGAAACCAATTTCCAATTATCAAGGTAAGTCATATTTAAATTACATTTATATATTTTACTTATACAATTTACCTTATAGAAAATCGCTATAAACTTATTTATACAAAACATATCCATTTCATGAAATAAAATTCATTTCAACCACTAGGCTAGATTTAGAATTCCACATTAAATCAAATTTCATTATTAAGTTATTTATCATACATAAAATCTTTAAATTGCAAATTTAAAAACCAAATAAAGATTTTTAAATTATAATTAAAACCAAAATCAACTTGTAAAATATTAATGTATAGAAAACCAATATCTCTTTATATTTCAAATGTGTAAATCAAATTTTTAAGTTAAAATTTCATATATTCTAAAAATTCAAAATAGTTAATAAATTTTTAGGATAATATACTTTAAAAATATTAACCATGGGCCTATATAATATTTTCTAACCTAGGTCAAGTGATACAGATATGTATCATTTCAATTCGTAATTTAAAAAGAAAATCCGAGTTCTATCATTTCAAACCCGCAATCCCAAGTCAAATAAGATAAAATAAAAATCACTCGAGCTTGTCGTTTCAGCCCATAATGATTTTTTCTTATTCTAATGTCGTTCGGGTGTGTATCATTTCAACCCATAGGGAAAAGGGAACTTGCAGTGTGAGATACAGAAAATAAAATAACATATATCACATAATATCATATCAGGTAATGTAACATGTATGAAATTAGGTTATGGCATCATATAATCATAATTTAACATCATAAATCATATCACAGGCATATATGAACTAATTAACATAGCATATCAATTTTACACATTCACTTGTTATCATTTCACAATTATATAAGTACGGATGTCGAGAGTGATAAACTCGCCTTTTAAAGCTAAAGATAACAATTCAAAATGCACAACTGAAACTTCGAAAAGCACGAGAAGGCACGACTATATTTTTGAGTGGATGAAGAGTCAAGATCCAATCTTGTACATAAACAAATATACAAACATAAGTATGATTCAATACAATAAATAGAAATAAAAACAATGGAAGAAATATGAACAAGATGGCATAACTTAGCCTTAACTTATGCAAGTGGCCCGGCCATGTCTCAACGGGATAGACCACATCATGTTGTGCTCAGCCTCATCATGTTTGAGGCAACGTAGGCTCGGCCATGAAGTGTGTACACACGGCTAGAGGTTAGGAATGTGAAGGGATGGAAGTTACTAAGCAAGGAAGGCAAAGAGGCAAGGGGTTTGGGTCCACATAGGTTCGGCCATAGGCTTCATGGCTCAGCCGTGTTTGGTCTTGGTCAAGTATGCACGACTAGGGATGTTTTATGGTCATGGCATGGCTTGGTGGTGGAGGAACAAGAGTGGCCGAGGCTAGAAGGAAGTGGTGAAATTTTGGGATCTAGGCTTTGAAAAAAAATTGTGATGGAGTTTTGTGATGTGTTGCAGCTTGGTGGTCACGGCTTTGGTTTGGGTGATGGTGATTGGTTGAAGAGGTGGTCATGGTGGTGGTGTGATGATGATGAGGTCGGCCAGGAGCTTAATGGGGTGGAGGTTGAGCAAACATAAGAGAATGAAAAGAGAAAAGTAAAATGGAAAAGAGAAAGAAGAGGAAGAAAGGAAGCCATGGATCTTGTGATATTTTTTTCTCTTGAGAGCAAACGAAAATGCGGATGCAATGAGATGTGGTTTGTACGCTATTTGATCATAGTTTACATGGCTAGAAAGTGTAAATGTACGGCTAAAGAAGGTGGAAGGCTAGGGAAAAGGAAAAGGCACAAATAAAGGAAGAGAAACCGAAGTCTTTGAAATTTCCAAAGCCATTATTGAAAATAAAACCAATCAAAAATCAAATAAATGTAATCAAAGTTTATACAATTAAAAATAGAAAATAAAAATTAGAGAAATACACATAGGAAAAATAGAAAATAAAATATAGAAAATCATTGCGTGTAAAACACTATATTTATCAAATTATAAAAAGTATAAAATAGAATTTGACGAAACGAAAAGCAGAAGAATATCAAAATTATATTATGCTTTGAAGAAAAAGATTAAAAATTTAAAAATTCAAATTAAAAATTTTCAAATGAAAGTCAAACTTTGACTAAAGTTGACCAAAATTTAAAATTTATAGAAAATGTTTACTTTATTGTTTTTGGAAAATAAATTATAAACAAATTCCAAACTTACACTGGAAAATTCTAAAAATTCACTTTTCCAAATGATTTAAAAATCTAAGTTTTTAAATAAAATTAAATTAAAAATACTTACAAAATTATGGGTTGTTACAATCTCCCCCATTCAAAACTTTTCGTCCCCGAAAAGGAATGAGACAGGGAAAACAAGGAAAACAGGATAGAATGAGATAGGATTAAGACACCATGAAAAGAAGATTGAAATTATACCTGATAACTGTTGTTATAGATGAATTCAATAAGATAGAGACGATTTTCCCGAGATCCCCATAATCAAAACACAAGCACAGAGAAGATCCTCTATAATCTGATTCACTCTTTCCATTTTACCATCGGCTGTTGATGGTAAGTAGTGCTTAGATTCAAATGAGTACCAAAGATTCTTTGAAAAGTTTCAAAAACTGGCAGGGGAAGATAAGTTCTTCTGGTAGGAAGAACTACAGGTCGAACTTCAAGAATAAGATCAATTCGGAATTCAATTTCCCGCTTTAGGATGCAGGAGAATAGGAACATCCCGAAAGAAAAGAGATTGGAAAACAAGATAAGATAATAAATTTAAAACCATGAAAATTTCAACTTAAATTAATACTTGATTTCACCTAAGTTAAATAAATCTCAACTATTTCTAATTTCATTTTCTTATCATCCAATTATCAATTTATAAAATCACGAATTTGGAAAAATCATTTATTATACTTACAAATTATTCAATAAATTTAATTCTTCTTTATTCAAATCATTAGTAACTTTATTCCACTTAATATATATATATATATATATTTATATTTAATCACATATATTAAGTATAATTACATTTATTATTACTATTCCAATTTATTTATAAATTCCTTTAACACCATTTATATTGTATTTTATTCAATTAAATTTTCATTCTATTTACCTCTATTAATCTTTTTATAACTAAAATTTAAGTGTATAACATTTATTATAACACTCAAAATTTACTTATAAAATCATTTTATATTGTATATTATCCAATTACATATTTAACTTCTGAATGATTTAGGTAAGTTATATTGGAATGGAATTGAGTATTATACAAGTTAAATTTTCTCAATTCAATTGTTTCAAGCTTAAACATTTATTCAAAATTTTGGTTTCATTTTATAATTGAAATTATAAGTTAAAGTTTAAAAATTAAATTTCCAGTTAACTTCAAACTATTTAGAGATAAATAAATATACACAATATATATCAAGTCTAATTTAAGTCATATATCACATATATTATAAATCAAGTCATATTTTAGAAATCCAAATCAATTTAATTCTCCAAAGCAAGATTGTAGCAAAACTACAGAATGGTCTCCTTACTTCAAAACTCGAAAATGAATATCGATGATGTTGCAGTCATCATCGAAATTATTTTCCAGCGAAAAAGTAAAGAGCACTGATTTAACCAGTTAAAATTCTTTGAAACAATTTCTACTTGAAATACTTTAGATAGTACACCCTTTAAAACTTTAAACACAAAGTTTGAAACCATCGAGAATTAAATTCTTAATTTCTTGTTTTAAATTGAATTTCCAAATTAATTTATAGCCATGTTTTATAGTTCAATTATTTATATATAAAACAAAAGCTAACGCTTACAAGCTATATATACAAATTCAAATATTATTTCTCAACATCCAATTCAATTAACTATCAAAATTTAGAAAATTATCCTTATATACATATACAATATAATTATACAAAATTTATTTCATTCACTAAATTTGAAAACTATATTGTGTTGGTTTGCTCTATTCAAGTGTTTTGGAGATCCTATCGATAGCGTTGATCAGGCGAATCGATCGAAAACCCAAATCAACATCAACAACTCAAACAACATAATATATAAAACATTTTAAATGTAGATTTACAAATACACTATACAGGAATATATTTTCAAAGTAAGGATAGAGATTAAAATTTGTTTAACTCAAATCAAAGAAAATTTTGATTTGAGGATAAGTTGGAACAAAAGATAAGATGATTAACTAACCGAATAAGGAAATGGATAAGCTTATATAAATCACGGGCAACCTTAACCAGGTCAACCGCGACTTCCAGAATTAGATCGACGTGGAATTCAAAGGAAAATCTACTTCAATCTCAAGGGGCATAATTCGGAACAAGAGATACTAGCATCTAACCGAGGATATGTAGAAATCTCTGGTGAATCGGTGCCAACTGTAAAGGAGTTTCCCCTTTTACAAGTCATTTGGAGATTGGCGAGACCGCCTTTTCATTATAAAGGTCATTCAAAGTGGAGTTATGCGATACTCCAAAATCAAAAGAAGATGCATAGTGGGGGACAAGAATGAATTCTGGAACTATAGGGAATGTTCCAAAATTCAAAGGAAACCGAGTCAAAGAGGAAGAGATTCAAGCTTGAATGAAAGTGATTCTGTAAATAAATTTACCATATATGCTAAGTTTTTCCAAGAGCCAAAGCTTTGATACCAATAGTAACGATCCGCTATTTTGGACCATTCAAATCGACAATAAAACCACACATGTCTAACTTGAATTGCTTAAAATACCGAATTGTTAATTTAAATTTGGAAAACCTCAGAATATACAATAAATAAATAATCACAGACACAAAGTAATATAATGCAGCGGAAGCAAAGAAATAGTAGTTCATGAAGCTATTATATAAATATACATCAGAGTTAAACAGGATACAATAAAAGTTTCAATATGATAAACAACCACAAAGCTGAATACATCCCTGGAATCAACTGAATAACTGAAAGCGAAATAGATAGCTGGATCTTTAAGTAAAGCTCCAACTTCGAAGGTGAGTCTCTAATGCTGTATCACTCAGTCTGACCCGAGTGTAAAGAAAAACATAAAACACTCGAGTCAGGACATACATACTTATACAACGTAAACCAACTCAAGTGAACTGTAATAGAAAGGTACAAGTAACTTAAAGGATTCTTGGGACCGCCCATCCTCTAATGGTCCATTAAACCTTTTACTATGTAGTAATATACGCTATTATAATAATGTCTAAAAGTAAAATAAACTTACTTTAAAATAACGTTAAGGAGTGACCCAGTATTCCCCTTAACACATAAATAGTCCCGGTAGTCTATCAAGTATCAATGCATCTCTAGATCGGGAGACTACCCTAAATACTCTACAGGCTACGGGAGAAATCCAAACTTGTACAAGGCGCGATAGGGTAGGTGACATGGCACAACGAGGCAATGCTAGGGTAGATATACAGATTACGCATCCGGACTGGTGGTGATGCGTAGCAGCCATTACCGCCCACCTCGAGCCACACTCCCAAAAATCAAAAGAGCACACCAATCAATCACAAAGTAATAGAATGGCATACGAAGAAGTGTGTCCGATAAGAGGAGCTATCTCACTGGCCCGGAAGCGCTCCTGTTTTAGCCACCTTACGCCAACTCAAGGGAGTCGGGTCCACGTATATACCTTAATAGAACGTCGCCATTATCCTACTTCATTTTGGAATCTCCACCGCGTACACGATTGTTAAAGTGTTTTTCGGTATCGACAGAGAGTATGCCCATATTTGATTCCGGTCTCTTCAACAACCAACCGTTATTATAACCCATGGATATTTATTTCAAAATCATTTATACTTTCAAAACCAAAATAGCATATCCATTTCAAAATCATATCATTTATTTCAAAATAGTATATACATTCAAAACCAAAATATCATACCCATTTCAAAACCATATCACAATATTATCATTTCCATTTCAAAAACCAATTCAATAATATATCATTTCCATTTCAAAACAAATTCAATAATATATTATTTCCATTTCAAAACCAAGTCAAATGTTATCATTTAAATACAACCAAATTTCAAATCACTGAATATTTCTTTCAATTTATTTAAACTTGAAATATTCCTTTTAAAATCACCTTAAACAAAACAAGGTCATAAATTCATATTCTTAAATCATTAATTTCAATGAGTTTCAAATCACTATATTTAAAGATAATTCTTATATAAATTCAATTTCAAATAAATTCATTTCCAAAGCCATAGTACTTCCAAAGTTATAACACTTCTGAGACCAAACACTTTGAAACCATAATACTTTGAAATCATAACACCTAGAAATGTTATCATTTGTAAATCATAATATTTAGAAAATCATAAAATTTTGAAACATATTTATTTACACCATTTAAATTCAATGTTAATATCTTCAAAACAAGATTCATTTAAACCATTTAAATTCAATGTTAATATCTATCAAAACAATATTCATTTAAATCATTTAAATTCAATGTCAAATAATATTCATTTAAAGTTGTAGCATTTCTAAGTTCATTCATTTAATTATATAAATTTCAGCTACAATGGCATTTATAAAGTGTTACAGTAGATATATTAGTATTACAAAACATTGTCAAATTCAGAAACATCAGCACTTACAAAGTGCTATAGTAGATATTTAGTTATAATTTCAAAACAGTTTACTTTCAGCAACAACAGCGCTTACAAAGTGATGCAGTAGCTTACCAGTATTGCAAACAAATTACATTCAGCAACAACAGCACTTACAAAGTGCTTCAGTAGCTTTTTTATTATTTCAGAATATAGTTGAGTCTTAGAATTAATAGCACTTAGAAAATTCTATCTTAAACCATAGCACTTCTTAAGTGCTGCCAATAATAATTCCAGATTTACAATAACAGTTCATCCACATTAAAATTTCAATTTTTAGCCATTTTAACTTACAAAAACCATATTTCACGCTTCAGAAAATATTCATTTGGATATCATTTAACTTACGACTTAATAAAATAAAATTTTATCAATAAATATCCAAATTAAACTATAATTCATTTATTAAGTCAAAAGCACATTATTACCTAACTTTTATTTTTAACCAGTGACTTAATACTTTATTTTAAAATACCCGTTTCAGAAATAAAATAAGTTGTCATATTTAATACAAAAATCAACTTTCTTTATAAATCTATTCATTTAGACATCAATTAATTATGATTTCAAGTTAAATAATGATTACAAAATGTCCAATTAAAACTGCATATCATTTTTATCAATTCAAAATACATTATTTAGTTAACTTAAAATCTCCTTTTGGAAACCAATTTCCAATTATCAAGGTATGTCATATTTAAGTTACATTTTATACATTTTACTTATACAATTTGACTTATATAAAATCACTGTAAACTTATTTAACATAGCCATTTCATGAAATAAAATTCATTACAACCACTAGGCTACATTCAAAATTCCACATTAAATCAAATTTCATTATCAAGTTGTTTATCATACATAAAATCTTTAAATTACAAATTTAAAAACCAAATAAATATTTTTAAATTACAATTAAAACCAAAAATCAACTTATAAAATTTTAACTTATAGAAAACCAATATCTCTTTATATTTTAAATTTTTAAATCAAATTTTTAAGTTAAAATTTCATATATTCTAAAAATTCAAAAACTTGATAAATTTAGGAAAATATAACTTTAAAAATACTAACCATGGGCCTGTATAATATTTTCTAACCTCGGACAAGTGATACAGATATGTATCATTTCAATCTGTAATTTAAAAAGAAAAATTCTGGTTCTATCGTTTCAAACCCGCAATCCCAAGTCAAATAAGATAAATTAAAAATCACTCGAGCCTAACATTTCAGCCCATAATGATTTTTCCTTATTCTAATGTCCATTCGGGTATGTATCATTTCAACCCATAGTGAAAAGGGAACTTACAGTGTGAGATATAGAAAATAAAATAACAGATAGCATATAATATCATATCAGGTGATGTAACAGGTATGAATACAGGTTATAACATCACATAATCAGAATTTAACATCATAAATCATATCACTGGCATATATGAACTAATTAACATGGCATATCAATTTTACACATTCACTTGTCATCATTTCACAATTATATAAGTACGGATGTCGAGAGTGATAAACTCACCTTTTAAAGCTAAAGATAACAATTCAAAATACACAACTGAAACTCCAAAAAATACAACAAGACACGACTATATTTTTGAGTGGATGAAGAGTCAAGATCCAATCTTGTACATAAACAAATATACAAACATAAGTACGATTCAATACAAGAAATAGAAATAAAAACAATGGAAGAAATATGAATAAGATGACATAACTCGGCCTTAACTTATGCAAGTGGCTCGGCCATGTCTCAATGGGCTAGACCACATCATGTTATGCTTGGCCTCATCATGTTTGAGGCAATGTAGGCTCGGTCATGAAGTGTGTACACACGGCTAGAGGTTAGGAATGTGAAGGGATGGAAGTTACTAAGCAAGGAAAGCAAAGAGGCAAGAGGTTTGGGTCCACATAGGTTCAGCTATAGGCTTCATGGCATAGCCATGTGTGGTCTTGGTCAAGTATGCACGGCTAGGGATGTTGTATGGTCATGGCATGGCTTGGTGGTGGAGGAACAAGAGTGGCCGAGGCAAGCAAATAGAAGGAAGTGGTGAAATATGATAATCTAGGCTTTGAAATAAATTTATGATGGAGATTTGTGATGTGTTGCAACTAGGTGGTCACGGCTTTGGTTTGGGTGATGGTGATGGTTAAGGAGGTGGTGTGATGATGATGAGGTCGACTGGGGGCTTAATGGGGTACAGGCCGAGCAAACATAAGAGAAAGAAAAGAGAAAAGTAAAATGAAAAAGAGAAAGAAGAGGAAGAAAGGAAACCATGGATCTTGTGATATTTTTTTCTCTTGAGAGCAAACGAAAATGAGGATGAAATGAGATGTTGTTTGCACGCGATTGATAATAGAATACATGATAGAAAGTGTAAAAGTACAGCTAAAGAAGGTGGAAGGCTAGGGAAAAGGAAAAGGCACAAATAAAGGAAGAGAAACCGAAGTCTTTTGAAATTTCCAAAGCTATTATTGAAAATAAAACCAATTAGAAATCAAATAAATATAATCAAAGTTTATAAAAATAGAAAATAAAAATTAGAGAAATAAACATAGGAAAAATAGAAAATAAAATATAGAAAATCATTGCGTGCAAAACACTCTATTTATCAAATTATAAAAAGTATAAAACAGAATTTGACGAAACGAAAAGCAGAACGAATATCAGAATTATATTCTGCTTCAAAGAAAAAGATTAAAATTTAAAAATTCAAATTTAAAATTTTCAAATGAAAGTCAAAGTTTAACCAAAGTTGACCAAAATATAAAATTTCTAGAAAATGTTTACTTTATTTTATGGAAAATAAATTATAAATAAATTCCAAACTTATATTGAAAAATTCTAAAAATTCACTTTTTAAATGATTCAAAAATCAAAGTTTTCAAATAAAATTAAATTAAAAATACTTACAAAATTACGGGCTGTTGCATCAAGATCCTTAAGCACATTCATCAACAACCCAGGCCGCATACATCGAAACCGCAACTCCATTCAATTGCTCGTCACCACCATCATATGTCAATTTTGGCTACCGGAACTTCAGCAGAGGAAGCCCTTACCGCGTCATGTTGGTGCCACCTGCCTTGTCACCCCAGTCGACATCATCGCTTAGAAATAGCATAAAAACTCTACCGCGTTCAACTTTAGATCCTGGTCGCCCTAAGCTATCTTAGGCCAGTTGGTCGGCGGCGATGAGTTTGTCTGGACGAGGCACACACTTTTGCTTTTAGGCCCGATGCCTAATAATTCCTCTAGTGGCAGTGTGGCCATTGGATGGAGCTATTTAGGGTTAGGGTTATGCAAATGAGGGAAGGGGTCCTTATATAGACATATGTCCGATACTATTCATGTCGAAAATTTATGGACTCCAATCAAGGCATCCTTACTGGTGTTCCTAACAAAATACCCTTATTTCGAACTCATTGGAACTATTTTTGGGACCTAATTCCATCGTATACAGAAGTTAACTTTTCAAATCGCTCAATTTATGAACCAAACTTGAAACCTTCTAACTCGAAACCAAACAGTTAATACCACATGTATTGATTTCGATATCCACGTCCATATAAATATTGTTATTAATGACTATTATAGTAGTTTAGACAATAGTGCAAGAAATACATATGCATTACTTAAAAATATTATAGGGATATACAAGCATAGAAAATTATACCTCATGATGGATCAACACAAGGATTCAAAAGCAGATCAAGATGGCCAAAAGGAATCAAGGCCAGGAGGACAAGAACAAGATCAAAAGAATACATAAGATTCATCGAAAATGCTAGGAGGATAAAAGAGGCACAAGAAACAAAAATTGGAAGAGTACAAGATAATCAGTTAGTTAAAACCATGTAAAAGTTCTCATAAATATTTGTTGAAAACCTTAAAGTACATAGTTAAAATCTCTCCTTTAAAGATCTTTATTTTCATCTCTAGAACCATTGTATAGATATAGAATATTGATTTTAAAAGTTACAAAGTTTAAAACAATTATTATAAAGTTTTTTTCATAATTAACTCGCCTATGTTGACATATCCTAGGAATATATGTTAACATAGTAACTGTATATATGTTTTTCTAAAATCAATAGGAATATGTCGACATATCCGTTGAACATTTATTGACTAATAGCCGTTAATGTAACCTTTGAATTTAAATGATTAGACACATCCTTTTACCCCCTCTCCAAAAGACACTTCTCCTCATCTTCTATATAAAGGTTTTAGAAAATGGTTTTTTATAACAATTATCATACTTTTGTCTTACTCTTTCTTCTCTACTACTTTTTGATCAAGTTGTTTTGCTGATTTATGCATATACATTACGAATTTATATTCATTCACTTTCATTCTTTATGAATTCATAAATCATAGAACATCAAAGAGTTCTTACTTGAGTTCTTCATAATTATCTCTCTAGCTTTATTCTATTGCTTTAAGATTTAAATATAAATTGTTGTCTGAGGTCTATAGGATTATTGTACTGAAGACTACAATATTTTGTATTCTAAAGATATGATGTCTTATATAACTACACTACCGCTACTTGAATTGTAAAGGCTTATCCTACCACTCGTAGAAAGTCGGGATTGTATAAATGTACATGACCATCCATGAAAAGTTAAGAGGTCGGATGTGTCCTGTTACCCAGGAAAATCAAGATAGGTGTACTTGGCACTTGATTTAAAGCCAAGTTATATAAGTATACCTGCCACCTGCTCACTTACAAGTTTTTCATATTGGAAATTCTATACGGTGTAACAACCCTGATTTGGAGATTACCTTTCAATATTGAATTGTAATGATAATTATAATTTAATATTGTAAATTAAATTAAAATCAGAGAAATTGAATTTTTTATTTGGAATAAACAATGAAATTGGAAGTAAATTGAGAAAATAAAGTTCCAAGCTTTTTTTTTCGAGTGATAATAAATGGAATATGATTTTATTTAAGTGGAAATGCAATAATTATATCAATTATTGCCCATTTACTTCTCTTAATCATTTTAAAGAGAAGTATTTTATTTTAAAGGTGGTTTATTGAAATAAAAAGGTAGAAATTGGGGCTAAAATAATTTTTGGCTATAAATAATGTTTTGAAATGGTTTGAAATATTTTTCTAAGTGAGAAAATAAATTTTGTGAATTTTAGAAGTTAAAACAATGTTTTATGCATTTATTTGAGTAAATAGTGTATTTTTGTTAAATTAAGGAGTCTAATATTAAAAATGTTTTAAAAGTGTAAAGTAATCCTTTTAAATGATAGAAAATGTTTTATTTTATATATATATATATATATATATATATACAAGTTTTCACATTTTTCTTATGTAAAACTTGAGAGAAATGCATTTTTATTTATGTGTATATGTGATATGTACACATTAATTTGGTAAGTGTTGATTTAAACCTTAAGCCATTTATTTCTTTTAATTTTTGAACCTAATTAGGCCCACTAACCTTTAACCAATTGCTAAATGAGAAATAATGATTAGCTGTATGTTCATTTCATATTATGTTCTTCCTCCTTCAGCCTAAAAACAAAAGTTAGTAAACAATTTACCAATTTCTCAAAGTTCAAGCAAATTTCTTAATTAAAACTCACCAAATTCAAATCTTTTTGCAGGACAGTGATAAATCTAAGGTAATACCTTCCAAGAACTGAATTTCATCACCAAATTCTTTTACAGTAAATGGATTTCTAATTTTTACTGCATATTTGTTTGCATGTTCTGTATTTGCTTTCTATAGGTTCTAAAGGCTTGTAATCTCAAGCAAAGCTTCCTCTTTGCTCTTAACATACAAGCTTTTGCAACAAATATACAAGCGAGTTATGTAAACTCACAAACTAGCCAAAACAAAAGTGCCAGTGCTTGAATATGTAAGAAATTTGCTTCTATCTGTAGTTTGCTATAGCGAGTTTTTGCCTTTTTTTATAATCAGCTTCTGTTGCATCTTTGAACTCTTATATCATGTGATTCTGGCAATGAAATGCTGCATAATTTCTTGCATTTGGTAGCTTGCATGTGAAACTTCATCTCTGTAAATTTTGGTTGAAAATTTTGGCCATTTGTTATGTCAAAATATTGTTGGAAAATCAATACGAGGTGAAAAATACCCTGGAAGAATGTCTGTAACCTGGGTCGACATGGAGGTCGACCCAGCACCATGCAGGTCGACCTGGTGGTCGACCAGGCGGTTGGCTTGGCCACTAGGCTGGGTCAACCTCTTTGTTGGCCCAGGTGCATGTGTAGTGGCCTCAATTTGACTAGTCTATTTTACGACTTTTGCCTTAGAATTGCGTCCGTTTTGTCACTCGCTTTAGTGCAAATTTTGATATGATTTTGATGAGGATTATAGGCCATAATGTCTATCGATAGACTAGTCAAATTTTGGAGATTTTGAAATTCAAATTTTGAATTATTTTGAATATGATTTGAATTTGAATTCGAATGTCGGTTTGAGTGATATTCCTTGTTTTTATTTGTTTTCAAGCACGGTCTTCTCCAAAAAAATTTGAAATGATTTCTAAAATTAGTGGGCATTTAAAAATAATTGTTATATGATATCTTAAAGTATTTTCAAGTGTAAAATCTATTTATTCTCTATAATAAGGGAAATTTTCAAATAGTGTTTTCAAATTGATTTCGAAAATTGGTTTTCAAAGCTTGTTTTTCAAAGTAAATTATTTTATATACAAATTACATGTTCTTGCACATTTTAAGCAAATGAAAAGGAGAATTAAACGGTTTGGTAAAACAAATGGTATGAGACACGTACGTTTATCTTATCGGTTAATTCTCGACTTGTTCGTTTGATCGTTTTGACCTTCGGGTCGAGTTTACCGATGAGATGAGGTAAAATTTATACTGATTTGAGTGTGAAATTTACTAGCAGTTAGTAAACCATTTAGTGCTAATGTGTGGTATAGAACACATGTTAACACTGTTCGGGTTCCTATCTAGAAGTTCGTGACACATTTTCTTGGGAGATGTGTTAGCCAGTACTGGACCATCGGGTCATTTGTCCTTCGGGACGTTTGTCTAAGAGATGTATTTGTCCATTGCGACGTATATGTCCTTCGGAATGTTGTTCTTTGGGGATGTTTTTCTAAGAGACGTATCTATTTATCCTTTGGAACGTTTGTCTAAAAGACGTGGTGCATTATTTTTATAGAATAGTATTTGGCGGGCTTCAGCCTTAAGCACATGCTATATCTTTGAGATGATTTCATTGATGTTTGTGATTTCCCGAGCGTATCGCCTTTTTATTGTTGGCCATTTGAGCCGTTTGGGATATATATATATACATATATATATATACACATGGCGATTACCTTATGGAAAATTGAACTCTTGTGGGTTCTACCTTTAAGATTTAAGTTTTCCTACACTGGCGTTTATTTAGGACTGCCAATATGGCATACATTTAAGATTTTAATCTTTTATTTGGAGATATATTTGCCTTGTGGCGCATTTGGAGATGGTGATTTCTTTGAGTTGCTTTTGAGATTCCCGTTATGGCGGGTGTGGATTTCTACTTTTTAGGAGTTATAATTTTCCCTAAACCATTATTGATGATTTATGATATGTCAATGATATGAGGCATGCTATGTTTAGCATTTTATTAATTGTTTTATTCTTTTGAGATTATATATTTGTGTAGTGATACTATATTATCACTTCATACACTTTAATTGTCCCTTCTCACTTGAGAATATTATCACATTATTCTTATGCTCATATTATCGCTTATCCTTGCGAACTGATTTGTTTAACTACACTGACCTATGTATTTATACTTGGGTCAGACCGAGGTGTTTCAGGTTAGGTGCATTTGGACTTAGCCTATTATGCTCCGCGTGGACTATTTTGCTAGCTCTTTTTGATATAGCTTTTTGCAGCCCTTTTTGTTTGCTACTCTGATATGTATATTCTTTTGACTCGCTTGTATATTGTGGTCGCTATACCACTTGACATGTATCATTTTGTATACTCTGTGTTGTATTTGTATATGTGCATATATATATATACGCGTGTGTGTATATATATATATATATATATGATGATCTACTGTTCTGTGGTATGTTATGCATTTGAGTTGTTGTATTTTGTTCTAATAGATCCTATAGCCACCTATGGCTTTGTATTAAGTATTTATTGGATATGTCGATCCACTTGAGATAGCGGGAAAAATATATAGCAATTGTCAATGTATTCATAGATATTTCAAACAAGGCTATTGATGATCGCTCCTAACCAGCCCTATTCTCTACATTAGAAGACAATATTACCCATTAATAATCTTTGTTAATGTGGATCTTGGGATGGGGTGTCACAACTTGATATCAGAGCTGAGTACAAAAAATATTTGATAAACACAGAACAGAAGCACATATTACGGTACATCTAAGTGTAATACAAGTGTTATGAATCCCTTAATCATTGTGCCTTCGACCTTTTCTTGTCCTTGGGGGTAGATAGAAATTTGGGAATATGTCTAGAAATGCATTTTAATTCTGTAATATTCCTTATTTGAATTAATGGTATCTACCCTATGAATAATCTTTACCAATCTTAACTTTTAGCTAATGGCTGGAAGAGGCAGAGGATGACGCTTGAATGCGGGGCGGTCCAGTGGCTCCCATTCGAATGGCATTTATATGTCTGCCGATCAGTTTATGGAATTATTTAGGAGTACTCAGCCTCCAGATCCTACTCCATCATCTCCTCCACGTAAGTCTATCTTTATGCGCATGTGCGATAATTTCTCTCATCTCGTAGGGAAGCCATTCAAAGACTTCGAGTCTGTTCTAAAGGTCCAACCTTGGATTCGCACATGCGAGCGCATCTTCTCTTGCATGGATCTTTCTGACCATCATAGAGTTCTTGTGGTATGCAGCATGCTACAAGAGAATACTCTCGATTAGTACGAGCTTCTCACAGCGAGCTTGATGAGTCTACTCTTTCTTGGACACAGTTTCGGGAACGATTCGAGCTCAAGTTCGTCCTTAATCTGAGAAAGCTTTATTAGCCTGTCGCTTCCTCGAGTTGAAGGAAGTAAAGTCCTCAGTTTCTGATTTTGTTTCATCATTTGAGGCCTTATCCAAGTATGGACATCAACACTCCATATAAGAAGAATCTGAAGTTTGTCTCTGGTCTTAAGAAGCACCTCAAGAAGCCTTTGATGCTTCAGCTCAAACTTTTTTCAAGGATTTGGTTGACTCGGCGCTTCATCTCGAAGCCGTCGAGATGGAATGAGATAGTGGTGATGAGGCCGAGGTTTGGAAGAAACCCAATAAGAAGAAGTTCCCATTTCATAAACCAAAGTCTATTCCTCAGAAGAGGAAGAAGTTTGTTGGTCCTAGTTCTTAGCCTAGTGGAGCATCTCTTACTCAGAAGGGGTGTTTCAATTGTGGTTCTCCTAACCATATGATCCGTGACTACGATAAGCCTATCATTTGCCGCTATTGCAAGAAGGAGGGCCATCGAGTTGCCACTTGTCCTACTGCTCTGAATATCCAGTTTGGAAAACTGAACGTAGTGAATGCTTCTGTAGGGTCTTCTCGACGCAGAGGTATATCTCTTTTTATCCTTGAAGGCTATATTTATTCCTTGATTTTTCTATTTGAGTTCTCTTCGATATGTGTGCGTCACATTCATTCGTATCGAAAGAGCTCGTTGATGCTATTTCTTGGGATATGTCATGCCTTGTAACTTCATTGAGGATTGCTAATCCTATCGGGGTATCCACAACCCTTAGCATGCTTTCTGAGGATGTTGAGATTGTTTCATGTAGCTTTTCTTTCTATGCGAATCTGCACGATATTTCTTATTTGGGTTTTGATATGATTTGTGGTATGGACTGGCAAGTGCAATATAATGCCAAGATTATTTTTTCTGAGAGAGTTTTATATCTTCGACATCCAGATTTGTCTGCTCAGTTTCACTTGTTCTTTAGAATGTGGATAATTTCGAAGCATCTTTCCATTCTCTAGACTCACGAGATGATGATGGTATATCTCGTATACCTATTGTTTGTGATTTCTCTGATGTGTTTGAGCCTGTTTCAGATTTGACACCCAAGCGAGCGATCGAGTTCCACATTTATCTCATTTCTGGCAAGCAGCCAGTTACTCGTCCTTCCACAAGGATGTCTACAAAGGAAAATGAGAAACTCAATAAGAAGCTTTTAGAGCTTGAGTCCAAGTAGTTAATTCGGTCCAGTTTTTCAACGTGGGGTGTCGCGGTTGTCTTCGTGAAGAAGTCTGATGGAACTCTTAGGCTTTGCATCGACTATCGCAAGCTTAACGAGTTGACCATCAAGAATATGCATCCGTTACCTAGTATCGATGATATGTTCGATCAATTTAGTAGCGCTAAGGTCTTCTCTTGGCTCAACCTTTTCATAGGTTTTCATCAGCTACGAGTTGCGGAAGATAGCCTACCTCTTATAGCTTTCCGCACTCGATATGGAGCTTACGTGTGGCTCGTTATGCCATTCGGTTTGATGAACGCTCTACTTTCTTTGTCGACCTTATGAATCGAGTATTCTGAGAATATCTCGATAAGTTCGTCCATATGTTCATCGACGACATCCTTGTCTATTCGAAGTCTAAAGCCTAGCATGCTAATTACTTGAGAATTATCTTGAGTACTTTTAGTCATCATCAGCAGAAAGCCAAATTCTCTAAGTGCCACTTTTGGGAGAATAAGGCTAAGTTCTCACGCCACATTGTTTCTTTCGAAGGCATTTCGGTCGATCCCTCGAAGATCGAAGCTATCTAGAATTATAAGAGGCCTGAGAATGTTCATGAGATTCGCAGCTTCCTTGGATTGATAGGTTATTTCGCTGATTCATTAATAATTTTTCCTGCATTGCTTCCTCTCACCAGCCTTACATGGAAAGGCATTCGATTCATTTGGTCTGACAAGTGTGAAGCTTCTTTTCAGTAGTTGAAGGAGATTTTCACAAATGTTCCTATTCTAGTGGTTCCCGAAGGGGATCATGATCTTCTTGTCATCATCGATGCTAGTAGATGTGGCCTCGGTGTTGTGCTTATGTAGAAGGATTGCGTAGTTTCTTATGCTTCTAGGCAACTGCGACCGAATGAAGTTTGATATGCCACTCATGACCTCGAGTTAGCTACCATTGTCTTTGCCTTGAAGATTTGGTGACATTATCTATTAGGCGAGCAATTTATTCTCTATACCGATCACAAATCCTAGAAATATCTGTTTATTCAGAAGCAGCTCAATATGAGGCAGCATCCTTGGCTCGAGTTCCTTGCACTTAGTTGCAAATATTTGGCTATTGTTTCTATGATGCTAGCCAAGTGGGATGTTCTAGAGACCTTATCCCTTTGTGATATTCATGATCGAGCTCCATCTTTTGATTCTTCTATTTCATTATTCAATTTAGAATCTCAAACCAATCTATGGGATTGTATTGCTGATGCTCGGCGGTGTGATCCCGATCTTGAGCACCTTATCCAGATTTGTGAGTCTAAGTCCAGTGATGAGGAGTTGCGGGATTTCAGTACTGATTCTCATAGGTGTCTTCATAAGAAGAACCGTCTTGTCATGCCTTCGGATTCTGCACTTAGGCGTGACATTCTCGATGACTGTCATTGTTCTAAGTATACCATTTATCCTAGCAGTAGTAAGATGTATGCTGGTATGCATCGCCTTTATTATTGGGAAGGCATGAAGCGTGATGTGGTGAGTTATGTGAGTAATTGCATGACTTGTCAACTTATCAAAGCTGGACAATAGTTCCATTCTGGTCTCCTTCAGCCTCTAGAGATCCCATTGTGGAAATGAGATCAGATTTTCATGGATTTTATTGACGGCCTACCTCATTCGAGATCGTGCCATTCTAGCATTTGGTTCTTGATGATCCCTCACCAAGGCTGCTCATTTCATTCCTATTAAGTTTAATAGGAGTGCTTCTCATCTGGCCAAGTTGTATATCAAGGAAATTGTGAGACTTTACGGTGTTCCTAGTTCATTTGTTTGTGACCTTGATCCGCTATTCACAAGTCATTTCTGGTAGAATCTTCAGTAAGCTTTGCGAACAAAGCTTAACTTTAGCACAGCATATCATCCACAGTCTGATGGACAGACTGAACGGGTGAATTGTATTCTTGAGGATCTTCTTCGTGCTTGCATTCTAGATTTCAGTGGTAGTTTGGAGGATCACCTACCTCTTGTGGATTTCTCCTACAATAATAGTTTCCAGTCTAGTATCGATATGGTTCCTTTCGAAGCCCTTTATGGAAGGACATGTCAGTTACCTTCATGTTGTTTGGAATCTGGGAAGAAGCTTATTCAAGGCCTAGATTTTATTTGTGATTCTTATGAGAAGATTGTTCTTATTTGGCGGAGAATGAAAGAGGCACAGAGCCGCCAGAAATCCTACGTGGACAACCGTAGGAAGCCTCTCGAGTTCTATATTGGTGATCTCGTCTTTATTCACGTTTCTCCTCTAAAAAGGGTTATGCGCTTCAGTACGACAGGAAAATTGGCTCCTCGCTTTATAGGACCATTTCCTATTACTAAACGTTTTGGCCCTGTGGCTTATAGAGTTTCACTTCCAGCTCACCTATCCAGCATTCATGATGTGTTTCAGAGTTGGATTATGTTATCGATTCTCCTGATTTGCAAGAGCTTGAGATCACACCAGACCTATCTACTGTGCGGCAGCCTATTCGTGTACTTGCTTTGGAGGTGAGACGCCTTTGAAACTAGGACATGCCGCTCGTTAAAGTTCAATGGTCCGCTAATCCCAAAGACTGCACTTGGAAACTAGAAAGTTTTTCGAGCAATCCTTTCTAGTTTTCTATCTTCGCATAGCGATGGTGAGAATATCTTTTTTATCTCAAGCTTATTTCTTTTTCCTTTGACCGATGAAATTAATAAGTTGAATAAAAATTCACCTCTAGAAATTGCGAGGATGCAATTTTGTTAAGGAGGGAGTCTGTAAAAACCCTATTTTGGAGATTACCTTTCAATATTGAATTATAATGATAATCATAATTTAATATTGTAAATTAAATTAAAATTGGAGAAATTAAATTATTTATTTGGAATAAATAATGAAATTGGAATTATATTGAGAAAATAAAGTTCCAAGATTTATTTTATTTTGTTTGGAGTGATTAAAATGGAATATGATTTTATTTAAGTGGAAATGCAATAATTATATCAATTATTCCCCATTTACTTCTCTTAATAATTTTAAAGAGAAGCATTTTATTTTAAAGGTGGTTTATTGAAATAAAAAGGTATAAATCGGGTTAAAAATAATTTTAGGCTTTAAATAATGTTTTGAAATGGTTTGAAATATTTTTCTAAGTGAGAAAATAAATTTTGTGGAATTTTAGAAGTTAAAAACAAGTTTTACTCATTTATTTGAGTAAACGGTGTATTTTTGTTAAATTAAGGATTCTAATAATAAAAATGTTTTAAAACATAAATTAATCTTTTTAAATGATAAAAAATGTTTTATTTTATATGCATATAAGTTTTTGTATTTTTCTTGTGTGAAACTTCAGAGAAATGCATTTTTATTTATGTGTATATGTGATATATGCACATTAATTTGTTAAGTGTTGATTTAAACCTTAAGCAATTTATTTCTTTTAATTTTTGAACCCAATTAGGCCAATTAACTTTAACCAGTCGAGAAATGAGAAGTTGTGATTAGTTGTACGCTCTACAGTTAATGCACTCGGCAGATTTAAAACGGTGGAGGTGCAAAAAGTCATAGCGGGGATGTAGCGAGGATATAGCGGAATATAGCGGATGGCTCTAAAATAGCATATAAAACTCGTACTTAATGTTTTTACAAATATATACATGGTAATTAAATGAAAAATCATCATTCAATTGAATTATAATTAATACATAAATAATTTTAAATAAAAACATGTGCAAATATACTTTAAATAAACGTAAACTGTTATATATAACATAATTGAATTTTGTAGAATATTATAGTATTTTCATTTCTGAAAATATATTAAAAATTCAATCAAATAAATTAGTTTCATAATTTTTATGATGCATAAATGCAATTTTTCAATTCATTTTATTAAAGAATATATGGCGGAAATAGCGAAATATAGCGGGAATAACGGGATATAGCGGAAATAGCGGGGCTTAAAGCAGAAAGGCTATATTTTGGGGCTACGTGGAAAAATCGTAGCGGTAGAAATCCACAATGAGATATAGCGGAGTTATAGCGGGGTAATAGCTAGGGCTGTCAATGGGTCGGGTCAGGTCGGGTTTGGGTCGGGTCAAGTCGGGTTCGAGTTGATTTTAAATGGGTCGGGTCAACCCGTTTATTAAACGGGTCGAAAAAGCTCAACCCGAACCCGACCCGTTTATAAACGGGTTGACCCGACCCAACCCGTGTAACCTGATTATAAACGGGTCGAGTCGGGTCGGGTCGTAAATGGGTCAGGTCAACCCGTATAAGGTGTAAATGGGTCGTAAACGGGTCGGGTCAACCCGTATAAGGTATAATTGGGTCGTAAATGGGTCAGAACGGGTCGTAAACGGGTCGGGTCAACCCGTATAACCCGTATAAGGTACAAACGGGTCATAAACGGGTCGGAGCGGGTCGTAAACGGGTCAGCTCAACCTATATACTGTATAAACGGGTTGTTAACGGGTCAGTTTCGGGTTAGCGGGTCAACCCGAAACCCACCCGTTTATAAACGGGTCAAATTCGGGTTGACCCGAAAATGACCCGCCAATTAAACGGGTCGGGTTAACCTGCTAATTTCCGTGAGGGTTTCGGGTCGTGTAGGAAATTGACAGCCCTAGTAATAGCGGGGCATTAACTACACAGGTTGTACGTTCATTTCATGTTATCTTCTTCCCCCTTATGCCTAAAAACAAAAGTCGGTAAACACTTCACCAATTTCTCAAAATTCAAGCAAATTTCTCAATTAAAACTCAACAAATCCAAATCTTTTTGCAAGCTAGTGATAAGTCTAAAGTAATCCCCTCTAAACCACTAAATTTCATCACCAAATTCTTTTATAGTAAATGGTTTTCTAATTTTTACTGTATATTTGTTTGCAAGTTCTGTATTTGCTTCCTACATGTTCTAAAGGCTTGTAATCTCAAGCAAAGCTTCCTCTTTGCTACTAAAATCTGACCATTTGCAACAAATCAGCAAGGTGAGTTGTATGAACTCACAAACGAGCCAAAATAAAAGTTCCAGTGCTTGAATCTGTAAAGAATTTGCTTCTGTCTATAGTTTTCTGTAGCTAGTTTTTGTTTTGTTTATAATCAATTTCTGTTGCATCTTTGAACCCTTATATCTTATGATTTGGACAACGAAATGTTGCCGAATTTTTGCATTTGGTAGCTTGCCCATTGAACTTCATCTCTATAAATTTTCGCTGAAAATTATGGTCATTTGTTATGCCAAAACCTTGCTGGAAAACCAATACAAGGCAAAAAATACCATGGAAGAACGTCCTTAACTTGGGTCGACATGGAGGTCGACTCAGCACCATCCAGGTCAACCTAGCGGTCAACCTAGCGGTCAACCAGCTGGTTGATCTACTTTTTGGCCAAGGTGCGTGCGTTTTGGCCTTGTTTTCATATACTTTCGTAGCATATTTCGCGACTTTTGCCTTGGAATTACGACCGTTTTGTCACTCGCTTTGATGCAAATTTTGAGATGATTTCGATGATGATTATAGGACATGATGTCAATCAATAGACTAGCCAAATTTAGAGATTTCAAAATTCAAATTTTGAATTATTTTGAATTTAATTTTAATTTGAATTCGAATATCGGTTTGAGTGATTTTCCTTGTTTTTATTCGTTTTCGAGCACGGTCTTCTCCAAATCTATTTGAAATGTTTCAAAATTAATGGGCATTTCAAAATAATTATTGTATGATATCTTAAAGTATTTTCCAATGTAAAATCTATTTATCAAATCGATTTCAAAAATTGGTTTTCAAAGCTTATTTTCCAAAGTAAATTATTTTATATATAAATTACTCATTCTTGCACATTTCAAGCAAATGAGAAGGAGAATTAAATGATTTGGTAAAACACATGGTATGGGACATGTGTGTTAATCTTATTGTTTAATTCCCGACTTGTCCGTTTGATCGTTTGACCTTCGGGTCGAGTTTACCAATGAGATGAGGTAAACTTTTTACTGATTTGAGTGTGAAATTTACTAGCGGTTAGTAAACTGTTTAGTGAAAACGTATGGTATGGGACACACGTTAACATTGTTTGGGTTATTATCCAAAAGTTTGTAGCATATTTGTCTAAGAGACGTATTAGCTAGTACTGCGCCTTAGGGTCATTTGTCCTTCGGGTCGTTTGTCTAAGAGACGTATTTGTCCATTGCGACATATTTGTCCTTTGGGATGTTATCCTTCGGAATGTTTGTCTAAGAGACGTATTTATTTGTCTTTCGAAACATTTGTCTAAGAGACGTAGCGCCTTATTTTGAGAGAAAAGTACTTGGCAGGCTTTGGCCTTAAGCATATGCTATATCTTTGAGATGGTTTCATTGATGTTTGTGATTTCCCAAGCGTATCGCCTTTTTATTGGCCATTTGAGCCTTTGGGATATATATATATACGGCAATTAACTTATGGGAATTGAACCCTTATGAGTTTTATCTTTGAGATTTGAGTTGCCTACACTGGCGTTTATTGAGACTGTCAATATGGCGTATTTTGAGATTTTAATCTCCTATTTGAAGATATATTTGTCTTGTGGCGCTTTTGGAGATGGTGATTTCTTTGAGTTGCTTTTGAGATTGACATTATGGTTGGTTTGGGATTCCTCCTTTTTAGGATTTATAATTTCCCTAACCATTTTGATGATTTGTGATATGTCGATGATATGAGGCTTGCACTATTTAGCTTTTATGAATTGTTTTATCTCTTTTGAGATTGTATGTTTGTGTAGTGATACCATATTATCACTTGATGTAACCATACACTTTAATTGTCCCTTCACACCTGAGAATATTATCACATTATCCTTATGCTCATATGAACGCTTATCCTTGTAAACTGATTTGTTTAGCTAGACTGACCCATGTATTTATACTCGGGTCAGACCGAGGTGTTTTAGGTTATGTACATTTGGACTTAACCTATTCTGCTCCGTATGGACTATTCTGCTAGCTCTTTTTGATATAGCTTTTTATTTAGCCCTTTTTGTTTGCTATGATACGTATATTCTTTTGACTCTCTTGTACATTGTGGTCGCTATATTACTTGACATGTATCATTTTGTACACTCCATGTTGTACTTGTGTGTGTATGATGATCTAGTGTTCTGTGATGTGTTTTGCATTTGAGTGGTTTTATTTTGATCTGATAGATTCTATAGTCATATGTGGCTTTGTATTAAGTATTTATTGGATACGTCGATCCACTTGAGATAGCAAGAGAAAAAAATTAGTAATTGTCGATGTATTCAATAGATATTTAAGACAAGGAAAAATTATTGCTCCTAACCAGTCCTACTCTCCGCATTAGCAGACAATATTACCTAGTAATACTTTTTCTTAATGTGGGTCTCAAGGTAGGGCGTCACATATGGGGTACAAGACTAGATGTAGAACTGGAAAACCAAACCAGTATAATTATTCCTAATGTCTTTTTTTACTTTACTACTTTTTACTACTACATTGATTTACATTTATTTGATTACTTCTATGATCCTAAAGAATAATTTGATAAATATAGATTTTCACCCCTTCCTCCTTCTAGCATTATAATAGCCTAAGGTCCATTCCACATAAGTATTAGGATGTCTAACATAATCTACATTTGGTATTAGAGTGATAGAATTAGGTGCATTCCCTAAGAAAAATTCTGTAATTAATTGTAAACTATAAAGTTTCGTTCGAAACAAAAGGTGTTATTCTTTCTAATATATGCTTGTTATAATATGTTATAATAATTAATTGTTTTATTTAAGTATATTTAATAGAAAATTCATAAATGGTATGCTTTATGATAGTAACTACAATGTGTAGTAAACATGAACAATTAACCATAATATAATAAACATATCATTTTAAATATTCCTAGTCAAGATGTACAGAGAATGGATATCGATATATCCATTGAGACTAGAGTACTATATGTTATTATTAAACTAAGGACTTTATGTTTTTGGACTATAGAGTTGAATGTCGATGATGTTAGAATTTTGACCATTACCAAATTCAGCAAGTCCAAAGTGATATAATTTTAATGAAGAGAATTGTGTAAATAGTTACCACAACTGGGTAACACTTAACAAAGTGAAAATGGATTTTACCGAAGCCGAGTAAGTGATAAATTTGGCCATAATATCACACTACCTGCTAAGTGAAGTGTGAATGTTAAATTCGAATAGTTCAATGTTAATCGCTGATCGAATTTACACCCAAGAGTCACACAACCGAAATGATGAATTCTCTTTAGACCAAATGATTTAATTATGTCTAATTGTTATAAATGATTAAATTAATTAATATTTATGAAATATTAATTATGAAATTTGAATGTGATTTGAGAAATAATTTATTGCACATATTCATAGTTATGAATATTGATCGATGTGAGGCATTGATAACAAAATAGGTTAAATGTGATTGTACATATTTAATTTGGTCAAATAGGCTTACAACCCATGATGTTTGGAGAAGATATGCACTGTTTGGCTACAGTTAGAGGCAGCTACAACATAGAATTAGAGTTTTTAGATGTGTGGCTAAGATCTAGTGAGAAACTTACACAGTTTGCTCTCTTATCCGACTCATATAAATACTAATCTCAAAACCCTAATCTTATTCGAATTTTTTTGAGCCGCTACAGTTTTCTTCTCCTCCTTCCTTCTATTGGCAGCAACATTTCTATAAAACATCCTTAAAAGATCTCAAATCCAACTCAAATTAAAACATAGAGCTGTTTGATAGTGATTGGTCATTGATTCTAGATTAACAATCCATAGAATCAAGGAATTTTAGAAGAAGAGGATTCATTGTTTCATGGCGGACTTTAAGGTATATAATCTGGATAATTATTTTTATGATAATCCTATTCTTACATTTTCATGATTTTTTAATTATTTAATTTTATGCACATGATTAGATTGTTGTTGTTTCATTAGTTAGGTGAAATTTTTGCATATATTATTGTTGTCACAATGGAGATTGAATTTGTATATGAAATTTGAAGATTTATCTTATGATTTGTTTTTCAAATCTAATATTGAATGTTAAAATAAATTTGGGTTTGAAATTATATATGTTAACATTCAATATTAAACCCAAATCATAAGATAAATCAATTAATTTTATTCATTTGATAAATCAATTGAATTTGTATATGAAACGATCCTGAATTTATTTTAAGATATATGAAACGATCCTGAATTTGTTAAAATATATGAAACGATCCTGAATCAATAAATTTGGGTTTCATATAGAAATATATAACGATCCTGAATTTTATTCATTTGAATTTGAAATATTCAATTGATTTTAAATATTGAAAAGTTAATTTTATAGATTAAATAACTTGAATTTCAAATATAGCGATTTATTGGATAATTTAATTGTTGAATTTAATAATTAAAATTATTCAAATAATTGAATCTTGGGTGTTAAATAGATAAAAATAATTTCAAAGCTCATTTAAATTATATTTAATAAGAATGAAGATAGTAAAACTTTTAAATTAGATTTAAAAGTGATTTAACTGATTTTGAAAATAACTCGTGTTAATTAACATACAAAAACAGCCTTTCGGGGCGCTGTCTCGGATTTTGATAAAATTAGTTTTATTGGATCCATAATAGTATATTATTATATGATAATGAATTTCATGATGATTGGTCATATCGTTTGGTCGTACTGGTTTGAAACGCGTTGAAATTAGTATCGCAGATATAATATAATAACTTGGTTTAAAAAGCTATCTTCTGCATATGATCGAATTTAGGCTCGAGACAAGTTCCATTGCGTTCGGAATAGGAGTATAACATATAGAACGCCAGGTGGCATGTCTCGTATGGGTTTGAGATTTTCAGACGTTTTATAACTTGATAATTTAAATATAAATAATATATATACATTATTTCTTGGCCATACCTAGGAAATGGCTGCCCATCCCTCTATGTACAAGCCCATACCCTTATCATCTCTCATACTCCTCTTTGAACACTCCCTCTCCCCTGGTTTGGACGAATTTAGAGGCGGTTGGAATTTGGATTAAATTCGGACGTCGTTCAATTTTAGTTCCAAGTCGAAACGCCTCGATGGCAACTAAAAATTTCGGTGAATTAAACTTACCTTTTTGGTTAAATAGTATGATATATAGTTCATAAATATTATTGAATGATTGTTTGGATGAATTACAATATTTATTAGTTGGTTTGGATATATTCCCGACCCTGGAGCAGATGAGACCCTATTACGTTCCTGTATAAGCACGGATGACCATTTGTATACGAATCCTGCCTCGAAGCGGTTAATTTATATTTTATGATTATATATCATTTGTGATGTAGGGGGAAACAGGTTGGAGGGATCCAATGAGATTTCTTGCTATTGTTAAATTTTTTTCAATAATATTTCTTTTATATGGATTATGGAAAAATGAACATGATTGTGAACATTATAGTTATAATATTGTTATACGTTTGATAAACTAAAACCCAATGATAAAAAATCAGTATCGATATTGGTTAAGCATTGGGTAGCTATTGGCCTTAAATCAGTATTTTGAAATACTATAAATTGCAATTGAATTAGAATTGGTTTTCGAGACAGAAAATGATTTTTAAATCCGAAATTGGGATTTAGGAATATTTCGTTTTAATGATTATCTGTCTATATTAATATTATTTTAAACTTATTTAATTATCAATATTGATTTAACGTTATTTAATTATATTGATATTTTTTAATTTATTTAATTATGTTAGTATTGTTTAAAGTTTTTTAATAATATTATTTCAAAGTTATTTGATTATAGTAATATTACTTTAAGGTTATTTAGTTATATTCGAATTATTTTAAATTTATTTGTTTATAGTTAATATTGTTTTAAAGAATTTATCAAAATGTTAATAATTTGAAAGGTTAATTGTTTCAAGAATAATTATGGTTTGAAATTAATAATAAGGGTTTATTAATAAGATTCTGAAAATAAAATATAATTATTATAATAAGAATAAAGAATTATTATTATTACATTTGAAATAATTAATAATTATTTTAAGATGTTTTAAGATAGATAATTATTGTTTATTGATTTATAATATTATCTTAAATAATTATTTTATATGAAACTGCTTTGAAGTAAAGACTTTTAATTGTGTATAAATGTTTCCACGTCTATAAACAGAGTTATAAATTGGTTCGAAGACTTAAGGGATGATTATTTACAAGGTGAAAGAATTTTGTAAATGGTTAGATATTTGCAAAACGAGTTTAAGAAGCGGGTTCGTAGATTTGTAAAAGGAGGTTTTACATGGTAACTTGCTATGTCACAAAGTGTTTAGCCAATGGACTTGTTTTTCCAAAAGGTGTTTTGGGATAATAAATGGTTTATGGATTATAAAGGAGTTATAAATGATTTTGGAAAATGTATAAAAGGAATTTTTTTAGTGATTGAATTTTATAAAAGAGTCTATAAATGATTTTCATAGATTATATATAAGATGGTTTATAAGTGGTTTAGAGAATTTTAAGGAATATAAATGATTTTGAATTAAACAAAAAGAAAAACTTTCCTAGTTTTATGAATATGCTTATACCGTTATGATAAGTATGTGGATATTTTCTAAGTATTAAAGATATGGATTTGCGGTTATACCCTTGTAAAAGTACTCTTATACAAGTAATTTACAAATGGTTTTATTTATGAAAGATCTATAAAAGGAGGCTAGTGATTACTTATATGCTGAACCAATGTTAGTTTTCCCCCCTATGGAATAAATCCATGATTTGAATGTATGTTTGTTGATAGTTAAGCAAATGATCATCAAAAAATGGACCTAAACGTAACTTTGGAAATATCTAGGAGAAACATGTGAGTCATATGACACAATCATCTTCGATGATATTGTACTATGCATATAAATCTTGTTTCTTTCTCCTAGGACAATGATAAAGAAATATGCCCACTAATGGTTAGGGAGCGATCTCCAATCTTATCTTTGATTATTTATTTCCTAAAGAACCAGGGTTGAGTTTATCGAAAATTATTGAAAAATTATTTTGAAGAGACCGGGATCGGGTATGTTATCTGAAAACCACTTCGATCCAACGAATGCTTTTCGAAGTGAAGACATCCTGAAGATGATGGAATTAGAGATGGAGCTCTCAAGTGTTTTGTTTAGTCCCCAAACGAGCTTGTATGGATGAATGTTGGTATTGCATTGTTGCTTGGAAGGCAGTATTAGCATTTCAAATGGGAAGTGCTACATAAAAGATAAAATGTAGCCTCATGCCTTATCAACCGGAAATGACTAAAACAGTAGAGATGTAGTAGGGTTAAGTCGGTCGCTGTAACGACCTATAAAATTCGATGTTTAAAATGAATTAAATTAATAAGATTTTTAGTTTAAATTTAGAAAGAAATAAAAATCTTATAACTTATATGGGAGCGAATGTAGAAATTAGATGTATCAATTGTAATTAAAATCAACAATTTAAAATTTATATTGCAATTAATTAAAATAGTGTAAATTGTCATACTTGGTTATAAGTTTAATATAAGAAACAATTAAAATTTAAGATTAATGATTTATGAACTTACATAAAATTCCAATTATAGAAAATAATCTAAATGTATTTTTGACTATAAATTGTACACAAGTAAATAAATGGATTGAGAATATAAATCATAATTTATGTATATATTTGGCAAAGGTATATTAAATGGAAATATGATAGTAAATAACGGAGGAGTTAGAAATTTGAATAAAGTCAATAATTAATGAATTGAATGAATGGCCAATAAATGAAAATAAATGGAAACTTTGATTTGTGAATAATAAAAGCTTATTAATGTGACTAGAAGTTAGCGTAACGATTTTGTATGTTACCTATTTGGGTAGAGTGTTAATTTACAATTGGGAAATAGTTACAACAATTATAAATTAATATTACGTTAATGTTAATTAAGGTAATAGTTGTAAATAATGTTAAGGTTTTTCATATTTGACAATTTGTTGTATTATAAGGAATGGGAATAAAATTTATCAAAATATTGAAAAACAATTACATTTAGATGAAATTAATTGTCTCATTGGGTGAGAACTGTTATTGAAAAGTGCAAAGGTAATAAGCGACGGTAATGCATATTTATTTCATAAGTTTATATAAAAGAATGAAATGACTGTTTAGGTTTAAATTGATTATAAATAGGAATATTTGGAAATAAACTGAATATATGAAAACAAAATGTAAGCATTGAATTAAATTAATGAATTCAAATTATAATAATTGGTCATTGAAAAATCAGTGTTCTCCAAGTAATTATAATGTTGTTATTGATAATAAACGTTACTTCAATGATTATTAATATAGTAACGAAAGTGTGAATGAAAACTTAATAGAAACATAAATTTATTTTAAGGAAACAAGAGATATATTGTACAAATTGATGAATTAGTATAAATTTAATGGTAATTGGATAAAATCAATATCGTATGAGTCATTGCAACATTTGTTGTAAACTATAAACCTATAAATGTGATTTAGGGCAAATAGTGACCGTTATTATTTGTTACCAGTTTACTTAGGTTATTAAGCTGTGAGTGGGAATCAATTGAAATTTAAAATGAAACTTGGTATTACACTTATGAGTTTAAGAAAATAATTACAAGATATAAATATAATAAGATGCATAGAAATGTTGGGTATTTTGTAAAGTAATAAATGATGTAATTTGTGGTAATATGTGGTAATAACGTAAATTTAGATAACAAGTGATAATAATGTAAATTTAAATTTAGGTATTACGTTAATGTAAGTTTAGGTAATATGTGGAAATAATATATATTTAGGTAATATGTGGCAATAATGTGAATTTAAATTTAGGTATTACGCTAATGTAAATTTAGGTAATATGCAGTAAGAATGTAAATTTTATTCATAGAGTGCTAATGGATTTAATAAAAAGAATGAAATCAAGATGAATAAATAAATTAGGAGTATAAATTTTAATAAATGTGTGCATTGATTTATAGTAGGAATTAAAAGGCAATTAATAATTTAAAGGTTGATTTATTAAGAAAACAATGTGTAATGGATGGAAATGGAATAAGTGTAGTGTAATGAGAGTTGTTGTAATAATTATTTATAAATAATTAACTTACAAATATTACAAAATGTATAATGGTGACAATTGGTGTTGTTACCAATTTAACCCATCAGTTTCAAATAAATCTCAACAAAATGTTACATTAATGTGGAATAAAACCATAATTGTAGTGTGAACGTAATAAAAGGAAATAGAAATGCTAATTGTATTCATAATGTAATGATTGCTTTAATAGTAAGGAGTGAAAATCAAAATAAAAGAATATAAATGAATAAGTTTTGTAAAAGAATAAAAATATGTTTATTTATTTGAAATGTTTGTTAGCTGAAAGATTGATTGTAGAGATGAGTAATATTATTTAGCGAGAAATGTGTAATTACTATTTGTATCCAATAATATAAATATGTTTAAATTACTATTAGATAGGAAAAATTGTTTTACTTCTCATTACATTCATTTAGTCCATTTTGAAACTTAATCAACTGAAATGAATGTAATTGAAAATTTCTAATTAATAGGAGAGAGAATACTAATTGTAAATTAATAGGTGTAATTAAAAGCAGCTTATGTTTTGTGAAAATATAAGGAAAGTTTTGATTTAATAAGAAAAAACATTTACATCAAATAAAATGAAGGTTTCATCTGTGAATGTAGGTTTAATTTCATTAAAATAAAGAACAGAACGGTTGATTTTAAAGAAAAAAATATATGTTTATTTGAACTATGTTTTAGCTTACAGACTGATTACAAGAATAGGAAAATAATCTATTTATTTCTCTTGTGTATAAACAATAAATTTATAAACGTGTTTAAATAAACAATTGTTCTATTTTTTCATCCATTTTAGTTGTCGGTTTTAAAATTTAACTTTGTAAGTAACTGCAATTAATGTAATTCAAATGTTACAATTAAAAGGAAAGGAAACGTTGATTGCAATTAATAGATTTAATAAAAGAAACGCACGTTTTGTGTTAAACAAAAAGGGTGTTTAATGGTAATAAGAGATCATTTTGGGAAAAACAAATCAAATGTTTTCATTTTTAAGGTAAGTATAAAATTTATTATGCGTAGACAAAATACCTAAATGCGTAGAAATTCGAATATTACTTGAGTTAATGAAGTTAATTTGGCTACGTTTCAAAAAAAATTTGAATTTCAAAATCTTTTATTATTAATTATTTCACGAATGTTTATAAATAGTTACCTTACTATTAATACTTGATCCGTTTATTTCTCCATCTGTTTAATACTTGAGCACTTTTAGGTTTTATTTAATTCTTCCACCTCATTTTCACGTATACAAAATTCTACTTTCGTTTGCAAACTTTTCCATTCCTACGTACATTTCCTTATGTATTATTAATACTTGAAGCTTTAATAATAAAACGTGACATTTATTTTTGTCCCTCCACATTCATTTCCTAATTATAAATAACCTACATCTTATTTCTTCTTTCTCCTAACACCTCATATTCAAAAACTCTTGTTCTTGCGAATCCAAAAGCATTCTTTTATAAAAATAATTTTTTTTTCCATTTTCGTACACATCCTGTCCTCATCTTAGTTGTTCTTCAATCTTTTCCTGAAGCCTCATCTTGAGAAAACGTAGGTATTAAAAAAAATTATTTATACATATTTTTAACGCGTACTACTTTTTATTTTAATAATATTTCTTGTAACATGAATATCTTTTGCATATAAACTTTGATTCACGCGCGATTTCTTCTGTTGGATTCAAATTTATATTCCGGACAACATGAAATTGATTTAGTTAAATTTGGAGATTGTTGAGCGTTCCGCTTCTGTTTGGATTTTTATGGGGCTAAAATCAAAGGTGAGTGTTTTAACCCACTCACAACTTCTAAAATTTCTTATGCTTGTTAAATTGATATATGATGTGATTTAAAATTTATTTATGGGTGTTTGGCATAGTTTTAATTATCCTCTCATTTAATTTCTTTTATTTAAATTAAATGTAACAACCCGCATATTTATCGATTATATATTTAAATATTTCACCGTTCATCGGATTTTGGTCCGAAAAGCTACTTTGTGAAAACAGTCGAATTGAGACTCGAGACCACCCCCATTGAGTTCAAAATGACGTTTGCGACCTTTTTGAGTATAAGCTTCGATATGTTTGGAGAAAGTTAATTTTTGCCACTTTTTACTTAGGGCTTTGGTTTGGGCTGAGCCCAATAACCCCACTTATGTATTCCGTCCCAACCCCTCTCCTCTTCATTACTTCATAATTTCCCAATACATTCAAGCTTCATCAAAAATGGGGAAAGAGAAAAATAATTAGGAAAACCTAAGCCCTAGTTTCCATTAGCAAATCCATCTTCTAGCTCCAAACTCAAGAGAACCCATTGGTAAGCTTTCTCTTCATCTTCTCCAACTCATTCGCTCTTTGATTTCAGAAATTTCCTAAACCTAACTTTGGGAAATGTTTCTCTTTTTAGCTTAGATTCAAGCTTCTAGTGTTGAGATTGAAGTGTGGTTGATTTCTATTTGCTTTCAAGCTTCTTCTTCATTGATTTGGGTTCAAAGGTGAGATTTTTAATCTCACATCTATGCTTATAATTCTCTTCGATTGTTAGGTATGAATTCCTAACGCTTATTCATGTGCATTTGCTTTTGGTTTGGATTGATTAGGTGAACATTCCAATTTTTAGTGTTTTGCGTTCAATTCTTTAAAAATCATAACTTTGATGTTTGAACATGTTTTTGGTGATGCATCGAGGAGCTTATAGGGCCGGGTAGTCGATTGGCATAAACCCTTAGCGCCGTTGCTCGAGCGAATGCAATTTGGTCGAGATTGGATCTCATTAGAATGGGCTGGGAAGAGGCCGGCATCAGGTCCGGTCGACCGAGCTCTGCTGCCGGCCGACCGACCTGCTGCCAGGTGCATAAGCACCTCTCTGTTTAAGGTTCGGTCGACCGAGTACAGGGTTCGGCCGACCGACCTGCTTCTCGGGGAATTTTTTTGGCAGGGTCCGGTCGACCGAGCTCTGTAGCCGGCCGACCGACCTGGTGCATTTTTGCCTATTTCGCCTAGTTGTTTGAATTTCCAACTTTAATCGATTCGTGTTGTTTCCTATGTGTTGTTATCATTTGTTATGACTTTGATGACTCCTTTTTAGGGATTTTTGAATATCCATTTTGATGGATTCTTTATCGATTTCTTTGGATTTTATTCACGTCTTCGAATGTGAATTTTAGTAATTGAATGTTCTTACAATCTTCTTTGTGATTTGTCACTTTAAAAATATAAAGGTTTTCTATACTAGTAGTAAATATCAAAACTCTTTCTTCAAATGATTTCAACACTATTTTAGTACAAAGCTCGTTCTTAAACCATTTTCCAATCTATTAGTATATACAAACCTTTACCTCACTCGTATGAGAAATCTAATTAAACGACTTAGTAAAACAAGTGGTATGAAACGCTTGCGTTTACTTCGTCGGTTAATTCTTGGACTTGTTCGATTGAATCTCTTGTGACAATTTTCTAGTGGAGATCTACAATTTGTTCGTAAATATTTAAGTTAAGCTAGTGGTTATGGGACATGAAGCTAAGCTCATATATTTACTAGCTTATTGTAATTGACACTCTCGTTGATCATGACGATCATCTTTGTGGTTTAGACTAGCAATGTGCGATGTCTCTTTGTTTATGTGGAGGACTGTTCCTCATTTTATTGAGCTTCGTCTCATTTCTCACATGGGTCGTACCTTTTTAAGTGCGTCAATGTTTTATTATGCATGGGGTGTACCTTTCTAGGTGCATCGATGTTTGTTTATACATGGGTCGTACCTTTTTAGGTGCGTCGATGTTTATTTATGCATGGGATGTATCTTTCTAGGTGCATCGATGTTTATTTACTTCGTGGAGCAATCGGCTCAATAAGTCGGGACATGGGGCGTATCTTTCTAGGTGCGTCGATGTTCGTCTATGCATGTGGTGTATCTTTCTAGGTGCATCGATGTTAGACATTACATGGGGTGTATCTTTCTAGATGCATCGATTTTTATTTATGCATGGGATGTATCTTTCTAGTTGCATCGATGTTTATTTATGCATGGGGCGTATCTTTCTAGGTGCGTCGATGCTAGAGCATGGGGCGTATCTTTCTAGGTGCGTCGATGTTCGACTGTGCATGGGGCGTGTCTTTCTAGGTGCGACGATGTCCAGTTTGTGGGATTGGCCATCCTTTTTCTTGTGATTTCTGGATTTCGTGTGTTGAATTCTGGAATTTATGTTTCACCAACTTTTACGATTGGCATTGATATATATGTCATTTATTGTGGCTTGGTGAATGAAATTAGGAGTATGACATTCCTTTTGATCCTTGAGTTGATTATTGTGATATTGATTAATCTCTTGTTGATTTTCAATTACTTGTATATCACAGCTTGGCATTGTGATTATTATACGTTTAGCCATATCTCTTATTCTATATCATGTTATCTGATATTTACAGCTAGACTGATCCGTTTATTATTTTCTTATTAAATAATACTCGGGTCAGACCGAGATGTTATAGGTGCTTCTACTTGACTTTACATCCGCGATTACCTCCTTGACTTTTGGTTAACTACTTTAGTTTAGTAGTTTTTTGTTGTATACATTTAAGATATAGACTTCTTGATGTATACATATTTTTGTCTAGCACTTGTATCTATTCCTTTGTATTATTGTGGATCTTTTTGACCACTACTCTGATGAACACTTTCATGTGTTATATTCATATCTATTTCCGCCTTTGTGATATGAATTGTCTGTGACTGATTTATGTTATGTTTACTTCTATATTTGTTTCCGAAGATATTATAGCCACTGTGTAGTAACTTTGAGTTTGTGTCGGCATGTCGGATTTCCACTTGAAAAGAATTGCATGCTATACTATCTGACATATCGATGCTCGCACAAAGCAATTACACGGATGGTCGCTCCTCAACAGCCTTATTCTCCGTGCTAGTTGACAGCATTCACCGTAATGTTCTTGGCTAGCGTGGGTATAGAGGTGGGGCGTCACAGCTTGGTATCAGAGCCAAACTTCGGAACAATGTAGAATAATTTAACAAGGATCATCGTCCTAAGTCCATCTTAGGAGTCGTGCTTTAGGATTTAATTCGTGTCATCGTACCAATTCATCCTAATTTCTTTACGATTCCTTATTTTATCAATCAAGTTTGATTGAAATTTATTCTGAGAATAACTTTTTCCTCTTCTTTCTTTCTTTCTTAACGAAGAGAAATGGTTAGACCTGGCCGTCCCAGCGCCGGTCAATCTAGTGCTACTCCCCAGGATGGAGTATTTATGTCCGCACAACAACTCCTAGATCTTGTTAGGAACGCTCAAGCAGCCGGTCCCAATCAAGAGCCTACTCATCCTAGATCCGGTTTTGCACGCTTGTGCAGAGACTACACCGATTTGGGTGGAAGGCCATTCAGGGGATCCGAGAGTGTTATTGAAATTCAAGCTTGGCTCAAATCATGCGATCGCATCTTTTCTCGCATGAACCTTATTGACCTTCATCGAGTCCAGGTGGCTTCTAGCATGCTCCAAGAAAGAGCATTAGATTGGTATGCGCTTTTGATTTCTGAAATCATTGAAGCGGATCTCACTTGGGAGCAATTCCGGGAAAGGTTCGAATTGAAATTTGTGCCGGAGGCCGAAAAAGTAACTTTGGCCCGGCGTTTTATTGACCTTGTTCAAGGTGAATCTTCTGTGACAGACTATGTCGCAACTTTCAAATCTCTTTCCAAATACGGGGTTGAATACACTAACACCCCAATGAAGAAAAATCAGAGATTCGTCTATGGCTTGAATAAGAATCTTAAGAAGCCATTACTTCTAAAACTTGAAGTTTCATTTGATCAGCTTATTGATATCGCTCTTCGTCTTGAAGAGGCCGATAATGAAGGTGATGTTGAAGTTGTGCGTGCCCAACAGATTTCGATAATAACTTGAAGAGGCCTATCAAACTCAAAGGCTCCAATTCTAATAAGAAAGGGAAGCCACAAATTCCAGTAGCAAAGACTCCTACCTCTAGTCGTGGTCAATGCTACAATTGTGGTTCCACGAACCACTATGCAAGGGAGTGTCCGAGACCCCTCTTTTGTCGCTATTGCAAAAATTCGGGTCACCATATTACTGCATGTCCCGTACTTCAAAATAAGAAGGAGGGAGAGCTCAATGTGGTGCAAGCTCCTGGTAACACTTCTCGTGGTCAAGGTATTTCTCATTTAATCCTTGATTACATTTATTTTGTGATCTTCTTATTTGAGTTCTTTTTTATATAGGTTTCATCTCATTATTTTTATATCAAAAGAACTTGTCGATTCTTTTTCTTTGAATATTTTGGGCTTGATGACTTCTTTGAGGATTGTGAATCCGGATGGTAGATCCACAACACTCAATTTGCTTTTTATTGATGTCGAAATTATTTTATGAGACTTTTCTTTCTGAGCCGATATTTTTACTTAGGCTTCGGAATTGATTTTTTTGAAAGGATCGGCTTAATCATTGTGAAGCCCATATCCTATTTTTCGAGTGGACTATTCATCTTCGACATTTTCAATCTGTTAAGCAGATTTCTATTTTTCCTTTATGATTTTGATTCCAACTTGATGGCATCATTTTATTCCTTAAGCCCACTTATAAGGAAAGTGGTATTTCTCTCATTCATGTGGTTTGAGAAATTTTCCGGTATTTTTGAGTTTGTCTTAGGATTATCACCTAAGAAATCTTTTGTGTGGTGTTAAGGTCTTTTCAGTTTGACTTTACCACCGGTTTTCGTTTGCTACGAGTTGCGGAAATTAGCATTCCACTTACCGCATTCCGCACTCGTTATGATTCTTATGAATGACTTATTATGTCATTCAAATTGTCCAGCTTATTTCATCCATTTTATAAATCGAATATTCTATAAATATTTCGATGAGACTATTCTTGTATTTACTGATTTTGGATGAAAAAATAGTAATTTAAAATTTTGCAAATCTTTTTCATAAGATTTATTTATAAGTAAAACTGGATTTTGTTCTTGAAATGAACAAAGAATATTCTTAAAACTTTTTAAGAGATTTATTTATCCTATAAAAGATGATTTTGTGATTGTATTGCCCGTTGAGTGCTTTAAGAATTTTGGTCGATGCGCTTGATCAACGTTATCGATAGGAATTTCCTAAACGCTTTGTGTGACAATCAGACACGATGTAATCACTTGTAAAACGTAAAAATTTTCTAGAAAGATAATTACATAAAGATAAGTGTAATTTTGAAAGTTTTAACTTTATGGGAAAGAAGATTATTTAAAAGAAATTCTTTCTTTTCGAAACTCTTATTCTTGTGATTCCTGAAGGGGAACCAAGACTTTGCTATTTGTACAGATACTAGTCGTATTGGTTTGGGTGTCGTTCTCTTGCAAAAGAGAACGTGCTATCACTTGTGCTTCTAAATCATTATAGCTTATCGAGACTAGATATGCCACTTATGATCTAGTGCTCTCGGCTATTGTTTTTGCTTTTGGAATTTGGCATCATCATATTTGGATGAGAAATTTGTTCTCTACCTTGATCATAAATCTTTGGAATATTTATGTTCTCTTAAGGAACTGCATGTTGACTCGAGTTCCTAGCATCTTATGATCTTGATATTCTTTTTATTCCCGAAGGGGAAATCGTGTTGCCAATACGTTTTGTCGTAGGCAATAAGGTGTTGATTCTTTGATGATGTCGGAATGGAATCATCTTTTTACCAAGTTCATCGGGCATTTTGGTGTACTTCGTTTTATTGAGTTTCATCTCATTTCTTTTATGGACTAGCGTCCGATGTCCTTTTATTGTGTTCGGTTCATTAGACGTACCGTTTTTGTACTACATCGGTGTTCCGAAATCATTCGGGCTTCGATTCATTGGATGTACCGTTTGTACTACATCAATGTCTTTGATTTTGATTCATTGGATGTACCGTTTGTACTACATCAATGTCTTTGATTCATTGGATGTACCGTTTGTACTACATCAATGTCTTCGCTTTTTGATTCATTGGATGTACCGTTTGCACTACATCAATGACTTGGCTTTTTGGTTCATTGGACGTACCGTCTTTGTACTACGTCGGTGTTCCAAATTATTCGAGTTTCTAATTTCTCGGGCGTACCGTATTTGTACTACGCCGTTGCACCGGCTCAACTTTCTTCTATTCTTGACGTTTTCCACGTCTTTTAACTATGGAAATGCTTTTATGTTTCCGGTTTTTATTCTTGAGCCCGGTGTTATTGAGGGATTGAAGTTTCACCAAATTTGACTTTTGAGCAACATTCTATTCGCATCATTGCTTTGGAGGTTGAGCGCCTTCGATATAAAGATATTCTTTTTGATAAAAGTTCAATGGTTCTCAAATCCTAAGGATTGCTCATGTGAATTCTTGAGAATTCATCGAACGAAAACTTTCGGATTTACTCCTTCGTGCTCTTTATGGTGGACTTCTTGATTCAAATTTTCTTTTGTGTTAATATGCTTCCATGGTTGTTACTATATATTTCCTTCTTAATTATTGCGAGGACGCAATTTCTTTAAGGAGGGGAGTCTGTAACAACCCGCATATTTATCGATTATATATTTAAATATTTTATTTAAATATTTCACCGTTCAACGGATTTTGGTCCGAAAAGCTACTTTGTGCAAACAGTCGAATTGAGACTCGAGACCACCCCCATTGAGTTCAAAATGACGTTTGCGACCTTTTTGAGTATAAGCTTCGATATGTTTGGAGAAAGTTGATTTTTGCCGCTTTTTACTTAGGGCTTTGGTTTGGGCTGAGCCCAATAACCCCACTTATGTATTCAGTCCCAACCCCTCTCCTCTTCATTACTTCATAATTTCCTAATACATTCAAGCTTCATCAAAAATGGGGGAAGTGCAAAAGAATTAGGAAAACCTAAGCCCTAGTTTCCATTAGCAAATCCATCTTCTAGCTCCAAACTCAAGAGAACCCATTGGTAAGCTTTCTCTTCATCTTCTCCAACTCATTCTCTCTTTGATTTCAGAAATTTCCTAAACCTAACTTTGGGAAATGTTTCTCTTTTTAGCTTAGATTCAAGCTTCTAGTGTTGAGATTGAAGTGTGGTTGATTTCCATTTGCTTTCAAGCTTCTTCTTCATTGATTTGGGTTCAAAGGTGAGATTTTTAATCTCACATCTATGCTTATAATTCTCTTCGATTTTTAGGTATGAATTCCTAACGCTTATTCGTGTGCATTTGCTTTTGGTTTGGATTGATTAGGTGAACATTCCAATTTTTAGTGTTTTGCGTTCAATTCATTAAAAATCATAACTTTGATGTTTGAACATGTTTTTGGTGATGCATCGAGGAGCTTATAGGGCCGGGTAGTCGATTGGCATAAACCCTTAGCGCCGTTGCTCGAGCGAATGCAATTTGGTCGAGATTGGATCTCATTATGATGGGCTGGGAAAAGGCCGGCATCAGGTCCGGTCGACCGAGCTCTGCTGCCGGCCGACCGACCTGTTGCCAGGTGCATAAGCACCTCTCTGTTTAAGGTTCGGTCGACCGAGTACAGGGTTCGGCCGACCGACCTGCTTCTCGGGGAATTTTTTTGGCAGGGTCCGGTCGACCGAGCTCTGTAGCCGGCCGACCGACCTGGTGCATTTTTGCCTATTTCGCCTAGTTGTTTGAATTTCCAACTTTAATCGATTTGTGTTGTTTCCTATGTGTTGTTATCATTTGTTATGACTTTGATGACTCCTTTTTAGGGATTTTTGAATATCCATTTTGATGGATTCTTTATCGATTTCTTTGGATTTTATTCACGTCTTCGAATGTGAGTTTTAGTGATTGATTGTTCTTACAATCTTCTTTGTGATTTGTCACTTTAAAAATATAAAGGTTTTCTATACTAGTAGTAAATATCAAAACTCTTTCTTCAAATGATTTCAACACTATTTTAGTACAAAGCTCGTTCTTAAACCATTTTCCGATCTATTAGTATATACAAACCTTTACCTCACTCGTATGAGAAATCTAATTAAACGACTTAGTAAAACAAGTGGTATGAAACGCTTGCGTTTACTTCGTCGGTTAATTCTTGGACTTGTTCGATTGAATCTCTTGTGACAATTTTCTAGTGGAGATCTACAATTTGTTCGTAAATATTTAAGTTAAGCTAGTGGTTATGGGACATGAAGCTAAGCTCATATATTTACTAGCTTATTGTAATTGACACTCTCGTTGATCATGACGATCATCTTTGTGGTTTAGACTAGCAATGTGCAATGTCTCTTTGTTTATGTGGAGGACTGTTCCTCATTTTATTGAGCTTCGTCTCATTTCTCACATGGGTCGTACCTTTTTAAGTGCGTCAATGTTTTATTATGCATGGGGTGTACCTTTCTAGGTGCATCGATGTTTGTTTATACATAGGTCGTACCTTTTTAGGTGCGTCGATGTTTATTTATGCATGGAATGTATCTTTCTAGGTGCATCGATGTTTATTTACTTCGTGGAGCAATCGGCTCAATAAGTCAGGACATGGGGCGTATCTTTCTAGGTGCGTCGATGTTTGTCTATGCATGGGGTGTATCTTTCTAGGTGCATCGATGTTAGACATTACATGGGGTGTATCTTTCTAGATGCATCGATTTTTATTTATGCATGGGATGTATCTTTCTAGGTGCATCGATGTTTATTTATGCATGGGGCGTATCTTTCTAGGTGCGTCGATGCTAGAGCATGGGGCGTATCTTTCTAGGTGCGTCGATGTTCGACTGTGCATGGGGCGTGTCTTTCTAGGTGCGTCGATATCCAGTTTGTAGGATTGGCCATCCTTTTTCTTGTGATTTCTGGATTTCATGTGTTGAATTCTGGAATTTATGTTTCACCAACTTTTACGATTGGCATTGATATATATGTCATTTATTGTGGCTTGGTGAATGAAATTAGGAGTATGACATTCCTTTTGATCCTTGAGGTTATTATTGTGATATTGATTAATCTCTTGTTGATTTTCAATTACTTATATATCACAGCTTGGCATTGTGATTATTATACGTTTAGCCATATCTCTTATTCTATATCATGTTATCTGATATTAATAGCTAGACTGATCCGTTTTTTTTATTTTCTTATTAAATAATACTCGGGTCAGACCGAGATGTTACAGGTGCTTCTTCTTGACTTTACATCCGGGATTACCTCCTTGACTTTTAGTTAACTACTTTAGTTTAGTAGTTTTTTGTTGTATACATTTAAGATATAGACTTCTTGATGTATACATATTTTTGTCTAGCACTTGTATCTATTCCTTTGTATTATCGTGGATCTTTTTGACCACTACTATGATGAACACTTTCATGTGTTATGTGCATATCTATTTCCGCCTTTGTTATATGAATTGTCTGTGACTGATTTATGTTATGTCTACTTCTATATTTGTTTCCGAAGATATTATAGCCACTGTGTAGTAACTTTGATTTTGTGTCGGCATGTCGGATTTCCACTTGAAAAGAATTGCATGCTATACTATCTGACATATCGATGCTCGCACAAAGCAATTACACGGATGGTCGCTCCTCAACAGTCTTATTCTCCGTGCTAGTTGACAGCATTCACCGTAATGTTCTTGGCTAGCGTGGGTATAGAGGTGGGGCGTCACATTAAATTTCTGTTTAATTTATTCATTGCATTTAAACTGCCAGTTAAATTGTTAATTATTTATTTATTGCATATAAACTACCAGTTAAATAGTTGTAATTTATTTTTGAATATAAACTAATGTTGATACCTGTTATTTATCACCTGTTATATATTGATGTATTGTTTGAATTTTGATGGTGATTGTGATAAATGGTTGATGGTTGATATTGGATGAATGGATGCTGTATTTTATATTGTTATAAACTGCAAGTTATTATGCATTTTCATTTCATTCGGGATTGCAGTTTGAAATGATATCCAACCGGATTGAAATGATAAATATCTGTATCACTTGACCATAGGATAGAAAATTTTATATAGGCACCGCGGTATATATGTAAAATTATTTTTCAAATGATTTTCTATAGTTTTGGAAAGAATATGGTTTAATGAATATTGATTTTTGATATTTTTAATATTTTTTTTATATATATTTAAACGCTTGAATTTAAGCTATGTATAAATTTGGTTTAAAGAATAAAAGAAGTTTAAAAATAAAAGTTAAATTTTATTTAGATATAATACTGTTAAGTATTTATTTAAAATTATTGATAGAGTTTATAATGTCTTAAATAAAATAAATGTTGGAATATAAATATGAGTTTGCTTTGAATTAAGGTATTTAAGAATTATCCTCGAATAAAATTTATTTGAAATTTAAATTAATTTGGGGTTTTAACAGGTATGATCTTTATAACTTGATTTTGGTTTAGAGGACTTAAATGAATATCAAGTCGATTTAAATGAATATTATCAAGTTAATTAAATTGAGAGAATATCCTGTTATTTGAAGTTTAAAGGTTTTGCTTAAATGATATTTGATTTATTAAGTAAACATTTCAAATCTAAATAACATAAATTGAATTTGATATATATAAGATTATCAAAGAATAAGTTTTGAAATGTGGAATAATTAAAGCTTTGAAATATATGGAAATTGAAATGGTTTATTTGGGAATTTAAACCTATATTTGGAATTTATTTGTGAAACTTAAAAGGCTATTTTGTTATATAAAGCGGTTTAATACTTAAACCATTTAAGTATTAGAAATTTTGTTTCAAAGCTATGGGGTTTAAGATATATATATTTGAAAATATTATGATTTTGGGAAAAGGGATATATTTAAAATAAAAATGATATCATATTGATTTGGGGTTTTAAAAATATAAATGATATCGTATTTATATGGTTTTGAAAGGGATATTATAATCTGGTTTTAAAGTACAAATTATTTTGAAATAACCGCGGTGTTATAGTAACGTTTGGTTGTTGAAGAGACCGGGATCGGAAGTTGTCATACTCTCTACCAACTTCGAAAACCACTTTAACAACCGTGTACGTGGTGGAGATTCCAGAATGAAGTAGGATGGTGGCGGCGTTTCCTTTGAGATAAATACATGGACCCAACTCCCGTGAGTTGGCATAAGGTGAAGAAAACAAGAGCGATTGACCTGTTAATTGAGGTAGCACCTTTGATCCGAATATCCCTTCAATATTCTACTTTGACTTTTGGATTGATTTGGTGGCCACTTTTGATTTCTTTGATTTGGGGGTGTTGTTCGAGGTGGGCGGTAGTAGCAGCTACGCGTTACCACCGACTCGGAAGCGTAATTGGTATATCTACCCTGGCATTGCCTAGTTGTGCCGTGTCACCTACCCTATCGCGCCTTGTACGAGTTTGGTTTTCTCCCGTAGCCCGTGGAGTATTTAGCGTAGTCTCCTAATCTGGAGATGCACTGATAATGGATGGACTACTGGGACTATTACTGTGTTAAGGGGAATATTAGGTCACTCCTTAACGCTATTTAAAAGTAAGTTTATTTTACAATTAGACACTATTATAATAGCGAAATATCACTACATAGTAAATAGTTTAACGGATCCTTAGGAAATGTAAATCCCGAGCATCTCTTGAGTTACTGCACTCATATTTACTTCTGTTGATTTAACTTACATAAGATCTTTTGGTTCTGACTCGATTGTTTTGTCTTTTCAATTCGCTCGGGTCAGTCTGAGCATTTCAGGATCGAAGACATTATTTCTAAAGGACGAAGACAAAGATTTCATTACTATTACTATATTATATTGTTCCTCTACACATTGTATTCCACTGCATCGATTTTTATTCGTTGGTATGTGCAACTCTGATATATTGTATAAGTAAAATTAAATATTTTGTAAACAGCTTCATGGACTGTATATTTGATTATTATATTTTATCCTTCCGCTGTGAGATTCTGTTTTATTTTATTTCTTTATCGTTTTTCTTATTTACCCCATAACAATCTGCCCTTCCGTATGGTTTGAATTCGCACGTGTGTCGATTTAAAGCGTGCGAAAAGGCTGGATGTTACAGTCGCTCCTAAATAGGGTATGATCATCCCTATCTAGAGTCGATGTTATCTCTTATTTGTATGCTTCGGGGACCATTAATGGAGGGAAATCATATTTGGTATTATCCAGTAAAGGGTAGGCCGATTTTGTTTTGGCAAGGGATCCAACCGAGGTCCTCGGTGTTATTTTATCTGAAGATGCACCGTGATGGGCGGTACCTCGATAGCCCAGTCATTGTATAGAATCCATTTTCCAGTACGATCTTTTATGGTTTTAGTAGCATACCTATTATGTTGGAATTTAATTAATGTAATAATTTTGGCTAAAATTAATAAGTATTTGTATCTAGACCCTATTATAATATCAAAGAATTTCATATGAAATGGTTTTGGTTATCGTAAGGAAAAAATCCGTCCGTGTTTATATGTGGCATGGTCTTACGAGATACACTTGATTTTCAAAAGGTTTTATATAACTTTAAAATTCGGTTGGGTATGTCTTCTCACGCTGGTTTTCCAAATTGACTCGGGTGTTATTTTGTTATAATGCTTGATTCAGACCTAGCATATTACAGATTCAGTTAGATGCTTGGAGCTTTAAGAGACGAGCTGAAGGTCTGAAAACGTATTCACGTATATGGTTATTTTTCTGCTGTGTTCATTGTTGTATTTATCAGCAATTGCAAGGACAAGCCGTTATAACTGTCCAGGATGAAATTGGTTAGTATACTCTGATTGATTTTTGTATATATACGTATTGTAGTTTTGTTTTTGGTTAAAGATTTATTGTATATTATAGATTATTCATTCCACTATGAGATTCTGTGTTGTGTAGTTCACTTCTTATCTTCTTCCTTCTTTCTTTTTCCCTAACAATCAGGTTTTTCAACATTCTATTGCTTGGCACGCAATACAGTGGACATATTAGTGTCGATTTTCAGAGGTTAAAAACCTCAATCATTATAATACAAACACACATATACCTGCGTGTGTGTCTCTGTGTGTGCATCAATTTATGACTCAAATATTCACATAAAAATGAATTAAAACATATATTTTTATATGCTATGTATAATATTGATAAAAAAATTTCAAACACCTTTTTATGTTTATTATGAATTATAAGTGCTAAGAATAATTTTTATTATATATATAAATAATATTATTAATATTTAATGGCTATACGAATCAATAAATTCATATAAAATAATCCATGTTTTTGAAAACTAATATTATAAATTTTAAAATTAAATTTTCATGTCAAAAATCTTCAAAACAAATTTCCTAATTTTTGAAATTGATTTATATTTTTTAAAAAGTAATTTAATTTTGGCATGAAATAAATTATTTAATTAAAAATATAATTTCAATTGAAAAAATTCTAGAAATTATTTTTAAGACCAAAATGTGACTCGGGTGCCTTTAGAAAAATTGATTTTAAAATTAATTCGTTTTCAAGATGCAATCAATTAGTTAACGAAAAACAAAATTTCAATTGATATTTTCCTAAGCCCAAATGTATCTTAGGTACCATCAAAAAATGTGTAAGAATTTTCAACTTGATTTCATACTTTTAAGAATTAATTTGATTTTGGGCTATTATCAATTATTTAATAATAAATATTATTTTAATTGAGAAAATTCTAGAAATTTTTTCCAAGCCCAAAAAAGGTTTTTTGGATTTTCTAAAATTATAAAATTTGTAATTTTGTCATATAATTATTTTACATTTATTTATTATGGTAAAAACTATTTAATTCAATAACATATATACACATACACACAAACACAGACACACACATACATATCTATACACACTCAATTAATCATTTGAAATTTATAATCTATGTTCGTGTACATATTTGACAACAAATAATACATTTAAAATGAGCTAATGTGTCTACTATGATGTAAATCTCAGCATCTATATAAGGGCATGTTATTCTCTACATGGATTGTTATGTTACATATGCGTATACATACATATATGTATATGATACATACATACATATGTATATTTATATAATTATAACAAAATAAAGTAAATCCCAAACTCCAATTTATAAATTTAATAAAATCTTTGTACTCAATTTGCAAACAATAATTTGTAAATTTAGAATACATATGTATGGATATAGTAATAATTCACGCCATGAATAAATTTTTAATTGATGACATTTAGTGAGTCAATCAATTCAAAGTAAAGAGAGAAAATGAAAAGTTTCTCTCTCCATTTAATGCAGTTAATGCTCTTAATTAATTCTTGTTCCAGGAAAAGAAATTATAGGTTTCATTCCCTATACATAATAGCTTTTGTAAATAAATGTTAAGTGTATTTGATACGTTACATGTTTAAAATTAAATCATTTAAACTGTGTTTTAATAAATTTAAATAAAATACATAATTTTATTTAAACCAGATTTATAAAAGTTCTAAATGAAATTTAGACTTCATAGGCCAATTAAAGATATAAAATGATAAAAAATTTGAAATTCATCCATTTCTTCAACTTTCAGGCTGGACCAGTTCCTACAATAGTATAGAAGAAGAATAATATATGCGGTCTAAATTAACCATACTAAGGCTAACTAATTAAGCTTGCCCACTTAGTACGTTGTCTAAAAATGTAATGTCTAGGATTGCAATTAGGTAATGAAGTACCATGTCCTACTTGATTACAACCCTGGCCTGAAAGGTGAAGTGAGCCCAATAGTTCTCCTAATAGAAAAGGCATAACTTGTATTGGATCATGGGATAATTTTCAAAATCGTTTTGAAAATTAAAGTTAAACATTTTAAATTTATTAGTTAAATTTAAAGTAAAATATGTTTATTATAAAGTTATAATATAACATAATTTTTCAAAATGTTTGAAAAAATTTCACATTAATTTCAAATTTCAAATTTATTAATAAGATTAAAAAAGTAAATTAATTAAATGATTTAACTAATAAATAAACAATGCATGTATAATATATAGAGATATATGTTATGTTGTTTTAAAGTATTTAAAATAACATAATTATACATGTATGTTTATGAATTTAAGTTTGAAATTAAAATAATTTAATTAAAATAGTTTAACTAAATAAATTAATTAAATAATATGCACATGTATATAATTTATGTGTTATACTATGAAGGTTATATACATACGAATATAAATATTATATCAACATAAAAATGAATTAAAATGTAAATTAATTAAATTAATTAAATATTATTTAATTAATATAAAATAAAGGTCGAATATTAAAGAAACCCATAATACACTTAAGAAATAAATACATACATAATCGTGTATATACCGTGATCCCGATGTGTCTAACACTTGAATCACAAGAGTTGTTCACAAAAGTTGCATTATTTCATAAGTCAATATCACTCATAATATATTGAAGATTATAAATCTTCAATATGAAATTGTCCTCTATTATATATATATATATATATATATATATATATATATATATTAAAAATTACTTGCATACTCCTTATTTGTTGAGCAGATTCAAGCTATGGATATTATGTGCATTATTATTAATATATTGAATAGATGATGTAAGATAACTATATATATATTTATTGAGAAGACTCAAGGTACATATACTATACTTTGGTCGTCGTGATATGGAAGGTGCGGTTGAATTATTTTTTCTTCGATTTGTTGAGCATATTCAAGGTCGAAGCAGAATTAGGGCAAACTGCCAAAGGGTTAGGAGTTGTATATGATCCTATCAATAAGAAGTTATCCTTTATCATGGTGCTATGACTTGTAGAGCAAACTCGATCGTTGAAATGTTAGTTACATCAGTTTACACAAAAGGGCATTCTATTTAATGTCCTTAATTGTTAAGGATGATCGAGTGCACTTTTGTAATGAGTTCGTTATGATATTGTAGTAAGAGAATTCTTTGAAATGGTTAGATTATTAAAAAAAATAATGAATGGACAAGAGTATACATAATATAAAGTATAGTTGGGATGAAGAGAGTGAATGACTTCTGCTTCATAAAGAAACATCGAAAACGAGGATTATAATAATAGTGATTAATACTTAACATTGGAATAAGAAATATGATTTCTATTCCGAAATGTATTTTCATATAGAAAATTGTTTTATATGATATTTATTTCTTTTAGTTCAAGATATTTTATTAAAGAACTCTCCTTGGTAAACTAGTTGCAATATGTGAAACAAATCTATATTAAGTGAATGGTGGAACACCGAATTTAGTACGTTGTTATATTAATAGTGGAAATAGTAGGAGCATGGTATATAGCACTTACTAATTGCATCTTATTATGGAAATTATTTTCCAGAAAACATACTGAACATTATTTATGAAATAACGACTATTTTGTATCGTCTGAAAAATAGACGTAGCTATATTTCTATATAAATATTATGAATATTCATTATGAAATAAAACTATATTGTGGTATCTGTTATCATAACAAAAGTGATGTAGTGGAAAATACAGAAGCATCTAATATTATTTGCAGTTATTTGGGAATTATAGACTAAGTCATAGTTTTGAGAAATAATTTTATTATATGATTAAGAATCACATGATACTGGTTAATTATATCTCAGAAAATTAAGGACTATGCACAAATTTAGTGGGAGCATCATAAGAGTTGATGAACTCTTGTAATCGATACATATAGATGTATGCAATTATAAGTCTATTAATATCAGAATGGTTCTACATACTTCGTCATATTCACCAATGATTTATCAATAAAATGAACATATGTATTTGATACACATGTAGTATGTGCATGGTAAACTCATAGAGTATAAAAAAGAAGTAAATAAAATAACATGCGATAGAAATGATTCAGTTTGATCGAATGAGTGAGTATATTGGAAAAAGGTTCCAAGCATGCCTAAAAATGAATAAAGAATCAATTTAAAAAGTTAATCCCCCATGTGATACATAATGATGAATCAATAAGGAGTAATCAAACTTTTTTGGACAATACATGATTAATAATGAGTGAAGTTGAGTTAATTTTTTCTATAAGATCATGTACTAAAGAGTAGTACACAAGGTTAATATTATTCATCTAAATAACAGTTTACAAAATCACACAAGATAAGGGATTATAAGAAACTCTAACAAACCCTAAACCAAGGAATTAGCAGGGTTGTGCGAGTCAAAGGATTGCACATAATAACTGTTCATGAGGGATCTTGTTTTAATGTCCCCAAAATGATTTTTGAAAAGATTTTCACTGGATGACATATTTATGTTTAGAACATAAGTTTTGTAAACTAAAACCAAATTAGTTTTATAAATAAATAAATTCATAAAACATTTATGAAAACCTATTCTGTGGCATTGAGAAATAATTGTTATATAAAGAAATACCAACTTCGTCGTAAAGGAACTTCTTTGAGGAATTATTGGTAGTTACATGGAATTATATACAATTCATGGATAGAACTGATCAGATGAGATGAAATGAAACTAACTAAACTAAACGAACTCGTCGCATTAGAATGTCAAATAAGTATTCTTGCACATTGAGGTGAAATTATGAGTTTCTTATCAATATCGAAAATATATAATCCTTGGTTTTTTTTAATTAAACCATTATCATATGGTATGATGCGCAAATCCGAAATTACTCCAAGTACGCTTTCAAAATATGATTTGGTAATCGTAACCCAAAGAATGTGATCCATCGGTCGTGATTGTACCTTTATGAGCAAGGCTACTGTGGTTGGAATTAAATGAGCAATGTTGACAAGAATAAAATCGCAAATTTTAGTTGTTAAAATTAGCATAATAGATCCAGCATTCAACATGCTCAAGTTTATTCGAATTTACTCACAATATTACCACTTAGTATGATTTTATGTTTGGTATGTACATATTAAAACATAAAATTCTAAATAATGACTTAGAGCAAACTGCTTACACATAATAACCAAAATAGTCTCAAAATCAGTGGGAGAAATATTAAGTTTATGAGTTTTTGAATATGATCTAAGAAATTATAAAAATTATTATTTTATAAGCATCAAAATTGAACAAATATTTTGAAATAAATATCAAATAGTTTATGGAGAGGAAGCGTGTTTTCATAAGAAAGAACATTAAAAGTACATTGATAATTCTAAACTACAATGAAACAACACATGGTTGATTTTAACGATGTACTTGTGTTAAAATCAACATTAGTTGATTTAAAGCTCAATTTTGGATTGTAAATGATGTCTTTTATAGTGAGTATAAAAGATATTATGAATGTGCAAAAAATCAATATGTGAAGACCCCATATTAAATTATTTGATATAGAACATGCATGAAAAGTTCCTTATGCATTGGCAATAGGAATTATCATACATGTTATGTTTTATATAATATCATGATTTGTTTATGTCTTTGATATACAAAGCAAATATCAAATTCAAAATGATATCACTAAATGATTGCTAGAAGTCTTCTCATGTATTTATAAAATACTAGAGAATTGTTCACAGAAACAAAAACACCTCATGAAGGAGTATTCGAACTCAAACTTCATAAGTGATATTGAGTATAATATGTCAATAATAAATCCAAGGTAAGAATCTTAAGTTGGAAATGTTCCGAATGTAAGACCGTGGTAGATTCAATGAAAAAGGTTAAGTACATCGCCTTGAATAGCACCGCAATAAAAGCATTGTATATAAATATATAAGTGCACAAACTTATAACTGTGCCAATTCCAAATTTTGAGAATCTCATAACATTGCTATACGATAACAATGTTGCGATATAGTTTGTAGTAAAACTTAGAGCACACTAAAAATCAAGAGACATACTTCGAATTGTTCCACATGATAAAATAGTTTATTACCATTGAAGAAAGTTGATTGACAAAGTAGATAATTGAAACATAATGCACACCCATTGACTGAGGGACGGACCTAATCGGTTTTGAGAAAACTGATTGGAGAAGTTGGAATAAGATTTCATAATTGATCCCAAGTGTAAGTGGAAGATTGATGGAGTTAGTGGTATGCCTAAGGGGCAATTATGTATTTGTTACATATATCTAACTCATTGAGCAATCTTGTTCGAGATAAAGGTATTTTCTTTCTATTATATACTTGATATATATTGATTGATTAATTTAATAAAAAGTATATTTAATAGAAAATCCATGAATGGTACTTTTTATGATAGTAGTTACAAAGTGTTGTAACTGTAAGTAATTTATCATAATAAAATTAAATGTACAACTTTAAATGTTCCTAGTCAAGATGCATCGAGACTGGACAACTTTGTATCTATTGAGACTAAAGTACATAACGCTCTCCAAATGTTGGATAGTGTATTACTCATGACTACTGGGTTTACCTAGGGGTTACGTACTAATAGTTATTGGATAAACAAAGAATGACTAGTTCAATACTTTTATATTGGTTAATATAACTAGGGTCAAATAGAAAATATCAATGTGAATAACTTACACAGTTCTTTCGACTTAAGAATACTGTGAATCTTCAATATGAAAGCTCTACTTTGATTATAGTCACTCACATAAAGTCCATTGAGTGACTATAGTTGGGTCGAGTGGAAGTATTGGCAGTGAAGAACTATTCAAGAGAGGATTTGTCTCCTCCGTTAAATGGAGCTAATATCACGGTCAAATCAAGTTAACCCAAAGTCAAAATCTTTAGTCATAGTAGTTTGGTTAATAATAATAATTATTATTGAACTAACTTTATATTTGGACTATAGAGTTGAATGTGGACGATGTTGGAATTTTGACCATTACCAAATTTAGTAAGTCCAAAGTGATATAGTTTTGATGAAGAGAATTAGTGTAAATAATTGTCACAATGGGTAATGCTTAATAAAGTGAAATTAGATTTTACTGAAGCCGAGTAAGCGCTAAATTTGGCCATAATTTCACACCACCTACTAAATGAAGTGTGAACATTGACATTCAAATAGATCAATGTTAACCGCTGACCAAATTTACACCCAAGGGTAATACAACCAAAATGATGAATTCTGTTTATATCAAATTAGTTTATAATTATTATAAATTAATTAATATTTATGAAATATTAATTATGAAATTTGAATTTGATTTGAGAAATAAAATTATTGCATATATTTATGATAGTTATGAATATATCGATCGATATGAGACATCGATAACAAAATTGGTTAAATATCTTGTATATATTTAATTTAGGTAAAATGGACTTACAACCCATGATGTTTGGAGATGATAGAAACTGGTTTGACTAGGTTAGAGGTGGCTACAACATAAAATTTGGGTTTGGAGATGCGTGGCTAAGATATAGTGAGAAGCTTACATAGTTTGTTCTCTTATCCTACGCATATAAATAATAATCTCAAAACCCTAATCATATTCAAATTCATTTTTATTCGAGTTACCACTTTCTTCTTCTTCTTCTTCCTTATAATGTAAGAAACTATTCTCCCAAACAAACCCAAAAAAATCTCAAATCCAATTCAAATTAAAACGCAAAGCTATTTGATCGCAATTGGTCGCTGATTCTAGATTAGCAATCTGCGGAATCAAGGAATTTTAGAAAAAGAGCGTTCATTGTTTCAAGGTAGACATTATTGAATCCCATCTATGTACTTTTATTTGTATGATAATCCAATTCTTAAGTTTTCATGATTTGTTAACTATTTGACTTTATGCACGTGATTAGATTATTTTTGTTTCATTAGTTAGGTGAGATGTTTGCATGTATTATTGTTGTCACAATGAAGATTGAATTGTGTATGAATTTGGAGATCTATCTTATGATTTATGTTTTAAATCTGATGTTGACCGTTAAAATTAATTTGGGTTTTTAATCCTATATGTATATGTGTGTATATATCAATTTATGACTTAGATATTCACATACAGTTTGAATTAGAACAAATATACTATGTATAATATTGATCTAAAAATTTTCAAACACCTTTTTATGTTTATTATGAATTGTAAGTGTTGAGAATAATTTTTGATATATATATATATTTTATATATATAATATATTAATATTTAATGGTTATATGAATCAATAAATTTCTATAAAATAATCCATCTTTCTGAAAATTAATTTATAAATTTTAAAGTTAAATTTCCAAAATAGGAAATCTTCAAAAAAAATTTGAACTTCTGAACTTAATTAAAAAAAATTTGGCATGAAATAAATTATTTAATTAAAATATAATTTAAGTGGAGAAAATTCTAAAAAAATTTCCTAAGCCCAAAATGTGTCTCAAGTACCTTTAGAATTTTTTTTAGATTTTTCAAAACTTAATTTGTTATTTTAAAATTAATTTTTTTGTCCTATAATAAGTTAGTTAATCGAAAATAAATTTTAGTTGAGAAAATTCCATAAATTTTCCCAAAGAAATTTGTCTCAGGTACTTTAGAAAACGTTTTAAAAAATTTCATATTGATTTCATATTTTTAAGAATTAATTTGATTTCGCACTATCATCAATGGTACTTTTTATGATAGTAGTTACAAAGTGTTGTAACCATGAGTAATTTATCATAATAAAATTAAATATACCATTTTAAATGTTCCTAGTCAAGATGCATCGAGACCAGATATTGATGTATCTGTTGAGACTAGAGTACTTAACGCTCTACAAATGTTGGACAGTGTATTACTCTTGATTGTTGGGGGTACCTATGGGTTACATACTAATAGTTATTGGATAACCATAGAATGACTCATTCAATACTTTTATGTTGGTCTATATAACTAAGGTCAAACAGAAAAAATCAATGTGAATAATTTGTACATTCTTTCGACCTAAGAATTCTATGAATCTTTAATATGAGATTTTGCTTTGATTATAGTCAAATTATGGCATAACGTCCATTGAGTGACTGTAGTTGGGTCGAGTGGAAGTATTGGCAGTGAAGCACTATTCAAGAGAGGATTCATCTCCTTAATTAAATGGGATTAGTATCACGGTCAACTCAAGTCAACCAAAAGTCAAAATCATTGGTCAGAGTAGTTTGTTTAATAATAATTATTACTATTGAACCAAGGACTTTGTGCTTGGACTACAGAGTTGACTGTGTGCGATGTTGGAATTTGACCATTACCAAATTCAGTACGTCTAAAATGATATAGTTTTGACGAAGAGAATTGGTGTAAATGATTGTCACAACTGGGTAACGCTTAATAAAGTGAAATTAGATTTTATTAAAGCCGAGTAAGCGATAAATTTGGCCATAATTTCACACCACCAGCTAAGTTAAGTGCGAACGTTGACATTCAAATAGTTCAATGTTAAATGCTGACCGTATTTACACCCAAGAGTCACACAACCAAAATGATGAATTCTCTTTTGACCAAATCAGTGTATAATTGTTATAAATTAATTAAATTAACTATATGAAATAATAATTATGACATTTGAATGTTGTTTGAGAAATAAAATTGTTGCATATATTCATAATAGTTATGAATATATTGATCGATATTAGACATCGATAATAAAATTGGTTAAATATGGTTGTACATATTTAATTCTGGTAAAATAGGCTTACAACCCATGATGTTTGGAGATGATAGACATTGGTTTAGTTACGGTTAGAGGTGGATACAACATAGAATTAGGGTTTGGAGTTGTGTGGATAAGATCTAGTGAGAAACTTAAATAGTTTGTTCTCTTATCCTACGCATATAAATTCTAATCTCAAAACCTTAATCTTACTCAAATTCATTTTTTTGAGCTGCCACTTTCTTCTTCTTCCTTCTAATGGAAGAAACTATTCTCCCAAACAACCTAAAAAATTATCAAATCTAGTTCAAACTAAAAACACAAAGCTATTTGATCGTGATTGGTCCCTGATTCTAGATTAGCAGTCCGTAGAATCAAGGAATTTTAGAAAAACAGGATTCATAGTTTCAAGGTGGACTTTAGGGAATTTAATCTTGCTACTTTTATTTGTACTATAATCGTATTCTTATGTTTTCATGGTTTTTTAATAATTTAATTCTATGCACATGATTAGATTGTTTTTGTTTCATTAGTTAGGTGAGATTTTTTCATGTATTGTTGTCAAAATGAAGATTGAATTATGCATGAAATTTGGAGTTCTGTCTTATGATTTATGTTTCAGATCTGATGTTGAATGTTATAATAGTTTGGGTTTGAAATTATATATGTTTATATATGTGTGTGTGTGTGTGTGTGTGTGTGTGTGTAAATATATATATATAGACACACACACATACACAAAAACACACACACATTAATTTTGTAACTTAGATATTCACGTACAATTTGAATTAGAACAAATATGCTATGTATAATGTTGATCTAAAAATTTTCAAACACCTTTTTATTTTTATTATGAATTATAAGTGCTAGGAATAATCTTTACTGTTTATATAAATAATATATTAATATGTAATGGCTATATGAATCAATGAATTTGCATAAAATAATCCATATTTTTGAAAATCAATTTATAATTTTAATTTTTCACGATAGGAAATCTTCAAAAAAATTTAGAATTTTTGAACTTTGTTTAATAATTGTTTTAAAAATAATTTATTTTTGGCCTGAAATAAATTATTTAATAAAAATATAATTTAAATGGAGAAATTATAGAAAATTTTCCTAACCCCGAAATGGGTCTCGGGTACCTTCAGAATTTTTTTAGATTTTTCTAAACTTAATTTGTTATTTTAAAATTAATTTGTTTTCGACCCGCAATCAGTTAGTTAACTAAAAATATAATTTCAGTTGAGAAATTCCATAAATTTTTCCTAAGAAATTTGTCTTAGGTACCTTTAGAAAACGTTTTAAAACTTTTCAACTTAATTTCATATTTTTAAGAATTAATTTGATTTCGGGCTGTTATCAATTATTTAACAATAAATAGTATTTTAATTGAGAAAATTCCATAAATTTTTCCCAATCCCGAAAATATGTTTCCAGATTTCTAAAATTATAAAACTTGTAATTTTATTGTAAAATTATTTTACATTAATTTATTATGCCAGAAACTTTTTAATTCAGTGATACACACACATTAATATACACACTTAAATAATCATTTGAAATTTATAATTATATGTCCATATACATATTTGATTGCATACAATACTTTCAAAATGAGCTAATGTGTCAATTGCGATGTAAATCCCAACATCTATATACGGACATGTTATTCCCTATATGGATTACTACGTTACACATGCACGCACACGCATATACGCACACACATAGATGTATGTGTGTGCATTTCTTTATAGGTTATACACACACGCTTATATAAATAAAACAAAATTAAATAAATCACAAACTGCAATTTATAATTTTATTAAAATCTTTGTACTAAATCTGGAAACTACAATTTATAAAGTTAGGACAAAGTAATAATTCATGCCATGAATAAATTATTAACTAATGACGCATAATTAGTCAACTAATTCATATGGAAAAAAAAAATGAAAGGGTTCTCTCTCCATTTAATACAACTAATGCTCTCAATTAATTCTGGCTTTAAGAAAAGAAATGAAAGTTTTCATTCCTTGTATCTAATAGCTCTTATAAATAAATGTTAGGTGTATTTGATATACTATTCATTTAAAATTAGTTTATTTAAACTCCCATTTAAAAATTTTAAATATAATAGATGATTTTATTTAAACAAATTTAGAAAAGTTCTAAATGAAATTTAGACTTCATAGGCTTATTAAAGATCCAAAATGGTGAAAAAATTAGAAATTCATCCATTTCTTCTACTCAGACTGGCCTAGTTCCTACAATGGTATCGGAGCACAATATCCTATGCGGTCTAAATTAGTCATATTAGGACTAACTAATTAAGTTTTCCCACTTAGTATGGTGTGTATAAAGGTAATGTCTAGGATTAAAATTAGATAATCAAGTACACTTTCTTACCTAGTTACCAGTATGGCCTGAAAGGTGGTGTGAGCCCAAAGGTTGCTCCTAATAGAAAAGGCACAATTTGTATTGGGTCTTGGCTAATTTTCAAAATCGTTTTGAAAATTAAAGTTAAAGATTTGAAATTTAAAAATTAAATTTAAACTAAAACATGTTTATTATAAAATTTATAATGTAACATAATTTTCAAAATGTTTGAAAAACAATTCACACTAATTTCAAATTTCAAATTTATTAATAAGAATAATAAAAGTAAATTAGTTAAATAATTTAATTAATTAATAAACAAGTGCATGTGTTATATATAGAGATATATGTTATGTTGTTTATTTAAAATAACATAAGTATACATGTATGTTTATGAATTGAAATTTGAAATTAATATAATTTAATTTAAATAGTTTAATTAAAAGGTTAATGAATTAAATAATACACACACATATATATATTATGTGTTATACTGTAAAGGTTATAGTACGTACAAATATAATTATATCAATATAAAACTTAATTAAATTTCATTACATTTGATTTAATTAATATAAACTAAAGTTGGAACATTAAAGTAACCCATAACAGACTTAAAAAATTAATACATATGTAATCATACGTATATCGTGGTTTCCGATGTGTCCGACACTTAAATCACAAGGGTAATTCATAAGAATTACATCATTTCATAAGTCAATATCACTCAATATAATATATTTAAGATTATGAATCTTCAACATGATTTTGTCCTCTACTATATAAATAATACATATGTATGTATGTATTACTTGCATACTCCTTAGTTGCTGAGGAGACTCAAATTACGAATGTTATATGTTGAATTATTAATATACTGAATAGATGAGGTAAGATAACTATCTATATTTGTTGAGCAGAATCAAGGTACATGTAATATATTTAGGCCGTCATGATATGGTAGGTATGAGTGAATATTTTTGTTTTGATTTGTTAACTAGACTCAAGGTCAAAACCGAATTGGGATAAAATACTAAAGGGTTAGGAGTTGTATATAATACAACCAATAAAGAGTTATCCATCGTCCGTAGAGCTATAACTTGTTTAATAGACTCAAGGTTGAATTCCAAGACGGACGAGCCCTAACACTTACAAGTGAAGTCAAAAGACTTCTATGTTCTAACTTAGGGTTTAGCAAAAAATAAAAGACTAATGGGAGCCTAATTAGAAAAATGAAATGATAACATTTAACCTTTCGAATATTATAGAACATACAGTATATAATGTTGTAATAATCTACTTTGATAAATTTATGCATTTAATAAGATTGTAAAATGTTCATCAATTAAGATATACAAATGAACTGAAGATTGAAAAAAAAAAAAAATACAATATATACTTACCAATAAAAGATTATTGCATGGTAACTTTTCAACACCCATGCAAGTGCCTGATAGTACAACTACTAAATACATTCATATTTTGGTCAATTACGCATTTATTCGGTCCAGACAGAGTATTGCATTCTATGATTGTGAATTCTAAACGCAACATAAGACTATGGATATTTGATCCATATATATTCATATGTAAATGTTATATAGTGAACGGTCAAAGTTTATAATGTACAATATTTCGATGAAATTAGTTCATCCGAAAAACCAAATAGACCTTAGTGCAAGATAAAGTATTCAATTTTATTAATTACAAAAGGATCATATTGTGTAACTGTAACATTAGACCAAAATAAAAGATAGATCTAAGAACTCGATTTTTGAAATATCAATTTGATCAGTTTACGCTAAGGGCAACATATTTGATGTCCTTAAATGTTAAGGATGATCAAGTCGCTTTTATAAAGAGTTTGATATCGTATTGTAGTAAGAGAATTCTTTTTGAATGGTTCAATTATCTAGAAAGAATGTTGAATATGCAGGGGTAAATACGATTGAAAGTACACTTGGGATGAAGGTCATTTCTAATTAATAAAGGAACATCAAAAGCGAGAATTGTAATAATAATGATTGATACTCGACATTGGAATAAGAAATATGAATTCTGATCTGGAATGTATTTTCATATAGAAAATTGTTTTCTATGAGATTTATTTCTTTGAGTTCAAGATATTTGATCAAAGAATTCTCCACGTTAAACTAGGTGCAATATGTGAAATAAATTTATATTAAGTGAATGATGCACCTCCGAATTTAGTACGCAATTATAGTAATGGTAGAAATAGTGGGAGAATGCCATATAGCACTTATTAATTGCATCATATCATTCCATATCGAACTTTATTTATGAAATAATGGCTATTTTTGTATTGACCGAAAAATAGACGTAGCTATATTTCAATATGAATATTATGAATATTTGTAATGAAAAAAAACTATAATGTGGTATTTGTTTTCATAACAAAGGTGATGCAATGGAAAATATAGGAGTATCTAATATTATTTACAGTTATTTTGGAATTATAGACTAAGTCGTTGTTTTGAGAAATAATTTTATTATATGATTATCATTCATATAATACTAGTTAATTATATCTCAAACAATAAAGAGCTATGCACCCATTCAGTGGGAGCGTCATAATAGTTGATGAACTCTTCGGATTGATACATATAGATGTATGCAACCAAAAGTCCATTAATACTAAAATGGTTCCTCATACTTTGTTATATTCACCGATGTGTTATCATCGAAATGGACCTTTGTATTTGATACACATGTAGTAAATCATAACCTCATAGAGTATAAAAAAGAAGTAAACAAAATAACATGCGATAGAGTGATTCGATTTGAACAAATAAGTGAGAGTATTGGAAAAAGGTTCCTAACGTACCTAAAAATGAATAAAGATTCAATCTCAAAAGTCACTACTCCATGTGCATACAATGATGTATCGATAAGGAGTAACTAAACTTTGTTGGACAATGTATGATTAATTATGAGTCAAGTTGAATTAGTTTCTTTCTAAAAGTCCATGTACGCAAGAGTAGTACACAAGATTAATGTTATTTCATCTAATGACAGCTTACAAAATCACATAAGGGTATATAAGAAACTAAAACATATCCTAGCCCAAGGAGTAAGCACGTCATTTGAGTCAAAAGATTGCACATAATAACTGTTCATAAAGAATCTTTTATTAATCTCTCCAAAAGGAACTTGGGAAAGGCTGTTATTGGATGACATACTTATGTTTTGAACATAAGTTTTGTAAACTAAAACCAAATCAGTTTTATAAATAAAAAATTCATAAAATGTTTATGAATACCTATTTTGTTCCACTAAGAAACGATTGTTGTTTCATGAAATGCTATCATCATTATGAACGAATTTCTTTGAGGAATTATTGGTAGTTAAATGGAATTAGATACAATCCATGGATAGAACTGATTAGATGAGATAAAATGAAATTAACTAATCTAGACGAACACATCGCATTAGAAGTATTCTCGCACATTAAGGAGAAATTATGAATTTATTATCAACATCGAAAATATGTAATCCTTGGTTGTTTAATTATACCATTAAAGGTGTTGACCCTATGATATGGTATGATGCACAAATCCGAAAGAATCCAAATAAGCTACCAAAATATGATTTTGGTAGTCATAAATGAAGGGTTATGATCCATCGGTTGTGATTATGTCTTTATGAGCAAGACTAATGTAGCTGGGATTAAATGAGCAATGTTGATAAGAATAATATTGCAAATTTAAATTGTTAAAATTAGCATAACAGATCCAGCATTTAACGTGCTTACGTTAATTCGAATTTAGTGATAAAACTACCACTTAATATGACTTCATGTTTGGTACGTATGTATTGAAACAGAAAATTCTAAATAACGATTTAGAGCAAACTTTTTACACACGATAACCAAAAATATCTCGACAATAGGAGCGATATTGAGTTTGCGAGTTTTTGGATATGATCCAAGAAATGATAGAAAGTACCATTATATAACCATCAAAACTGGATAAATATTTTAATAGAACTATCAAATAGTTTATGAAGCGTGTGTTCATGAGAAAGAATATTAAAGGGTACATTGATATTTCTAAACCATAATTAAACAACAGGCTGTTGATTTTAACGACGTACTTTTGTTAAAATCCTCATTATTTTTTTAATGCTCAATTTTGGATTGTAAATGATGTCTTTTATAGTGAGTGTAAAAGATATTAAGAATGTCCCAAAAATCGACATGCAAAGACACGTTAAATTGTTTAATACGGAACATGTGAGATGAGTTCCTTATGCATTGGCAATTGAAATGATCATACATGTTATGTTATCTATGATATCATGATTTGTTTATGTATTTGATATAGGAAGAAAATATCAAATCCAAAATGATATCACTAAATGGTTGTTTGAAGTGTTCTCGTGTATTTATTAAATACTAGAGAATTATTTGCGGAATTATAAAGGAGTATTCGGACTCGAACTTCATATGTGATATTGAGTGTAATATGTTAATAATAAATTCAAGGTAGGAATGTTTAAATTGGAAAATTTTCAAATAAAAGACCGTGGATGATTCAATGAAAAATGCTAAGTACTTCGCCTAGAATAGTGCTGCAATAAAAGAAATATATATAAATATATAACTGCATAAATTTATAACTAAGCTAATTCCAGCTGTTGAGAATCTCATAGCATTTTTATATGATAATGAAATTGCAACATAGTTCGTTACAGAACTTAGAGCCCACTAAAAGTCGAGAGACACTCTGAATTCTTCTATATGATAAAACAGTATATTACCATAAAAAAAATTGTGACAAAGTAGATAATTGAAACATAATAGCATACTCGTTCATAAAGGGATTGACCCAATTAGTTTTGAGAAAATTGATTGGAAAAGTTGTAATAAGATTCCATAAATGACCTCAGGTATAAGTGCAAGATTGATAGAGTTAAGGGTATGCCCTATGAGAAATTATGCAACTCGTTACATATATCAAACTCATTGACCAATCTTGTTCAAAATAAAGGTATTTTCTTTCTATTATATACTAAATATAATGTGTTTATATTAATTAATTAATTTAAATTAAAAGTATATTTGATAGAAAATCCACAAATGGTATGTTTTATGATAGTAGTTACAAAGTGTTGTGACCTTGAGTAATTTATCACAATAAAATTGAAATACCAATTTAAACGTTCCTAGTCAAGATGCATCGAGAATGAATATCAATGTATCGACCAGAGTATTTAATGTTCTTCAAACGTTAGACGGTGTATTGCTCATGACTGTTGGTGGGCACTTTGGGTTACGTACTAATAGTTATTAGATAATTATGGAACGACTCATTTGGTAGTTTTATGTTGGTTGCTATAACTAAGGTCAAATAAAAATATCAATGCGAATAATTTACACCTTTTTTTGACTAAATAATATTTTAAATCTTCAGTATGAAAGCTCTACTTCGACTATAGCCAAATTATAGCATAGCGTCCATTGAGTGATTGTAGTTGGGTCAAGTGGAAGTATTGGCAGTGAAGCACTATTCAAGAGAGGATTCATCTCCTCAATTGTATGGGGTTAGTATCATAGTCAAATAAAGTCAACCTAAAGTCAAAATCTCTGGCCAGAGTAGTACTATTAATAATAATTGTTATTATTGAACGAATGACTTTTAATTTGGATGACAGAGTTGGATGTGAACACTGTTGGAATTTTGACCATTACCAAATTCAGCAAGTCTAAAGTGATTTAGTTTTAACGAAGAGAATTGGTGTAACTAATTATCACAACTGGGTAATGCTTAATAAAGTGAAATTAGATTTTAACAAAGCCGAGTAAGCGATAAATTTGATCATAATGTCACTTCACCTTCTAAATGAAGTGTGAATGTTAATATTCAAATTGTTCGATGTTAATCACTGACAGAACTTACACCCAAGAGTCACACAACCGAAATGATGAATTCTCATTAGACCAAACGATTTAATTAGTTTATAATTATTATAAATTAATTAATTTAAAAATATTGTGAAATATTAATTAAGTAATTTAAATATGATTTGAGAAATAAAATTGTTGCATATACTCATAATAGTTATGAATATATTGATCGATATGTGACATCGATAACAAAATAAGATAAATATGATTGTACATACTTAATTTAGGTTAAATGTGCTTACAACCCATGATTTTTGGAGATGATAGGTGCTGGTTTGGCTAGGGTTGGAGGCGGCTACAGCATAGGATTAAGGTTTGTAGATGTATGGTTATGTTCTAGTGAGAAATTACGTAGTTTGCTCCCTTATCCTATGCATATAATTACTAATTTCAAAACCCTGATCTTACTTGAATTCGTTTCTTTTTAGCTGCCACTTTCTTCTTCCTCCTCTTGATGGCAGAAACTTTTCTCCAAAACATCCTATAAAAATCTCAAATCCAATTCAAATTAAAACACAAAGCTATTTGATAGTGATTTGTCGCTGATTCTAGATTAGCAATCCGTAGAATCAAGGAATTTTGGAAGAAGTGGATTCATTGTTTCAAGGTGGACTTTTAGGCAACTAATCTGGGTAATTTAATTTGTATGATAATCCTAATCTTGTGTTTTCATGATTTTTTAATTATTTAATCTTATGCAGATAATTAGGTTGCTATTATTTCATTAGTTAGGTTAGATTTTTGCATGTATAGTTGTTGTCATAACGGAGATTGAATTTGTGTATGAAATTAGGAGATCTATCTTATGATTTATTTTTCAGATCTAATGTTGAATGTTAAAATAAATTTGGTTTGAAATCATGTATGTATGTATGTGCGTATGTATATATGTATATACGTATGTATGTATATGTATGTATGTATAGGTATGTAAGTATGTATCAATTTATGACTCAGATATTCACATATAATTTGAAGTAGAACATATATTTTCATATACTATGTATAATATTGTTCTAAAAGTTTTCAAACACCTTTTTATGTTTATTATGAATTACAAGAGCTGAAAATAATTTTATTATATATATATATATACACACACACAAACATACACATATAATATTACTAATCTTTAATGGCTATATGAATCAATAAATTACATATAAGATAATCTATGTTTTTGAAAATCAATTTTACAAATTTTCACGTCAGGAATCGTCAAACAAAAATTTAGCATTTTTGACCTTTATTTAATATTTTTTCCAAAAAAATTTGACCGGAATAAATTATACGATTAAAATTAAAATTCAACCGAGAAATTTCTATAAAATTTTCTTAATCACAAAATTGGTCTCAGGAACCTATAGAATTTTTTTTAGATTTTTTTAAACTTAAAATTTTTATTTTAAAATTCAATTGTTTTTGGTCTGCAATCAATTAGTTAATGCAAAATAAAATTTCAGTTGAGAAAATTCCATTAATTTTTCCTAAGTCAAAAATATGTCTTAGGTAACTTCAAAAAAAGTTTCAAAAATTTTCAACTTGATTTCTTATTTCTAAGAATTAATTTTATTTTGGGTTGTCATCGGTTATTTAATAATAAATATTATTTTAATTGAAAAAATTCCAGAAATTTTTTCCAAACCAAAAAAACATGTTTCTAGATTTTTTTTTAAAATTATAAATCTATAATTTTATCATATAATTATTTTACATTAATTTATTATGGTAGAAACTGTTCAATTCAATAAAATACACACAACCACATACATACATATATATATGTATGTACATACTCAATTGATCATTTTAAATTTATAATTATACGTTCATGCATATTTAGCAACATACGATACATTTAAAATGAGCTAATATGTCCATTGTGATGTTAATCCCAACATCTATGTACATGCATGTTATTCCCTGTGCGGATTGCTATTTTACACATGCACACATAGATATATTTATATTGTTGAACTAAAATATGGTATAACACCCCAGAGTGTGGAGATGAGAAGGTGATCAAGTAGAAGTTTTAATGAAGCTTGGTGAAACCAATATTTTCTTATACGGACCCTGTCGCAAGTATTGAAGTCATTCATGTTCGAAGAAGCAATCTGTAAAGACCCAAAATTTCGCTACATCAAAAATGAGAGATTTTGTTTATTTCAAACTTAAAAAGAATTTAAAACTTAAATTAATATGTTATATATAATAAATAATTATCTATTCCTATAGATAATAAATTAAAAAGTATAAATTTGTATTTTATCACAAATCAACAAAAGTTATGTTCTGTTAATAATAAATAAAGGCTTAAATAAAGAAGTTTAAATATTTATTTGAAAATTTAAATCTTATTAAAAAAACCTAATAAAGATAATAAAAGTATATTAAAATATTTAAAAACATGTTAATAATCATTTTATAAAATAACCAAAATTTATCGCATTTTATCAGTTTTAAATACATTGCAAAATTAGAGATTTTGATATTAATTAAATATGATTTTAAAATATAAATAGATATGTTTAATTTATTTAAAGAAGTAAAAAAATTCATTTTAAATTTGGTTTACAAAATGAATAGTTTAACTAAAACGTCAAAATACGACCGTAAAACATTTTGTCGAAAATCAACATTTTGTCAATTAAAAGTTGTTGTAACGTTGTTGCAACTTTATTTTCTTATATGTGAACATATAATCAAATAGTATAAGCATTATTTAATTCACTAATTAAGTTTACTTTTACTAAACAAGTTTAGAAAACAATTAGCAAAAGTAAACACAAAAGGATAAAACATGTCACATCAAATCCAACCAAATCTTTACTTTCTTTACTTAAATATTAAGTAATTAAAATATAAAGTATTGATGTGATAAGGTGATGGTAAGTGTTGAAAAAGTTAGATAAAGTAATTATATTTTAGTAATTTTGTAAAGGGTTAGTTTGTAATTTACCACTCCTTACTTTTCCTATAAATACCCATCCATTCTTCTCATTTTTCACACAGATCATTCTCTTCTTCTTCCTTTAATCTATTTTAATGGCTTCTCCCTTTAAGAGAGGTAGGAGGGTTAAAAATAGTGGAGTGCTTAAGCACTAATCTACTTGTTACTGTCCAGCCTCTTCTTAATTCACTTCTTCTTCTTCTCTTCTTAAAAATGGCCTTAGGTCGTGAGTTTGGGAGTTGATAGGGGAAGGACGTGAGCAATATGGAAGGGAAAGGCTATGGCCAAGAGTAAGAAGGGATGTGGGGTGGTGGCCGAGCACTTGGAGAAGGTAGAAGAATGTTTAGGTGGTTGTTTAGTGAAGCGTTGAATTAAATGAATTTTGGTACGAAGTTAAACGTTTTGGTTAAAGGTGAGAAAATTCTCACTGCTTTTAAAAGATCATATTTTGATTTTGCTATAATAATTATTTTATGACATATGCAAGTATACACCCATTTAATCTGTTGTTATGGATGTTTTGGAAACTGATATTATAAAAAGGGAATATTTCCCCTAAGTTAAAAGTTAAGAAAGAAACGTTTTATTAAGATTTAACAAATAATTATGAATATTTTCCCTATGTTCAAAGTTATAACTTTAATGTAAGAAATCTTTGATTAAGATTTAATGAATGATTTGGAAATATTTTCCTAACTAAAAGAGAAAATGATTTGGACTTATTCCAGGATTTAAGAAAGGTTTAAATAAACTAATGATTTGATAAATGAGGCTTAACGATTCCATATACATTTGAAAAGAAAATGGAGTAAATTAAAAAGATTATATCTAAGAAAGATATTTTATAAGAGATGAAGTAATTGATTGATGATTGATATCCATTCATGAACTTAACATCTTTTAAATCGATAATTGGCTTCGAAGGAACCGGAGTCGAATTTGGGTAATTCCTATCCGAAAACCACTTCGAACCAATGAATACGTTCAAATGTGAAGACATGTTGAAGATGATGATTATTGAAGACTATGGATCTTCATAGCATGAGGACTGCTTACTGACTTGCTCTGGGAAGCTTCCATTATAGAGTTATATATATCAGTGGTCTCCTCGTTGTGGAAATTTTTTGGATTGCAAGGACTACTCGCTACTAGCGGTAGTAGGAGAGTGCCTTTGGTTAGTCCTGTTCCTGGACAACTTGTATGGATGTTTGTCTGACATTGTATTTCTAAAGATTACGTACATTGGCTTTTACAAACGTACATCAGTGGTGGCGAAGAAGTTAACTTCTCTTAGCTTAACACCCTCCTTGAGACATACGAGCTTAAGGGTTGTATTTTTGTGGAAGGCAATTAGTAGTTAACGGAAATGGAAATGTGGCATTCAAAGATGTGATATGTGCTATATGAAAAGGTAATCTTGCCTCAAGCCTCATCAAACCGAAAATGACCGAATGAGGATTAGATGCAGCAAGGCTAAGTGGGTCATTCCCAATTAGGGTATGATCATCCCCTTCTAGATATATTTCTTCCCGCTATGACATTCGGGATGTAAATTAATGTGGTCTATGGAAACAAGCGCTCGGATAAAGGTCGGTAACAACTGGGAGATGACATATTCGGTACTATAGGCCAGTCTTGTGTTGGTAGAGGGCAAATGTTCTATGCCTCAACACATCCATCTAGAGGTGTACCCATTTTGTAAGGTAGATCCTTTACATGATGGAAATCTATTCTCCAATAAGAACCTAGAGTTTTGTTTTTAGTGCCTAGTATGCTTGAATTTAATAATGGTAACACTTTCCGCTAAGATTAATAAGTTTATTTGCAAATGTTTTCAAAGAATGTCATTAAAAATAATATCAAATGTTTTGATATAAAAGTGTTTTAGTTATCATAAGGTAAAAAACCATCCGTGTTTATGTGTGGGTGTGGTCTTATTAGATAATCTTTCTTTTCAAAGGATTCTGTTCAAAGGCTGATATATGACAATGTCATTTTTTATTGAGTTTTTCTCATGCTGCTTATCAAGCCTGATTCGGATATTTTCAATACTCAGGTCAGATTTGAGTAGTTTCAGGTTTAGTCGAAGACGGTTAGAATTTCTAAAGGAGATCTAGAGATATTCATCTACGTATGGTCATATTCTATTATCCGCTATACTTAGTTGTTTTAGTTTGATGTTTATCAGTAATTGTAAGGACAGATGTTTATAACTGTCCATGTTGAATTTATGTTAGACTCTGATATATGTATTTTAAAAGTTTTCTGTTGTAAAGATATTTTTTTCAATATTATATGTTATTCCATTCATGTGAGATTCTTTTATGCCTTATTTTCTTTATTACCCTTCATATTCCGTATTTTTGTGCAATTTGAGTTAGACATGTATTCCGTATTATCGATTCAAAGGGTATGGGAAAAACTGGCCATGACATAATCAATCTTTATTTCTTATGCATATGAATTACACAAGTTACAATTCACGAAAATCCTCCAAATTGATGTAAGGTTTAAGAGAATTTGATTGCAAGAAGTTATTTGGGGAAAGAAAATTCTATCAAAATATGGCTCCTAGGGTCATATTAATAGATGCGGGTCCAGGCCCTTCCGTCTCCATGGTGCTGTCATGCTTGGTGTCGACAGTGTCGAAAGGAGCTTGGCATAGGTGTTGAGAGGTTTTATACATCTCATATAATGCTTCTGCTTGCTTGAATTGACCCCTTCATCACAGTTGACAACAAAGCCTTTGCAAATGTTGACTTAACACCCTATTAATATCCCTTGTTTGGATGCTTTTGATGTTGTCGAAAGGAAGTTGATGTGGTATTATGCTATTAGAAAGTAGGCAAAGGCGTGTTGAATCCCTTCATCGTTTTTGAGCTTTGGTGTCTCCATGGAATGGCACTTACTCGACCAGATGCAGAAAAGTTTGAAGGAGTGATACTTGAGGAAGGCGGAGCACCATACATGCGGAGGGAAGATGTACAAGAAGAGGAAAGTATGCCGAGGAGGATGCTGCACTGGTGGATGGAGCAACGTTGATGATAGGAGCTATGTCGTTTGAGGGAAGCTCGTATTGAAACAGTACTCGCGGCAGAGCAACACTAACGGCAGGATGAACTTCGGTAGAAGGAGGTAATAGTTGTGGCAGGATGACTCCTACGGAAGGATAAGACTTGTGAAAAGATGATACTAGCAAAGCCAACCCCTGCGGAAGGAAAGCATTAGTGGAACCAATCTTTGCAGAAGGAATTTACTTGCGATGGTGTCACTGCTGCTTCTTTGTTGATGGTGTAACACTTCCCTTCACCATTCTTTGGCTTCGACGGGACTGACTTGATTTTTATTGTAACATTTGCCCCATAGCAAAGGGAAGAACTTGAATTTTCAAGTTAATCATTTTGACACCAATTCATTCCCGCCTGTTAGCATCCATGTGACGATCTGAACCTTCCAATTGAATCTGATCTGACGGTTCTCGTTCCATCTACTTTTTCTATAAATATCAACTCCTCTCCTTCTTCCTCTTCCACCTGCAATTAAAAACTCGAACAAGAATCAAATTCTTTCTTTTCAATTCAAGTTGTTATATAGAAAACTTCGGATTTAAGGTAAGATTCATATCGCCTTGAATCTTAAATTAATTTTCACAATTGATTTTCGAATTTGTGTTTCTAGGGATTGGTATTGATTTCACTGTTTTGAAATCTGATTTTGATTTGAATTAATCGATTACAATGTTTAATCTTGCTTATGAATCTTCATTCGCCAATTTACATTGATTTCATTTAGTTTGTAATGATAATATGCTTAGGAAAATTGGTTCGTTGATTTGGGATTTCTTATTGATACTGGATACAGGTACAAACCCGAATCCATTATATTCGACTAGTTAGAGGAATTATAGTAGTTAATTAATTTATTAAGGCCTAATGGGGTTTTGAACTTGCTATAAATATACCGTGTCGTTAACTCAATTTGGGAAAAATGATTTTCTTTGACAATGTCGGCACTGTCAATTGTCCCTCCGACTTGGTCGAAACAACTAGCAACTAAAAGAAATGTGAAGCCATTCACATTGTTTATTTCAGTAATAAACATTAGTGGCATGCTGCTATGGATCTCCAATAGTGTCGGAGCCAACTTATTTTCAGCCTTTCGGTTTAGTTGAAATATAGCATTCCGTCATCGTGTACATTAAATACTTATAATGGAATAATTTCATTTTTATTGAAAGTGGGACTTTATGACTTCAACACTGATGAAGGGGAAACCAAAAGAATCCGACAAGAATCATGAGCAGTTGTAAGAAGCTTCAGCACTTTCAAAAGGCAAAGCTATTTGGCTTCGACACTATCGAAGGGCAAGTCCAAAGGACTGCGGCACGAACCATAAGCATTTTTAATTGGTTTCACCATCGTCGAAAGGCTATGATACTCAATAATGTTTACTTTTTACATTTATTTTACCTTAACTTATTTGGTTTAACCCTTAAGAATTATTTTTCTCAAGGAATTCCACTTGTTTTTCTATAATGTGTTACTTAACAATTCAAACTTCACTTTGCATGCACTGTACATTTTAAATAAAGGCTTTGGTTGTTTTCTAAGTATGGAATAATAACACCTGGCAGAATTATGGGTAAAAAGTGAACTCACAAGAAACCTACAAGGGAAGCCAGCTAAGAGCTCTAACCATCTCCTTTTGATAGTAAAAAAGAAGAAGTTGTTTCCAAATACTCATATACCTCTTCCCAAGCTAAAGTGGATGCCATTCTTAGAGACTATGGAATTACTAGCATCAAAGCCATTCCTCCTAATCCTATAAACACTATCTACAATCTTCCAAATGGGTATTTTGCTTATATTGTAGTTCATATATGGCATATCGGCTTCCTACCCTTCTCAGGCTTTATATTAAGGCTTCTAAGGCATCTCAATATTGCTCCAATCCAGCTCCCACCAAATGCTTATATATACTTGACCTATCCGAAGCTCATGGCCTTAGAATTTGGAATACCTTCTTTAAATGTTGATGTTCTTCATCGCCTTGACCATCTTGCTAAAGTAGATGGCTGCTCATATTATCAAATATTTGGATTGATCCACATCCAAAGCTAGTCTTAGAAGGTGTAAACAAGTTCAAAGTTTGGAAAATGCAATTTTTCTATGTTAAGTGTTTCCATGGCATCAAGGGAGACTTTTGTTCTCCTATTAAGTATTTATGTTCCCCTTAATTGTGTTAGTTTATTGTCGTTTACTAATAAACATTGCTTTCCTAGATCCTACCTCTAAGAATCTTAATGAAGTAGATCAGAAAACCTAGCCTTAACGACTGCAACTGCTGAAGTAATCGAAATCAGCTTACATTGCTGACCCCGAGTAAGCTCTACAAACATTCCATTATTCTAGCTTATCAAAAGATCCTTGGAAAACCTCCCTTAATCTAGCTTATCTCTAAAAGAAAAACCTCTTTAGTGGCGGGAGATTCCACGATCTTCGCATCTACATCCCCATTTCAACCCGATATATCTTGTAAGATTTCATCACACTCTTTTATAACTACTACAACATTATCTCATAGGTCATCTTTTTGGTTTAGCTTCCTCTGTCCCAACATGTGTTCTCACAGAAGAAAAAACTACCGTCGTTGTCTCTGTAGGAAAAGAAATTATTACCACCGCTCCCTCTGTCGAGCTTGAAAAAGACAACCAAACCTCTTGATCTAGGATATCCAAGATCTCTGCTCTTAGAGCTGCTAGCTAAGTCTAAATCTCGAGCTAAGAGAAATTTTGAAGAAGAAAAAGTTGTTATGCTAATGCATCGACAAGAAGCCCAGAACCGATAAAGTTCATACCTTTACAACTTTAGAGGAGGAAGAAGTCCCCTATCTTGATCAAACCTTGGAAGATACTAATGTTAACGCTACTACTCATGAGGCACATCCTAACTCTCTAGATCTTCAAGCTCAATGGGTAACCGTGGTAGCCCCCTAAGAGGTGATCCACTGGCTCATATTACTATTCCAAGCACTCCTGAAACACTTAACCAAATCTACAATGATCTTGGCTTCTTTTCTTCTCCAAAAGGTCCAATCCTTCCTGGGTCTTCGTCATTTATTCCTCCCAATAAATTCGATGACCTTCTTCAGTGGATTATCCAATCCTAATTCTATGCTGCTTTCCAACCACTGTCACCTTCAAATTTTATGGAAGGTCATCAAATTGCTCTTTTTCAAGCAATAATTGTTGGTATTTCTCTTCCCTATTTTATTACCTTAGATCCTTGGTTTTACACATAGCCTTGTTACTTAAATTTATGCTACTCATTTAAGGTCGCCAAAAATTTGTTTTCTTTACAAGAAAGTGCTTCTGAAACATCTAGTGAAGTTTCAAAGCTTAAATAGGAGGTTTCTTCATTGAATAATTAGGTCTTCAATCTCTCCTCGACAAAGACTGAGTTATCACGTGAAAATGAAAAGTTAAGCGCCTCTCTAAAAGAAGCCAAATCCACAATTACCAAGTAGATAAGTGATAAGAAAATCTAAAATGATAGGATCGTTGCGCTTGAGATAACGCATAAGGAGGCTAAAGAAATGAAGACCAAGCTTATTGCCAAATGCACCTCACTTGAGAAGAGTTGCACTTCACTCGATAAGAGATTGGAGAAGAAAAATAATCTTTTTCTCAAGGCGACAAAGATTATAAAAAATGTCAAACAAAAAGTCTCTCACTTTCTTGGAGGACCTTTTGATGAGATAAATTCTTACGAAGATGCAATTCTCATTGATTACATCGATAATATAGACAAATGTCCGGATTTTGGTTTCTCTTCTCTAGATCCTGAATTGAATGATAGATTTGTAGCTACATTCAAGGGGACATAATCGAGTTTGCAATACCCAAAAAAGAGGGAATAGACACAGCTAAGTTATTAGCATTTGACTATACTCCAGTGAATGAGGGAGACTGATTCAGATAAGGGGAAAAAAGAGAACAACAACAAGGATGATGATTTAAATGGCAATGATGAGGATAATGATGACATTTACGATGGCTATAATGACGGCCATGAAGGTGGTGGATATGGTCCTTTTGGGCCATCAGAAGGTAAGGATGGATCGAAAGATGCCAATCCTGAGCCGAGTGCACAAGATATGAGGGTGATCGAGACTGCTGATCTTCCTAAGAGAACCCTTCCTAGTAAAGATGATGTTTCTTAGGGTGAAAGACGAAAAGATAAAGGTAACATACAATCGTCTACGATTCTAGTTTCTCAGGTATGGTTTTTTTGTTTAGACGTCTTAAGTTATTGAGTGGTCCTTAGTTAATACATTAACTGCTTTAGAATAAGAGGAGAACAAAATAATATTACAATTTATACTTGAGAAGAGATAAGTAGAAATAGATCACTCGACCATGGAGTTTAGCAGACGGACAAAAGAGCATAACAAGCTGTCAAAACAATACCAAAGTCTTCTTAAAAAGATTTCAAAGCTGAGCGACCTTAAGGATAATAAGATTGCCCCTTGATTGAAGAAATTGCATTTTCATCGAGATGAGCTCATAAAAGAAAATAATGAATTAAATATACTCTTTTAGATGCTAATTGAAGACAGAGACATTTTAGTGAATTTTTGTACAAGTCCTACTATAGAGGGAAAATTGTTTGACTTTTCTTATTTAGGCGACTACAGTGGAGGTTTACTCAAACGTTTCCATAATAGAAATTTAGATGAGTTCAAATCTGATCCCCACCCCGGGGAGTGCTGGAACCTTTCGAGAGTACACTTTATTTCTTGCTCACTACCTCCTGGAAAACAAAGTATAACAAGAATAGATTTATTTCCGAGTTCTTTAAGGATCTATTTTGTATGAACCATAATAAGATTATAATATGGAATTGATTTTTCTCATTAATTATATTGTTTTAGTTTTCTTATTTTACTTTTATTCATTATGTGATATAGAATATAACCCTCTTAAGCAGCCCGGTTTTCCAAGATATTTTTAGTTAATATGTGAATTTAAGAAGAGATTGTACTGAAAAATCTGCACTTCTCAAAACATCAAAATTAGCAAGATACTATTTTCTTAGAGATTTACAAAGATATATGTATAGTACCCTCGATTTCACTTTGACTTTTAAGGTGAAGAAAAGGATAAGTTACTTAGGTGAATTCAAACTTATCACACAAAATCGGTATGCAGCCACGATAGTCCTCCGTTTGAGGAATGGAACTACAATGAATTCCCCTATATTTGTACTCTAGAAGTAATTAAGGATCCTCTCAAGGCGTCACTAACTTTGTCAGCTAAATCTTTTGAAAAGGTTAAAAATGTCATTTCAAAACTTTGAGTGCAATAAAATAAGATATAGTTGTGATTATGCTATATATCTTTGGTAAGAGAATGAGGTAATTTTAACTTTGTTCATTTTAAGTTGTAACCCTTATTGCTATAATGAAAGAAATAGTTTTTCATATGCTAATACCTGTTTTCGCTAACTTTGAATAGGAAAAACAGTTAACAGTCATGCCTGCCCTTTCACACCCACTCTCAACTAATTGATTTTAAGAATAGGTTGGTTGCTAATTTTGAACAAAGGAGTTCTTCTAATGATGCCTCTACTATCAAATTCCCAGATAATCCAAAACTGTAGGAATGGCATAGGAAGTTCCTAGTTCAAAGTGTGATTATTAGAGGTTTTAAAAGACATATCACTAGCTTGGAAACAGAATCAAAGAAAACGGATGAAATAATTTTAGGGTTAAAGCGACATAAAGTCCAATCCTTCAATTGATTTCGACAATGAGATGGCTAAGCTTTATCAACGAACAAGCAATAAGAAAAAGAGCTATCAGATAGTCAAGCTTATCGTAAATCTTTAGAACTCGTAGTTGGGCTACCACTCTTAATGTTAGAAGGACAACAAGATGTCGCTCCCTAGAAATTCGAGAATTTCCTTTAATGATAAACCCCCCTTCGGGTTTGAACGAAAAAGGAGTCGGTGGATGGTGTAGAAAGGTTAAATTCAAAATCATGTAATACATGAATAAGCAATGGGAAGAAAAGATGTCTCAACACTTCATAGTTTATGAAGGCAAGGCTCAAAAGCTTGAGCGTGAGAAATATTTCCTCAAAAAGCAAATTGCTTAGTTAGAAAGTCAAAACGAAACTCTTAAGAGATCCAATAAAGCTTACAACTGTACCTTGAAGACTCGCATTGAGTCTATTGATGATGCTGTACGAAGAAAGAGAATAAGCTTAAAGGAGTTCTCCATGAAGCTATTCACTATATTTTTTATCACTTAATTTCTAAGAGTTTAGATGAGATAGCGCGGAATCTTTGAGCCATAAACTTATTTTGATTTTTTGGTACTTGAAACACTGTACAACATATTTTGTAAATGATTTTGTAAATTAAATGGATATTACCTTGTTTATAGTTCTGAACCAAATTCTTGTTGTTGTTCTTGAACTTGCTCTTTAGCAGTTCTGTTTAATGACTTAATTTTCCTTGTTTACATTTAGGAATAAATTCAGCAACAATTAATTAGCTGGGGACATTCTCCAGAGATCTCATTTAGTAGAATCATCATCATTTGGAAATAATGAGAGAATACGAGAAATCCACATCTAGTAATAATAAGAGAAGTACAAAAATAATCATATGAAAATAATAGAGGAAGACCGGAAATCCATACTTGATAATAATAAGAGAAGCCTAGAAATCATAATCTGGAAATAATAGGATAATTCTTTTATCTTATGCCACCCTTTGGGCTTTGAAAATTTTATTTCTTTATTTTGCACCACTCTTCGGGCTTTGGACGTCTCAATCCTATGATTTGTGCCACCTTCTGGGCATTGGATGTTTTAATCCTTCATTCTGTGCCACTTCTTATGCTTTGATTTATGCCACACTTTGGGCTCAGGGTGTTGTTAACCCTTTGATTTGACACCTTATCACCATTTGTGGTGATGCATTAGGTCGTCCAATGCATTTGGTTAGCTTTCATCAAGCAGAATCAAATACTTACCCAACCTCCCTCTAGAGGTGCTTCAAATAGGCCTTATAGGCAGGAATGAAGGATGGCTCGGTGCTGATCTGACCGTCTTAGGTGGGGATCAAAGGCTTACTTCATCCACCCTCTAGGAGGTGCTTTCGACAGTCCTTATATGCAAGAATGAAGGCTGGTCGGTGCTTTGACCTGGTCGCCTTAGGCGTGCTTACTCCATCCTCCCTTTAGGTGGTTCCTTGACCTAGCTACGCAGACGCGATCAAGGGTTTGCAAATGCTTTAGCCTGGCCATTTTTGGTATGGCTAAAGAATTACTCTGACCTACCACTAGAAGGCACTTTTATCTGGCCATCTTAGTATAACAAAAAGCTTTTTGCCATTTTGCAGCAGAGCAACGCTTCCAACAGGAAGAAGACTATGGTAGAACAACACTTGCGGCCGGAAGAACTTCAATGGAAGGTGGCAATAATTACGGCGGGACAATTCCTATGGAAGGATAAGGCTTGTGGAAGGACGATGCTGGCAGAGCCAACCCCTACGGAAGGAAATCATTAGTGGAACCAACTTTCACGGAAGGACTTTACTTGCGGTGGCATCATTGTTGTTTCTTTGTTGATGGCATAACACTTCCTTTCGCCACTCTTTGGCTTCGATGGGATTGAGTTGATTTTTCTAGTAATACACACACACACATACACAACAATAATAATAGATAAGCTGTTATTCCTAAACAAGTTGGGGTCGGCTAGAGATGGAACCAAAAACTAGATGACAAAGTCATTTTAAAAGTACTAACAACAATATTAGATTTAATATATATATGTATGTATGTAAACGGTGAAATTATAACTAAAGATAAAAATAAAATAAAGTAAAATAATTAAAATAATAATACTAATAAATGAAATAGATGAAGAGATATAAAAAAACCATGATAATAATAATACTTATATTAGTTGTAACAAATTTACTAATAGTAATAGGGACCAAAGACCAAACACTACGTCTTTGGCTCCTATTTACTAGTTCTATAATCTAAAACTTATAACACTATCCCTAAACCAACCCTAAGTAAAAAAATCCTAGCTCATGATTTTGGTACGTGGATCGCTAACTTCCATCTGACACTAGCTCTTCCGATTTATTCTAGTCTCTCAAGTCCCTTTTTACTACTTCCTTCCATGTTAACCTTGGTGACCTTGACTTTTCCTCCCATTAAGCATTTGATACGACATATAATTCCACTGTGCATAGGTGCCTACCAAGGCCTTCGTTGGAGATGTCCAAACTATCTTAAGTGGTGTTGGGACTAGTTTCTCTTTAATTGGTGCTACTCTAATTTTTTCACATGTATCATCATTCTTATTTTAGCCTCGTCTTGTATGACCACAGCTCCATCGCAGCATACGCATCTCTGCTACACTTATTTTCTTGACATGTTGTATTTTAGTGGGCCAACATTCTGCACCATACAACATCGCAAGCCTAATTGTCATTCTGTAGAACTTTCCTTTAAGCTTTTGTGGAATTTTTTGTCAAAAAGAATGCCAGATGCTATCGTTATTTCATCCATCCCGCACGAACTCTAATATTAATATCTTTATCAATCTCTCCATCGTACGGCAACATTAACCTTAAATATCAAAAGGATTTCTTCTTGGGCTCTACTTGTCCAGCCAGAATGACATCTCCATCCTCAGACCTGACAATGCTGAACTCGCACTTAATGTATATGATATATATAATAATAAAATTAAATAATTTCCAAATCGCAATTTATAAATTTAATAAAATCTTTGTGCTCAATATGTAAACTACAATTTGTAAAGTTAGAATACATATATGGACATAGTAACAATTCATACCATGAATAAACTATTAATTAATGACATTTAATGAATCAATCAATTCAAATTAAAGAGAGAAACTGAAACGTTTCTCTCTCCGTTTAATGCAATTAATGTTGTTAACTAATTCTTGTTTTAGGGAAAGAAAAGAACAGTTTCATTACCTATGTATAATAGCTCTTATATATAACTGGTAGGTGTATTTGATACACTATACATTTAAAATTAATTTATTTAAACTCCCCTTTAAAAAATTTGAGTAGAATACATGATTTATTTAAACCAAATTAAGAAAAGTTCTAACTGAAATTTAGATTTCATATACCCATTAAAAATGCAAAGTAGTTAAATTTTTTGAAATTCATCCATTTCTTCCACTGCAGGCTGTCCCAGTTCCTACATGTCTGGTAGCGCTTTTTGGAAGAGATTAGATTTATGTCCAGGGAGTTCAATAGATTCAGCATTCAAGGTGTTATAATTATGCCACAGTTGAGGTAACATACTAATTCATTTTTACATATATATAAGCATACATATATATATTGCTTATTATGTTATATCTTGTTAGATTCTTTGTATATACCGTGAATCCTTATATGCATTTGTTGTCAATTTAAAACTCATACATAGTTATATATCATTGTTAAGAAAACATTTTTTATACATACATGCACCTTTTACTCTTGGCCTAGTTGAAAATAAATAAAATGAATTTTAACAAAATTGAATTTTTAAATCATATATATATATATATATGTTCATATAATTTTATATCAAATTTTAAAATCTTTTGATTCAAAAATAAAAAATTAATTTTTCATGTATATATACTTTTAATAAATTCGAAATATATGAGTATATGTTTTATTTTATAATATAATATATTAAATTTGATATTAATAATTTATACATATATACATCATATTATAATATACATATAATTACAAACATTATTGAATTTTTCTACAAATTAAAAAATTTAGTGTGGAAAATTAATTTTAAATTTAGTAAAAAGATAATAATTATGTATAGAAACATTAATAATAATAGATTTTAAATTAGTCAAACTCTAATTATAGGCCAAAATTATATATATATATATATAATTCTATAAATTATTATGTCTTTATATATTAATTTTAATATATATATATATATATATTTAAGGCTTATAAAATAAAAAATTAATTTTTTTCATATATACATATTATTTTCTAACATATAATTTATTTGCAAAATTTAAATTTTGAATTCAAACTTAAACCATATTCTTAGGTCTAGATCCAATTTTCAAATTTGAAATTTAAATTTAAATTTCAGAATTTTTTATAGTCATATTTATAAATATTGTTTATGTTTATTTATCGATATATATGAGATTGCTTTTACATTATTATATGTACATAAATTCAGTCAAATGTAAATTATAATTTTATATAACATTTATATATGTATGTGTGTGTATTAGACATCATATATGTATATGGATGGGCTAATATGTCCATTGTAATGTAAATCCCATTACTTGGATATATGCATTTTAAATCATGCACGGTATATATGTTGCACGAGCATGAATACATGAATGCCCATATCATACACTATATATTATACATACTATCAAAATAAAATCCCTTTATTAATAAATTAAAAAGCAATGATTTTATTTTAAATTTATTTAGATTTTATTTAAAATTTATTTTGATCATATCCAAATCAATTTAGACTCCATAGCCTAATGTTATGCAAAATGGTACAGAAAGTTGAACACTCATTTAACCCCTACGTGCTAGCCTATATCCAACAATGGTACTAGAGTCAAATGGTCTATGTGGTCTAAATTAATCACATTAGGGCCAACTAATTAATCCTGCCTATTTAGTAGGGCGCCGAGAAAAGTAGTGTCTGGGTTGGGTTTGGGTAATCAATTACCATAGCCTAACTAGCAAGTGGTCTATCCCAAAAGGTGACGTGAGCCCAAAAGGTTGTCCCTAATAGAAAATGCTTAACTAGAATTTAGGCCTTGGGATATTTTTAAAATCTTTTTTGAAATTGAAATAAAATTTTAAATTTAAAAGTTAAATTAAAAGTAGGAAAATTATTATAAATGTGATTGCATAATTTTAAAATTGTTTTGAAATCTATAATTTGATTATATTATAAATTAAATAAAATTTAATTAAATAGTTAATTAGTACAATTATATATAACATATATAATTGTTATATGTTACATTATCTTGAATTGTTTAAGGTAATGTAAGTATATATGAAATTTTGAAATTACAATAATTAACTAAAATTATTTAATTAAATAAATTAATAAAATGTTAACTAATAAATAATACAATACATACATATATATATGTATGTATGTATAACTATAAATGTTATAGCATACATATTTAATATAAAATGTTTGCTTGAATAATATAAAATTAATTAAAATATTAATTAATCAATTAATTAAATAGGATTTAATTAATAATGGTAATATAAAATCATACATAACACTAATATATGGGTCAATTAGATTATAAAAGTTATATAACGATTAAAGTTTTTATAATATGAATATATATTAAAAAGTGGAATAAGAAACCCTAATTAGATTTGAGGAATAAATATATACATATAATATTTATATTATGATTTCTGATGTGGTTGAGACTTGAATCGCCAAGATATTTCATAAGAAATACATTATTCATAAGAAATACATTATTCATAAGAAATGCATTATTTCATTAGTCGATATCACTCAAATGAACATATCAAAGATTATCAATTTTTAAGATAATAAATTGTTATCTACATTTGTATATTAATAAATTACTTGCATACTCCCTGATTGTTGATTGAACTCAAGCTGAAGATGTTATGTGTAGTATTATTAATATATATATATATATATATATATATATATACAATAGACGTGATAATATAGTTATATGTATTTTTTGGGAAAACTCTACATATACTATAGTTAGACCATTGCGAAATGGTAGGTACAAGTGAATAATCTATTTAGATTTATTAAGAAAAATGTAACGCCCAGTAAAATTTACAAGAAATCAATTAAGAAAATCGATAATAAATAACAAAGCTAAAAATAGAAATATAGCAAACATCAAAATTAGGCCGTGAAATTTGCGACATTGCGTTCGTGGCGATCTTCCGATCAACTTTCATATATAGAGCTTCACGGTCAGAGTTTAAACAAAGAAGTTATCGACATTTGAAGATTTTGGATCAAAAATAATTAAAATAAATTAAAATAATAAATATAAATGTTAAAGTTTAACGTTAACTTAAGTGACTGGGACCCACCGGTCGATAACCGTCACACACCGGTCATTCGACCGCCTCTATGGATTGGTTGAGTGCTAGCGGTCGACCGCACATAGAGACTGGTCGACCGATTGGTATGTGGCGGCTAGGGTTTTCTTTGTCCTAGTCAGGGTGGATTTGAGAATGTCAATCCGACGATCTTGGTGCATCCAAGAAATTAAAAATAAGAGGGTGGCCCTCTCAATTTTCTTCATACAAATCTAAACTTGGTAACGAGATTCTGGCTAATTCTCTTACTCCACAAAAATTTCTCAAACTCAGAAATAAAATATATACATCCAGATATTAAGGGAAGAATTAAAGAAAACAAGTTAAGGGAAAAGGTACAGTATCTTACACGTATAAATCTGTATTCTAAACCCCCTAATCCCAAATTCTCTAAATCAATTATTATTTAATGCACAATAAAAAAGGGATAAATCAGAGGAAAAGATAGGCAATAGCACGGAGGAAAATCCATGGATATTTCAATTGGGATTATCAGTGAGTGAAAATCTTAATTTTTCCGTAACAGTACTTTGTGTAGTTTTTATTTGTACTATGCCTTGGGTAATTTTGAATATGAAACTTATCAATTCAAACCTCAAAATTTCTCCAAAATATGTAAATTTCAGGATTTATTGAAATTCTAATTGTTTTATTTTAATATAATGAAAATGGGCTTATTATTATTACTATTATCCATATATTTCATACTGCCATGCTAGAAGAAATATCAAGGGAAAGAATGACAATTCTGTCAATGGAAGGATATGAAAGAATTACAAATGGTAAGAGATGTCGAAAGCCTAAAGAAGAAGAGATGCCAAACATCTGAGAGATTTCGAAAGTATAAAGAAGAGATATCGAATATCTAAGAGATGTCGAATAAAATAGAAGAGATCACGCCTCTATAACACAAACTGTTGTACTATATATAACAGTAGAGGGATGTTGCATCATTAGAGGATGTCAACCTATTAAGCTGTAACAGTCCGCAAATCCATACCCCTTTGAGTCGATAATATTCTCTATCAGTTCAACTCAAATTGGACGGAAATACGAACCATTAGGGTTAAAGAAGAAAGAGGTAGAAGAAGAAATAGAAAACAACATCAGAATCTCACAATCAGGGCGGAACAAAATATAATATGTAACAACAGATTTTTATACAAAAAAATCTGTAACTATTTATTACTTACAATCATCAGATTACACAATCAAACAATAGCACAATATTGGACAGTTATACTAACTTGTCCTTACAAGGTTGAATATACAGCATACCATACACAACGGAATATAAGTCAGATACGTGATATACCTCTCCATCGTCCAGCTCGTCTTCTGGGCTCTATAGCATCCTATCCTAAATCTGTAATACTCGGTCTGACCTGAGCATTATAATAAGATAATACCTGAGTTAGTCTGGAAAACCAACGTTAGAAAACACACTCAATTGGATTATTAAAGTTTTCAAAATCCTTTAAAATCAAAGGTATCTCGTAAGACCATGCCACAAATAAACTTGCTGGGTTTTTACCTTACGATAACCAAAACATTTTTATCAAACTTGTCTGATATGATAATAGTGTCTATAGAAAGTAAAATAGAATCTAGCTGAAATGCTTGCATCTCACGTTCTAGCAATAGTTGGGCACAATCAAAACCGTACGAGCGCTTATTGGAGAATGGATTCCATACAATGGCGGGGCTACATGAGTACCGCCCGTTACAGTACCAAGCCTAGAATAGAGTACCGAGGACCACTCCTGATCCCCTACAACAGAAGAATGGAGCTACCCCTTACTGGATAGTCCGAATAAGATCACCCTACGGTTGGAATCAGCAACCGCCCACAAAGCCGAGATCTAAAGGGACTCTAGACAGAGACGACCTTACCCTAATTGGGTGCTGCCCACTTAGCCTTGTTGCACCTCCCCTGTTTCAGCCATTCCCCATTGATGAGGCTTGAGGCAAAGCTTTACCATTTTAGAACATGCACTTAGAATGCTCATCGTCCTTTAATGACGATGGTCTGATAGCATTCGTCCATACAAGTCGCCCTGGATTTGGACAAACCGAATCACCATCTTCATCATCTTCACGGTCTTTATTCGCTATGTTCAAACCGGATCGAAGTGGTTTTTGGATAATTAAATCCGATCCCGGTCTCTTCGAAGCAATCGGCGCATTGACCAATATTGATAGTCCGTTATTTAAATATCAAACTAAATAATCATCCAACCAATTATTTTATTTTCCACTGAAAAACAATAAGTCTTAATGGATTTAGATTTTAAATAAACTAAATCACTTTAACCAAAATACACACTTAAAACATTTGAAACAACACTATTTAAATCACTTTATTCAAAATAATATTTGTGAAATTCTATAATAGATTTCCCCAAGTAAAACTTAATCCAAAACTACTTTCAAAAACAGAAGTTATTTTATAAAATATAAATATTAAATAATTATCCTTTTTAAAATCATAATACTAATTTAACATTTAAAAGTAATTGACTACTATAATCTACTTAGTTACTATTTACTTTAACAATTTTAAAAAACTAAATAATAAATTTTCTAAACATTCTTTTAAAACACTTTTAAAACTTCTAATTTATACTTAAAAATCTTCCTTTGAAAATATACTTAGCTTTTCAGGAAAATACACATTCCACACAAATAAAACCCGTCTTGTCCTTTATAAATCCTTCCCGATTTATCCTAATTTAATTTACGTCCCAATCCCGTAAATTTTCTTTCCAAACTTCTAAAAATAAACCACTATTTATTTTTAAAACAAATTACCCTTTCCTTATAAATTCCCACCTTGAATTTATACTTCAAATTATCCACTGATAAATATTTCACTTTATTTATAAACCCCGTTTATAAATTCCATAATCTCATTCTCTTTTAATCACCGTCGTTGAGGTGAAGGCAAAAAGTTATGATGTGAAAAGAATTTCAACTGATGTGAATAATTTGACCAGTCAGCTTATATATATAATATTATTTAAATTTAAATTGTCTCAATAAATGCAACTTAAAATTTTGACCTCCTATCGAGGCGTGCCGCCAAGCATTCATGATATTATAACCCTATTCCGAACGCAATGGAAAAGGTTTCAAGTCCTAAGTTTGATTGTATGGAGAAGATAGCTTTTTTGACCCAGTTATTATATTGAATTTTTGATATAGATTTCAGTGCGTTTACAAACCATACGGCCAAATGATAACTCCAAACGCTATGAAATTTGAAATCCGATAATAATACACTATTATGGATCCAATGGAACTGGTTTCGTTGAATTCCGAGACTGTGCCTTGGAAGGCTATTTTTAAATGTCAATTTAAACGATATATCTATAAAATGAACAAATCACCTTAAATTTAATTTCAAAAGTTCTATTACCTTCAATATTATCAATATAAATTTTGTATGCATTTGAAACATTTTTAACAGGCTTAAAACCTAAGATTCACTATTTTTAACCAACTTCCCACAATTTAATTCAATAATTTACCCAATTTTCAATTATTAAATTCAATAACTTAATTACCAGGTAAATAGTGATATTTGAAATTCAAGTTAAAAATAAACTTCTAAATATTTAAATTAATTAAATATTTCAATTTCAAATATTAAAAATGTTGGGTCTTTACATTCCTCCCCCTTATAAGAATTTCGTCCTCGAAATTGCTAGTTAAGAAGAATGGTCCACAACCCATTAACTATTTTCCAAAACCAAATAGTTTTTAACAACTCCCCAAAACAATTACCCAAACAATTTTTGTATTAAAGACACACTATCACCCTTACTAACTTTCCAAATTCATCCATCTATTCCAAATAATATTATCCCCTCCATAATTCAAATTATAGTTTAAACCAAATTCTAAACTATCAAAATTTTCTTCAAAATTTTTCTAACTCTTTAAATTTTTGAAAAATGTCTCATTTGCACAGCTAGGTCGGAACGACTACAAAGTGCCTCTATGGACCCCACATTTTCAAAAGAAAACAAAAGCCAAGTGGCTAGATCAGGAAATCATCAAATTTCATATGCCAATTCAAATACATACCTTTTGTCGGGCAATTCATATTTATCTTCTGAAATCAAAAACACCAATTTCCTTTTGCTTTAAATACATGTATCCTACTTAGCAATAATATCCAATCACAGAATCCAAAATCATTTTATTCACTTCCTTTTCAAAATTTTCAATATTTGCTTTACTTAAGCCCGTATGATGCACATATATCATCCATATCCAATATCAAATCCGATTGCTCACTCGATCACACAATTTCACTTTCGAATTAGTATCGTCCACCTGACTACCTAGTGCAGATTCAGATCTGGTTTCTTGATCCGAAACCGTCTTCACCTTGCATAGCCACATACTATGATAGAGAACTTCCAAAATCAATCAAAAATCCATATCTAGGGTTCGCCGTCGAAAATCGAGTGAAAAATCCCAACTCGGATCGATATAACAATTTAGAAATTCTATGCCTGAACCTGGATAAAATCGCTATGCGAATAAAATAATATACGTACATCCTACGTATTTATCTCAATTGATTATTTCTTTCTATTTACATTTATTTCAATTTTCATTCACTTATTCACGTTTACCCTTATTCCTAACCTTCGGTTTAATCTTTATTCAAATATTAACTTAGTACATTTTTCAATTCCAAATTTACTTAAGAATTCACCATCCATTTCTTATGTTCAATATAAATATTTTATACACTTCTTATATTTATTTTCACTTTACCACTTAAGCTTTTACATCTATTTTCATTTTAGCTTAAATTTTCAATTCCATTCTGAATTCAATTTACCTTCAATTCTCAATTATTTCCAACTCAAATTTAATATTGAACTCTATTCACTTTATCTCAACTCATTCTTAGTTAACCATTTCTTTAAATTAGTTCCACTCACTAGTTTATTCATATCTCAATCAAATTTTTTTTATTTCCAAACATTTCATTTTAGTTAGCCCATTCAAACTAATTTTACGATTCCACTTTACTTACACAATTTAAATTAAATATCATTCTAATATTCAATTTCAATTCATTTGCTTACCCATTTAAATCAATTAGTTCACCCATTACCTTTTATTTCCAATTCCAATAAATTTTAATTCCTCGAACTTTGTTCTTTTAGTCCAACTTGAACTATTTTTTTTTCAATTTCACTTTACTTAACATAATTCAAGTTAAACATTCTATTCAGATATTCAATTTAAATTCCATTTACCCACAATTTGAATTTAATTTTTTCATTCCCAAATTTATTTCAACTTAATAAATTTTTATTCAATAATTATTTCCAGTTAGCCTACTTAGGCTCTTTCCTCAAAATTCACTCTTATTTAACTTGATTTAGTTAAATTCCATTTCCATTTAAATTTTTAACTTCCATAAGTTTTCCAACTTATTTAAATTCCATTCACTACTCTCTTCCAATTCACTTCATCTAATTGGCTTACTTTTCCAATTTATTCCGTTTTCACACTTATTTAAATTTAACTCTTCTTAAGTTAATTTTTTATTCTAAAAAATTTCAATTTTTATTAGTTCCCAAACTTGTTCATATTCCATAAACATTTTAAATAAAGTTTCAAAAGTTTTTAAACAATCTCTTAAGTATTTTCAAAATCATTTTTGAAATCAATTGTATCCAAAATCCTTTGGTATATCAAATTATTCCTTGCATTATAATCAAAATAGTTTTACCAACCCAAAACTTCAACATTCACAACACTCAGGTAGCAATTCCTCCCTTGGAAACTCGAAAATAAACATCGATGATGCTGCAGTCATCACTGAAATTATTTTCCAGCGACCAAAGTGAGTTTAGTGCTTTTACCCTTTTAAAAACCTTTCAAATATTTTTAAATTCCAAATCTCACCAGATTTAATATCCAATTCAAAAATATTTCCGAATAATATCACTATTATTCCTCCAAAACCTTTGGGAATTATTTTCAAACTCAAAGGGAACTAAAATTTCCAAATTTTCGAATTAAAATCCTTTCAATTCATATTCAAATATTACTCTGGAATTTTGTCCCATTTCAATTATAAATCACATTCATAATTCGTATTTACAAATTTCATTTTGTTATATGAATTTATTTCTTAACTTTGGTTATAATTTTCAATTCCTTATTCAATTTCCACAACATAATGATAATAACTTAATATTATCACTTCCTAACAACCAAGCAACCATATATACTATAATAATTTCTGAAAATTATTTCTTTTATATATAAAAATAATTTGGGTAAAATTATTTCATTCTCCTCATTTAAAACAATATCATGTCGAATTGTTCTGTATAAGTGTTTAGAGATCCCTATCAATAGTGTTTATTACTCGTATCGACCAGAATCCATAAGTCACTCCACAAACCAATCAACACAGTATAAAAGATCTTATATTCACTAACAAATACGTGCTTATATCTATTAATACACTCAAACTCATTCTAGGGCACTACTGACCCCATCTCTAATGAGAAATCTCTACCAGAGCCAAGGTTCTCGCTTAACCTTCAGCTCTGATACCACTGTAACAGCCAGCAAATCCGCAGGCTTTTCAACCATCCGGACAGCGACCACTCTCCGCCGTTGCTTACCGTGGTACCTTGAATTTGCTTTTATGGCTAGCTTCTCGACTGCAACCAACCACTCTAGGACATGTAGGAAGAAGAGTCATCCGTCCGCTACCTAACAAGAAGCGAGAAACCCTTATCATGTTGTAATAAAGCAAATCCGTTTCCGGTCCCTTCGAAACGATCAGCGCATTGACAAATATTGATAGTCGGTTATTTAACTATCAATTTAAATAATCATCCAACCAATTATTTTATTGCCTACTGAAAAACACCAAGTCTTAATGGATTTAGATTTTAAATAAATTAAATCACCTTATCCAAAATATACATTTAAAACATTTGAAATAAAACTACTTAAATCACTTTTTCAAAATAATATTTACGAAATTCTATAATAAATTTCCCAAAGTAAAACTTAAGCCAAAACTACTTCTAAAAACAAAAGTTATTTTACAAAATATAAATATTTAATAATTATCCTTTTTAAAATCATAATACTAATTTAACATTTAAAAATAATTGACTACTATAATTTACTTAATTACTATTTACTTTAACAATTTTAAACAACTAAATAATAAATTTTCTAAAACATTCTTTTAAAACCCTTTTAAAACTTCTAATCTATACTTAAAAATCATCCTTTGAAAATATACTTAGCTTTTCAAGAAAATACACTTTCCACACAAATAAAACCCATCTTATCCTTTGTAAATTCTTCCCAATTTAATTTATGTCCCAATCTCGTAAATTTTCTTTCCACACTTTTAAAAATAAATCACTATTTATTTTTAAAACAAATTACCCTTTCCTTATAAATTCCCACTGTGAATTTATACTTTCAAATTATCCACTAATAAATATTTCACTTTATTCATGAACCCCGTTTATAAATTCCGTAATCTCATTCTCTTTTAATCACTGTCATAAAACACTTAACCGATTTTAAAATCGATTCTCTAAATTAAATTCCCTTCAAAATTTATCTCTCGATTTTTCCAAATTTACTCCAAACCCCGAAATTTCAAATTTACTTCCCTTTCTAATTTAAATCTGGAATTTCAATTTCATATTTTATTTCCAAAATTCTTCCTTTTATTTTTCCCAACTCATTTAAATCTTGAATTTAAAAATAAATCCTTTAATTCTTAACAATATTGCTTACGCCTTCAAAATTTATTTATTCCCATTTATTTAAAAATCTCTATTCCTATACTCGTAATTTATTTGATATGATTTTGGAATCAAGCTTTCCATCCTTTTCCAAATTCATTCTTTTAATTTAACCAAATTCACTATTATTATTTTACTTAAAATTCTCTCCTTTATTTTCCTTCAAAAATCCAATTTTATATTTTTGATATCTTAAAATACCAAAATATATTTAGTCAAACATAGCATTCAGTAATTTTAATTTTCAATATAATCTCTCACAGATTATTAAATAAATCATATCACAGACTATGAAAATAAATTTCAATATTTTCGAGGAATCCATTTGGATCCCTCCAACTTGTTTCCCTGCATCCACAGATGTTAGCACAATATAAAAAAATACCAATCCCATTTCGATGGAGATATCACGGTATATAGGGTCATCCGCTATTATGCAGGACGCATAGGGTCTCATCCGCTATATAATGCGGAAATATCAATCACTCTAATATATATATATATATATAATATCATATCCAAACTAATAATAAATTATAAATTCAATCAATCAACCAATAATTTAAACTTAACAATTTAAATTCACCAGTAAATCCAATTTGAGTGAGATTAACTCACCTTTGTCTTTCAATTTGCAATCCGATCCAAACCGACTTGTCTCTTTACGATTTCAGACCTTGTATAAACATTATAAGGTTTAAATGAATAATCAATTACCATTTAATAAATTTAACTTAAACTAATTTTCCTTTAAATAATTTTTTTTAGTAACTAAAATAATTGAACAAGTCAACTAAATGAGTTAATCACCATAATCCATTATTTTAAATAATCTAGTAAATTTAAAATGTGTATGTATGTTTATTTTTTTCTTTTGAAACTTATAAAATAATCTATATAGATTTAAAAAATCTAATTTTTATATAAACTTCTTAAACATTAAAATCCCTATATTTTTCTCAAAATCTTATCTTTATATATAATTTTATTTCCTATTTACCAATATGTAATTAAATTAAAATAGGCATGTGTATATATTTTTCTTTGTTCACCAATGAATATTTTCTTTACTGTAAATTTTTTTCTTCCTTCTAATCTGTACATATATATTTATAAAATTTAATAAAACAAAAAAAAAGAAATCAGATTTTACCTCACCTAAAAACCTCGTCTGCTCACTCTTGGTTGCTCGTGCAACCCCAACCAACGGTAGCCCCCTTCCTTGAGCATCGCACTTCCACCTTCTGGTCCACTGCGTCGCAACAAGCAAACCCGAAAGTCGTGACCACTACCCCTTTGCCGCGAACCCCCACAGCTTGCTGCCCATGTGCGATCTACTCTAACGAAGCAGAAACCCAATCTTCGATCGCCTTCAAATGATCACCGCCCCGAATCTCCACCCCTCGTTCGACCTGCCACCCCTTGTTCTACAGCTGAGATTACTCTCACAAAGGTCTCCGTCCTTCCCAGATGAGAGAACGTGCGAGTACAAGCTCACGATTTAAATTCGAGTTTCCCCCTTCTCTTTTTTTTGATGCTTAGATTTCGTATCAAAGAAAGGCTGCAATGTCGAATTGAGGTAGGAGGGAAAGAAAACTCGCGATTGATTTTTATTTTGAAGTTCTCGGCATTTTTTTATATATGTATCGGCCATGGATATAATTCAACTGGGAAGAGAGAAAATGTGTAAGGCCGATGCTCCTCCTGACAACATACATTCATTTATATTTTGAAATGTGGTTTATTTTTGTTCTGCATTTTCCTTTTTCTTTGTCTGGTCTAAAAAGGGAAAGTGTGTTAGAGAAGGAATAAGGAAGCTCAGTCTACTACAGTGACATTAAGATGAAGGCAAAAAATTATGATGTGAAAAGAATTTCAGCTGATGTGAATAATTTGGCCAGTCAACTTATATATATAATATTATTTAAATTTAAATTGTCTCGAAAAATGCAACTTAAAATTTTAACCTCCTATCGAGGCGTAGCATCAGGCATTCATAATGTTATACCCTTATTTCGAACGCAACGGAAAAGGTTTCAAGTCCTGATTTGATCGTATGGAGAAGATAGCTTTTTGGACCCAGTTATTATATTGAATTTTCGATATAGATTTCAGCGCATTTACAAACCGTACGGCCAAACGATAACTCCAAATGCTACGAAATTTTAAATCCAATAATAATACACTATTACGGATCCAATGAAACTAGTTTTGCCGAATTCCGAGACTGTGCGCGGAAGGCTATTTTTAAATGTCAATTTAAACGATATATTTTTAAAATTGAACAAATCACCTTTAAATTTAATTTCAAAAGTTCTATTACCTTCAGTATTATCAATATAAATTTTGTAAGCCTTCGAAATATTTTTAACAGGCTTAAACCCAAGATTCACTATTTTAACCAACTTCCCACAATTTAATTCAATAATTTACCCAATTTCCAATTATTAAATTCAATAACTTAATTACCAGGTAAATAGTGATATTTGAAATTCAAGTTAAATTAGCCTTTTAATATTTAAATCAATTAAATATTCCAATTTCAAATATTAAAAATTCCGAGTCATTACATAAGAAAAGAAGGCCCATATCTACGATTTAGGGGATGACGTGTATCAATAATACGAAGATATCGAGAATTTACTACACAAAGATGGAGGGTATGTACAATAAGAAAGATTCTAAGTTTCAACAATGGAACGAAATGTCAAGTCTACTGCAATGTGAGAACTAGCAAATATGCTAAGCAACAAGTTCAAGGCTATACAAGGAAAAGGCATTAAAAATCATCAATGCAAGAGGAGTAAAATCAAATGAATCAAGAGGACTAAGTATGTTTTCCTTAGTTAAAATTCAAATGCGTTCACATTCCACAACATACTCTTTGTTGAGGCTACCACTAAGATGTTGAGGCTACCACTAAGATGGTAATTTCAACCTTAAAGAGATCATGGCAAGTGGCACCGTCAAGGCCATCCATTATGCTAAGTCATCAATCCGTGTCAGTTCACATCAACCAATGGAAGCAAGCCTCGCATCCTTCCGACCACTATAAATAAGAGTCTACTCCCTCTTAGAAAGGGGTCCCTAACTTCTTTCCCTCTCTTAGCATAAATCACTTTTTGGACTAGAACTTTTCTAAAATGCTTGAGAGTCGTTTTAATGTCAAATGGCTAATGAAAAAGAAGATAACGTAGACATATGCATAAAGGACTTGAAAAATTAGAAATTTGCATATTTGACTTATTTTGTAACATGCTTTACTATAGAATAAGAGATATGACTAGCACATATTGCCTATTGTATCCAATAACAATAAATCAAGATCTATGGCATATTTTGACTTGTCTATTTTACTCTTAAACACATGATTTACATTTCGAACAATTTCGTACATAATTTGAAACCAAGTGGTATTATTGAAAGTTCTTTGAATATGTCTCTTTGTACAACATCTTGGGTGTTAATTCAATTTTTGATTTAATATTTTGGCACTAGAAAGTAGGTCTGAACCTATGTGTGTTCGAAAGATGACCAAATTGCCCTAAAGTTCAAAAATATTGAATACGATTTGAAGAACCTTTTTTCAAATTCAAGTTTTAAATTTGAGAACTAATAGCTGTCGATAATTGACATTTGCAGGTAACAGGTAAACTATCACCGTTGAACAAGCTTATAGAGCATTTCACATCCGCCAAGTTGCTCGATGTTCGACATTCAATGGCTCCTTAAGTATTTGACATCACTCAATTCAATAACTAGTTCATTGACATCCAACAGTTTGACCTTCTCAATTCATTCATCCTCCGACATCTCTCACTCTGTTCATCCTCCGACATCTCTCTGTTCGTTCGTTCTTCGACATCCGCTAATCCATTCTTCAACATCCAATAATTCGTTCGTCCTTTGATACTCAACAACTAAATTGCCATTCGACATTCAACAGCTCATCATCATTCGACATTTGAAACTCTTATCATCATTCGACATTCAATAACTAAATCACCATTCGACATTCAATAGCTCATCGTCATTCGACATTCGACAATTCATTCCCAGACAGCCTTATCATCTGATGGCAATCAATGAGCGGTAAATTTATTAGGCCTCGGTATGTGGTAAAAATCCTAAAATAACCAAAATCATCTTAGATAAATGGTGGTATTATGGACCTCGATGATGATTTTAAGTTTGAATTTTGGAAGTATTATGCATTTCAATCATAATCTAGAGTATAGCTTGTTGAGATAGCAAGTAAAGTGTTTGTTGAAATTGCTGAATCTAATCACTTGGATTTAGCTTGTTTTGAGTTTCAACAAACGATTTTTGGATATCAAAGTTGGGCAGTAGATTGGTTTGTAGGTTTGCAAATTACGAATTACGTGTTAAATGAAAGTTTTCAAATTTAATATGATTTAATCCATTTATAATATTGATGGGATAATGCATTGATAAGTTTGCTTGAACAGTTTTTTGGGTCCTTGATCAAATAATTTGATATATATTAGCTTGAATGAGGTATGTGAAACAAGAAATAAAGGTCAGGCGAGTCAAGTTGATGTTGGGAATCAGACATGCTAGCGAGTTCATAGATAGCGGCCCCATCGAATTTATAAAGTCTGGGGTTGTCTTGGATATAGACAAGTGATTATTAAGTTTCAGAAGGTAGTTTAGGGAAACTCCAGTGGAAACATTACACACTGAATCCATCAAAAAAAATCTTCAGTCGTTGGATTCAGCTTGAATATTAAGGCTAACGTTCAGGATCCAATTCAGGATCCTGAACTGGGCTTGGGCACCCATTTAATGGGCGCCCAAGCCCTGGCGCCCAAGCGCCAGGGCTTGGGCGCCCATTAAATGGGCGCCCAAGCTCCCCCCTTTCCTCCCACCCGCCGTCTTCCAACGGCTATACCCGGTCCCCGGATTTGAATCTCAACGGCTACAAACGACCATATTTTGACCCCAACGGCTATAAATGGTCATATTTCAAATTACAACGGCTATAAACGGTCATATTTCAAATTACAACGGCTATAAACGGTCAAATTTAACATTACAACGGCTATAAACGATCATATTTAAAATTACAATGGCTATAACCGGTCATATATTGAACTACATATATCAGAATGTTATCCAGATTGTAATACACACATCTCTTCTTCTATTACAATTATATTCTCAATTCCTTAATATTGAAAGTATGTCTCATCCGTTTCAATCATATACCGAAGCGATGAATATAGATAGCTGGGATTTAGATTCTCAACCCTTTCAAAATGTTCATCCCCAATCTGCCCCCCTCTATCGTTCCATTCTTCTGCTCCATGGTCTGGCGATGAAGATAAGGATTTGTGTTATATTTATTGTCATTTTTCTAACGACTCGGTAAAGGGGAACGACCAAAGTGGAGAGGTGTTTTGCGCAAAAGTCATGAGTGCGTACAATAAAAAACATGTTGAAAAGATGAGGTCAATGTCTGCAATCACGGGTCGTTTTGGGAAGATTAATCGACAAACACAATTCTACGAGTCGCAGATCCACAAAATAAGAACAGCAAATCCAAGTGGAATGGGTGGCGAAGCTGAATTGGTAGCGTTTTGTAAAATTTGATTTTTAATTTACATTCATCTCTAATCACTTTGTTAATATATGATTTTGTGTTTTGGTTTGTGTAGAAGAGAATGGCGAACGATCAATTCTTGAAATTATTTCCAAGAGAAAATGGTACAAAGAAACCCCACTACTATCAGTTTGCAAACTGCTATGACATGCTTGTTAGTCAACAAAAATGGACCTCAAACACCGCAAAAGGCTTAAGAGATGTGCAGACGAAGTCGAAGGGGAAGAAAAAAAAATAGTAGATCTAATTACAATTCTAGCCCAGGCAATTCTTCTCATATGGACTCAAATGAATGTCCAGATAACAAAGACGAAGAAGCAGTTCTCGCATTTGATGAAGATGCTAGACCGATGGGGCAACGAGCAGCTAAGAAGAAAATTGCTGTTCAATCTCAAATCGATTCTCGTTTAGCCCTAATGCATGAAAAACATGCGAGAGAAAATGCAGAACGTCAAAAAGGAAGTGCAGAAAAACTTGCCGTGTTAAAAGAATTGACTGAGATAGAGAAGGGCCGTTTTGAGCTAGAGCGGCAACGCCAAGAGACCATAGTAATGGAAAAGGATGTCACCGGAATGGACCCAATTACAATGCAATAATGGATGGAGTACAAACAGCGCATTTTTGAGAGTAGATCTGAAAAACAACATATGTAGTTGACGTATTAATTTGATATTTCTAGTTATTGCAGTTTAAATATCCATGTACCTTCAGTTCATATATGCAATCAAGTGTTATTTTCAGTTTTACAATATTCAATGGTATATCATTTTTTCGATGCATTATGTAGATATCAATATAGATTTACTTCATCAAACATAAATGACATTACAAACATAAAAATTGAAGCATTATACACTTCATTATAGAAATTAAAAAGGCAAACATATGTAATTAAACAAAGATCCACCATCTACAACTACTGATTTCCATAAGAATTCCAAATATGCTCCATTAAATCCCTTTGGAATCTATTATGAATAGCTGCATTACGATATACTTCATGATGATCGTTATGAATTGCGTACTGTCCTTCATTTCGTACTGTGGTTTTGGGAAACAATTCGGGGGGTTGTCTTGCCCCCTCATACTCGAAATCGGGAAAATCCATACCGCGTTCATCTTCAATGATCATGTTATGCAGAATTATACAACAGAACATAATTGTAGCCATTTTTGATCTCTTCCATAATCTACATGGATTGCTTACCATTGCAAACCTTGCTTGAAGGACACCAAACGCCCTTTCTACGTCCTTCCTTTGTCCTTCCTGCATCGCTGCAAATTGTTTCTGTTTTGCCGTCATTGGGTTTGCAAATGTCTTAACAATCATACTCCATTTGGGATAAATGCCATCTCCTAAATAGTATCCATGGTCATATGTGTTCTGACCAAGTGTAAATGATACGGGAGTTGACTTACCTTGCGCCAAATCATTAAACAAATGAGATTGTTCGACATCGTTTAAGTCATTAAGAGAACCTGGCATTCCAAAGAAAGCATGCCAAATCCACAAATCATGAGAGGCAACTGCTTCTAAGATGATAGTTGGTTTTTTTCCTTGTCGTTATATGCTCAATGAAAAGCTTTGGGACAGTTCTTCCACTCCCAATGCATACAATCTAGACTTCCAAGCATTCCAGGCCAGCCCTTGCTTTCATGCATTTCACGCAAGCGCGTTACATCTGCATCGTTTGGAGATCGAAGATATTTCGTCCCATAAATGTCCACAACTGACTGACAGAAGTGATCTAGGTTTTCCAATGCTGTACTCTCTGCAATACGATATGCATCGTCAAGGGCATCGGCGGGTGTGCCGTATGCTAACATCCTCAAAGCTGCGGTCATCTTTTGATGTCCACTCAAACCTTGTTTTTTTGCAGCGTCCTACTTAAACACAAAATAATAATTATTCTGCTGAATACTACCGAGAATTCTTATGAATAATGGTCGACTCATTCTGAATCGTCGTCTGAACATCTTTGGACCGTAAGTTGGATCACGGGAAAACTAATCTTGCATTAGTGTTTTGTGAAATGCTTGGTGGTTACGGTTGATATACTTCCGACCCACAACTGAACCACCATGTTTTTCAGAGGTTGATCCGTATGCTTCACGGTATATCTCCATCAATTCCTCCTCCTCTTGTTGATGCGCTAACGCATACGCTTCTTCTTCGGAGTCACTGTCGCATAGCAATACAGCTTTTATTAAATTTCCAGACATTGTTTGATATTTGAGGATAGTTGTTTGATATTTGAATGTTTTGTTAGAGTAAATTGTGGTGAACAAGTACGACTTACATATGGTTATATATATGACTAATTCTTGAGTGGAGAGAAGGTGTGTCAGTGTGCGGTCAAATCACGTACTGTCGCCACGTTCATTTGCCGGTGAAGATTGTCTGCTTTGTTGAGTGGAGAGAAGGTGTGTCAGTGTGCGGTCAAATCACGTACTGTAGCGACGTTCATTTGCCGGTGAAGATTCTCTACTTTGTTGAGTGGTGAGAAGGTGTGTCAGTGTGCGGTCAAATCACGTACTGTAGGCACTTTCATTTGCCGGTGAAGATTCTCTGCTTTGTTGAGTGGAGAGAAGGTGTGTCAGTGTGCGGTCAAATCACGTACTATAGCCACTTTTATTTGCCGGTCAAGATTCTCTGCCGGTCAAATCATTATCCATTATATAAATTCACAAATCGTTATATGTTTAAATCATTTACAAACCTAACATAATTCAAACTACATTGTCTAACATGACATTTACGTCTCATGAATTGAAGTTGCTTATGCAGTACTACATTCAAACCGATGAGATGTGCGATAATCAGGAGTCAATGGTAATTAATTTTTGGGACACTCTGGCTGAACTCTACAACAACGACGTGGGCTCTCAAGTTAGACGTACGGCTCAAGAGGTCAGGACTGCACACAGAAACTTTACTAGGGCATGCACGCGTTACACAAAGATTATTAACGAGGTGATATTGGAAAATGTGTTTGAGACTACACGTTCGACTTTTGACGATCGATACAATTAAAAATATGGCACGCCCTTCATTGCCCATGATGCGCACTTCATACGTCAAAACTGGCTAGAAAGATTTGGATGGCCTTAAGATAACAGTATTGCTAGTTGGTTACGTATAGTTTCTTCATATTTGCAGTCTATTATTACTGTGTCGTTTCTTATCGGTATTCTATGTTTGTATTTGTCACTAGTAGTTTTTTTATGTCACTAGTAGGTTTTATAAGTTATCGATCTACGGTCACTATTGGTTTTTTTGTATGTTTATATGTAACTATTTAGTGCTTATAATAAGTACACCAACATATATAATTCATAGTTAAACAGACATGTACAATTAACTTTATACACCAACATATATAATTCACAATACTCACAGACATATAGAATTCATAGTATACTCGAGAATTATAATCCCAAATCCAAGAAAGTGATAACATATAAATATAAATAATACACAGTATACTCAAACAATGACATAAGTACATAAGCTATAGGAACTGCAACATGTCAGCATCAGCATCTAAAGGGATACAACTAAAAACATCTACTACGCATAAACTAAAAGGTATACAACTAAAGGGATGCAGCGTCATCATCGTCAGCATCATCACCATCATCATCATCTCCGTCACCGTCATCATCATCATCTCCGTCATCGTCATCATCATCTACCTCATCATCATCGTCATCCCCATCACCATCATCCCCCTCGTCCTCATCATCCCCATCATCCTCATCTAAACCACAAGTGTCATACCCACTAGGACCAGCATCACCTCCGCCTTGTGATCCAAAAGGCTCATATACAGCAAGTCTAGCTGATAGCTGATCAATCTGAGCCTCTAGCATCTATGTATGCTGCATGTACATGTCATGCATGGTGTGTGTATGTGCAAGAGTCATATCGCGAAACAAACCAAACCCTACTCTGGCCTGGTCCAATCTAGCAGCATACTACATAAAGATGACATTTGACATAGTAAGAAACCAAGCATAAAATAGAGGAAAAATCACAATAAACAACAAACGTACCTCATACGGAGGATATAACCCGACTGAAGGCACACCAGGATAGTCGGGGTGATCTGGAAAGACTAAAGGCTGCTCAATCAAAGTACCTGTCAAGTCATATGCTCTAAAAGTAGTATCAGGCTCCAACTGCATGGGAGTCTGTGAGAACTGTGACGGAATCAGGTCAAATGAAACATGCGGTACCTGAACTCTACCGGCTGCCATATGAGGTCCTATATGATCAGAGTTGACCCCACGAACATAATCTGGTACGATGAATCTGTGGGGGGCTACTCTAGCCCAATAAGCATCGTAATCCCCATCGATAAAAAAAGTACTACTATCCACCCATCTTTCCTGTCGTAGAGCATGTAAGTAATGATCACCGATCACCCTATGTCTACCAAACATGTCCTCGCAAGATAAGAGATCATATGGTATACGATGATCACCCATAAACTGGTAGGCACATCTCTCTCCCAAATACCACGTAGGCATAAATGCAGGTGTATGCAAAGCAACCCTACGTCTAGATAGTGAATACGCAACCATCAAGGGATGGTCGTCCACAAGAAGACCTACATCTGCTAGATGAGTCCAATGTGAGGCCAAAGGAGTCCGAATGATATTACCTCGACTACGCATATCAAGCTGTGACCTAGCCGCCATCAAGTCATGCCGTACTCCTAAGGGGACATGATGTACGTACTGCATGGTCTCCCATCATCTCATCCTAGGGAAGTAATGCTCAGCAGCCTGACTAGCCGTGTCCTGGATGCGGGGATGCATGTTTGTCGTGTACTCGTAGTACCATAACGGCAAAATATACCAAAAAGCATACATCTGCCTGACATCGCCAAGCGCAAATGAATCTAGAGCGGTATATAGGGTGCCTAATATCGCTGTGCCCCAGTCAATAGTATGTAGCTGGTCTAATCTGGCAAGAGAAGCTAAATAGCCTAGTCTAACAGTACCTTTTTGGTTCGAAAAAAAGGTCGAACCAAACAGGTACAACAGAAATGCTCTAGTAACTGCATCCATCATATCGGCTCTAGCTATATAACTGGTGATGTAATGTTGCAAGTACGTCAACTTAACAGAACCACTAGAGATGCAGGTAACATCTATCAGTGGTAAAAAAATAGTAAACAAATTGGGCGACTCGTATAAATCATCAAATGGAAAAGGTCGAAGACCGTGTCGTCCAATCTCAATCCCAGTAAACATGTAGAAATCAACTGGGGTGATACCAAGCTCAAAATCTGAAAAATGAAACGTATGCGTGGTGGGCTACCACCTCTCAGCTAATGCCTGAATGAGAGGTCGATCATAGGACTGAACAGGCCTAATCGACAAAAATGGACCAAAAGGGCTAGCCTGTAGCCTCTCAATAATAAGACCGAGAAGATAGTCATAAAACTGAGTAATGCACTTAGAGCAACTACCCCGACAGTGAATGTAATGGTCCTATAAATAATTAATGAAATAACAATTTTTGATAGCGTAAGGGTAATTAAATATGAGTATGTAATGTACATATTAAAATAACAAGTTATAGTAAGGTTTGATTTATACCTGTATCGTCGTCAAAGCGGTTTCGGATCTATGCCAATAACCATCTGGCAGCTCATGTAGAACACGTAGAACGTCTGGTGAAACTCCAGGTGGTGGCGGAACGTGTAATGGTCCAGCTTGCTCCGCTGGATGTCTCTGAACCGTTCTTCGGGCGATTTTGGTTGGACGCGGTGGCATTTTGTTTAAATTTTCTAATTTTCAAAAAAAATGAAAAGGAAATGGGAGGAGAAAGTGAGGGGGGAGAAGATGCGGCGCGCCCATAAAATGGGCGCCTGACCATTGGGGTACCCACCCTCGTTACGGGCGGAATATTCAGCGGGCTGAATATTCAGCCCGTAATCCACTGCAGTTGCCCTTAGAGTTGTCGAAAATGTAAAATTAAGACACAAACATGTAATTTCTCTATTTTTCAAGTAAATGTATTGCTTCATTCAAGTTTAGCTGTTTTCCTTATTGAAGGAGTTTGCAACAGTGTTAAAGATGAAATAACGACGTTAATATCACAATATTGTTTAGTATTGAACTAGAATTTCTTACCATATCAACCTTTTCTTGTTTGTGAACATAATGAATGCATATTCCACTTATGATCACTATGATTGTAATGAGTGTGTGTATAAGTTGACAACTCTATGCTGCAGTCAATGAGTTTGTGTAGCTTGATATTCACGTTTTGTTCACTATTTTTTTTTTCATTCAGAATTTCATGCACATAAGATATGTGAAACAACGATCTAGTAAAATCCATACTATATTATTAAAACCAAGTAGGAAATGGTTTGATCCCAAGCCCTCTACATTTTCCATCCTACATTTCCCTTTCAATTGAATGAGATTCTGTTACATGTATTCCACGGAAGAACGGTCGTAGTTTTGTATTCCTTCGCACATTCTCTTGGTCTTCATCTTTTCTTCCTCTAACCCTAAATTTAACTGCGTTTATGGAGCCAGCTAACTCCTGCAACGTCCAATTCTTCATTTTGTTCTCATCTAGAATGAAATGTGCTATGAACAAAATCAAAATCCCTTGAAATGTTCCCAACTTATTCGCCTAATTAGGTCGATTGGATCCGTGTTTACATTCACCACACCATCGCCTTTCGTTTATCCCATGCTTCTTCTTAACCTTATCTTCAGCGACTACCAATCTATTCCGGACGTCCAATGAGTTATTGCGAAGGCGTTGAATGGTCATCTTGAAAGCTATTGGTCCGGTCTATCAGTCTGCAATGGTATTCGTCTCCATTATTGCTACTACCCGTACTATGCGTACTACCTTCCCATCTACTGCTTTGGTCCTTGATTTCCACCTACAATGACTTGCCTCGAAGGATTGCTTTGGACTATCCTGGAACATGTTTAGGTAATCTCCTTTCCCAGCTGTTTGCGTCAAAATTGACCACAAACACCCAATAGTCGTGAAAGCACCCGTTCGCAGTCACAAATCACAAATAACAAATTTGTAGATAACAAAAATGATGAACATTCAACAGAAACAGCAGAAAACAAGTAAACGACACAGGATTTATAGTGGTTCGGCGATCTTGCCTACATCCACTTTTAAGTTTTCTATCTTTATTGATTATTCTCTCGATGATTACAGGTGGTTACAGCAAGTTACAATGGATTATAGCACTGAAACTTGAATGCAACAGCGATGATAAGGTGTAGAATAGAATCCGGTAGAGTCTTGGCGCTTCAGAATTCCCCTCTCTTTTTCTGAATGACCTGGGGCTCTATTTATAGCTGTAGGAGGCTGATATTTCTCCTAAAAATCTGGTAGACCACTTCTGGCACGTGAGGGGGCCCATACGGCCGAATTTTGGAGATCCGGGCCCACTTTGGGATCGATTCGACCCTTGGTTCGAATCGATCAAGAAAGTGTCCAATCGTGATGAAACTTGGCGTGGACATTCTTCAATGTATACGCAAGCTCCTGTGAAAATTTCATAGCATTTGGACTTGTAGATCTCAAGTTATGATCGATTCAAGATTGTGCTTTCGGTCAACAAGCTCGATCGGGTCGAATCCATAGGGTCGAATCCATAGGGTCGAATCGATAGGGTCGACTTGATAGGGTCGAATCCGTAGGTCGAATCCATAGGGTTGAATCGATAGGGTTGAATCCATAGGGTCGAATCCATCATAACTTGAGCATACGAACTCGGATTGACTTGAAATTTGAAACGTTGGCTCTCGTGGCTTTGCTAGTCATGTCCCATCAATTGTAGCCTGATCTGGGCTCGGACAAAATTCATCGATATCCATAGTGAAGTAGAATGCAACCAATCTCTGAGGCGAATTGTCTCTCGTTTTCGACCAATCCTTTGGTATCACGGCTTTGCCAAAAAGTGGGATAACATTTGCCCCCCAAAACATGCCTTGCGGTAGGAAGGCGTGTTTTGTAATGCCATGAGCTGGACGTTCATATCCTGTTGATGTCCTACAAACGAATTTATAGTTTTATGAGACCTCAAATAACGACCGTTCGGGATCGAGATATTTGAGATGAAGTGTGACCGTTCATGGTCAAGCGACTGACTTCAAATGACGTTCATTCGGGATCGAGCCATTTGAGGTGAAGTGCGACCGTGCGCGGTCAAGTGGCGGACCTCAAATGACGACCGTTCGCGATCGAGCCATTTGAGGTGAGATGAGTTGTGCCGTTCGGGGCAGTCGCGCCTGTTCGAGGCGAGTTGTGACCGTTCGCGATCGTGTGCCGTTCGAGGCGATTTTTTGACCGTTCGAGGTCGGGTGACGTTCGTTGCGAGTTGTGACTGTTCGAAGTCGGGTGCCGTTCGAGGCGAGTTGTGACCGTTCATGTTCGGGTGCCGTTCGAGGCGAGAAAGTGTGCCCGGGAGGGCTTGGTATTGTTGATATCAGGTTCACGTTCGAGTGGGGTCCCCGGCTTATTTGTCATGGCGGTTCATCGCCATCTCAGAGCATGCCTAAGGACCGTTCGCGACCCCGTACATGTGTAAGTAGCTTAGCCATTTCAGAATTATCAGAATCAAATATCTATTCAACTGATGAGTTTTAAAATAGAAATGTCCAAACAAACCAAGTCTAAATGTCCAAATCAAAATGAAACAAAAGCAAAGCAAGGATGTCAAAGTGTAAATTCTCACAACGATAGGGTTAATAGCCATTTAGAGCATGCCTGTGGACCGTTCGCGATCTTGTACATGTGTAAATGATTAACCCACGTTAGTGAGAGGTTTACTACTTGTTCATCGTTATTTCAATTAATTGATGATCAAACGATGTCCCGGTTCAGGGCCACCCCTGGCTGATGTAGACGGTAGTCGCTCCGGCTCCACCGCTGAAGCTCGACTCCTCACATACTGAAGGAGCATACCATTCCTGATATGCCCTTCCACCTCGTCCTTCAGATGCCTACAATCATTAGTGTTATGACCATTTAATTCATGAAATACACAATACTTATCTGATCTCCTTTCGTCAGAAGTTGGATCCCTTCGCATCGGTCTACGATACGGAACATGCTCTTTGGTATCCTGATAAATTCGCTCCAGACACTCATTCAGCTCGGCGTAAGTGGTGAATCGCGGCTCCCTCCGTTGTCGCTTTGACCTGTCATTATAATCCTCATCCTTTCGTTTTCCTTTATCCTTGCCTGAGTCTATTTCGAAAGACCTTGACACAGCTGCCATCACCACCATAGATGGATCTGCTCGATCCACCGAAGCTGCTGCTGCAATGAATCGCGCTAGATAACTCCTCAAGGTCTCTCCGGCTTTCTGCTTTAGGGTTGCCAAAGTCATCACATTCTTTGGTCTTGTAATGTGAACCTTGAATTGCCTCATAAATCTCTCAATTAAACCATTCCACGTTCCGATGGATCCATTCTCCAATTGTCTAAACCACAATGATGCAATATCCGGCAAGTACAATGGAAAGCACCGGGCCATAACCTCCTCTGATGCCCCCAGCACTTACATATGTCTCATATACTTCGTTAGATGAACCGTGGGGTCTGTTCTCCCGTCATACATGTCTAATGATGGTAACTTGAAATCCGGTGGGTTCCTAGCTCGTCTGATTGCTGGAGTAAAAGGACTCCTATTAACATCCTCCAAATCTTTGTTTACCAAACCACCTCTCATAGCTCTTCTAACCATCTCCGCCAATCTGTCGTTGTCACCGAGATGCAATCTTCGTTCATTACTTTCAACCAGCCCCTCGAGCCCATGAGGGAATTCTGGGATTTGCCCCCTTGACTGAGCGTTCACTCCTCTGCTACTCCTTGCTTGGGTAGATGCATCTCTCTCTCTCAGGGATTGGATCAACATTCTCCATGTGCGCATCCCCTAGTTCAGGTGCTAAGCCGGATGGTCCTGCTCCGTTTTGAACTCCATTCACTTCTCTATTCTGCGCTCCAAGTTGCCCTATCTGTTGAAACAAACTTTGGATCAGCTCCTCCTGTTTCTTCATCATTGTCTCCATCTCGTCCCTAGTGATGAAGATCGATGCTTGATTCGCTCCTGAAGAAGCCTCTTGACTTCCTTGGTGTTCACTTCTCTTTGGCCTTTGTTTCTTACTTGTTTGTCTCGTCATGATTCTTAGATCTAAATCTTTAAGCCTTCAAATTCAAATTATCCTGAATCAGCTGTTCTTAGTGGAAGCACCAAAATGTTTACGCCAAAATTGGTCACAAACACCCGATATCGTGGAAGCACCCGTTTATGAACACAAATCAGCAATAATCAATATTAAACTCATATCTAAGCAATAACAATCAGAGTAATTCAGCAATCACAATCACAAACACAGGATTTATAGTGGTTTGGCGATCTTGCCTACATCCACTTTTAAGTTTTCTATCTTTATTGATTATTCTCTTGATGATTACAGTTGGTTACAGCAAGTTACAATGGATTATAGCACTGAAACTTGGATGCAACAGCGATGATAAGGTGTAGAATTGAATCCGGCAGAGTCTTGGCGCTTCAGAATTCCCCTCTCCTTTTCTGAATGACCTGGGGCTCTATTTATAGCTGTAGGAGGCTGATATTTCTCCTAAAAATCTGGTAGACCGCTTCTGGCACGTGAGGGGGCCCATACGGCCGAATTCTGGAGATCCGGGCCGACTTTGGGGTCGATTCGACCCTTGGTTCGAATCGATCAAGAAAGTGTCCAATCGTGATGAAACTTGGCGTGGACATTCTTCTATGTATATGCAAGCTCCTGTGAAAATTTCATAGCATTTGGACTTGTAGATCTCAAGTTATGATCGACTCAAGATTGTGCTTCCGGTCAACAAGCTCGATAGGGTCGAATCCATAGGGTCGAATCCATAGGGTCGAATCGATAGGGTCGAATCGATAGGGTCGAATCCATAGGGTCGAATCCATAGGGTTGAATCGATAGGGTTGAATCCATAGGGTCGAATCCATCATAACTTGAGCATACGAACTCGGATTGACTTGAAATTTGAAATGTTGGCTCTCGTGGCTTTGCTAGTCATGTCCCATCAATTGTAGCCTGATCCGGATTCGGACAAAATTCATCGATATCCATAGTGAAGTAGAATGCAACCAATCTCTGAGGCGAATTGTCTCTCGTTTTCGACCAATCCTTTGGTATCACGGCTTTGCCAAAAAACGGGATAACACCAGCAATTCCTATTCTCCGGTTAATTTCCCTTGGATGGAATTTGTGCTTGCTCTATTTTAGAAATGGATAATTTATGCTAGGGTAGTGCTTGCCAATGGTTTCTTGCTTTCATATCAATTTTCAATCAATGATTTCATTAACTTTATTCTCCTATCAACATGAATTTCTGATTTTATAATTAGACTTGATTGAGATAACATTAATTTTAAAATTATTTACCTTTTTTATGTGTGGGTCGGATTTTGGAATCTTGCTTCAGTCCACCTGATGTAATGCTAGCGTGAAACTATATCTTGTCCCAACAACTAAAGATGAAACAATAAATTAATTTCATTATATCATTTTCTTTGCAATCTTTTACATCCTATGTTAGTGTTGTAGCAACCTATATCACAATGTTTGAAAAAATTGGCCATTTTTAAGAACCAACGTGGTTAATCTTGAAATAGAGTGCATTATGCATTTGGTTATAGGAGAAATCTAAGCATATAATGCATTTAGTTGTTGATGAAACCACTATAGAATGTTGCATTGCACTCGGTTGTAAAAGGCATCCACATTTGAAGCATACATTGGTGTTGCTTTGTAGACAATCAAACAGATAATACCTGTGAACTAAAATTCACATTGTCACTTCTGCATTATTGAGATATATGCATGCCAGTCTATAATGATGATTCTGTAATACTTCAGTACATTTTGAACTTAAAATATAGGAACTAAAAGATTATTAATACTTCAAAAAAGAAATGAAAGACAAGACATGAGCTTATGAGGCTTCTTTCCTATGTATAATAATGTGAAAAGGATGGACTAGCAAGTTTATAAATTTGTTATCAGCGGGGTCTGTCATTAAAGAATCGGGATTTAACAATCCTAGAATTGTCTTTTTTCCATTATATTTTGGACCGTCTTCTTTCTTTTTTTTCTTGCATTTATGAGTTTAACAAAATTCATTGTTTCAAATAACACATGTTTTATATCAAAAAGGTTTTCTTCTTTACTCAGAACATATGGAGCACAAAAAGCATGCAAATTTCTTACAACCGAAAGAATTGAGTTTCAAATTTATGCAATTTGTATAGTTGTCTTATTGTGGTTTCCATTTAGTTCAATTTGATTATGCTACTGTTCTGGTTTTACTTGAATTTAAAGAAGAAGAAGAAAAATCAGATTTGCTGAAGAATAGTTCTATTTGGATTTTCAAATTTGCACGATTTGCATAGTGCAAAGGCTTTTCAAACCAAATCCAAAGTTGTGTATCTTGTAACGTTTAGTTTGCATTTTAAGCAGATTACAAGATGAACTTATTGCATTTACAGTTTATTACCTTTGAAGTCTAACTTTTTAGGAAGGACATTTTCTACGTTTTATGGATGGGTGTTTTTTATTTTGAATGGGTTTTACTTGCAGCTTGGATGTTGCATAGATTTTGAGAATACTTATGGATTTTTTTTTACCAAATTGTTATACCTAAGAGAATTACGTAGTCGGCTTAAATTTGTAAATGAAGTTTTTAAAAGCTTGGCTTCATTCCAAATTTCAAAATAAAAGTTTGAACTTGCTAATGTGTTGTTTTGATTAATATTTTAAATTTACAAAATTGTACAATTCAAACTTTATTTATAAAAAAATTAAGTTTTGTCCCCTTTAACATTCAATTTTGCAATTTATCATATTTAATTATATGTGCAAAGTGAAATTATTTTATTTATAGTTTACTAACCATAAAATTCAATTTTTATAAAGGATATTTTCTTAATTTTATGATTGTTTCACTACAAGAACGGCACCTGATAGCGACGGCTTTTAGCCGTTGCCGGCCGTCGCTAGCCGTCGCTAAAAGCCTCGCTATTTACCTCGTCGCCCAATAGAATCGCGACGGCTCCGTCACATAAATAGCGACGCCTCGCGACTGCAAATGTGTCACGTGGAAATTTTCCAACGTCCAAATGCCGTCGCTAGCCGTCGCTAATCTGAACAAAATGGCTGTCGCTCGCCGTCGCTAATCTGAATAAAATGGCTGTCATCAGCCATCGCTATACTGAAAAAAATTCTGTGCACTTGCATAGCCCATATACACTTCAAACAATAACCATCGAATACCATCATCACAGCCACTATACACTATATTCATCAACTATAACCATCATATATCCATCATATAACATCACTATACGTTCAAACAATATAAAATCCAACAAAACCAAACAAAATCATATACAATCCCAACAACAATACATATCATGTCAACCAATACAGGTCATCAAAATATGTACATAGTTTCCCAACCAAAATGTGTGCATAGTTCTCCAACCACAACTACAAACCGTTAACCCAAACAAACCGTTAACACAACTACAAGTCATCAAAATATGTACATAATATCCCGAAATATATATACACCAAACCAACCAAAATATGTATATACCAAACTGAAACATGAGCAAACAAGCATACCTACTCCTCACCATCGTTGTCATCCTCTCCAGGCATCCTCCCATGCTGTTGCAAATAACCTGCAATCCGCTCATCCAGCTGTTGCTCGAAGAAACTCTTTCTCCAATCATTTATTTCATCCACCGTTTGCCTCAACTGAGCAATCTCCTCTTCTTGCTGGGATCTCCTATATGAACTCTGCAATCTCATCGCCTGTAAAATAGTTCATAATTATTTATATATTAGTATATATATAATATTATTAAAATTATTTAACTATTCATATGCATGTGTAAATTTATATATTAGTACATGTCAAAATTTACCTTTAGATTTCCAAAGCTATACCGCACATTGGTCTGAGAAGGCGGGTCAATAATAGCATCCCATGTATTGTTCGCCTCCTCTAGCGTAAGCTCTTCCCGACCAGTGGATTGTGCTACCCGAGGCCGCTCAGCTTCGTACCTCTCCTGCGATTACAAACAATTGTTTTACACGAAAATAACCGAATTTCAAGTTTTTGAAAATAAAATAAGACAAAATATTGTTATTAACAATAAATTAGTTTACCATTACGAATTAGGATTTGTCATCCGCCCACTTGTACGAAACATTGTCTTCTTCATCAGTCCTCTCCACGTCATGCGTCACCTTGAACAACTCGGCCATAGTGGGCTCGCGGTTGTATCTCGCGGTCTGAAAATATATAAATATTATTGCTAATCTGATTATAAAATATTTTAATAAAATGTAAACACAGTTTATAAATTTAAGTACCAGCTCTCTCTCTTATGCTCTTGGAAGGATTTGGAGCCACCACGGTGCAATGCAGGATTTTTATTCCTGTTAGTCCGGTTCCGCGTAGATAATTCCTACAAATTAGGATAATCTATCACGTATATATCTTGTGAGATTTATATTAGATTTAAATAACAAAGCAAACATATATTACTTACTTTTGCAGCCGGAGTGTCCCAAAGCGGAAGAAAATCAGCCCATACACCGTCACCCATCCAGTTCGGCTTTTTGCCTGAATTATTAGCCTTGGACAATGTATCCCTGTAATTTTTCCTCATTCTTTTCCAGTGATTTAAGAAAACATCCATGTCGTCAGGGTCAACGCGGACTGCAACCTGTAAATTAAAACTATTTTAAGTTATATAGATTATATTAATTTACAACTGAAATTCAAACTACCACTTACAAGTAAATAGGCCTGTATTGCGTTCTTGACATGAATGGGGATGTCGTCCCAGCGAGGCCAACAACCATCCATCCGGCTCTGAAAAGCCTTCCTCGAAACCTGTAGAATATAATCTGATGGCTCCACCTCAAAGCCCCTGCAAAAGTTATGATATACATGTTTAGTGGATTTTAAAACTTATACTTTAAATAAAATTGATACTTACACGGCACTTTTCGGAACAACTTCTGCCATCGGACGTAAGTCCGGTGCAGTGCCACTACCACCTGCATCGGAAGATGGTTGTGGCGTGCCTGTCATACTTCGTCTCCTGCCAGACATATCTACTATAGAAAAACAATATCATCACAGAACCATTATAGAAATTCACTACTACATAGCATGTTTTAATGACTTTCACAGAAACAATTATAAAAATTTACTAGTACAAAACACGGATAAAAATTAAATAAATGATAATCACAGAACAATAATAGAAATTCACTACTACATAGCATGTTTCAATCACTTTCACAGAACAATTATAAAAATTTACTAGTACAAAACATGGGTAAAAATTAACTAAATGATCATCACAGAACAATTACAGAAATTTACTATTAGCATGTTTCAATCACTATCACATAACAATTATATCAATAACGATCAGTCTTCATCACTTTCTGATTCAGACTCAGTCTCGTATTCTATCTCATTTTCTTCGGTACTTTCGAATGCATCAAATAAGACGTTTGATTCATCATTCAAAGGCCCTACATTAATATCGTCAGTTATTATTATTTCTGTATTTGGTTCAAGATCAGCTTGATATGCTGCTTCATTTGGAATATTATTTCCATCAAACGTAAATCTTGGTTTTGTTTTGAAAACAGCAGACCAATCCGCTTTATCTCTTTTCAAAGATGGATACGGAGCAAAATAAACTTGTAACGCTTGCTTGGCTAATACAAAAGGATCGTACTTATAGTAGTGTAATGTATGCCTTATTTCAATAAGTTTATACTCTTTATGCACGTTGATTCCGGAACCAGGAACGTTACTGAACCAATTGCACTTAAATTAAAAAACCTTTTCTAAAGGTTCAACATAATATGTCAACTCTAGAATCTGTGTTAAGACGCCGTAAAAATCTTTTAAATGCTCATCTGGATCATCACTGCCTTTGACAAATACCCTGCTGTTATATGTTAATTTTTCAGCCCCGTAATCTTTCGTGTTGAACTTAAACCCATTGACGAAGAATATTGGATAAGTCTTCACATTTCTTTTCTGTCCAATCGCAAGATGTCTTAAGCCTTCATCAACGACATAGTTTCTTGGCTCATAAACATAGTTCAAAAACCATTTGGCAAATTCTTTACTGAGATCGCCAGATGGATACTGCGATTCGTAGATACTGCATATATGTAATATGTGTTATAATTATTATGTACGTACAAGTAAATTACAAGTGAATTAATTATTACCTGACAAATGGTGCGACTTCGACACAATTTAAAAGAACATACGTGTGTGCTACATGGTGGTCTCTATCGTCCAACCATATTTCCACACATTTTCCACCAGGTCTACCATGTTGTCTAAAAACAGATAACATTGTTTGAGAAGAATTTTGTTCAACGACTTTCTCATTTCGAGGAACAGTTACAAACGATAAGTTCACATCGTCCTTGAAGTAGTGAAAGAAAAAAATGAGGCTTCTTCTTCAAGATACGATTTGCATATCGAACCCTCAGCTCGGGCTTTTTGTCGAATCTTCTTCTTCGGACGATTCAAGTACCTATTAAGATATTTATTACATATTTAGATATACAAATTTGAATTTGAAATTGACATGAACATTGCACATGTTAATTTACCTCTCAAACGGATACATCCATCCATATTGCACAGGACCTCTAAGAAGTGCTTCGGATGGAAGATGAGTAGATAAATGCTCCATTACGTTAAAGAAACCAGGCGGAAGTATTTTCTCCAGTTTGTATAGAAATATGGGTATTTCTACTTCAAGTTTACGTATACGATCTACCTTTAATGTTGTCGAACAAAGCTGTTTATAAAACAAACATAGCTCTGTTATAACGTTCCATACTTTTACAGGCAACTGTTCTTTGAAAGCCACGGGTAGTAAATATTCCATCATGATATGACAATCGTGACTTTTCAACCCACTCAGTTTACTATTTTTGAAGTCAACACATTTACGAAGATTGGAAGAAATCCCATCGGGAAATCTTAATTCTTCCACCCACTTTAGCATGAGTTTTACTTGCTCATTGTCTAGCTCATAGCATGCTTTTGGTTTTTTATTGTCATTAGGCTTCATATGAAGTTCCGGGCGCTTACAATAGTTTGCTACATCAAGCCTTGAATTCAAATCGTCCTTGGTTTTGCCCTTTACATTCAAAATTGTATTAAACAGATTATCAAACACGTTCTTTTCGTTGTGCATCACGTCAATATTATGTCGGAGCAAGAGATCTTTCCAATATGGTAACTCCCAAAATATACTTTGTTTGCACTAATTATGAATGTCTGACTTTCCCGGGATTTCAGTCTGGACTCCAGTTTCATGTATCTTTGGATAGTCCCTTACAATTTCGTGTATTTCCTCGCCTGACCAAACCTTTGATGGTTTCAAATTCTCTTCTCTGTTAGCTATGAAAATTTTCTTATCTCTTCTAAAAGTATGATTGGGATGAAGAAAACACCGATGACAATCAAACCATGAAACTTTCTTCCCATATCGTAACGAAAATGCTCGTGTTTCTTCCATACAATAAGGGCATGCTAGACGACCGGCCGTACTCCAACCAGAAAGCATCCCATATGCAGCAAAATCATTAATAGTCCATAACGAAGAAGCGAATAACCGAATTTTTTTTCGTTGACACATCGTAAGTTTCGACTCCTTCATTCCACGGTTTCTTCAACTCTTCGATCAATGGTTGTAAATAAACATCAATTCCTTGGGTTGGATCATGAGGGCCAGGAACGACAGTGGTGAGAAACATATATGGTGTCTTCATACACACCATGGAGGTAAATTATATGGAGTAACGATAATTGGCCAGGATGAATATTTACTACCAAACTATGAAAATGGTGAAAATCCATCCGTACAGAAACGAAGTCTGACATTACAGCTTTCCGCAACAAATGCGGGATAATTCTTATCGAAATGTTTCCATGCTTCTCCGTTGGATGGATGTATCAAAGTTCCTTCTTCCGCTGTTCTCATACTATGTCATCGTATATGACAGGCCGTAGCAGAAGATGCATATAATCTTTGAAGTCTGGGAGTGATTGGTAAATAATACATTCTCTTGTACGGGACTTCTTTCCCTTTCTTCTTTCTTGGTTTGTATTTTTCTTCATTGCATATTTTGCATTTTCTGAGGTCAACGTCGTCTTTCCACTACAATATGCAACCTTTCACACATGCATCTATCTTCTCGTACGGTAGACCGAAAGCGGACATTAATTTTTTTACTTTATAATGACTATCGCACATCAAATTATTGGGTGGCATGTGTCGTTTTGCAGCTTGTACAACTGTTGTAAATGCAGCTTTCGTAAGGTTGAATTTTGATTTCATAGTTATGTATTCGGCGGTTACTGAAAGTTCGGTTCCGCTTTTACATCTGTCCCACAACGGCCTCTTAGCAGAATCCAACAAATCGTATATTTTTTTAGCTCCCGTAGTCGGTTCTTCTTCGACATTTTCGTCTTCATCGACAGCTTCAGTTGTAGGAAACATTGATCATGTTGCATCATCCATCATATTTTCTATCGGATTCGTCATCATATTAGCGTCCTCTAACACTCTGTATTAGGTGTAGGTTCAACAAGTTCTCCATGATGATCCCAGAAATAATGATCAGACAAGAAACCATATTGATACAAATGTACTTCAACTATATCTGGTTTCCAATGCTTCAAATGTTGGCATTTACTACACGGGCAATGAAGTTCTATGTTGTTTCGGTTATTAGATTTAGCAAATCTAATAAATTCGTGTCCACCGTTGTAGAAATGTTGCTTTATTGATCCATTCTTTCCAGTTCTGACTTCATACATGCAAGTACGGTCGAGAAAATAATTGAACATTTTTCCTGATTTGAAAATGTATGTTACACAATTTAAATCATTAATTTTCAACCATTCTCCATTGTAAACAGTTCATCGTTGCAGAAAATTCAAAATAAAAACTTCACTTTATTTTTTTATTTTTTGGTATTTTGTTTTCACTTCGGTGGTCAGTCATCCTACTTCCCATTACAAACACAATAATATAATTATATTTTATAAATCATTTCAGATTAAACGGTTCAACAAAATTTCGGCAGCACTTCCCTTCTGTTCCCTGTATCGTACACAAATGCGTGTACACAGGGAACGTAAAGGAAGTGCTGTCGAAATTTTGTAACCGTTTAAAATGAAATAATTTATAATATGTAATTACTTTATTGTGTTTGTAACTTGTCCAATACAGAGACAAATCCGACAATAATTGTATCAGATGAATATAAATGTCCGTTCCGTTGCAAAACGAACATCCATATAACGATCATATACAACACTTGCCAGACGGGGCCAATGCCAATCTAAGGGATAAAAAAAATTATTTAAATTTTATCAAATATTGTTGTTCTTTTCAAATTTTGACAATGTTTCAACTATTTAAATTTTATTTCATAAATTTGTGTATTTAAATTTTAGTTCAACATTCAATTAACAATTTTAGTTCAATATTCATTTCTTTATTTTTTTCTGACATAGATTTTAGCGGAATATTTGTTGTTGTTATATTCATTTCTTAATTTCTTTACAAAATCGATTTTAGTACAATATCAATTGTTTTTAAAGTCATTTCCTTTTTTTTTTTTTAAGTTAGATGTTTGCAGAATTTTTAATGTTCTCATATTCATTTTTTAATTTTTTGTATAAACTTTATTTTTGTACAATATATACAACCTTTTGCATTTTGTTCGTCGCTAGCCGTCGCTAAAATTATTAAAATGGCCGTCGCCAGCCGTCGCTAAATCAACAAGATAAATAGAAGAATTATCAATGAAGATAATTATAAAACAACAAAATCTAATTATCAAATAGATAATTAGAAAATAATAAAAATCTAATTATTAAATAAAAATTTGTCAATTTAAATTCACTTAACAACTTAAATTTGTAATTTATCAATTTCATAAACTATGAAATACTTTCATGTAAATTTATCAATAACCAAGTTAATCATTAATATACACTAATTTTTCACCTAACACAACTAACCATGTTAATCGCCAACACTAATTATCTACATCAACCATTTATTCAACTTCATGATAAACTAATTAATCTAATACCTAATTTAACTTCATGATAATAAACTAATTAATCTACCAAATCAACATACAACACTACTAATACCTAATTTAACAACAAATCCTAATTTAACAAAAAATCCTAATTTAATTAAGGTTTAAACTAAACCTAAAAAACATCACATTTACATTCAAAATAGAGATTAGAAGCATACCTAGGCAAATTTGGGTGATTTGGAGGCGTCGGCTGCGGTGATGGGGGACGAGGGATTGGGGGAAGGAGGGTTTATTTTTTGGTGGGAAAAATGAAAGTTCTGCTCGCGGGAAGTGGATCTGTATATTTCGTATAGCGACGAAAAGTTCTGCATTTTTTAGCCGTCGCTAGCCGTCGCTAGATTCCGTCGCTATCTTAGCTGTTTCTAGCAGTGTTTGTTTAAGTTCTAAATAATATGATATGTTGGAAAGTTAGCACATTTGTCAATGCTTTGCATCCTTGCTTGTAAGTCTTTCGTAATAAAGACCTTTGTTTTGTTTTAAGGATCCACAATGCACAGAATGATTAGGGTAGAAAACTGATTATACACGTTGATGGTGTTATATTTACTACAAATGACAAGTACATTGTTTTAGTATTTTAATTAAATAAGAATTGGCGTTGTGCATTTTGATTAGTATCTCGGTCCGCCAATGCTACGTAATTTTTTTTATAAAATCCTTATTTTTTTTGTGAATACATGAAGTAATATGTATATGTTATTGGTTTTTTCCACGACAATTTGTTGGCATCATTCATTTGGAAAACTTGATTATAGTCATTCGTTAGCTTAAATTTGAAAATGAAGCTTTTAAAAGCTTTACTTCATTTTAGACTATCAAAATCGAAATTCAAACTTGCAACTTTATTGTTCTATTTAAATTTTCAAATTTACAAAATTTGTGCAATTTAAACTTTTTCCTAAATGAAATTAAAGTGGTGCGCAACATACAATTTTATAGTTTATCAAATTTAATTATGTGTATAAAGTTACGTTATTTTATCTGCAGTTTATTAACAATAAAATCTAACTTTTATAAACGATGTTTTCCTACTTTATAGAAGAATTTTTGTAGTTTAAGTGCCATATTATGTAGGAAAGTTAGCACTTTATCAACGCATTGCATCCTTGCTTTGTAATTCTTTTGTAATGAATCCCACAATTTGGTTTTAAGGGTCGGTAGTGCACATAGCTGGTTAGAGGAGAAAATATATCTTACACAGTGATGGTGTTGCATTTACTACAGACGAGAGATGCATTGTTTTATTACTTTAACTAAATAAGAATTTATAGCGACCCGTAAATATTCGATAATTAAAATTGGTTAATTTAATTAGTTTAGTAATTTAGTATTGGGAGAATTTTTTTTGTAATTTAATAATGAAATAATAACTAACATGTAACGTAACAATGTTAATTAAAGTTAATAATTAACAAGTTGAATGAAATTCCAAATAATTGAAATAAGTTAAATGTTATAACTTGTTATAAATTTAATATAAGAAAACAAATGTAAATATGAATTAATTTGTGAGATAATATATAATTAATGGTAATTGAATAAAATTAGTGTTAGGAAAGTAATGATAACATTTGGTTGAAATAATAAACTTATTAATGTGACTAAAAGTTTATTTGGTGACAAACTATTATATGTTACCCATTTATTTAACGGTTAAATTAAATTGGAAATAAATTGCAATGAATGAAATTTAATATAGCATTAAATGGATCTAAGGTAATGACTGTAGAATATTAGATAGAAACCAATGTTAAGTGTATGCATAGAACAACGAATGATTTAATATAAAGCTTTGAAATCAAGTTGATCAAAATTATTGGAATTTAAATTATGATAATTGGATTTATACAATTATCTGTAATTAAAGATAACGTTAACAAAAGTAAGATGAAAATGGTAAAATATTAACGTAATAAAATATATAATAATGTTAACTATATATGTAGAGAACTAACTGATTGAATTAAAAGATCGAGACCTAATTAAACAAATTTATTGAAATTAATTTATAATTAATTGGATTTAATTACAGTGAAATTAAACACTATAATTAGTGTAATAACGAATACTGAATTGTTATATAAACTTGTATTAAGTCATTCTAAATGCCTAAGTGATTAAAAATGGTGAAATTTGTTAACCATCGAATTTGAATGATAAAGTGGTTTAATTAGTTAATTATTAATTTATTTAATTAACGTGAAAATAGCCATTTTGGCCACTTACTCGGATTTCGACGAAACCAGTTTCATCAGATTCATAACGGTGAACTATTATAGAATTTCAAGTTTCATAGCGATCGGACTTGTCGTTTGATCGTACGGGTTCGAAATGCCTAAAAATCGATTTAATTGAAATCAATTTAGAATAAGCTGATTTTAACATAACTTCTTCATACGATGGAATTTGGACTTGGAACCTGTTCCATTGATTTTAAAACTATCGAAAACATCTATTTTGATATACGGGATTACCCATTTTCGTTCCAGAGGCGAAATGGGCTTTTCGGGTCGTTTATCGTTCAATCAAATTTTGTCCATTCCTTCTATTTTCAGCCTGTCTATGAATAGCTCGTTATAAACCCTAGGTTATTCCTTATTTTTTATTTCGGTACGTACAACTCCATCCATTTGCTTCCTATTCCTTCAAATGGCTGCAAACCCTAAATCCATTGCAAATTCAAGATCAAAACCAAATCCAAAAATCAAAATCCTCCAAACTATATCGAATTATATATCACTTTGAAGCTCTCGACAAGCGCAACCCAGATCTAAAATTTGTTTCTTGATTCGAAACATCACTTGTCCAGAAATTGAGGATGAACGATGATCCAACAGTGGATCATCGTCTAATCGACGATCGGGAGGCGGCATTATGAAGGTGGCGCGATGCAGTTCCTAGATCAGGTAGCTGTTCGTCCTAAAGGGGAAGGAATTCATCAAAAATCGGCCTTAAATGGTGGCAGTGGTTAAAGTTCGTGGTGGTTGTCGCGCGACCGCGCGTTGATAGGATGGGTGGTAGAGCCTGGCGAGAACGGAGGCACCTCTTGATCAACATGACGTGGCTTCTAGGTGGCGTGGTGGAGAAGCCAAGGTCGGCGGCTGTGTTTCGTACATGCATAGGGTTTCGGTTGTTCCGCATGTTGACATGTCAGGGTACGGCTGTTTGTTTTCTTTTAAAAAATTTTAAATTCAAATGTTCTAATTTATATAACTTTTGCATACGGACTCGGATTCTCGCGCGGTTTGATCCCCTGGGATCGTACCGAAATTTCAATCTTTTTGACGCTAGTTTGGACGAATTTTGAGACCGTTTAAATCTTGGGCTTAAATTGGATTTTAATTCGATTTAAAATCAAAGGTGGGTATTTTAACCTACTCACAACTTCTAAAATTTCTTATGTTAGTTAAATTCAATTTATATTATGATTAGAAATTTATTGATCGATGTTTGGTATATTTAAATTGTCATTTTGGTTAACTTTGACTTTTATTGCATTTAATTATCATTTAATTAAATACTGAATTTTTTATTTGGCAATTTAGTACATGCATTGATTATCAGTTATCTACTGATGTTCATTGATTGATTTGGATGAAGATTGTGATGTATGTCTGATTTGTTGATATTGGTTGACTGGATGTTACATTTTATATTGTTATAATATTGAAAGTTCCCTATGAGTTGAAATGATTCATACTCGAACGATCTATAAAATAGGGAAAAATCATTATGGGTTGAAACGGTAGACTCGAGAGATTTTTTATGGATGTTATTTAATTTAGGATTGTGGTTTAAAATGATATATAACTGTAAGATTTTAAATTGTGGATGGAAATGATAAATATCTGTATCACTTGACCTTAGGGTAGAGAATTATATACGGACACCGGATTGGTTAAATTAAATGATTTCAAATCCTTAATTTCGAATCCAGTTAAATGATATTTTGAAATAAAAATTTGATTTATATAAATTCAGTTATTATCAAAATTCAAGTTTTTTGCTAAAATTGAAATTGGTTTAAAGGAATTGTTTAAAGGAATTAAATTGAAATTTTAAAGTTGGTTTCGGAGTATAACTGAAATTTATCAAAATTGAGTTATCATAATCGTTTGAAATATAACTTTGAAAAATATTGAAATTGGAATAGTTAAGTCTATATTTCGAAGATAGATTGAAATCGATATAACATTAAATAGTTTATCAAGAATTTGAATTGAAAGATTTGAAATTGGATTTGTTGATTCGGAAATTGAAATGGTCTAGATGTGTTTGAATAAAATAAAAAGTTTAAATTGATATTAGTTCCAAATTCATACTTTAAAATAAACCGTTTTAAAAATATATTATTTTAAAAATTCTAGTTATTAAGATTTTCAAATTATTAAACTATTTTAGCTTATATTAACTATATTAAATCATTTAACCTATTTTAATCCATTTAATTTATTTAAAACTAATTTGACCCATTTTAACTTATTTTAAATCTAATTAATCTATTTTAAAGCTATTTAATCTATTTTAATTATATTTAATCTATTTTAAATATATTTAACTATCTTAAGTTAATTTAACAGTATCCTTATGCTATAATTAAATTATTTTAAAGTATTTAACTATTTATAACTATGTAAACTATTTCCTAAATTTCCTGACTAAGTAAAGTAGAAGTGTTATATTCAATTCATTGGCTTAAAGGAGAATAAAGTTAAATGATGTCATAACCTATGTTGCGATTTAAATGTTATAATTAATTGAATATAATGATTTTGAAGTAAGGATTTGACCTATTTTGGAAATATGATTTTGGATGAAATTATGATTTTGGAAACGATATGATTTGAAAGTGAATATGATTTCAAAGTGAATGTGATTTTGAAAGTGATATGGTTTTGAGAATATGATATTTTGATATAAATTGTGAATTGACTTTTGAAATGTAAAGAAACCATCCGGTATGTAATAAGCGATTGGTTGTTAAAGAAACTGTGATCAGATATTGTCATACTTTCTGCCAATACCGAAAACCACTTTAACAACTCTGTACGTGATGGAGATTCCAGAAATGAAGTAGGATAGTTTGGTGAACGATTTCTGTATGAGGTATGACGTGACCCTGACTCCCGTGAGTCATCTTAGATGTGACTAAAACAGGAGCCACGTCGGGCCAAGCGAGGTAATTCCACCGATCTGACACATTTCTTCGATACCATATTATGACTTTGTGATGATTTGGTGGCCACCCTTGATTTTGATTTTGGAGGGTGCTCCGAGGTGGGCGGTAGTAGCTGCTGTGCGTTACCACCAGTCCGGAGACGCAATTGGTATATCTACCCTGGCATTGCCTCGAGTACGGTGTTCACATGTCCTAGCGTGCCTTCTATGAGTTTGTTTTGTACCATACCTATGGAGTGCCCTCTATGTAATCCTTCGATTTACGGAGGAGCGTACGGTACTGTATAGACTATGGAAATATATAAAATGTGTTAAGGGGGATATGGGTAACGCCTTAACGCTATTTTAATACATTTACTTTACTGTAGACATAATATAATAGAGTATTTTACTACATAGTAGATAGTTTAATGGATCCTTAGGAGATGGTAATCCCGAACATCTCTTAAGTTACTGCACTCACGTTAGACACCGGATAGGAGATGTCAAACCCCGTAAACATCTATGACGCCGTCACATGCATATTTATCGTTAATTTAACTTACGTAAGATCTTTTACTTCTAACTCGAGTGTTTTGTCTTTTCAATTCGCTCGGGTCAGCCTAAGCATTTTAGGGTTGAAGACCTTATTTCTGAAGGACGAAGACGAATATTTGTACTATTATTATTTATGATATGTATTCCACTTCAACATGTTATTCCGCTGCATTATTTATTTATTTATTCCTGTTTATGTAACTCTGATTTTTGTGTTGTAAAAAGAATAGTCAAATGTATTTATAAAATAGTTTCATGAACTGTTATTTGATTATTATATTTTATCATTCCACTGCGAGATTCTGTATTTGTTTTATTTCTTCCTCGTTTTCTTATTTACCTCTTAACAATCTGCCTTTTTGAATGATTTGAGTCAGGCATGTGTGTCTTCCTTAAACGTCCAAAAAGGTCGGTTGTTACAGTTGGTATCAGAGCTTTGGTTTAGCGATAACCTTAGCTTTGTGGGGTCTGACTCTTTAGAAATAGGGTAGTGATACCCTAGAATGAGTCGCTGAGTATGTATATATTAGAGAGTATATTTGTTAGTTTTATAAAAGGTTTTATATTGTGTTAATTTGTTCCATTTTGTATTTATAAATGTTGGTCAGTACATATGACGCTGTGGTATCGATAGGGATTCCTAAATTCTTGATAGGACAGACCGACACAATATTGTTTTGAAATATAGATGAATGAAATAATTTTTCCTATTATATATTCTGTATAAAAAATAATAAATTTTATAAATGATATATTTGGTTGTGATATATTTGTTTGTTAGATGGTGAAATTTATAAATATTGGTTGAAAATAAGATTTGTAAATAAAATAAAATAAATAGGAAAATTTAGAACTTAAGTTCCGGGATTTTGACAATTTCTTTGAAAAAGGTTTTGGAATATAATATTAGTATTATTTAGGAGTATTTTTTGATATAAATATTTCAATATAATTTGAAAGAAATGTTCTAAGGGAAATTTTGAAAAGAAATAAATTCTGTACTCCTTTCTCTGTCGCTGCAAAATAATTTCGGTGATGAGTGCATGCATCATCGACATTCATTTTCGAGTTTCAAAGTGGGAAGACTGCTGTAGTTGTTTTACTGCACAATCGTTTTGATGAATTAATCATAATTTTGAATTCCAAGTATGATTTGATATATATAAAGATATGACTATATATATTATTTTAAAATAACTAAAATGGAACCGGCATTTAGTTCCTAAATTTCTATAAATTAGAGATTTCAATTATCGTAATGAAATGGAATTTTAACTATTTAATAATTGGAACTTCTAAAATTGAAAATAAGAAAGTAAATGCTAAGTTATAAATGAAATATGTAAGAAATTTGAAACTTATAACCTGGAAACTTAAGGATATGAAAATGAGAAATGATAACTATTGAACATTAAGTTAATTAAAATAAATAAGATAAACTTGGGCCCCCTTTTATTCCATTTTAAAACACACACACACACACATATGTGTGTTTGTGTATATGTGTGTGTGTGTATAACTTACCAAAATATTAAAATTTGTAATGTTAGATAAGATATGTAATAGGATATTATACAAGTAAACTTAAGTAATGGAAAAGTTTAATGGAATTACTTTAATAAATAAGAACTTTGATATTATAGTTGTTATAAACTTATGTTATAAATTCAATGCTACAAATTAAATGTAATAGAAAAGTGGGCATTATAACTAAATGATTATAAACATAAATAAATGTTTGAAGTTAATTTTAATTTAAATAAGTGGAAATGATAAATACCATAAATATATGATTACAAAACTCAAGTTAATGATGGAAACCATTCATAATAAAATGAATACTATATTAAATTAAATGAATATAACTTCAAAAAAAATGGTGAAAGGATTCGGAAAATAGATTGAATATTATATGACATGATATAAGGAAATGAATGTAAATTAAAAAGTAAGAAATTTAAGTATGAATCTATGCACTAAAGAATATTATCATCTAAGGGAAATCAAGTATATAAATTAATTAATGTGAACTAAACTGAAATAAAATGTATGTAATACCCAAATAAGGAATTCATTAATTATCTCAAACAATTGAATGGGAAGAACCTATGTAAGTAGTTTTATCTAGATTAATGAAAATTGGTAATGTATGAATAAATGGAAAAAAAATGAATTTTGTAAGTAATAAATGGAAATAAGTACTGAATGAATGAATGTGAATTTATTTAAAAAGAAACCTATATAGTACTTTAAGAATTGATTTACATATGTTTAGAATTGTAAATAACATATGTAAAAAAATGTAAATAACATATGTAAGAAAATGTAAATAACATATGAAAGAAAAAGTAAATGACATATGTAAATAAATGGAATTAAGTACTAGATGAATGAGTGGAAGTTGAATTTTGAAAGAAATAAATGTAAATTAAAGAAATGATCATTGCATGAATGAAATTTTTTTAATAATAAATGTTGTGAAAGGAAATTTACAAGAATAAACTTAAAATAATTTTTGGAATTTGTTGTTTGTTTTGGCTTATGGGTTGTTTGGAAAAGGATACTTCTAATTGTTCAGGATGTATGAATAATCTATTGAGTATTATCCAAGACTGTTTAATTTATGGTGTACTTAATAGTTTATTTGTTATTCTACACAATTTAAAGTATCTAAACCTAAACAAAACCATTTGTTTTGGCTTAAATGGATGGATGATTGTTTTCTTTGTTGAAATGATGTTGTGCTTGTTGTTGCAAGTGATTGTTGTTATGTTGCATTGATTTGTTTTGTTAGTTAAAATAACTTAAGTATTTCTCATTAAATAATTATTAACATATTTGGATTATATAAGTGAAATACAGGTATGGAAGTAGTAGCTACTGCTTTTGGTCTCATAAAATAAGCGCTAATTGCCCAACAAATAAGCGCTAATTCCCCGACATATTTGGATTATATAGCGATATTATATTGTTTTTTCCGTTGTTGGGATATATTATTTTGAAATATATGATATATATATATATATATTATTGTCATTGATATTATTATTTCTTCTGAGCCTCTCCGTACAAAGAAGACTTTGCCGAAATTTTTTATGAATTTTGAACTTAGAAAATTTTATGAAATGTTTTTCGAACTTTTGTTGACTTGAATATAAAAGGAGTTAATTGTTATAAATTGGTATATTTTATTTAAATTATTTAATTATGTAAATTAAGTGTTTATAAATTTAATATTTTGAATAAGATACATTGATTACTTGATTCCTTCTTTTCCCTTCTTTTTCCTTTTTGGGACGGAAGGTTTTGAGTGGGGGAGAGTGTAACGACCCGTAGATTTTCGATAATTAAAATTGGTTAATTTAATTAGTTTAGTGATTTAATATTCGGAGAAAAAAATTTGTAATTTAATAATGAAATAATAACTAACACGAAACGTAACAATGTTAATTAAAGTTAATCATTATCAACTTGAATGAAATTCCAATTAATTAAAATAAGTTAAATGTTATAACTTGTTTATAAATTTAATATAAGAAAACAAATGTAAATATGAATTAATTTATGAGATAATATATAATTAATGGTAATTGAATAAAATTAGTGTTAGGAAAGTAATTATAACATTTGGTTGAAATAATAAACTTATTAATATGACTAAATGTTTATTTGGTGACAAACTATTATATGTTACCCGTTTATTTAGTCAGTTAAATTAAATTGGAAATACATTGCAATGAATGAAATTTAATATAGCGTTAAACGGATTTGAAATAATGATTGTAGAATATTAATGTAATTAGATAGAAATTAGTGTTAAATATATGCATAGAACAATGAATGATTTAATATAAAGCTTTAAAACCAAGTTGATCAAAATTATTGGAATTTAAATTATGATAATTGGATTTATTACAATTAATGTAATTAAAGATTATGTTAATTAAAGTAAGATGTAAAAGGTAAAATATTAACATAATAAAATATATAACAATGTTAACTATGTATGTAGAGAAATAATTGATTGAATAAAAAGATCGAGACCTAATTAAAAAAATTTAAATTAGTTTATAATTAATTGGATTTAATTACAGTGAAATTGAACATTGTAATTAGTGTAATAACCAACACTGAATTGTTATATAAACTTGTATCAAGTCATTGTAAATTTCTAAGTGATTAAAAATGGTGAAATTTGTTAGCTATCAAAATTGAATGAAAAAGTGGTTTAATTAGTTAATTATTAATTTATTTAATTAACGTGAAAATAGACATTTTGGCCACTGACTCGGATTTTGACGAAACCTGTTTCATCGGATCTGTAACAGTGAATTATTATAGAATTTCAAGTTTCGTAGAGATCGGTCTTGTCGTTTGATTGTAAGGTCCCGAAACGCCTAGAAATCGATTTAATTGAAATCAATTTGAAATAAGCCGATTTTAACATAACTTCTACATACAACGGAATTTGGACTTGAAACTTATTCCATTGATTTTAAAACTATCGAAAACATCTATTTTGATATATGGGATTGGCCATTTTCGTTTCAGAGGCGAAACGGGTTTTTCGGGTTGTTTATTATTCAATCAAATCTTGTCCTTTCCTTCTATTTTCAGCTCTGCCTATAAATAGCTCGTCATATACCCTAGATTATTCCTTATTTTTGATTTTGGTACGTACAACTCCATCTATCTGCTTTCTATTCCTTTCAATGGTTGCAAACCCTAATTCCTTACAAATTCAAAAATCAAAACCAAATCAAACTCCTCCAAACTATATCGAATTATATAACGTTTTGAAGCTCTCGATGAGCGCAACCTGAATCTGAAATTCATTTTTTGATTCAAATCATCTATTGATGTTCATTGATTGATTTGGATGATGATTGTGATGTATGTATGCACTGAGTATGCAGGATGAAGCAAACTGCAAAAAAGAATCCATTACGTGCATACCGGAGAGGGTTGTGTGCAAACTTGTATAAACAATGAAAGTGCTGACTCTGCAATATATACTGGGTTGCCTGAGCAGAAAATAGAATGCTGGTAGTCAGATCCTGACGATGGCGAATGCGGAACCAATTATATGACTGGGCAAGGTAGGGAACAATAAGACAAGCCAACAACAGATGATGAATGGAGAGACGAGCATGTTGGATCAATGATTGAGCAGAAAAGATGCAAGAAGAGATTGCTGCAAGTCGGACAACATAGGGTGCTTACTGAAGTGATGTCCTGATGCTACAATTGTCGAGGTTGCATGGAGTGCCTACTTTCTGATGATTTCCTAACCAAGATCGGGTGTTGGAATGGATATGCTCATCTTTTTTATGATGATGGTAAGTATTTTTATCACGTGTTTGTAGTAAATACTAAAATAATTCAGATTATCTGATATATGAATATAAACGAAACAAGACGGCTTTAAAAAAAATACCAGTTTGGTAATAGTATGCACTTATCTTTATAATTACTCCATTATAAGTACCTACATTGTATAGTATAGATTTGAAATGTTTACATGGTCTATATAATGGTTGTCTTATCTAAATTCTTTGTCATAAGCTTACTGTGATATATAAGTGTACAAATTAATATTACATTTTAGCATAAATATGTTAGTATGCATAAACATGCTAGTATATTTGTTAAAAAAGATATGATTAACTATGGTTGTGTCGTCATGAATATATAAAGTGATAACCAATCATTTTGTTTTCATTTCTATTGCACATTGTCTATTAGGATAGTATGTAGTGCATGATTCTAAAGTTTTACTCTTTTTTTTTATATAGTTGGATTGAAGTCTTTATGGAAGTCTAATGCCATGATAGATTAGGTAATATTATCCATGTTTTAGTTGGTCGAGCTGGTGAGCCAGATACAAATTTGAAGGATCTCAATTTATGGTTTGAGAAATTCTTTTGATTACTTATCAAGGCATATTGTGCACTCCATTAATGTAGCAAATATTTTTGTGGCTATTTTACATTTAAATAGTGCATCCCTTGCCTATCATATACTAATGAGATCGCCTTTATAATATATAATTCTGAATGACTAAAGTATGTCTCTATGGTTACATGAGGTGGAATATCAGTGATATATATAATTGATTTTCAACATTCTTCTCTATTTAGATATTTTTATACCACGTTACTAATCCGCAAGAAACATTACACCAACTCTTATCAACATATCCATAAAATTTAAACAAAAATAGAATAAAAAATTTGCTAGACAATCGATGTAAAGAAACTTTAGCTAATTACATTTCTACTAAGTAAAATAGGAAACGTTCAAAAAGTAAACTTGGTAAGTGGATTAGTTCTTTTGCTTTCTTATCCTTATATATGATGTTGCTTTGAATATTCACTTTGTTTTACCTGAACAAAAGTACAAAGAGTAAGTGTTATTAGTAGCCCTTTTAAGGGAAAAAACTATATTTGCTCGATTTTCTACCAATATACACTATGCGATTTTCAATTTAAATATCATCCTAAATATAACCATGAATTTGTTTAATTGTGTCTATTTTGTACAGCTAGTTTGTTTAAAGCTGCATTTGGCATGGGTAAGCCTAATTTCAGCTTAAATATAACCATGATTTTTCTAATTTCAAATTGGACACAAACCCAAAACTTTTCTTTCCTAAATGAACTAATTGGGTAACTTAATTAGCTCGATGAATTAATTCTCAATTGGGGTAGACTTAATTTACTGGCGGATTAATTCTCATTTCCAAGTTGTCCACTTGAATTCTCATTTGTTGTCACCTTCATTTGTTCAATGAAATCCATGTTAGCTTTAATTTGTTGAAACAATTCTAATTCACCGAATGATTTGCTTGGTTATTTAGTTATCATTACGGTTAATTTTGTTACCCTCCTTTTGTTTCTTTGGTAACCATACTAGAAAATCTATCACTTTTAAAGACAATATCATTTTAAAAGACGGTTTCATTATTTTCACTGAAGAAGTACCTTTCCTTTAGAAGCAATAACATGCTTCCATATTCAGTATATTTTAAAAGAACAAATACAAGGTGATTTCAATATAGCTTTTACAAATATCAATCCAAATATTCCAATTTAACTTTAAAATACACAATTATTTCAACTAATACATTTTTGAATCTTAATGAATATAAATAGTTATAATTTTAGATACCATTCAAAATCTAAAGAAAAAATAAGTCTACTTGATTTTCTTTTATTTAAAATTGTTTTTGTGATGAATTTAATTTTGGTTGACTATGTAAGAAACCAAGATCATGGTGAATAATGTTCAAAAAAGTATGAGAAGGAAGATGTTATGAGATTGTTAGGGAGAAGAAGGTAAGATAAGTAAGGGAAGAAATGTATAAATATGGGGAAGTAAGGTAATACACAGGATAGGAATTATCTTACCAAAAGAATAAAGGGTGCAAAAAAACGAATTAATACAATCTCCCTATAATTAAATAGATTTATATTGACTGTTATTTGTGGCTATTAATGATTTGTTATGACTTTTATTATCTATTTGAATAGTAAAAAACGGGAGTAATCTTCTCGAACATCCAAGATTTTTTAGATCATGAACCATCAATCCTAACGGGTATGCCCCACAACTAGAAGAAACTCAAAATAATTTGACATATAAATTGATTTAGTTTAAGCTTTGCTTCGTTTAAATGAATTTTTAAGTATTTATTGATTTTGTGATTGTTGAAGTAGACTATGTACATTTGAGTTGATCCATAAAATTTATTATAGTAGCTTCCATTCAGGTTCATATACTAATCATGTTGAGGTAAGTTATTGGTCTATCATAATTACCATTTTTAAATCTTTGTTCTTCTTAAATGTGTACTTTAGTTTTATATCTTTAAAACCCGGTAGCATCATTTTGGAAAGAGTGACACAACCATAAATAACTGCAATTAAAAAAAAGGTGATATTCAAGGATTATTATTGTACATATGCATGTCTTCATAACTTGAACTATTAGCTTAACCATTCCTACATGTTGAATTCTAGAATTTTTGTCATAATAACAAAGAATATAATGCATGTCAAAGAATGGTTTGAGGCCCACTTAAATTCTACTATAATTATAAGATATGCCTTCCTTTTTTCTTGATAGAAGCAAGGACAATATGCTATTTGTTTGAATTGTTTGAAATTTTTTTCACCTGATATAGTTGGTGCACATCTTTAAAAGTTATATTGTACTATTTGAATATTAATTCATAGAATGTTCATTTAAAATGGATAATCTATTGAGACAATTACTTATCATTCGATTAGATTATTTCTTAAACCAAGTTCATAATTTTCGTGACTTTGTTTTGTTATCATTTATATGAAGAAATGGATCCCTGCTAGCAAGGAACAATTTGACATCAATGATCAACATGGTAACGTACATGAAAGAGTTTTTTATAGTTATGAAATGTCTAAGAGCACAAAGAAACCACAATTATTTTCATGTAATGATTTAATTGCTCTGCATTTAAGATTTTATAACCAATTCAAATCTCTATATTATGTTCATTTTCTTAACTTTTGCCTTAGCCATTCTACTTTTGATATTCAATTTTTTATGCGGCTTATGCAGAATTTCATTATCTTCAGAGAAGCGGCTAAATCAATTGAAGAGATCTTTTCCTTTTAATTATTATATTCATGAATAAAATGAACTCACTTAGATTAAAAAAACCATTTTCTCCCCAATCAAGTTTTAACGATTGTAAGTAAGTATAATACATCACTTAATTTTATATCATTACCTGTTTCTTTCTAGATTTTACAAGCACATTCAACTGGCTATTGTGATGTGATATATGGGGAAATAGGTTAGCTTTATGTAATTGCAAGGATATAGTATAATACTTCCTCCTCCTTTGTTTTGAAATTTTTTTCTTATAACAAAGCTTATTTATTTAATTATATGAGAAAGTGTGTGATGACCCGTAAAATTTTATTGGTTTTAATATTTAATTGGCATATTTTTTGTGAAATTTTAAATAATAAATTTTTGAATTGAAAATTTAATATTTGGAATACGTCTACTTCAACATAACAATTAGTAAATTTTCATCTGAAAATATGAAAGTTTATTTACTTATGCAATTATATTTAAATTTAAATCAGTTAATATTTAATGATAATCCGTTCATCTTATTTTTGACAAATTAGCAGCATTTCCGGCACCGATTATCGACTTTTGATTGGATGATCGTATCGTAGATATCTGTGTACTGTTTTGATCGTCTCGTCGTGTCGATTTCCGTAGCATATTCATTTTGTGTTTCGACGTTCGATACATTGTGGAATCGATATAAAAGGGAACCACGTCGGTACCCCATTTTTTACCTTTTGGTTTTCTTGCCCATTCGTTTGCTTCCTGAGATAACAAATGGTCACTAGCTCTTTGGAATTCCCAAGGATAACCCGAATTTTAGCATTTTCAAGAAATTTAATAATTTGACCTTTGTTATTCCCAACCTTTAATTTATTGATTGTTTCGTTTCATTCATTTTGGTTCCTATGCCTTCCCCGTCATTTTATTTCTCTATTTCCAGTCCGTAGATTTTATATTTTAGAGTTTTCTACCTGCTCATCCTTGAAGCTATGGCCGAAGCTTCTTCCTCACAGCTACTACACCCTATTCCACATCAAACTTCCCAATCGCCTTAACTCGAGAACCAAATCCTCCTTGTTCTGCGCCGTGCCACGTGCTTCCTCTTCCTCTCCTTCTGCCTCACTTTCCTCAGTTTGACGCATAGCAGCCGCGTCCTTTGGCCTTCATCATGGCAGCCTCTCTTCGTATGTGTATTGTTGGTACAAGGTATATATGCATATATATATATATTGGCCTCTATATATATATATACAGTTTTACGTATTGCTTTATATATATATATATATATATATATATATTGTTTTCAAATATGATATGGTTTAAGTATCAAATACATACAAATCTAGTTACGTGTATAATAATATTTTTGATAAGCAGTGGGAGTATTTCGTTTCTTTTGGTTTGTATATTATATAAATATGTATAAATATTATAGAATTTTGTTTCAGTCATTTATATGTTGTGCATCTTATATTTTCCTATTGAGGTATTGATATATATATATATATATATATATATATATATATATGTGTGTGTGTGTGTGTGTGTGTGTGTGTGTTCTATATAAAAGTTTATATGTTTAGTACATTATATATTATATTTATACGTGTATAATAAAGTTCATATATATTGTTGTGAAAAAAATTATTTATAAACTTCTTTGGTTCTCTTCCGGTTTTAAATGCAAAGATCACATCTTCTCCTCTACTTTCTATGTATATATATTTAGTTGCATTCATATTTTCTTTTGCTAGGTTTCAAGCTTGCATGTATATTTTGGGTTATGGCACTTGGTGTATAGTTTTGTTGTGTGTGTGTGTTTATATATATATATATATATATATATATATATATATATATATATATATATTACTTTGCACATTTATTTTGAAGCATACATATGTGAAGATAATTTGCATATAGGTTATATATATATATAAATAAATATTTGACTACTGTATATATTGTTTTATAGTAAAAGGGGCGGTTCGTATATATATTGTCGATGTCCTATTTTATAGTGTATATAATAATATATATTGTTTATTTGTTTATATAAGTTATGTTAATGACTGGATGTCTTATCTGTTGGGTGTTCATACATGCTATGCAGATTCATTTGATTGTTTAAAGTTTAGATATAGAGTTTATTAAAATATTGCATAGTTTATATATATTTCTGTAGCCTGCACATATGTGTATATAGTCCACACTACATACACACACACACACACACACACACACACACACATATATATATATATATATTAGTCTGCACACATTTTTTGATTACCTATTTTGTTTTGCTTTATGATCTGCATCTATATACATGATTCGACTGCACATGTATTTGTTTATATATTTTATATGCAAGTCTATGTATAAAGTGTTATATATATATATATATATATATATAATTGTTTAATGTATATAAGTTATATAAGTGGTTGTATATATATAGTTATATAATTTTGATATATCTATATATATATATCAGTTTGATTTTTTGAAGATAAAGAAGGGGTTTAATTGACGTTATATTTATGTATATAGATTTTAAATATGTATTTTGATTAAATATTGGTTTTAGGGAAATTTACAATAATATATATATATATATATATATATATATATATTGGCTATTCCTATCAAATTGCTCTAATTGTTTCATCGGTTCCTTATCTATCAGCTTTATTCGTAGATTCGTGCCAATCTGCCTTTGGTTTGGAAGTTGTGCTTGCATTTCGTAATTCAATTTCATTGTCTGTCTCTAGGCTCAAAAGGTGAGCCATCACTCACGATTAATGTTCTTATATTTATTAAATTTGATTTCAATTGAAACGACAATTGAAATATGTTGCTGTTAGTTATTTACGTTGCTATAAATATGCTATTTGTTCACCTGTGACATCTGACTCCATTATCTGCTATTTATATTGATGATATATGCATGTTGAATTGTTATCATATATGTTATCACCTTGAAAGTTCCCGGTTAGTATAGAATTCCTTATGAGTTGAAATGATACATACCCAAATGATCTGTAGAATATGAGAAAATCATTATGGTTGAAATGATAAACCCATGCGATTTTCATTTGAATTGAATTTGGGATTGCGGGTTGAAATGATATATATCTGTATAAATTTAAATTGCGGATTGAAATAATAAATATCTATATCACTTGACCATAGGATAGAAAATTATATACAGACACCATTGGTCTATAAATAAATATTTTGAAATGATTTCTATGGTTTTGAAAAGAAATATATTGTAACGACCCGTATTTTTACGGATCGAAAGATTGTTAAACCGTTGCCTTTAAGTCGTTGATGTTGTTAAGTCGTGTGGAGCTTAGGTCGTATGAGAGTTAGGTTGAGTGGAGCGACCTATAGATGTAACGGCTTAAGTACGTTGAGCGACTTAAGAGTTAAGTCGTATAGGATTTAGGTCGTGTGGAAGTTAGGTCGATTGAGCGACCTAAGGGGTGAGCGACCTAAGGAAGAAGAGCGACTTAAAAACAGTACGACCCAGTAGTTAGCGAGTTAGTGGATTAAGCGACTTAAATATAGTAAGTGACCTGAGTATAGTGAGCGACTTAAGGTTTAGGCGACCTAAGGGGATAGGTCGTTAGGTGCTTAGGTCGTGGGTCGTTTGGAACGACTTAAGGAGGATGGCGACCTTGAGGTTAGCACTGTGTTGAGATAGGTCGTGGGAGTCTTAAGTCGTTGGGTCGGCTAGGTGATAATTCGTAGACGAGATAAGGCTTAACTCGTGTGGTCCTGTGCATAGTTAAGTCGTGTGTGTGTTAGGTCGTAGGACCTGTTAACTCGTAAGTCGTAAGGACTTGGGCTTAGTGTTAAGTCATTAGGTCGCGTGAAGGCGTACTCGTTAAGTCGTTGTTGTGTTAGGTCGGTTGTGCCGCATGTTTGTTGGTCTTGTGTCTTAGTTAGGTCGTGGGACGACCTATGTTAGGTCGTAAGTCGACCAGGCGACTTAGGAAAGGATGCGGCTGTGTTAGAGTGTTAGGTCGCATATAGGGTTAAGTCGTTAGGTCGCGCGTGTGTTTTAGGTCGTTGGGTTTGTTAAGTCGCTAAGCCGCGTGAATTCTTTAACCAGATAGGTCGTAAGCTGTTAGGTCGGCAGCTATGCTAAGTCGTAGGTCGGGGATTTTAGGTCGTGGATGACTCATGGGGGCGGCGACCTAAGGATTTCCAGCCTATTAATAGAGGGGTTTGGTTCACTTTTTGGCACCGGATTTTGAAGCGACGAAGTGCTGCCATTTTGAGAGCTCGACTACAACACTTCTTCACTCCTTTTCTCCACTCTAATCTAGTGATTCCTTCCATCTAAATTGAAGATCAAATCGAAGATCCAAGAGCCAAAGTTGAAGATCTCCATCCATCGAAGAGAGATTTCATCGTTTGAAGCGGAGCTTTGGAGGATCAAGCTTGATTCTTTGCTGTCCAGATCTGGAGTTGGTTGTTTTTGAGGTGTTTAGGTGATTCGGTGAGTGGTGGTTATCTCTCACACAGACCCAAAGGAGTATATTGGATCGGTGGTTTGTTTATGTGCTAAAGAGAGTGATTTCGTACATTTTTCTTAAATCTGCATGTAGATCTATTGCTTATGATGATTTGACATCTATTTTACTACATGTTCACTTATGCAAGTTCATTCATCAAGTTGTAGAGATATTGTTCATAATTCATGTTTGTTAGAATGCATGTTAGATTTGGACTCTTTATTTACGAAATTGCCATTATTGTGTAATTGTTTATTTAGATCTTATTTGAATGATTGATTACTTGGATTAATGTTTGATTTGATTGATTAGTTGATTGATAACTTGATTTGGACAAGTTGGTCGAAGATGATTCAAAAGCTAAGTGGAAGGGCTCTTGAATAAGGAAAGCTGCTTGTGGCATATGAAGCGGATGTTGAAGCTCATATGGATAGATTTGATGATGATGTTGGGATGGGACTTTGCCATGATGCGATGGGGCAAATCTTGATATTGAGATGGGACTTTGCTATGATGCGATGAAGCAAAGCATGATGTGAGAAAGCCTTGGTTTAATCCAGACGGGATCATCGTAAGCATGTTGATAACTCGGTGATGTGGTCCGGGTTTGTGGATAATGGTTAGCTTGAGAGGCGCTCGAGCTAGTATGGGAATAGTCGTCGAGGAGGATGACTAGAAGGCTGAGATTTCATCGTTGTTGAAGGTTCTAGCATGTTCAAAGCAAGAGTACGTTGGGACGGGTCACGATGACGTTCCAAGCACGAGTCACGATGACGTGCTAGTACTCTGGGCAGATGCGATAGTCCTAGACACGGGTCACGACGACGTGCGGAGCTATGTCTAGAACCGGGGTTACCATTAGCCCTTGGCAGGCGGTCATTCAACTAACGGTCAAATCAAGGCAATGATAACAGTGATAGCCCGAGTCATGGATGTTAGGATGTTTGGTTGTCTTGTCGCTTGGGCCAAGAGAGATGTTTTCAGAGTGCTTATCCGATATTGGTTTAGGCCTTGGGGGTTTGTACTTGGAAAACATCGACCTTGACTCGAGTGATAATTGCTTTTCTTTGAATGTCTGAATTGCCATGTTTACTTCTGCTTAGTGTGTCTAGGGCTATCACTGTAGAAAGAGGTGGAGTGGGATGGTTGGGTTCCTATTCCTTTTACCCTTTATGCTCTTTTGGTATGTTTGATAGTTGATTTACTGCTCACTAAGACTTTTGTCTGACTCAAGGTTTTATGTTTAACTCTTATTACCTTGGGCTATTCATCCATGTTGGGATGGGCAGACTAGGTAGCAGGTGACAGGTGCTGTTCCTATTGGCCAACGCTGTTGATGACGAAGACAAGCTGGAGGCTTTTACATATTGTTTTCTTACTATATGTACTGGGTGTTCCGCTGTTTGTATATTCTCTGAGTGATATGTAGTGAGGCTTAATGTATTGACTTTGCTGATTGTTGTATCAAACTATGTATATTTTCTATTGTATTTTGTCCATGCGCTGTGAGTAATACGATAGAGTTTATTGTTTTTACCTTACCCTGATGATCGTCCATGGCAGCCTGGCACACTTTTCAGCGCATTATTTCCTTGTTCAGTGCAGGAGTCATGGACAGTCGTCACATTTGGTATCAGAGCTTTGGTTAATCGATTTTAGCCAACGCTCGCTGACGTAACTACGTATGAGAGACGTAATTGTATTTTGATGGATGATTACTATATATAATATAGTAGCTTAGAAGGATTTGAACTCCTTATGTAGTTGTTTCTCAAGGTGTTCTAATCATTCTTTTTATAGATATAAAGGATGAGTCGAAGAGAGAGACAAGCTGCTAGGGGAGGCCGTGCTGCTGAAGAGGCTGCTGATGCTGATTATGCTGCTATGTTTGAGGCCATGATGACTTCGATCATGAGAAGGATACCAACCTCGGGGTCATCAGTAGATGTTGGAGTTCAAGTTCAAGCTCCAAGACCAGTGGATTTTGCTAAGCTATGTAAAGACTATACTGCTCTTGAAGGAAAGGTTTTCTTGGGAACAGAATCAACCATTGAAGTTCAGAGATGGATAGATGCTTGTAAAAGGATTTTTGGTGATTTGGGAATTGAGGATGCAACTAAGAGGAAGCTTGCATCAAGACAGCTTCAGGGAAGAGCTTCTGATTGGTGGAACTCTATCACTATTGATACTCCGGAGGAAGAGATCACTTGGGAGCAATTCCAAGCTAGATTTGAAGCTAAGTTCATTTCTACAGCTCAGAAATCTGTTTTGTTTAAGAAGTTTGTGGAACTCAAGCAAGGTGGAAGATCAGTTCTTGAGTATGTTTCTGAGTTTGAAGCTTTGTCCAAGTATGCCAGATCATATATTGAATCTCCCTACTAGAAGAACGAGAAGTTTGTGACAGGCTTGGACACTTATCTTGGGAGGCAGTTAGTGGATCATTTGGACGATCCATTTGAGAAGCTTGTGGAGAAAGCTCTCAGGCATGAGAATCGGTTTCCTAAGGAAGGATCTGTTGTTGCTGTGGCCAAGGAGCAAGGTGGAAACAAGAAGAGAAAGCAGCAGCAGCAGAAGGGTAAGGATGGCCAGAAGAAGCCGAAGGGCGAAGTGGTCTGCTACAATTGTCGGCAGAAGGGTCATCTCTCCAGGGATTGCAAGAATCCGAAGGTGCCGGTGAAGTGCCACAACTGTGACAAGCTGGGGCATATTAAGAGGAATTGTCCGGAACCGAGGAAGGATAAGCAGATTGTGCAAGCTTATGCTTTGGGGGCTATGCCATCGTCTTCGAAAGCTCCTACTGCAGATGAGAAAGGGAAGAGCGTGGTGGTTCAAGGTACTCTTTCCATTTGTGGTGTTCCAGTTCGAGTGTTATTTGATACTGGGGCGTCGCATTCCTTTGTTTGTAATGAACTTGTAGGCCGGTTGGGTTTGGAACCGGATATTGTTGATAGACCATTGGTTGTGACTAATCCAGTTGGGCGTTCGTCTTGTTTGTTTATGGTATGCCGTGTTCTAGTTGTATCGAGTCATGATTGCTCTTTTGTTTGTGATTGTTTTGTTCTGAACTTTGCGGGGTTCGGAATTATTTTGGGTATGGACTGGCTTAGGAAGTATGCGGCAAGGATTGATTGTGAGAGGCTGGAGGTGACAGTCGAGAATGTGGAGAGGCGAAAGGTTGTGATACGATGTAAGCATGAGGAAGGCGTCTTCATGAGCTTCATGTATTCGCTGGTTGTTCCACGGGATGGACTGTCATCGGTGCCTATTGTGAATGGTTTTAAGGATGTCTTTGACGAGGTCAAAGGGTTACCGCCGCATAGGGAGATCGAGTTTCGTATCGATCCAGTTGAGGGAGTCAGACCTGTTGTGATGCCTCTTAGGCGAATGGTGCCTAGGGAACAGCAAGAGTTGAAGGTGCAAGTTGATGACCTTTTGCAGAAAGGATTCATTCGGCGTAGTGTGTCCGAATGGGGTGCACCAGTTGTGTTTGCAACCAAAGCGGATGGATCATTGAGGTTGTGTGTGGATTATCGTGAGCTGAATAAAGTGACTAAGAAGAACAAGTATCCATTGCCGAGAATAGATGACTTGTTTGATCAGCTTCACGAAGCTAAGGTGTTTTCTCAAATGGATTTGGCAACGGAATTTCACCAGTTGAGAGTGGCAAAGGATAGTGTTCCGAAGACTGCTTTTAGGACACCATCCGGTTTCTATGAGTGGCTGGTAATGCCGTTTGGACTGACCAATGTACCAGCATATTTTGTGGATCTTATGAATAGAGTGTTCAGAGATCAGTTGAACAAGTTTGTACTTGTGTTTGTAGATGATATTTTGATTTATTCCAGAACTGAAGAGGAACACAAGACACACTTGCGGATTGTTTTGGAAATCTTGCGGAAACATCAACTGAAGGCTAAGTTTTCGAAGTGTCACTTCTGGAGGAGTGAAGTGAGGTTCTTAGGCCATGTTATCTCTGGAAATGGAATAGCGGTTGATCCCGCCAAGGTGGCAGCGATCCAGGATTGGGTTAGACCTAAGAATGCATCTGAGGTGAGAAGTTTTCTTGGATTAGCAGGATATTATCGTCGGTTTATCAAAGACTTTTCCAAGATAGCTGCACCATTAACAGGATTGACGAAAAAGAACCAAGTGTTCAGATGGGATGATAAGAGTGAGCAAGCTTTCGGAATCCTAAAAGAGCGACTGACAAGTGCTCCTGTTTTAACTATTCCATGTGGAAATGGTGAGATGGTAGTTTATACCGATGCATGTGGTACTGGACTTGGAGCAGTGCTAATGCAGAAGGATAAAGTTGTTGCGTATGCAAGTCGACAACTGAAGCCGCATGAAAGGAATTATCCGACTCATGATTTGGAGTTAGCGGCGATTGTATTTGCTCTGAAGATGTGGAGACATTACCTATTGGGAGTTCGATTTGAGTTGTTTACAGATCATAAGTCGTTGAAGTATCTGTTCTCCCAAAAGGATTTGAATCTGCGGCAGCAACGATGGCTAGAGTTTTTAGCATCATATGATTTTGGTATAGCCTATACTCCGGGAAAAGGCAACGCAGTGGCTGATGCGTTGATTCGAAGGCATGCAGGATTGGGAGCCATCTTTTCCGAATGGAAGAGTCTCGAGTATTTGGCTGGATTTGACTTCAGGTCTAGGTGTGAATTGGAACTTGAGATGTTGGCAAACTTATCGATAAGACCTACTCTAGTGGAAAGAATTGGCGAGAGCCAAAAGCAAGACGATAAGCTTGTCAAGATTATCCGGGATTTGGAATCTAGATCAGACCCAGAGAAGGATAAAGATTCGAAGTCGATCGAGAAGGTTGGCTTCGGAAGCAAGGACGACTAGTTGTTCCCGATATAGATGGATTGAGAGATGAAGTTCTTAAGGAAAGTCATCACTCGAAGTTGACAATTCATCCAGGTGGAAATAAGATGTATCGGGATATGAAGAGAACCTATTACTGGGAAGGTATGAAGAAGGATGTTGGAAATTTTATTTCCAAGTGCATGAACTGCTAGTTGGTAAAAGCTGAACAGAAGAAGCCAAGTGGATTGCTTCAACCGTTAGAAGTTCCTACATGGAAGTGGGAGCAAATATCAATGGATTTTATCGATGGTCTACCTAGAACCAGAGCAGGAAATGAAGGGATTTGGGTCATCGTAGATCGTTTGACTAAGAGTGAAAGATTCATCCCTGTTCGATCATCTAGGACTGCATCGAAATTGGCTGAGTTGAATGTTAAGTGGATAGTTCGATTCCATGGTATTCCGAAGAGTATAGTGAGTGATCGAGACCCGTTGTTCACCAGTGGATTTTGGAAGAGCTTCCAAGAAGTTTTGGGAACCGAGCTGTGTTTGAGTACAGCTTATCACCCCCAAACGGATGGTCAGACCGAGAGAGTCAACCGATTTTTGGAAGATCTACTCAGAGCATGTGTTTTGGATTTCGGAGGATCATGGGAAGATCATCTTCATTTGGTGGAATTTGCGTATAATAACAGTTATCAGACAAGTATTGGTATGGCACCATATGAGGCATTGTATGGAAGACCGTGTAACTCCCCGACATGTTGGTTGGAAACTGGAGAAAAATTGATACTTGGGCCAGAAATGATTCGTCAGACTTCGGATTGTATAGAGACCATTCGGCGACGAATGAAGGCAGCCCAAGACCGTTAGAAAAGTTATACCGATAAGCGTCGTAAGGATTTGGAATTCGACGTAGGAGATATGGTTTTTTGTGAAGATTTCTCCTCTGATGAATGTTATTAGATTCGGGAAGAAAGGAAAGTTTACTCCGAGATTTGTTGGACCATTCCCGATTATCGAGCGAATTGGAAAGCTCGCGTATAAATTGGAGTTACCGGAAAAGATGTCTGGTGTGCACAATGTTTTTCATATATCGTATCTACGGAAGTATGTGCATGACTCAAGTACAGTGGTTTCTGCTGATAGCTGTGAAGATTTAGAGGTTGATCCAGTTGTTACGAGACCTCGTAAGCCGCTTCGTGTTGTTGAAACCAACACAAAACAGCTTAGGAGGAAGACGATTACGTTGCTCAAGGTACAATGGAGTGATGATGTTAACGACTGTACATGGGAGGAGGAAGAGAGGATGAAAGCAGCTCATCCTGAACTCTTCGAGGTATGGCCCTAAGGTGTCGTTGCATCTCATGAATTTGTAACTTGTTCTAGTCTTAGAATTCTGCATGCTAGGGTAGAAATTGGATGCATGGTTTGTTGATTACTATGGATGGTAGGCATGCAGAATAGTTTTGATTGCTCTTGTTTGTTTGGAATTTCGGGGACGAAATTCCTAAGGGGGAGAGGCTGCTTGTGGCATATGAAGCGGATGTTGAAGCTCATATGGATAGATTTGATGATGATGTTGAGATGGGACTTTGCCATGATGCGATGAGGCAAACCTTGATATTGAGATGGGACTTTGCTATGATGCGATGAAGCAAAGCATGATGTGAGAAAGCCTTGGTTTAATCCAGACGGGATCATCCCAAGCATGTTGATAACTCGGTGATGTGGTCCGGGTTTGTGGATAATGGTTAGCTTGAGAGGCGCTCGAGCTAGTATGGGAATAGTCGTCGAGGAGGATGACTAGAAGGCTGAGATTTCATCATTGTTGAAGGTTCTAGCATGCTCAAAGCAAGAGTACGTTGGGACGGGTCACGATGACGTTCCAAGCATGGGTCACGATGACGTGCTAGTACTCTGGGCAGATGCGATAGTCCTAGGCACGGGTCACGACGACGTGCGGAGCTATGTCTAGAACCGGGGTTACCATTAGCCCTTGGCAGGCGGTCATTCAACTAACGGTCAAATCAAGGCAATGATAACAGTGATAGCCCGAGTCATGGATGTTAGGATGTTTGGTTGTCTTGTCGCTTGGGCCAAGAGAGATGTTTTCAGAGTGCTTATCCGATCTTGGTTTAGGCCTTGGGGGTTTGTACTTGGAAAACATCGACCTTGACTCGAGTGATAATTGCTTTTCTTTGAATGTCTGAATTGCTATGTTTACTTCTGCTTAGTGTGTCTAGGGCTATCACTGTAGAAAGAGGTAGAGTGGGATGGTTGGGTTCCTATTCCTTTTACCCTTTATGCTCTTTTGGTATGTTTGATAGTTGATTTACTGCTCACTAAGACTTTTGTCTGACTCAAGGTTTTATGTTTAACTCTTATTACCTTGGGTTGTTCATCCATGTTGGGATGGGCAGACTAGGTAGCAGGTGACAGGTGTTGTTCCTATTGGCCAACGCTGTTGATGACGAAGACGAGCCGGAGGCTTTTACATATTGTTTTCTTACTATATGTACTGGGTGTTCCGCTGTTTGTATATTCTCTGAGTGATATGTAGTGAGGCTTGATGTATTGACTTTGCTGATTGTTGTATCAAACTATTAGAGTTTATATGATGAGATTCTGTTATATGGAGCTTCACTATGTATATTTTCTATTGTATTTTGTCCATGCGCTGTGAGTAATACGATAGAGTTTATTGTTTTTACCTTACCCTGATGATCGTCCATGGCGGCCTGGCACACTTTTCAGCGCATTATTTCCTTGTTCAGTGCAGGAGTCATGGACGGTCGTCACATATATGGTTTAATAAATATTGATTTCAAGATATTATATACAAATGTATTTTATAAAGTTTAAATTCTTGATTTTAAATTTATATGTTTTGAAAATCTGAAGATTATAAGTTGGTTTTGAAATTTTAAATTTTAAGAATTTTGTTTATTAAAATCGATTTGGAACTTATTGAAATTAAGGTTTTAAGATATGATTTATTACTTGATTTCGATTTAAAGTGATTTCAATGGATATTTCAAGCTAGAGTTTTATTTAAAAGATATTGAATTTATTTAGTAAATACTTCAAAACTAAGTAATAGTAAATTGAATTAAGATATATATAAAATTATCAAATTTAGTTTTGAAATTAAGAAATATTCAAATCTTTGAACTATATTGAGATTGAAATGGTTTATATGAGGTTCAAATCTGTATTTAAAATCAGTATAATTTGAAATAGTTTATCGAGAACTGAATTGAGTTGAAATTTATAAATTTAGATTTGATTTAAATTGAATTTTGGGATTCAAGTTGATTTGGATCAATTTGTGAAGTTTGAGGAAATTATTTTACTATATAAAGTAATTTTAAATTATATTTAAAACTATTTTATATTTTACTTTATAAATTATTTTAATATAAACTATTTTGATATAAATCATTTTTAATATAAACTATTTTAATATAAATTATTTTAATATAAACTATTTTAATATAAACTGCTTACTTTATAAACTGCTTTATTATATATATTCCTTTAATATCTAAACTGTTTAAGTGGTAGAAGTTATGGTTTCAAAGATATGAATTTCAAAGTACTATGTTTTGAAAGTATTATGATTTTGAAGTGTTTTGGTTTCAAAAGTGTTACAACTTTGAAAGTGCTATGATTTTGGAAATGGACATATGTGAAATGGAAATGATATTGTATTTGGTTTCGAAATGGAAATAATATCGTATTGATATGATTTTGAAATGGCAATGCTATTTTGGTTTTAAAATATAAACTATTTTGAAATGACCGCGGTGTTATAATAACGTTCGGTTGTTAAAGAGACCGGGATCGGAAGTTGTCATACTCTCTGCCAACTTCGAAAACCACTTTAACAACTGTGTATGCGGTGGAGATTCCAGAATGAAGTAGGATGGTTGCGACGATCCTATTGAGGTATATACGTGGACCCGACTCCCATGAGTTGGTATAAGGTGGCTAAAACAGGAGCAATTGACGAGTCAATGAGGTAGCTCCTCTGATCGGACGCACTCCTTTGTATGCTATTCTATTACTTTGTGATTGATTTGGTTTCACACCTTTGATTTTTGATTTTGGGAGTGTGGCTCGAGGTGGGCGGTAGTGGCTGCTATGCGTTACCACCAGCCCGGAAGTGTAATTGGTAAACCTACCATGGCATTGCCTAGTTGTGCCATGTCACCTACCTTAGCGTGCCTTGTATGAGTTTGATTTGTATCGTACCTATAGAGTATCCTCTGGTAGCCTCCCGATCTGGATGTATTACGGTATTGTATAAAATATTTGTGTTAAGGTGGAAAAAGTAAAGCCTTAATGACATTTTTAAATAGTATACTTTGCTTTAGACATTATTATAACAGCGTATATTACTATAGTAGATAGTTTAACGGATCCTTAGAGGATGGTTATCCCAAACATCCTTTGAGTTACTTGTATTTCAGTTGTTATTTCACTTGAACTAGATTTATTGATATATGAATGTTAACCCTGACTCGAGCGTTTTGTGTTTTGCTTTACTCTCGGGTCAGACTGAGTGATACAGCTTTTGAGACTCACCTTTGGAGTTAGAGCTTCGTTTGGAGATCCATCGACATCTTTTCAACTTGCAGTTATTCAGTTGATTCCAGTGATGTATTCTGATCTTGTATTTGACTATTGTATTTGAAACTTCTATTGTATCTTATTTAACTCTGATATATATATAGTAGCTTCATGAACAACTATTCGTTTTGTTTCCGCTGCATATTGTATGTTACTCTGTGCCTATGATTTTGTTATTTATTTATTTACTATGTATGCTGATTTTTGCCAAATATAAATTAACAATCTAATATTTTGAGCAACTCAAATCCGGCATGTGTGTGTCTCTCTATGCACTTGGAGGGTGCAGCGTGATAGGGGGTTCTTGCATTTGGCTTGGTAGCGAACGGATGACTCTTACTCCTACATGTCCATGCGGGGGTTGGTGCAGTTGAGAGGCTAGCCGTAAAGGCAGAACATAGGTACCCATGTATGCTACGATGGCGTTACCCCACTAACAGTTCATCTGTTACATGTGGTATCAGAGCTTTGATTTTGGGTAAAACTCGACATATAACGTAAATTGTAAAGATCCTATTTTGAGTCAAATTTAATTTAGTAATTAATATAAATTTTTGGGATTAAATTATGAATTAATTTGATTTTTTGCAAAATAAATAAGATATATATATATATGTGTGTATGTGTTTATTTTTATATATATGTATATGTATATAAATTGATTATTAATAGAATTTAAACTTGGAATTCAAAAATAGAATATCTTGAAAATAAATTGGATTTAAAACTCTATATTCTAAATTAATGAAATTTGTTTTCTAATATATATATATATATGTGTGTGTGTGTGTGTGTGTGTGTGTGTGTGTGTATTGAAATTTGGAAGTTATATTTTGAATTAAATATAATAATTTTCAAAAGACATTTGAAGTTAAATTCTATATTTTAAAACTTATGTATATATGTGTTTGTTTATTTATTAATGTATAATTAAATTTTAAAATCATTTTCTTTAAGGTTAAATAAATATTTATAAAAGAAAAAGCATTAATTAGTTATAGAAACTATTAAAACATGATATATATATATATATTAATATAAATAGAAAAGTATACAAAAATATATTTAAACATTTAATAAATGCAATACAAATGTGTAAGTATTTTAACAACATGAATTAACAAATGTAAGCATATCATTTACATGCAATTACATGTGTAAGCTTGAGATAACTTGTATTAACAAATGGAAAATATGTTTCTTTTAAATTGAATTATATTAATAACAAGTATTTGAGAAACCTGGCCATTTTGAATTTCAGTTCAAACTCTCTTTCTCTTCATCTTTCAAATAGAAACTAAAACCTGAAATGAAAAATCAAATAAAAATCAAAACCTGTTTCAATCCTTTATCCTGAGCAAACATACCTGATTCAAGATTAAAGCTAGAAAGAAATTCAAGATTCAATTCATAACAAAAGCAGATCATCTCAAATCAAGTTCAGGTTCAACTACAAGTGAATCAAGATTTCAGAACAACACTCAAGTTTTAGTTTTCAAAGATTAGATCAAAGTTCAAAGATTAAAGTCATTTTCCAGTTTTACAAATATCATTTCCAGGCTCAAGTTTTTCTCTGTTCTTCAATTCCAGGTGAGAAAACCCACTTGAATTTGCTTCTATGTCTTGATGTTTGGATTGACACTTGAAGTATATTATGAAAAGTGTTTGTTTATGTGTTAAATATGCCTGCATGCTTATATATACATACATATATATGTAAATACGTGAATGCATACCTGTATATAAGAAAATTTGTCTTTGTTCATTGTTTACAGGTTTTTAAAACCTGTTAAAAAAATTCAAATCATTCCACCCAAATGATTTTAGGCTATAACCTCTGAATGAAAAATGTTTGTATATATGTAACATCATTTGTAAAAATAATTTCAAGTGTTCAAGTTGAATACTTATTTCAAAAATGGGAAATTACAGTGAAAATCATTTAAAATCAGAAAAGTCAAGTAGCAAGATTTCATGTTTAAATTATAAAAATAGATTCGTAGTGAAGAATGATGATTTTTGATGTTAAAATCACAATTTTTAAGCTTGGTAATGATAAGAATTTTTGAGATGAACAGATTTGTTTAGTTCGTCGATTACCAGGGATCGACGATGGTTTGGGTGTCGAATATGATCATGGTGAAAGCTGGGGTGGGGAGAAATATCGAAAAAAGCTCGGAGAAATTATTGATGGCCACGGTGGTCGTACCTTGGCGAACTAGGGTTTTCGGAGCTCTTTGGGTTGGCTGGGTTTGCAATGCCATATCGTCGTCGACATCGCATCGGGTTGGATCGGACCATGGGGAATCGAAACAGGGGACTGCGGCGGAGGTTCAGGTGTGATGGAGAGGTTCCTCGTGGGCAAAAACGGTGACACGAGGTGGTTTTCTGATGACTGGGTTGTTCCAGGTTTGGTTCCTATATGCTCGATTTTGTTTTCCTGGCATAATCACCAAACTGGGTGCTCGAGTTAATCGTCGAGGTAGAAGGGCGTTGGATCATCGGTGCGCATGCACCTATGCAAATTTATGCCTGGGTTTGACTTGTTACTGATGGGAAGAATAAGAAGTTAAGCTCGAAGTTGATCCTGGGAAAAAGACGTTGTGGCTCGAAGATGCTCGCGTGTGATTTTGTTGTGTAACAGGTTTTAAACTTTTAAAAAAACAAAGAAAAAAAGAGGACTCGGGGATTTACTCGGGGGTTTTGGGATTTGATTCTTGGTTAACACTCGAGTTGGTCTCGAGTTCAGGTTATAACAATTTTGAAATTTAAATAAAACAAGTTTTTTCAAGTTTCAAAATATTTTCAATATATATAATAATGTTTTTTAAATGTTTGGTTAAAAGAAAAGTTGTATCAATTATTTAGCTTAAATTAATTGAGTTAATTTTTAAGTTTATTTAAACTTAAATTTAAATGATGACGATAAAATGTTTTAATTCATTTGTTAATAGTAAATTTTTAAACAAGTTTCCAAAATATAAACAAGGAACAAGGTTTTCAAGCAAATTTTAAAGGTTGAAATTTTAAAGTGTAATGTTTTTAAATTTGTTTTGATTTAAAATAATTTTATATTAGGGTAATTATTTGATTTAAGTCCCCGATTATTTTCAAATATAATTTAATAATGTAATTAAGTAATTGATTAGGATAAATGGTTTATCTTAATTAATTATGGGATAATTATTTAAAGGTTTATTACATAATGAAAATAATTAAAGGATAGTTACTTTATGTAAATAATTAAGTGATTATTTTAAGGATCATTAACTAATTAATTATAGAGTAATTAATTAATGTACTTAATCAAAGGATAATTAATTAATTAATTAAGCATTAATCAATTAATTACTCAAAGGATAATTACTTAATGTAATTAAATTAAAGGTTGGTTAATTAGTGTAACTAATTAAGGATAATTACTTTATGAGACTAAGTAAAAGATAATTAATTAAAGGATAATTAGTGTAAATAATTAAGGGTAATTAATTACTTGAAGATTAATTACTTAATGAAAGTGATTAAGGGGATTAATTAATGATTAAAGGTAAATTAATTAAGTGATTAAAAGATAATTACTTAAGGTAAGTAATTAAAGAGTAATTCGTTAATTAATTAAGGGTTAATTAATTAATAAGATTAATTAATAATTAAGGGTTAATTAATTAATATAATTAATTAAGGACAAATAATTAATTAAAGAATAATTAATTAAGGGTTAATTAATTAATGTAATTAACTTAAGGATAATTGATTTGGTAATTAATTGGTGATTAAAGGTTAAATTAATTTGAGTATAATTAACCATTGGGATAATTACTTAATGAAAGTAATTGAGGATAATTAATCAATATGGATAATTAAGGTTGATTAATTAATTTCATTAAGTAATATCCAGTAGGTTGTAATTAATTAATGTTAATTAAGTAGGATCATAAAAGGTTAATTTATTGGTTTAAATTAAATTGATTATAGATTATGTGATAAATCGATCTTGCTTATGGACGATTGGATTCTATTTAATACCTTGAATTGTATGATATCTCTGATATGTAATGTTCTATGATATTATTGTTTTGGATTGAGCTGTGAACTATGATTTATTTATCTGTGATAAATTTTCATGTTTATCTGTGAATGAAAGATAAGCGTTATAAGATTATACCGCTTATTGATATTGTTGTGCTTGAATTTATGATGGTTGATATTTTGTTGTTACTGTGAAACTCCTGGACTACACACAACATACACACAAATATGGATTTCATAGGAAATTGGTTAAGTCACGGGTATTTGAATTTAATATTATTTTATTCAAAGTGGTTTTAAAAGTTGAATTTTGAATCCAAAATGGTTTGGAAGTGATTTGGGTTAAATATGAAAAACTTTTGAAAAAGAAATTTTGGAATTAAAAATTATTTTGAATTATTTTGGGGAATTTTAATTTAATTCAAATAGAGCTTGCCAAGAGTACGGTAGTTCGCTAATTTTCCAATTTATACTTTAAAAAAAAGGCTATAACTTGTGCATATTTGATCGGATTTTTTCGAAATGTAAATCCTTTGTTTTCAAAAGATAATAGCTTTCATATAAAGAAAGAGTTTCCTTTTTTTTGTTGAAAGGATTTCAAGTTATGTGATGGGGAGTACGGACGTGATTAGGGAATATCCAGATTTGCAAGGACTTCTTTTGAAGTGCCTTCGGTTCCATCCAGACTCAGGATGGACTTGTATGGATGTATGTCTGACGTTACACTTTGAGATGTAAAGCTGGTTTCTATCAAATACATTTTTGTTTGGTGCCGGAGAATTTATCCTCTTAGCTTAACACCCTTCTTTGAGACATACGAGCTCAGAGGTTATGTAGTTGATGGTTACTAGTGATATATTCCCAATTTGGTAATGTGGCATTCTAAGTGCTGATCATTGGTTAATCGAAGCATGGATTTTGTGAAAAGCGTAGCTTTGTGGGATGAGACTTCATCGAACCTCATACCTCGGAAATGGTCGAAACAGGACGGATGCAGCAAGGTTACAGGGGTCACGCCCCTTATGGTATGTGCATTTCCTTCTGGATAAAAAGTGACGTCATGGTATGTAGCCCAGATATTTAACTTATGTGGTTGTTGGAATTTTTTTATTGTTGGCGCCTCGGAAAAGGTCGATGACGACCAGGAGATGGCATACTCGTGATAGTTAGTTACCTAGTTACAGAGGTAACCTGGCCTTGTGTTGGCAGAGATCGGGTTAGGTTTTCGGGGATTCCCTCTAGAGGCGTACCCATTCGAAAAGGAAGTTCCTTAGCCTTGACCATATGTTGAAAATCCAATCACTCAATACGCGCCATGTATGGTTTTAGTTGTAGAACCTACCATCTACATGGTAGCTATAGTAGGCATACTATAATGGTATGTATGCTGGCTAAGATTACTATTATACTTTTGAAATGTTTTCTGCGCTATGCACTAATAATAATATCAAAAGAATTTTCGCGTATCAACCATGTTTGGCTATCATAAGGAGAAATCTTCCCCAAGTGTGTGATTACATTGTGTGTGTGGTGGGAGGCCTTATGGTAGTTTCATTTTCCAAAAAGCATAGAGAATTTCTTTTTATTTCTTTTTTTTCAAAATAAACTTTTTTTGTTTGCTCACACCAGTCCCATGACTGACCTGGAGTTTATTGTTCCTTTTCTAAACTCTAGGTGCCCACAATTTTCCACACAGGCAGCCTAGAGACAGGTTATCAGATAGTCATCTAGTAAGTGTAGCTTTTGGAAATCTTTAAGTCTGTGGATTTGGCGATCGCATTTGCTACACTACAACATGATGGTGGTTCGAGCTTTTGGTTTGACGTCTTTGGAGCTTTGGCAATGTGGATGCAGTCTGTTGGATTCTATCTTTCTTTCCTCTTGAAGGTCATATTGGAGATTTCTTTCCGCTGTTGTATTTTGGATCTGATGTTGATATTTCATTTGTATCAGATTGTTGTATCCGTTTGTATATCAATAAAAAATTCATTTCTGTTTCCGCTGTGTTGTTATCACCTAATGTTGTTATAAGCTCCGACAAACCAGACTCAACGTTTGAATCTGCGGCATTCGAATACGGGTGAAGTATGGATGTCAATTTTCGAAGGTCGAGTCAGGGTCGCTACATAAATTTAGTTATGCAATTACTTTCGTTCGAGCTTGAATTTCTTCCTCTCTGAATCAGTTTCCTTTGAATTTTGGAACTCATCCTCTACGTTCTGAAATTCATTCTTGTCTCCCCTTATTCGTATTTTTTGATTTTGGAGTATCCCATAACTCCACTTCGAATAATCTCTATAATAAATCGACGGTCTCACAAACCTTTGAATGATTTGTAAAAGGGTGAAACTCCTTTACAACAGCATTGATTCATCGAAGATTTCTATATCTTCGGTTTAGATGCAGCTATCTCTTATTATACCCTAATATTCTCTTGTACACGACTAGGGTAAATTCTCTTGCGATCGAATGTCGATGTACCTCAGAATTCTGCATCGATCTTATTTGTAGTCACAGTTGACCCAGTTAAGGTTGTCATGATTTATATAAATCTATCCATCCTTCTATGTTGAAGTTGATTATCTCATCTCCCTATCGATCCAATCTCTTCTGGTTAGAATTCGCTCTGATTGGTGTCTGTCAACTTTTGAATCTCTATCCTTGTTTTGAAATCCATTATGTATCATCGTGTGAGGGAGTGTATTTGTAATTAATATTAAAATGTTTTATATATCGTGTTGTTTGAGTTGTTGATGTTGATTTGGATTTTCAATCGATTCGTTTGATCAACGCTATCGATAGGATTTTAAAAACATTTGAACAGAACAAACCAACACAATATTTTTTTTCAAATTTGGTAAATAAAATATTTGTATGGTTATATTATATATATAAGTAAAAATCTACTGGAATTAAAAGTTAAATGAATTGGTTGTTGAAAATGATAATATTTGATTTTCGTATATTGTTTTGTAAACCAATGATTATTGCCTCATAAAATAAATAAATGGAATTATAAAACATAGTTTATAAATTGATTTGGAATTTTAAAACATGGTTTACAAATTTATTTAGAATTTGAAATGAATTTAAATTAAGAATTTGAGAATTTAATTTTTGATGATTTCAAACTTTGGTAATAAAGTTTTATAGTGTATATTATTTAAAGTATTTTAAAATAGAAATTGTTTTCAAAGAATTTTTATAGGTTTAAATCGGTGCTCTGCTCTTTTGTCGCTGGAAAATAATTTCAGTGATGACGGCCGCATCATCGACGTTCATTTTCGAGTGTTAGAGTGGATAGACCATTCTGTAGCTTTGCTACACTTTTGTTTTGGAAAATAAATTTGATTTAAATTTCTTATGTACGATTTGATTTATTATATATATAGGTATATGATTTTAGATTTGATTTGATATATGTAGTGTATCTATATATTTATCTCTAAATGGTTTGAAGTGAAATTGGAAATTTAGTTCTAAAAATTTCTTAAAGGATGATTTCAATTGCAAAAGAAGCCAAAATTTGAATACTTAAACTTAAAATAATTTAATTGGGAAAATCTTACTTGTATAATACTCAGTTACATTCCAGTATAACTTACCTAAGTCATTCTGAAGTTCAATATGTAATTGAATAACTTACAGTGTAAAATGATGTTAAAATAGTTTATAAATAAAATTTGAGTAGTTATAATAAGTGCAATTATACTTAATATATGTGATAAGATATATTAAGTGTAATAAGGTTAATGATAATTTGGAATAAAAAAGAATTAAATTTGTTGAATAAAAGAAGATTATAATAAATGACTGTTCAAATTTATGTTTTTAGAAATTGTAAATTGAAGACAATTGGATAATAAGATAATGAATTTAGAAATAGTAAAGATTGATTTTAGTGAAATCAAATGGATTATATCAATTATTAAATACTAATTAATTCAAATCGAAATTTATATGGTTTAAATTAATTGTTTTATTTTGTTGTTAATCTATTTTCTTCTGGTTGTTTCTATTCTTCTACCTCCTTCCTTTTTGGGGACGAAAAGTTTTGAGTGGGGAAGAGTGTAATGACCCGTAAAATTTTATTGGTTTTAATATTTAATTAACTGAATTTTTATGAAATTTTAAATAATAAAATTTTGAATTGAAAATTTAATATTTGGAATACGTCTACTTCAACGTAGAAAATGGTAAATTTTCATCTGAAAATATGAAAGTTTATTTTCTTGTGCGATTTTATTTAAATTTAAATCAGTTAATATTTGATGACAATAAAAAGTTTTCCAAACCTGAATATTTGTTATACAATAAATTTGTAAGTCATCTTCTTAGTGAGACGTTGTATTTTGTTTCTCAAAATTTGGACTTCTATTGCTCCGTTCATCTTAGCATTTTCGGTACCGATTATCGACTTTTGATCGGATGATCGTATCGCCGATATCTATGTACTGTTTTGATCGTCTCATCGTGCTGATTTCCGTAGCATATTCGTTTTATGTTTCGACGTTCGATACATTGTGGAATCGACATAACAAGGAACCGTTCAGTAATAGATTTTTTACCTTTTAGTTTTCTTGCTCATTCGTTTGCTTCCTGAGATAACAGATGGTCACTAGCTCTTTGGAATTCCCAAGGATAACCCTACTTTTAGCATTGTCATGAAATTTAATAATTTGACCTTTACTATTCCCAACCTTTAATTTATTGATCGGTTCGTTTCATTCATTTTGGTTCCTCTTCCTTCCCCATCATTTTGTTTCTCTGTTTCCGGTCCATAGATTTTACGTTTTAGGTTTTCTGTTTGTTCATCCTTGAAGCTATGGCCGAAGCTTCTCTCCTCACAGCTACTCCACCCTATTCCACGTCAAACTTCACAATCGCCTTAACCCGAGACCCAAATACTCCCTGCTCTCCGTCGTGCCACGTGCTTCCTTTCCTCTCCTTCTGCCTCACCTTTCCTCAGTTCGACAACAGCAGCCGCGTCCTCTAGCCTTCACCATGGCAGCCTCTCTTCGTATGTGTATTTTTGGTACAAGGTGGGTGTGTGTGTGTGTGTGTATATATTGGCCTGTATACAGTTATACATATTGCTTTTTATTTATATATATATATATATATATTGTTTTCAAATATGATATTGTTTAAGTATCAAATACATACAAAGCTAGTTACTTGTATAATAATATTTGTGATAAGCAGTGGGAATATTTTGTTTCTTTTGGTTTGTATATTATATAAATATGTATAAATATTATAAAATTTTGTTTCAATCATTTATATGCTGTGCATCTTATATTTTCCTATTGAGGTATTGATATATACATGTGTTCTGTTCGATATATAAGTTTATAAGTTTAGTATATTATATATTATATTTATATGTGTATAATAAAGTTCATATATATTGTTGTGAAAAAATATATTTATAAACTTCTCTGGTTCTCTTCCAGCTTTAAATGTAGAGAGCACATCTTCTCCTCTGCTTTCTATATATATATATATATATATATATATATATATATATTAGTTGCATTCATATCTTCTTTCGCTAGGATTCAAGCTTGCATGTATATTTTTGGTTATGGCACTTGGTATATAGTTTCGTTATATATATATATATATATATATATATATATATATATATATATATATATTACTCTGCACATTTATTTTGAAGCATACATATGTGAAGATTATTTTCATATATATATATATATATATATTTGACTACTGTATATATTGTTTTATAGTAAAAGGGGCTGTTCGTATATATATTGCCGATGTCCTATTTTTTAAAGTGTATATGGTAATATATATTGTTTATTTGTTTATATAAGTTATGTTAATGACTAGATGTCTTATTTGTTGGGTGTTCATACATGCTATACAGATTCATTTGATTGTTTAAAGTTTAGATATAGAGTTTATTAAAATTTCGCATAGTTTATATATATTCTGTAGCCTGCATATATGTGTATATAGTCTGCACTATATGTATATATATATATATATATATATATGTTAGTTTGCACCAATTTTTTTGTTTACATATTTTGTTTTGCTTTTTGATCTGCATCTATATACATCATTCGACTGCGCATGTATTTGTTTATATATTTTATATGTAAGTCTGTGTATAAAGTGTTATATATAATTGTTTGATGTATATAAATTATATAAGTGGTTGTGTATATATATATATAGTTATAAAGTTTGTGTGTGTATATATATCAGTTTGATTTTTTGAAGATATAGCCGGGTTTATTTGACGTTATATTTATGTACATCGATTTTAAATATGTATTTTAATTCAATATTGGTTTTAGGGAAATTTACAATAATATATATATATTGGCTGTTCCTATAAAATTGCTCTAATTGTTTCATCGATTTCTTATCTATCAGCTTTATTCGTCGATTCGTGCCAATCTGCCTTTGGTTTGGAAGTTGTGCTTGCATTTCGTAATTCAATTTCATTGTCTGTCTCTAGCCTCAAAAGGTGAGCCATCACTCACGATTAATGTTCTTATATTTATTAAATTTGATTTTAATTGAAACGACAATTGAAATATATTGTTGTTAGTTATTTACGTTGCTATAAATATGCTATTTGTTCACCTGTGACATCTGACTCCATTATTTGCTATTTATATTGATGATATATGCCTGTTCAATTATTATCATATATGTTATCACCTTGCAAGTTCCCGATTAGTATAGAATTCCTTATGGGTTGAAATGATACATACCCGAATGATCTGTAGAATATGAGAAAATTATTATGGGTTGAAATGATAAACCCAAGCGATTTTCATTTGAATTGAATTTGGGATTGCGGGTTGATATGATATATACACATATAAATTTAAATTGGGGATTGAAGTGATAAATATCTGTATCACTTGACTATAGGATAACAAATTATATATAGACACCGTTGGTCTATAAATAAATATTTTCGAATGATTTCTATGGTTTTGGAAAGAAATATATGGTTTAATAAATATTGATTTCAAGATATTATATATAAATGTATTTTATAAAGTTTAATTTCTTGATTTTAAATTTATATGTTTTGAAAATCTTAAAAATATAAGTTAGCTTTGAAATTTTAAATTTTAAGAATTTTGTTTAAATAAATCGAATTGGAACTTATTGAATTTAAGGGTTTTAAGATATGATTTTATAACTTGATTTCGATTTAAAGTGATTTAAATGGATATTTCAAGTTAGAATTTTATTTGAAAGATATTTAATTTATTTAGTAAATATTTTAAAACTAAATAATAGTAAACTGAATTAAGATATATATGAAATTATCAAATTTAGTTTTTTTCTTTGGCAAGGCCGACGGTTTTATAGTGGACCGACCACTTTTATTACGAACGTAATAACATTGAAGTACAGGAGTAAGGTAGAGTACCTTAGCTAATACAATAGATAGAAAATAAAAATACAGCACATGAGTGTGACAGACATGTCACAGCTACAAGATGTAAATAACTAGACTAGTTCTCCTCCGCAGAGGAAGAATCACCAACAACCTCATCAACTCGAGAAAAATCCAGAGGACCACTCCCCAGAAGACCAAAGAAGGGGCGGAAACGAGTAGCAAGAGAAGGAACATAACCGACATGGTCAGAGGAGTAAATGAAAGCTCGATCCCAGGCAGAGTCAGCTAGAATGACAGAATTTCTATCAGCATACGAACCATCCAAATCAAGAACCAAGGAATCACCAGAAATTCTGTAATAGAGGCATCGAAGGTCCAGTAGATCATCAGATACATATCTAAAGTAGGAGTCATCCACAGGGTTAAATCTCATATCTGATTGACAATCAACCCAACAATGTTCAGTCTCGGCCCAAACAACGAGAGGCGGAGAGAGAACCGGCTCAGTAGACAAAACAGTAGGGACATCAGCAGGAACTGGGGACGCAGGCCGCACTAGGGTAAGAGAAGGATCAGGGGCAGGAGCAACCAGAGAGACTTTGGGGACCCATTTCCTAAGAGGAGGATGAGGCAGAGGAATCTTGGGCGCAGCTGCAAATATAACAGAGTGCAAGCAAGCAGATGCAACATGACCAAAAGAGTGACAGGAGGAACAAATGTCGGGGACCCATCCATAACGAACACGAACATCCACCACATGTCCAACAGCTAGCTGAACATGAATAGAGGTTGGAAGCAGTTTAAGGGGAGAAATATCAATCAGAGCCTTGGCATAAACTAGCTTATCACGCGCAACTGTATTAGAGTCAAAGCAAATCAACTTACCAACATTGCATGCTAGCCAATTCAAACCAAGCAGAGGTTGAAGAGCAGATGGGATTTGAGAGAAATAAACCCAAACAGGGACAGATAATACTTGCTCACGAGCACTAGCAACCGTCGGAGTCCAGGGGGTAATAATAAAAGGCTGACCATCAATGAAGGTAGGCTCAGACTCAAGAACACGACTACTCTCCTCGGGGGAGGAGAACAAAAGGTATTTGACTTCTTCATATTAGTTTTGAAATTATGGAATATTTAAATCTTTGAAATATATTGAGATTGAAATGGTTTATTTGAGGTTCAAATCTGTATTTGAAAACGATATAATTTGAAATGGTTTATTGAGAACTGAATTGAGTTGAAATTCATGACTTGAGATTTGATTTAAATTGAATTTTGGGATTCAAGTTGATTTGAATCAATTTGTGAAGTTTGAGGAAATTATTTTATTATATAAAGTAATTTTGAATTATAATTAAAACTATTTTATATTTTACTTTATAAATTATTTTAATATGAACTATTTTACTATAAATCATTTTTCATATAAACTATCTTAATATAAATCATTTTTAATACAAACTATTTTAATACGAACTATTTACTTTATAAACTACTTTATTATATATATTCTTTTAATATCTAAACTGTTTAAGTGATAGAAGTTATGTTTTCAAAGTTACGAATTTCAAAGTATTATGTTTTCAAAGTATTATGATTTCAAAGTTTTTTGGTTTCAAAAGTGTTACAACTTTGAAAGTGCTATGATTTTGGAAATGGATATATATGAAATGGAAATGATATCGTATTTGGTTTCGAAATGGAAATAATATCATATTGATATGTTTTGAAATTGCAATGATATTTTGATTTTGAAATATAAACCATTTTGAAATGACCGATGTGTTATAATAACATTTGCTTATTAAAGAGACCGGGATCGGAAGTTGTCATACTCTCTGCCAACTCCAGAAACCACTTTAACAACTGTGTACGCGGTGGAGATTCCAGAATGAAGTAGGATGGTCCTGACGATCCTATTGAGGTATATACATGGACCCGACTCCCGTGAGTTGGTATAAGGTGGCTAAAACAGGAGAAATTGACGGGCCAATGAGGTAGCACCTCTGATCGGACACACTCCTTCGTATGCCATTCTATTACTTTGCAATTGATTTGGTGAGCACCTTTGATTTTGGGAGTATGGCTCGAGGTGGGCGGTAGTGGCTATTATGCGTTACCACCAGCCCAGAATTGTCATTGGTATATCTAGCCTAGCATTGCCTAGTTGTGCCATTTCACCTACTCTAGCGCGCCTAGTACGAGTTTGATTTGTGTCGTACCTATGGAGTATCCTCTAGTAACCTCTAAATCTGGAGGTATTATGTTACTTTGTAGAATATTGGCACTATAAAATGTGTTAAGGTGGAAAATGTAAAGCCTTAATGCTATTTTTAAATACTGTACTTTACTCTAGACATTATTATAATAGCGTAAATTACTACATAGTAGATAGTTTAACAGATCCTTAGTGGATGGTTATCTCAAACATCCTTTGAGTTACTTGTATTTTAGTTGTTATTTCACTTGAGTTGGATCTATTGATATAAGAATGTTAATCCTGACTCGAGTGTTTTGTGTTTTTCTTTACGCTCGGGTCAGACTGAGTAATACAGCTTTTGAGACTCACCTTTGGATTCGGAGCTTCGTTTGGAGATCCATCTACATCTTTTCAGCTTGCAGTTATTCAGTTGATTCCAGTGATGTATTTTGATCTTGTATTTGACTATTGTATTTGAAACTTCTATTGTATCTTCTTTAACTCAGATATATATAGTAGCTTCATGAACTACTACTATTCATTTTGTTTCCGCTGCATATTGCATATTACTCTGTGTCTGTGATTTTCTGATTTATCTATTTACTGTATGTGCTGAGTTTTGCCAAATATAAATTAACAATATGATATTTTGAGCAATTCAAATCCGGCATGTGTGGATGCGAATGTTTGAAAATATCAGAATGTTACAAAGTGAGTATGTATTTAATATTTATCTCTCATATTCAGTCTCTTCAATTTTATCTTATATAGCATACTTATTTAGGTAATATGAAGAAGTCAAAAACCGTAAAGGTGATTCACAAATAGACCTAAATCAATTTTTTTACGCTAATAACTCTTTGTTTTCCTAATTCATATCCATTCAATTTATTCAATATACTATTATATCCCTATAATCTATTATACATACAATCTACATGTATATTCTATTATATGTAATTCAGAATCTAACCATATATTTTTTCTCTTCTAATTCACTCTTAGATCATATCATGTACACTTCTTAAATATGATTTTTCTCTTTTTTTCTTAATTGTATTTGTATTTTAGTCTATTTTATACTTTTCTATTTTGTTATTCAATGGACTATGAAATGTTCATAAGTAACATCCTTTCGTGATTATCATCAAAATCAAAATCTTTATGGTCCATGATTTCTACAAAGTCTATTTTATTTTATGTTATTTCTAACTTTTTGTAATTCAAAATTGGTCATAATTGCAATAAATTAAAATATTGTTATTCAGAATGGTTAAAACCATATCAAATTTTATTACCATGCAATAATTGAAAATAATAATTGCCTCTAATTTGGATTAATTTGAATTCAAGGTAATTCAAGAACTAAATTGAATTTCAATTTGATGAGAGTATTAATTATAAATTAAGTCACTTGGTGACAATTATGTGATAAAATAATAATCGCTTAAGCTGTGTTTGCTATATAAAATCTGTATCAACAATGTTAAGATATTTCTTCTTTCACACATTTTATATTAAATTTAGTTTTCATTTTTTTGGTACGTCTATGAATTTGGGTTTATTCATTTTATTTTGCAGGAATTTATTGGTTTGTTAATTCATAGATTTAAAAAATCATATGTTTTTTTACATAATCAAATTTAGGTAAAGTTGATCTTTATTTCATTCTGAAACATAAGTATATAAAAAATCAAGTAGGAAAAAAGCATTATATATGAAGTAAAAGATTATTTTAATAATGAATTTCAAACTATATTTTAGGGGAAAATGTAAATGTATAAGAAACACTTACATTTTGACTTCGGCCGACAGTATTAAAATTTGTTAAAATTTTAGTTTTAAATACATGTTTTGGAAACATATCCATTTTCAAATGTTTTACGTTATCTTAGTTAGTCTGAATTGTTTTTGATAAATTTTGAAATTGTGCTTCTTTGATCAATCTAGACTTTTAATATTTTTACACTATGTAATTTAATCTACTATGCAATGTTCATAGGCAACAAATATCCATGACTGTCATCAAATTCTTAAAGATATTAAACGAGAACGAGGTAACTATTTTTGAATTTTGTGAAAATTGTTTTATTTTATGTTTTTTATTTTTATTTTTACAATCTAGAAATGTTTATGAATAAATATAAGTTATAAATGTTTTTAATCATAACGGTTTTAAGTGCACTATTTTTCTGTAGGAAAGATAGCATCAAATATTATGCAAAAAATAATATGAATTAATTACTTTTGATTTTGATTTAGTTAACTTAAAAGTACTTAGAGAATTGAATTTTAATTCATATTATCTTTAATCGTAATGAATTATTTAATTAAAATGTAATCAATTAATTGTTTTTACTCATTTCCTTTTACCATTAACATTTCAGATGGAAATCCTAGGAGGTAACATGTAATATGAAGTATTCTATAATTTAACGACTCTAAATTGGATATAAAGTTATTCGTTGTGGTTATAAGTGAACTATTTTTAAATAAAAAGGATCTTATCAAATATTATTAGCATGTAGTTAATTAAATGAACTAATTGCTTTTAATTTTGATTAGTTTGTATTTAAAGTAATTTGAGAATTATATTGTAGTTCAATTTAATTAGAGAAATGATTGTATATTAAATCTCTTTAACTCTAACCAATTATATAATTAATACGTAATGAATTAATTTTTTTTATTTATTTCCTTCTATCCGCAATATTTAAATGCATAATTCAATGATGAAACTATAACAAGAAGTGTTTTGTAAATTTAACGAATATTTCCATAATGTGAGAAATGTGTATATAAAAGGAAAATAATAATATAGGAGCCTATTACCTTTTTTTTAAATATCTTACTTTCCTTCATTAAGACTGGTCAAAAATTAAAATTTTTGATAGTAAATATAGCTATAAATAAAAAAAATTCAATAAGCTTACCAAATCAACATTACCATTACATTTATTTATGCTCTAAGAGCAGCATAATATTTTTGACATAATTTCTTATGCTTGAAGGGAAACATTATTTATTCATTGTATTTTAAAATGGAAATATGTTTTTTTTTTCTTGCATACATTATAGTTATATTGTTTATAACTATTGTATTTTGTTGATGTTGGATGTACAAGCAAAAATAGCACAAGATTTATAATGATACAAAATTACATGATATTTTAATGGCTCGCTTTGTTTATTATATTTTCTTATGTCATTCAGTCTTACAGTTATTTTCAATGTGATGTCATATAAAATACTTTTTTTCATATCCACAAGTATTTCTTACGGCGATAAATATTTTGCTTTTAGTTAGGCTAAATTATATTTTTTTCAGTTATTATATGGTGGTCTGATCATTTGAAGTAAATTCCACAATTATTTGGTTGTTTTGGAAATTATACTTTAATGTCCTCAAGTGGCAGCATATGGTCATGACATTAGAGATAATGAAGTGGTGCAAGGATCGATTACTAATAACAACATTAAATTAATTTGTTAATTAACCAATGTGGAGGGAGTCTTTGGTATACTCACTCAGGAGTTTGTGAAACTATTCGGTTTACCTAGATGTTCAAAATAATATAACAAATTTTGTTATTTCTGTATATTTCTTATGTTATAACATACTATATTAGTTAAGAATATAACCTTTAAAGACAATTTTTTTTTATGATTCACTTAGTATTAGATAGCATCAATAAGTGTACTGATGCAAATGTTAGAATATTATTTATTTAAATCAATTTCAAAACACTATTTCACATTTAAGATAATTTCTTTATTCCATGTGGAACAATATCATCATATCGAATACATATTTGAATTTGTATTCTATATAAGATGAACCCTGATGAATTTATGCATGACATATATTAGTAAGCATGCTCAATAACCTAATAATGCCACCAAGTAAAGGAATAGTTGACATTAAATAATAATTTTTATGTATAAATCAGTTATTCTCCACAAAATTGCTATAATATGTGCGCTTCAAGATTACTTAAGCATATGTAATGATAAATATTTGCCATTGGTGTTCAAGTAATAAACAAATATAATTATATTCAATCCACGAGTATACACATTCATCTTTATATGATTAACATATGAAAATACACCACTAATAAAATATATGGTGCACCCCGTGTGTGTAGCATGGTTTCACACTAGTTTTATGAAGTAGATGCTGTACATTTCAGTTTCTTTACTAGTATTACAATCATTATTGTTTTTTTTTGCTTCCCATGTCTTACTTTGTTCCTTGAATTTCATGCTTTCTTTAGAAATTTTAATTTTCTAATTGGTGAGATTACTTACAACTGATGAGTATGTCATAACTACATAAATTCATGCAAGCTCAGGAGCAAAATAATGTAAGATAAACCTTAAAAGATTGTCTTAATTAATTATATTTTTTTGTAAAATTGATTAAATACTAAATCTGTTATAGTCAAAAACTTTTGTTTAGTTGAAATATTTGTACAACTAAAGTTAATTTTGGCAACCAAACATTAAAAAGAAAAATAGTCACAAATACAAAATGAAGAACTTATAAGTTTTGGCATGTCAAACTTGTTGAGCATAAAAAACTATATTATTTAGCGAAATCTTTTCATGACATCACTTGATCAGTGATGTCGTTTTTATCTGTAAGAATAAAAATCCATGTATAGTATTGTGTAACTAAATAAGAGGGTGGCGTATTCATATCCTTGTATATAAAATATATTTAATATAATAATAGTTATTATTATTAATATAAAAAACTATTTGGTAGACTAGTATCACTATCTTACATGATATGGATACTTTATTTGGAAAAAGGCACAACTTACATGATATTTGACTTACCGGAGCATGGTAGCAGGAAATTCACCGATTGTTTATCTAACTTGTGCATTCAATTAACAACAAGACACATTGTCGTTAAGCTTATTAGAATCTTTTATATACTGTTTCAGGATGAATGTTTAAATCACTGCAATTAAACTTAAGTCTTTTGAGTTGCACCAACAGTTTAACAAACGTAATCGTCTAAATTAAGAGTCTTCTTCTGGCGATGTGGAATATTTTTAAGTAAATGATTATATTATTGTACTACTGGCACTAAAATATTACCATCTGAAATTTCAGTATGTTTTTGTCATTGCAATTGATAATTTATGATTCTTCAATCAACGATATTATGATGTATTGTAGTACATGCTAAGCATTGTCATTCTTTGTCATTATACATGAGTTAAGGTACTCACGTTTTCACTTTGCCTTCCTACAGTATAATGGTATATGGACAAAAAAAAGTGCCAAAGTTAGTAGAAAAGTAAGAATTAAAGCTTTGAAAACGCGACGAGCTTTGCTATATAGGTAGGGAGTTGTTAAATCTTATAGATATAAAATGCTTTGAGTTTCGCCTTAATTAAATCTTACATGTCTAAAACGACGCATGAAGAATTAAATCTCGGGCTAATATCTCAACAATTTTTGAGCCAAAATTTAGATTTTATTTTCTGATATATCCAAATATTCGGACTTTCGTAGTCTACTTATTCTGCCATTATTAGACTGTCGTACTATAAATTTCCAAATGACTTTTAGTTAGCACTTGACTTTATTTTTCAACCGTTAATGAATTTAGAACATCTTTAGCATGTTAATTATCCAAAGTGCTAGTTTATTCATAAGTCGACATGAAAGCTTTAGAAGGGAAAAATCCAGAAGAGAATAATTTTTGCAACTTCAAATTCAGACGTCGACCAAACCATGAAGTTTTGTTGTGATTACCCACCGTGGATCATCTCTAATGGAAAAAATTTCTAATCCGATTTATTTATACTTGAAGTTCATCATGTACTAATATAAAATTTAAGTTTCTTTATAGGTTGAAATAAAGACTAATCTACTATGAGTGGACATCTAGGAAATTATGGATTTTCTTGTCAAAGCGTAACAGGAATCTCCATTGTCAGATGATTCTCTAGATTTCTTATTATAAATTGATTTCTAGTCTTCTATATCGGATGGTTTTCTAGATTTCTTACTACCAAATGGTTTTCTAGTGTTCTATATCAGATGAATTTTTGGTCTTCTTATTACCAGATCATTTTCTGGTCTTCTATGTCAGATGGATTTTCTAGTACTATTAAAGGTTCATAGTCTTCGCTATTAAGTAGATTTCTGGTTTTTTGTGTATAGGGATGATTTAAATATCCAAGGTATGTTCTGATTCTCTATCTCGAGGCCTGGATTTACATAATGAATTTCTTTATGAACTTTGGGATCCTTGTCAATTCTCCGTTATAAGCCATTTATCGAAAAAAGATTAATATTCAAAATCCTCTTAAAAGAAGGGATTCTTAAAGAAAATTATGCTCTTGTCTGTTAAGCCTATTCATTCATGAATCATGATTTTTCGAACTTACAAACAAGACATTCCTTTTCACTAAGAAAAACCCCAAATGGTACAATTATCATATCATACCAAAGTGGAGCAGTATACATCAATATTTACTTTGACAAATAAGTTTAATTTATAAAAAAAAGTTCTTACCAAAGGCGTCTTTGAGAAAGTATTTTAAAAATCCAAGGAGCTATAACCAATTGCCCTATGGATCAAGGAAAACACGAATATGCCTATTTCAAAGGTGATTTATGAAATCTTCAAAGCATGTTGCTTAGCATTAATAAACTGTTTTAATCTAAAAAGATGTTGAAAACGTATTATTAAAGTTTTCTTAAATCACTAAAGACTATACTTGTCTTTTAGAAAGAAAATTCCATGCATATCTTTCTTTCGAAAAAGATTTTAGAACTAATTAGAAAAATCTATTACTGATTAAAAGACTATTCGTTCATGAATTATGACCTAACAGTCTCTTATTTGAGATTGGCATTTCTATTATGAGATTTTCTCAAAACCCCTTCTTAGTAGTAATATTGAGAACGAGCATCTCTACGAAAGGATGTAAATATCCAAGATTTTTTTTTTGACATATTGACTCAAAATTCAAACCTACAAAAACACTTTATAAAAGAGTGTCCTTAAGAAATATTCCTTGAACTACTAAAAGTGATTTGAGAAGAAGTCCTTTTCCAAAAACCCTTCTTTTTACCAAACACAGAGCAAAAAGAATCAATCAAAGTCTAAATCCTTACTAAAAGAATAAGAAGGGACGAAGAAGTCCAAAGTCCAAAGAAAAGGAAAAAGGAATCAACCAAGTCTAAATCCTCACCGAAGGAATAAGAAGGGATGAAGAAGTCCAAAGTCCAAAGAAGGTGCAAAAGAAATCGGTTAATAACTAAATCCTAACCAAAGGAGTAAGAAGAGATAAAGAAGTCCAATGCCAAAAGAAGGGGCAAAAGGAATCAGTCAAAGCCTAAATCCTTACTAAAGGAATAAGAAGGCATAAAGAAGCCAAAGCCCAAAGAAGGGACAAAAGGAATCAAATAGAGTCTAAATTAATACCAAAAAGGTATAAAAGAGACAACCCTATGTAAAGATGTCAATCAGCAAAAGTAATTTCATCTTGAGGATAGATCAAAACAGTCTTCTAAGAAGAAGTGCAATCAACAATTACCAATCTGATCCTAAACCAAACCTTCTAGGGAAGGTCATATATCTTTACATGCTCATATAACCTCATTTGACAAAGAAAAACCATCAAGTTATCATTTAAGAAACCAAAACTAAGGAAAAGCCATTTACTTTGAAAATTCTAGTCTAAATAATGTCAATTAAACAAAGTGATCCGCTCACAAAGACATTCACCCTAGAAGGATAAGAAGTTCATCGACACAACTGGCATAAGAAGTCTATATAAAGAAAATTCCTAGATTAAGATTCCAGGTGAATGATTAAGGAGACAATATAAAAAGAATGCCCAAGGGTGGCCATTTGCACCAAAAAAGATTCAAATCAGAGCACAACCAAAAGGGGTGTAGATTATCAGCTAAAAAACCAAAGATATATTCCATAATAAACCATATGAATATGTGATTAGAGAAAGATGAACTAACCTTGCAGTTATGGTTAGGACACCAAATTCCTATAGAAACATTACTGGGATGCGTTTAAACATCCATTTGAAAGAAACTATGATAAAGATCAGTCATCAACAAAATCAAAAGTTCTAACCAATTGAAAGGGCAATATGAAGAATGACCTCGTAAAGATCACATCATATCTAGGTAAAGTTTCTAAAAGTTCATCGGAAAGTTATCATTTTTCCAAAATCATTTTCAAGGTCATTTTATTGAAAAATCCGAAAGTTGATTTATCTTTCCAATTCATGAATAGTCAATTTTTATTAACATCTTAATTTGAATCTTTTATCCAATTTTATTAACATCTTAATTAGAATCTTTTATCCAAGGAAACTATAAAATCACTTATGATTTATGAGATATCTGGTTTCTTAATAAAGATGGGGTACAATTTCTATAAATTTAGAATGTATTCTCTTTCAAAGATATTTTTGACAAATTCGAAAGGTTATTGTTACTCTTCAAAAGTTTCAAATAAATTTTTTTCAATCTACAAAAGAAGAAAGAAAAGGAGAATTAAAAATGAAAAGTTATATAAAAATGAAGTTGTAAAATGTATGCATAGAAAGAAAAGGGAGAACTATTTTGTGTAAGGAAAAGGAGCAAGGAAAGAAATCAAAACGCAAAAAATGATTCAAGTAGGAGGGAAAAATCATATCATAAAGATAAAATTGTTATGATGATAGGGTCACTATAGAGATGAGAATATTCCCCAACATTTTGAAGAGACAAAGGTGTCGAGTAAGTTATTGTCAATACCAGGAGCTATTAATACATCAAAGAAACTACTAGCAATGCAAAGGACATGATTGTTCGATTCACATATGTAAAAAAATAAACAAAGTAAGAAAAAGAAAAGAATCGAGGAAGAAGGGACTATGGAACAAAAGAAAACATCAGAAGAAATAAAGGAAGAAGATTAACCTTTGTGTAATGACCCGTAAATATATCACTACAAATAAATAATCGTTTCTCTTTATCAATATGATAACAATGTTGTAATAATAATAATTATTAATCTATATGGTTTTATAAATATAATATGATCGTTTTAATTAGTTAAGAAGGATAAGAAAATTTATTTTCAAAATTTGTTTACAAATATATGCATATTAACTAAAAAGAGAAAATATGACCGAAAATAAGAATTGGGATTTGTAACGATACAATATGAGGAAGTTCGAGCACCTCCTTGCTTCATCCTACGCCATGCATCCCCAAACCACCCCAGGCTTTGGTCAAGGCACCTAGGAGCTAAAATCCGAAGGATTGTGAGCTTTGGAGACCAAATAGCGGAGCTATAGCAAATTTTTAACTAATCATTTAAAACATAAGGTGAGAACTCCTAAAACTATAGTATTATATGCTATTGGTTATTATATATGTTTTAGTTTGATTTTTGATGATAGTTGTTAAATATGAATGTTAAAGATATAAGCAAGTGATGGAAATACACGTCGAAAAGCACAAAGAAAACCACTTTTCTCCATATAATTGAATTGGTATATATAGAATGTTAAACCTCTTTAAAAGAGTTTTAAATGAGTTTGAAATGCTGTATAAACATTTAAAAGTGTTTTGGTAAAGTTTGAACGAGAAATGAAAATTTAGTCAAAAATTGGCGCGTCGCGTAATGGCTGTTTGCGATTTCGCGCCATAAAAGTCAAACGAGTGTATAGTATGGAATATAGCTCAAAATTATTCGAAATAATAATTTCTCAAACTATTATATCCATAGTTTTCAGCAAAGAAAGAAAATTGAGATTTTGATAAGTAGATTTTGAAATATGAGTAAAACCATTTTTTGAAAAATACTTTGCAGTTCGGAATCCATAATTGGATTTCTTTGAAAATGATATTTTAAAATGTTTAAAAATATGGAATAAATCTTATTAATCTTTAAAATGTTTTAAAAGTAATTTAAGTTATAAAAAATAAATTTTCAAATGATAAAAAGTCGTTTTGATCAATATAGCTTAAAAAGGCTTTCTACAACACTTTTCCGTAGCACTTTTCCATAACTTTTGAAATATAGTTTTAAACTTAACAATTCCTTTCCAAATCTTTTATAACTGTTTTTAAATGATTAATAAAGTATTTAAAAATGATTGAAGGAGTTATGGAATGGTTAAAGATTTAGAGTCGATCAAATAATTTGACTGCCTTATGGGTGTCAAAGAGATATTGTCAGGCTTGAGTTTGGAAAACCAGTTTCCTGCTCTCCCTAGCTATCGGGACTAGCCTGACAAAGGGGATAGTGAATTTGGTTTATTTGAATCAATATATTCCTAAATTAAAAATTAAACAATTTCGACTTTCTTCCTTAAAAGTTATCAAAGGATTTCATAAGAGAGGTTTAATAATTCCATACATACAGGAAAGCATGTATTAGAAATGTATATCTCTAAAAGTGATTTTCAAAAAAGAACCTAATAAATTAAAATTGATTTCCTATTCACTTGACCTCTTTTGTCGATGATTGGTTCGGAGGAACCGGGGTCGGAATTGGATAATTCCTCTCTGGAGACCACTCCGAACCAATTTATGTTTTTGAAGTGAAGACGTGAAGATAATTTTGGAAGATGGAATGTAGGACTACTTATCACCAACCCTTAGGGGAAATTCCCCATCATATTATGTAACGACCCGATATTTTCAACCATTCGCATCCATTATAAGTGCATAGGTAGACACTCATGTTGGGATTGAATTGCTCAAAATATCGTGTTGTAAATAAATTTTTGGCAAACCTCAGAATATACAGTAAATAAAAATCACAGATCACAGACATAGAGTATATAAAAATGCAGCGGAAGAAAAAGAGATAGTAGTTCATGAAGCTACTATATAAAATATAAGATATATCAGAGTTAATTAAGATACAACAGAAGAGTAACAGGATACATCAGGTACAAATCAGATACATCACTGAACCACTGGATACTGAAACAAAATAGATGGCTGGATCTTCAAGGAAAGCTCCAACGCCGAAGGTGAATCTTGAATGCTAACTCAATCAATCTGACCCGAGCATAAAGAAAAATACAAAACCCTCGAGTCAGGACATAAATACTTATAAACTGTAAATCAACTCAAGTGAACAGTAACAAAATGCATCAGTAACTTAAAAGATGCTTGTGACCGCCCATCCTCTAAGGATCCGTTAAACTATTTACTATGTAGTAATATACGCTATATATGGTAGTGTCTTATCAGTAAAGTATAATCATATAGAAAATAGCGTTAAGGGGATGGTGAACCTTAACACGGTCGGATCTTTAAAACCAAAATCGTAGTGGGCTCGATATAAGGATATGACACGGCACGCGAGGCAATGCCAGGGTGGATACACCGTTTGCACTCCCGGACCGGTGGTGACGGCAAGCCAGCAGCTTTCGCCCACCTCGAACAATACCCCCGAATCAAAGTGGCGCCACCGAATCGAATCACAATAGTAATAGAATAGTTTCCGATGGAGCATGCTCGATGAAAGGGTGCGACCCTTTGTGTAGCCCGGTATAGCTCCTATTTTAGTCATGTATGCCAACTCACGGGAGTTGGGTCCACGTAATATACCTCGAGAACGTCCCCACCATCCTACTTCATTCTGGAATCTCCACCGCGTACACAGTTGTTAAAGTGGTTTTCGGTATTGGTCGGCTATAAGACAATATCCGATCCCGGTCTCTTTAACAACCAATCGTTATTATAACCCGTAGTTATAACTTTAAAACAATATTTTATACTTCAGAATAAAATATCTTTTTCAATCCAAATCTTTATCAAAATAAAGATTAAATCATTTCCAAAACCATTTCAATATCATCGTAAAATATCTTTCAATTCAAATATTTATTAAAATAAATATCAAGTCATTTCTAATCATTCCAATATATTAAATTTTCATACCCTTCAACACTACCTTTCAAATCATTTTAATATATCAAAATATCGTATCTTTTCAAAACTTCATTCATTTCAAAACAGTTTATATTCCAAAAATTCTTTTTTTATCATTTCAATGAAGTTATTATGTTTAATAATTAAATTATTAAATTTCCAAAAATTTCAACTTCCAAAGTTTTTTTATTCACTTAAGTTTATCAAAACCGTGAAAATTCACTTTCCGCATCATTTAGAAAACTTCTACGGAAAGCTACATTCAAAACAGTTCAATTTAACAAAAGACAACATTTTAAAATGTTGTAATAGGGTTTACTTAAATTTCAAATAAACTTAGTTAAATTCAAAAATTATAGCACTTACAAAAATTGCTATAATAGCTTTTAATTCAATAGCTTTTTAGTTCATTATCATCAACTACAGTATTCACAAATGCTGTAGTATCATTTACATTGTAATTAAAAGGATTTCAAAAATGCAGTCAATTAACTTCAAATATTCAATAAAATTTCTCAACCAATTATATTTTATTTAAAACATTTTTAACTTACAAAATCATACATTTTTTTTATAAACATCATTTAATTTTTCTCAAGTTCATGATTTTATAAAGTTAAATTTCCATTCAAAAATCAAGATTTAATAATAATCCACTTATTAAAATGCAATGTTCAATTTTAAAATCCATTACATTAAATTTCAACTTAAAACTTAAGTTCAAATTCTCAAATATAACTTAGTTTTATTTTTATTTTCTTAACTAAAAGTTCACTTTTACGTCAATTTCATAAATTTCCAATTTTAGTTATATTTCAAAATTTCAACTTACGATATGCATTCATTTCACATTTCAACTTTATTAAAAATCATTAATATGATATAAAAATCACTTTAAATTCATTTCAATTCAAATTATCATAAATTTATCATAATTTCATATTCAATTAAATTTCCAATTAAAATTAAATCAAAATTTCCAAAATAACTTACGTTTAAAATTTCTAACTTTTTCATTAATTCATATCACTTACAATTATTCAGAAAATCAATAATATTTTACAAAAATCCTTTTTTATTAAATTAAAAATCAAAATATTATAATAATTAAATTTCTAAAATATTTAAAAAAAAATTAGAAAAACATATTTTAACTACGGGCCTGTATATAATTTTCTACGCTAGGTAAAGTGATACGGGTAATGTATCATTTCAACCCATAATTTACAAAGAAAATCCAGGTTTTATCATTTCAAACCCGCAATCCCAAGTCAAAATGAATAATTTAAAACCATTCAGGCCTATCATTTCAGCCCATAACATTTTTTTTTCTAACAGGGAACTTGCAGTGTGATCATATATACAGAAATAATATAAACAAGGTCAATATCACAATATACAGTCATATATGAGATGTCAGGTGAAAATTAACAGTTTTAACATGGTAATAACATGGTAATAACATGGCATAGCATATCATATGATCATCATTAACTTGCATAAACATTTTATATTAGTAAACACTTGTCATCAATTCACTTTTCATAAGTATAAATGTCAGAGTGAGAAAGACTCACTTTTTCAAGCTGAAGACCAAAACAACAAACACAAGTGCGATTCCAAAAGTATGACAAGCACGATACAACATGACTTTTGATTTGAATGAATGGAGAGCGAATCAAATCTACAACTATTGTGTACAACCCAAAAAAAAAAAAAAAAAAAAATCAAAACAACAAAATTCAATACGACTTTAAAATGCAATAACATTGAAATAAAGGAGATACGACTGCGCAGTCTTTTGCTTTGCCTTCTCTAATGTTTGGTATGGCTTTGGGTTTGATGTGGTTCAGATGTGGTCAAGTTTTGGGTCAAGTTTGGGCTAACTTAACTCGGGTTTAAGGCAAGACAAGGTGGAGTTTGTACATGAGGAGGTGATGTGGTTTTGAAGTCAATTAGGTGGTTTTTGGTCAAAACAAGGGCTCGGCCATGGGGATTGGGCTCGGCCTGTGATGTGTCATGACTGGACAAAGGTGGGGAGGGGTGTGTTGTGGTCAGGTCTGGGGAGTGGTGGCGGCTATGGTGGTGGTTTGGGTGGTGGTTGAAGTGGATGAGCATGTAGAGGTCAAATAAACATGGATCTAGGCATCTAGGTTGTAATTTGAGGGGTTTGACCATCACAAGGGGTTCGACCATGGTCAGATCTGATGGGGTAGATGGTGGTGATGGTTGGGAAGAGATGGAAGGAGGTGGTGGCCATGGAATAGGGGAAGAGGCCGATCTTAATCAAGGGAGAAGGCAAGGCAAAATATAAGAAAACAATGGAAAAAGAAGAGCAAAAAGAAGAGGAAAAGAGGAGCCATTACCAAACCTTTTTAGCCATGAAAAATAAAGTGGAAAGGAATGTTTTCACGTGAAAATAAGGTAAGAAATGCACATCTACAATAAAGAAAGGAACGGTCAAAGGAAATTAAATCTATTAATTGGAAAAGAAACGGAAGAAGAAACGTTAAAACGGTTTTACGTTTCTTTGCTTTCAAACCTTTTAAATTTCCTATATATATTCATATACATCTTAAATAAATGAAAACACTTATAAATTTCAGTTAGAATTCGAAAATATAACAGATAAACAAAATATTAATAATTAAATATTAATTAGATATGATTTAAAATAAGAAAAATAGCACAGAAAATGAAAACTTGACTTAAGAATTAGAAATAACTTCAATGTACTTTGGAAAAATTTACTTTAATTTAAATACATGTAAAATGAATAAAATAAAGCAAAACACAGCAAATAAAAGTGAGTGCATAAAATAAATAAATAAATTTTAATTATATATAATTAAATTAAGAAAATGGCTTAAAATTGTAGACTAGGCTTTTAAAATTAGAAATAAATTCAAATGAACTTTAGAAAAATTATATTATCATTTTAAAAATACTTAAAAGTCAAAATATACATAATATAACATATTATCACATATTAAAATAAAATATAACAAAGAAGAAGTAATTTATACAATTTAAAATAGTCATTGTTAAATAACCATATATACGCACAATATTGTAAAGGGTATAACATTCACAATTTACATCCGATTTCAACGAAACGAAAAGTGGTGTTCTTAGAATTTTATGTACTTTCATAATAAAAGAAAAAAATTTAAATTTTTAAACTTTAAAATTTTAAGTTGAAAGTCACAGTTTGACTATTTTGACCAAAATCAGCATTTCAGGCAAATATTCAACTTACACAAGTTTGGAATTATAACTCATATAAAAATCAAGATTATATTTAAATAATAAATTTAATCATTTCAAATAAGTAAAATAAGTTTTTGAATCAAAATCTTACATTAAAATAATTAAAATATACAATAAAATAATTACAAAATACAGGGTTGTTACATATTATGAGGCAGCAGTTCTTTATTTTTTAATCTTCGATGCAAGGACTTCTCGCTACTAATCCTAGGGTTAATTCCCGACAGGATGTGGTAGGAGAATGCCTTCTATTTCATTAAGTCATAGAACGAACTTGTATGGACGATTGTATGGCGTTGCATTCTTAGTTACATAAGTGATCTCTATAAAAAACTACTTGCTGGCAGAGAAGGCAACTTCTCTTAGTTTTACACCCTTTCCTGAGACGTACGAGCTTAGGAGTTATAAGTTTATATAAATTAGTTGTGTGATCGTGGAATGACAGTGTGACATTTAAAGGAAGATGATGTGCAATGTGATAGGTAATTGTTACCTCAAGCCTCTCACCCGAAAATGGCTGAAACAAGGTAGATGCGGCAAGGCTATATGGTTTGCAACCGTTAGGGAATGATCATCCTCTTCTCGATATATTTCTACCCGCTATAATGTTCGGGTTTAAATTATTGTGGTGTATGCTAAGAGACGTCTCGGATAGGTCAGTAACGACCGAGATGATGACATATCCAATACTATCTAAGAAGAGATAGGTCGAACTTGTGTTGGTAGAGGACCATCAGTTGGGCCTCGGTACATTCCTCTAGAGAAGTACTGTTAGTCCGTGAGATGATGGTTTTGATGACAACAACCTTAGAATAGATTATGAAATATAAATACTAACAGTATAAGTTTACGTATATATGTATATGCAGAATTTAAGCATGTAGGTAACAAGAATGAAGACTGTATAGTATAGAGATTCAAGATATCAAGATTGAAGACTCATGAGTACCAAGATTATCAAGAGTTCAAGTAATTTATTATTTTAATTAGAAATTTTGTTAAAACTCATAGAAAAGCACTGGCATCTTAAAATCCAATTTATTCGTGGAATGGAATCCACTTCGAGCCTGTTAAAGGGATGGAACCCTAAGTAGGATGGAACCTACAAAAAATCTAATGGAACATTGTTTAAAAAACATCTATCCTGATTTCAAATACTTTTAGCCTCAAAATAATCTTTAATTTCGAAATCAAATTATCCTTGTTTTTAAACGATCTTTTAAATATAATATATTTAACTTTTAAATATTTATACTTAGATTTCAAATATAAAATTATAGTAAAACTTTGTATATATTATTCTCTATACTTACTTATGTATTTTAAATATAGTCAAGTATATTTATAAAGTATAAAATAGTTTTAATATAAAATAAAGGTTATTTTCAAAGAAAATCAAAACACCAAAAATCCTTTGTGATGTCGACATACTCAAGTACCCCATATCGACATGGTGTCAGTTGAGTTCAAAATTTAAATTTCAAAAGAAGTGTCTATTCGTCATAATTCTTCACGAATGGACATGGCTGTTGTTCTTCTATAAATAGGGGTTAGCTTCAACGAATTTTAATTAAGTTTTTCTAGTTTTTCACTTCTCTTCTTCTTCCACATTTCTATATACAAATTCTTATCATTACTCTGCCGAAATCAACATTGAATCTAATTCGATTGTCTCTGGTTTGATTCTCTTTTACTATCTCAACAAGATTCTCAGTGCTATTCAGACTTATAGGATTTTTGTAATCAACATAGCGAGAAAAGGTGTGATTGTAGCCTTGAAAATCAATCAAGCGAGATATGGTGTGATTGTAGCCTTAGGAAATCAATTGGGTGAACTTGTTGCTCGGTAAATCAAGTATCTCCACCCAGAGGATTGTGATTCTGGAGGGTGTACCTCGTAGCCTTGAAATCGAGGGTGTAATTGTAAAGATTGTGTTTGAAAGGAAATCCGTACTTGTGTGCGGGATTGGATGTAGGGTAACTCCGAACCAGTATAAAATCCGATGTGTTCTTTTCTTTACTGCTTTTACTTTATATTTGCATTTTTGTTTGATTCTGTGATCATATCTGTGTAAGAATATTGCACAAATTTGTGTTTAAATTAACAAAAACTCAAAAAGATTTAACAATTCTCTAAAACACTATTCACCCCCCCTCTAGTGTTTATCATTAGCCTTAAGATCCTTAATCCACATTTCTCACATTTGGTATCGGAGTAAGGTTTTCAAAGTTTCATAATCTGATTTTTGAAAAAAAATTCAAAATGGCTACCAACACTGGTATTGTTACTAACGCTAGTATCCCCGTCACTAGTTCATTTGTAGAAGGTTGGTCTGCTGTCAAACCACCACTTTTTAATGGCAGTAACTATGCATATTGGGAATGTAGGATGAAAATATATTTACAATCTATAGGATTAGGCACTTGAGTATCACATAAACTGAATATTCTGAACCCACAACCGATTTTGCATAGTGGACCGCTGAGCAAAAGACTATTGCACAAAACAATTCTAAAGAAATGAATATTCTGTTTTGTTCACTTGATAGAAATGAATTTAATAGAATGTCAGTTTGTAAGTCTGCATATGGAATCTGGAAAACTTTGCAAGTAACTCACGAAGGAACAAGCAAAGTTAAACAGACCAAAATCTCCATGCTCACAAACCAGTTTCAGTTATTTAAAATGAACCCTAATGAGTCTATTTCAGATATGTATAGCAGATTTCAGGATATTGTGCACTCTTTAATATCCTTGGGAAAGGAATTTTCTGAAGAAGATCAAGTCAATTTTTTTTAATTCTCTTACTCCAAAATGGGATCAAAAGACACCTGCGATCGAAGAGGCAAATGACATCAGTACCTTAAAGATAGAAGAATTAATTGGAAATCTAATGTCATTTAAAGTCCAAATGATCGGGAGAAGAGAAATCAAAGCATCTGAAAAGAAATCATAGGCATTCAATGCATTGAACGATGGATCAGACTCAAACACTGATAATGATGAAGAGAGAGCCTTTATGACCAGAAATTTTAGAAAATTCCTGAAATACAGAAAGATGAATAATATCAAGAGAAACAATTATAAGAACTCTGGAAATCAGAATGTAGTGCCAAATAATGTTAAATGTTTCAATTGTGATGAACCAGGCCACATCAAAAGAGACTGTCCGTATCCAGAAAGGCAAAATCCTCCCATGAACAATGATCCGGCAAAGAAACGAAAGCATGCATTTACTGCTACTCTAGATGATTCAGACTCGTCCTCAAGTGATGATGATCAGAAAACAGATAATTCAAATTTGTGTTTCATGGCAGTTCACGACTCCGACGAATTTAGAGAAACAGACTCAGAAAAAGGTACATATTTACAATATAATTGGTTGAAATTGCTTGCTTAGAATTAGATGTTTAATTGCTTGATTGATTGATTTTGAATTGGTGTGTTGTTTGAATTTAAAAAAAATCTATTATTTATTATTATTTTATTATTATTTATTATTATTTTTAATAGTTTAATAATACTTTCTGAAATATACTATAAGTCCAATAATATTTCAGAAATATATAGACATTAGAAATAATAAAGTATATATATATTTATTAGAGAACTTAGAAAAAAATCACAAAAATTCACTGGCACATGTCGACATGGTCCCTACCATGATGTCGACATGGGTACCAGAATTTGAATTTTAAAATTTGAATTCAAATGTTTGAATTTTCCTCCACCTTTTCGCTTCATTCAATTCTTTGAAAAGCTACCTTTTGACCAGAGAACATGTCCTTTGAAAATCTATTTATTCACTATCTTTTATCATATCTTTTCACTCTCATTTTCAAAATCAAACTCTCTCTTCAAAACTTCAAGCTCTCTACTCTCAACTTTAATGGATTCTTCAAGCAACCCCTCCACCATGAGAATTTCCAGAAAGATAAAAGAGCAACTCTTCAATGATTTGGAGGCAATAAAAGCATACATCAATTATGCTAATTATGCCAAAGTCCATCCTGGAAAGTTTGCTATCTTTCAAGATTTTTCTTCTTATGAAATTGATTCTCTTTTTGCAAACAATCAAATTCTTAGTCTTGTTGATGCTTCTCAAAATGATTTTGTTTGCTATCCAAATCTTGTCAAAATTTTCTATGCAAATCTAAACCGTGGATTTTATAATGGAAATGAGGATGAAATTTGGAGTAGTGTCAAAGGCACTAGAATTGTTTTGAATTGTGATCTTTTGGGTACCATTCTCAATTACAAGGGTACGGGTATGGATCTCTCTAATTTTCAAATCGATGAAAATGATCGTGAGATATTTCATCACATTTTCGAAGGGAATGATAATTTTGAATTCAACAATCTAAATTTTTGACCAAAAGCAAGAATTGTCAATCTTCTTTTGCAACATACTTTGGCCTCAAGATTGTGGAATTTTAACAATCCTACTTTAAAAGTTTGCAAAGCACTTTTTGCTATTTTTAGAAATTATGACATAAACTGGGCGCAAGTTATTTTGGATGAACTTCGTCCCAAAAATCTTGAAATGGGTGAGAATACTTTGTATCGTGGAATTTATCTCACTCGGATTTTTAACTATTTTGGAGTGGATTTCAAAGGCGAAGAATTTGTTTCCAGAAAAGTTTTCAATCATTCCAACATTTCGCTTATGAAAATTCCATTTGTTTTTCAACCTTATGAGACTCTTGCCGAAAAGGAAGATCGTTAGGCTCATGAGGAAATGGAAGAAGAGGAAGAGGAAGAAGAAGAAGAAGGGGATGAAATGGAAATCGAAGAAGAAGAAGAAGGTAAAACCTCTTTGGAAAGCATCGACTATCCTCCTAATCCATCCAACAAAACCCTTCTCAAAAACCAAAAGACGATTGTTGATTCTCAACGGATTCTTAAACGATCCGTTAGTAAGAAGTTGGACAAAATTACATCCAAGATGAACAAGTTCATTTCCAAAGTTAGCAAGAAACTGGGACTTTCTTCATCATCATCATCATCCTCTAACTAGTTCTATCTTTTCGTATCTCGTTGTATTTGTTTTAGTTTATTTTGATTTGAATGTTCGTGTAGTTCTTTATGATTAATCGTTGTATTGTCTTAGTATGAAATGAAATGGAATTTCTTTCTGTTATCTAGCTTATCTTATCTCCAGAATAAATGTTAGTATATTATATAAATATATATATACACAATTATTCACAAAATCAAAATATATCATCAAATTGCACTACACCATGTCGACATACCCCCTATGATAATGTCGACATGTACTGGTCAGAAATGACAATTCATTTTGAATTTGAAATTTGAATATTTACCATATGTCTATTCATTTCAAAGGAATTTCTACACCTATAAATACCTATTTCTTTCAGAATTCATCGTTGAAAACTATTTCTTATCTACTCTATCTCTCATTCTTCTCACAAATCCAAATATGGCTAATCCAATTCATAACTTATCAAAAAATCTTGAAGAAACTCTTAATTCGTTCAAGAATATTCTCTTGTTCATTCTTCGTAACCAGCGACACTTAGAATTGAGTCAAATGCAAATGATCAAGGAGCAAGAAAGGCATTTCGATGCAATACGATGGATGATTTCCTCCCTACACAAGGATGATAACGAAGCACATCCTCCAGTCTCTCTCACCAATGACAATGAAAATTGGGACGCTATTGAGGCAGACCCTATCTTTGGAGAAGAAGGATGGGTGGAAGTTCCACGTAACGTTTAATTTTATTTGGTTGCTTTGTTTGAATTGTTTGCCTTGATTGATTTGATTACATTTGCTTTGGCTTGGTTTGAATTTGATTAATATTTAGTGTGGATTGATGTTTGTTGTACAAAACATGTATAATTATACATTGACATGTATATAATCTTTGATCCATTATTGTGACTATCAATTCTATATTCCATTGTATAAGTTTATTAATGCGGGTATTTTAGTCCAAGAATGAGGGGGAGTTATATAGATTGGTGTTATATGGTTTAGAGTTAGTTTTTTTTGTTGATGAACAAAGGGGGAGAAGTATAAAATAGGGTAGTTAGGCATAGATTAAGGGGGAGTTATTAGGATAGAAGTAATATTTTATAAACAAAGGTTGTCATCATCTAAAGGGGGAGATTGTTAGTCCGTGAGATGATGGTTTTGATAAAAACAACCTTAGAATAGATTATAAAATATAAATACTAACAGTATAAGTTTAGATATATGTATATGCAGGATTTAACCATGCAGGTAACAAGAATGAAGACTGTACGGTATAGAGATTCAAGATATCAAGATTGAAGGTTCATGAGTATCAAGATTATCAAGAGTTCAAGAGTTCAAGTAATTTATTATTTTAATTAGAAATTTTGTTAAACTCATAGAAAAGCACTGGCATCTTAAAATCCAATTTATTCGTGGAATGGAATCCACTTCGAGCCTGTTAAAGGGATGAAACCCTAAGTAGGATGGAACCTACGAAAAATCTAGTGGAACATTGTTTTGTATCCGCTAACTTTTTATTCAAAATAATTTTTCAAAATGATTTCAAAACCTTCCTTTTAAAAGCATCAAAAAACATCTATCCTGATTTCAAATACTTTTAGCCTCAAAATAATCTTTAATTTCAAAATCAAATTATCCTTGTTTTTAAACGATTTTTAAATATAATATATTTAACTTTTAGATATTTATACTCAGATTTTAAATATAAAACTATAGTAAAACTTTGTATATATTATTCTCTATACTTACTTATGTATTTTAAATATAGTCAATTATATTTATGAAGTTTAAAATAGTTTCAATATAAAATAAAGGTTATTTTCAAAGAAAATCAAAACATCAAAAATCCCTTTGGGATGTCGACATACTCAAGTACCCCATGTCGACATGGTGTCGGTTGAGTTCAAAATTTAAATTTCAAAAGAAATGTCTATTCGTCATAACTCTTCACGAATGGACATGGTTGTTGTTCTTCTATAAATAGGGGTTAGTTTCAACGAATTTTAATTAAGTTTTTTCTGGTTTTTCACTTCTCTTCTTCCTCCACATTTCTATATACAAATTCTTATCATTACTCTGCCGAAATCAACATTGAATCTAACTAGATTATCTCTGGTTTGATTTTCTATCACTATCTCAACAAGATCCTCAGTGCTATTCAGAGTTATAGGATTTTTGTAATCAACATATAGCGAGAAGAAAAGGTGTGATTGTAGCTGTGACGCCCCACCTCTATACCCACGCTAGCCAAGAACACTACGGTGTAATGCTGTCAACTAGCACGGAGAATAAGGCTGTTGAGGAGCGGCCATCAATAGTTGGCCTTACACTAGTATTGGTTATCTCGATGGGAGTGATATAAATATATATATTCTTTCATTTTTCATCTCTGATTTATTTTCTCCCATCGACATACCCCAATTCCAGTATAAAAAGAACTACGATGGTTCGTAATAGTTTAGAACAGTAAATATAAAATAACAACACAGATAATATAAATGCGGAACACAGATGAAACAGAAAGTCTCATATATATATAATAACTGATGTCAGTTACAATACATTCACACGGTACATATGATACAACTACAACAGTCGACTCAGGAAGTTACATATACAAGTACATTAACGTATATGATATACATGAATACATATCTTCCTATACAATCATACAGATTACTACAAATAACGACGACTACTCCAAAAGATATGAAAGAACTTCATAGCTCTAGCAGCAACCCAAAGCAGAATATCTACAACCTGAAATACTCGGTCTGACTCGAGTATTAAATTCAAAAGAAAATAATACTCGGGTCAGTCTAATTCAAACTCAGTTATTAGTGCACAGAAGCAATAATAATCAAATAATGAATAGACGACAGTAATTAAACCAAATCAGAATGCAATTCAGAATATTGAATTGAAATAACAGAACAGTTCAAACCATTGAAATATCAATTAAAATATTAATTCAAGTAGGGCTGCAGTACACGCACGCGTGCACTGCCTCGCCACTACGGAATATGGAGTACGCAAAAAGATCCATAAGTCAAAACAAATAGAATATCATACACGCCATACCGTGTGGCTGCAGTTCACGCCTGCGTGCACTGCCTTGCCACTATAGTGCTGACGTACACAATAAAATTCACAAGCGAACACAAGATCAAACCCGAGTCACCGGATTCAACTCAAGTGTAATTCGAAAATCAATCCAAATGCACATATATGAAGACTACAGGCTCATGGTCAAGTGCACTGGTTCAAAAAGGCAAAAGAGAGACAAAGTTCACAAGAGATACAAGTGCAGACACAACAGTGCCCCAGTACAACACTACAGGATCAAGTAAGCATATGCACATCAAACCAGAAAAGTGCATAAAGACTACAAGTTCAAGTGTTAGTGTAACTAAAAATGCTACAATGGATCAAAGATCAAAGAAAGTAAATGGTCCAGTTTCAACATGAATACACAGTACAGAGGTGACAAACAAACTGCATACAAGCATAGGTGAATGTGCAGGCTAGAGTATGCACTGGAATAAAAATCATGAATTCAGATGAAGGCAAGTGTACAGGCTCAGTGAACACTTTGAATGATGACCAAAACGAGCAGATTTATATGTATGCATATATATGCATATAAACATACACATATCATAGATTCAAGCCTTCACCGAAAACATAAGATTGAAGACAGCTAGTAAACTGCAATGCTCAAAGTCAGGTGGGCAGCACTGACTTAAGTACACAAGTGACACGACAATGCGTAGAACCAAGATACAAAGGAATGTCAAAATGATAGTGAAGTGGTCAAAGAATAGCCATACACAAAGATAAAGCACAATCCAGACCAGGTAGTACAAGTATCGAGACCGAAGTCAGATGAAACAATGCCCAAAATTACCATAATCAACTCAAGTGTTTAATAATACATTTCGAATTCAATTTCACTTAAATGGAAAATGCACATGAACGTTGTGGCAACAGTTCAAGGCAACAGTTACAACTTAATGCAAACAATGTCATATATGACACAACAAACAACACAAGTGATACATAACCCAAGCGTATCCCAAAATACAACATGCATTCAACTGTAAACTGGACAGTGCTAATATCATGATCAAGAACAAGGCACAATATGAAACATATATACAAGCAATCTGAAGGCAACATGACCATATGATCAGAGGGATGCATGCAAGTACACAGTGGAAAAGCCACAAATGCACATACACCAGACATAAATGATCAGTACGACCAAGTATCATACTCGAGAATAACTCAATTCAATTGTAAGCATGTACAACAGGACATGGCAGTGGATAGGACTGTAACAGCCAATTGAAAACAGGTATAACTGATATATGGTGATGCAGACAACAACTACGCAAGGCAACAGTGGACTGTGCACCAGTACTAAGCTTGGCTAGAGATGCAACATGGCCAGACACAAAGGCAACTGCACTATGCAAATGAACGTGAAACATGCCAGTGGACTCAAAAATGCAACCCAAAGGCAAGTATACTCATATGGTTGCAGTAAAGACTGTGAATACAAACCACTACGGTGAACTTCATGATGACTAAAAACAGGAACAGGTTGCGACAGTGAATCACGAACCAAAATGTCAGGTGAATATCAAAATGCAACACTGAGTAGGGGTACTCATATACGTACACACATTTTTACATAGCCAGGAAGCACTCTGTAAGGGTCAACTCCAAGCATCAAGGCAAAAATGAAACAGACTTAAGTGATATACAGGAATGAAACAGTGAATCACAGTCAAGTGAAACACAGCATTAAATGAACATAGGAATTACTGCAACTGGTACAAAACTGAACCTGACGAATGCACTGCATTCAAGTGGATGGCAATAACCTGTACTCGATGTAGAACAAACACAGTGGAACCCAAAGCTAACTCGGTACATATATACAACAAGCACAACATACATATGGTTGCAGTGCAAACAAAACTCGAACTACAGTGATGCAGTATACCAAAGGTCCATGACATATATATATACTATCAACATGAAGACTACAAGACCCAAGTTACAGTGCAGACATCATTTAAGTACATCGAACCAGCAAGCCCCATCATCAACAAGACCAATATCAATGGCAACGACATTCAAGGCCAAATGGAAAACTACAGGTATGCACACAGATGACCAGAATCGAGCAAAAAGAATTTTAACACTGGGAATGGCAACTGGCAACGAGCACCAGACAACACGAAAACAAAACTGCAATTCCCCAAGTATAGCAAGTACTTCACAAAGTCGGGCAATGACAACAACCGGAGAAAAAGAAAGAAATACCAAAGAATTCAACATCGAAAGACAACAAGAACAAAATCAAATCCAGCCGAACGTAAATCAAAATCAAGTAAAAACATCAACATCGAGACAAAGTCGAACTGCTGTAACCAAGTATTGAACTAGACGTGAGTGAGATAGAATCACTCACCGTGTCGAAGAATTTAGGGGAAGCCGGCCAGAATTCGAGCGAAGACGAACGAAGCTATCAACCGAAGCCCTAAATTTGGACAAACGAGTGAGAGAGAGGCCGCCATTTTTACTCTCGTTCGATTTCACTTTTTAGGGTTCGTGAATGGGAAGAACGAAAGAAAGGGGGACGGGTTTTAAAAAAAATAAAAAGAGAACGAGAGAAAGGAATGGGTTTGAAAATAAATCACGGCCCATAAACCCTTTTAAAAATTTATAAAAGAATTTTAATTCAAATTTAAAACTTAAATTGGCAATAAGCGAAAATATTAATCGTTTAATGTCGATTATAAATCGACACGAAATACAGGGTTGTTACAGACTCCCCTCCTTAAAGAAATTGCGTCCACGCAATCCTAAGGGATAAATGGACAAAAGGTAACAACCATAAGAGCATGAGAAGGTAAGCTTTTAATTTCATAAAAGAAATTCTCAAATTCTCAACAAAATCTAATTATCAATAGATAATTCAGAAATCTCAAATCACAAATATTCGATTATCAAAAACGATAATCAAATCAACAAGTATTCGATTATCAAAAATCGAAAATCAATCTTAAATCACAAATATTTAATTATCGCAAACAATAATTAAATCTCAAATATCTAATTATCACAAGCGATAATTAAATCTCAAATATCAAATGTTTAATTATCACAAACGATAATCAAACCACAAATATCTAGTTATCACAAGCGATAATTAGAAACAATAAATATCTGATTATCAAAAACTATAATCAGAAATCATAAATATTTAATTATCATAATTGATAATCAAATCTCAAATCGCAAATGTTTAATTATCACAAACGATAATTAAACCACAAATATCTAATTATCACAAACGATAATTAGAAACAATAAATATCTGATTATCAAAAGCGATAATCAGAAATCACAAATTTTCAATTAACGAGTCCGAAATTAACCGAAATAGCAAACGCACATGACCCATAACCACGAGTTTTACTAAATCGTTTAATTCACTTCGTCGTTTCCTTGAAAGTGCAAAATTGTGTATTTTAAATAAATAACATTTTACGTTCTCAAACGGACAAGTCCGGAATTAAGCGAATCAGTAAAAGAAAGGGGTCATAGTCCTCGATTTTTCTGAAACGTTTAATTCGCTTCCTCATTCTTTTGAAAGCGCAAATCGTAAAGATTTTGAAAAGAATTTTGATTTATATTTTGAAATATTTTGAAGAATAACAAATTTTTAAAACACGTGATTAAAATAGCAATGTCAGTAGCAACTTCGACATACGTCAAAATTTCATCGAAATAATTGGCATCAAAATATAATACCAATGAATTTTCGTTCATCAAAAATGTCACAAGAATCTTCTCAAAGATAGAAAGGGATATCATACCCTAAACTTGTATTCATAACAAGTCAATAACACACGAATTCACCAATGCACAAGAATTGATAAAACTTATCAATAGAAATCACGAAAGTTGGTGAAGCACAAATTCTAGAAATCTACACAAGAAATCCAGAAATCACAAGATAAGAGTATGAGAACTCGAACGGAGTATGAAAACTCGAACGGAGTATAAAAACTCGAACGGAGTATAAAAACTCGAACAGAGTATGACATAGAATAAAAGATATGGCATAACATAAAATATCCATAATGACATACTACTATAAGTATGTAAATAATGATCAACAGGAGATCAACCGATGAGGGGTATGGCATAAATATGAAATATCCATACTGACATACGACTATAAGTATGCAAATAATGATCAACAGGAGATCAACCGATAAGAGATAATCAATATCACAAGAATCTTCTCAAAGATCCAAAGAGGTAACATACCCCAAATTTGTACTCATGACAAATTAATAACATATGAATTCACCAATGCACAAGAATAGGTGAAGCATAAAATTTCCAGAAATCAACATAAGGAATCTAGAAATCACAGAAAAAGGGAAAGAGGCCTATCACATGACGGTCCGAAGACCATGGGGAGCTACCCCGCATGTGTGAATGGAATCACACAGATTGAGGTCAAGACTAACCAAAAAGCAGAAAGGTATGTGTGAATGGAATCACACAAGTGGTGTCTAGTCTGACCATCAGAACGATCATCATGATCAACGAGGAGTGTCAATTACACTAAGCATGTGTGAATGGAATCACACAGATTGAGGTCAAGACTAACCAAAAAGCAGAAAGGTATGTGTGAATGGAATCACACAAGTGGTGTCTAGTCTAACCTCGCAAATAAAAAGACATAGCACAATTGCTAGTCTAATTCATAAAGCGATCATCAAGATCAACGAGAAGTGTCAATTACACTAAGCTAGTAAATATAGAAGTTTAGCTTCATGTCCCATAACCACTTGCTTAACTTAAATATTTACGAACAAACTGTAAATCTTCACTAATAAAATTGTCACAAGAGGTTCAATCGAACAAGTCCAAGAATTAACCGACGAAGTGAACGCAAGCGTTTCATACCACTTGTTTTGCTAAGCCGTTTAATTAGATTTCTCATACGAGTGAAATAAAGGTTTGTATATACTAATAGATTGGAAAATGGTTTAGGAAAAGATTTTAATATTGAAAATAGAGTTAAAAACATTTTGATAAGAGAGTTTTGATATTTACTACTAGTATTGAAACATTTATATTTTTAAAGTGACAAATCACAAAAATGATTGTAGGAACAATCAATCACAAGAATTCACATGTAAATATGTTAATAGAATCCAAAGAAATCGATACTGTATCCATCAAAAGGAATGTTCACAAAAGTTCCCGAAGAAATGGTCATCAAAGTTGCTAATAAATGATAGCAACAAATCGGGAAACAATCAAAAATCGATTAAATTTGGAAACCAAATCAATTCACTAAAATTCACATTCGAAGACGTGAATAAAATCCAAAGAATTCGATTCTAAATCCATCAAAGTAGGAGTATACAAAAATTTCAGAAATAGAAGTTATCAAAGTCGACAAAGAAGATAACATCTAATCGGAAAAGAAGAATCGATTAACAATTGGAAAAACAAAGCAGAACGAGCATAAATGCATAAATGACTTTAACAAAAATAAAAATCAAGTCAATGTCGAAGTCAACAATTAATGGCCATAATAGAGTACAAAACGATTCAACATCATCATCAAAGGACTCAACGGCAAACCAAGTCAGAGTCTTGGAAATCAAGAATTTAGAAATTTCTCAAAACAAAGTGACCGAAGTCGAATGGAAATCAATCCGACGAAAACATAAAATATCAAGTTCGGAATCGCTGAGATTCGAACAAAAATCAATCATCGGCTAAATCAAATCAAAGCCGAAAACACAAGAATCAAAATCAAATGCATATGAATAAGCGTTAGGAATTCATACCTAACAATTCAAAGACAATCATATGCAAAAATGAGAGATAAAACGTCGACAAATAGTTGTAACACATGTACTATCTAAGTTATGTTTTATATTTGTTCTAAACCCCAGTCTCTGATACCAAGCTGTGACGCCCCACCTCTATACCCACGCTAGCCAAGAACACTACGGTGTAATGCTGTCAACTAGCACGGAGAATAAGGCTGTTGAGGAGCGGCCATCAATAGTTGGCCTTACACTAGTATTGGTTATCTCGATGGGAGTGATATAAATATATATATTCTTTCATTTTTCATCTCTGATTTATTTTCTCCCATCGACATACCCCAATTCCAGTATAAAACGAACTACGATGGTTCGTAATAGTTTAGAACAGTAAATATAAAATAACAACACAGATAATATAAATGCGGAACACAGATGAAACAGAAAGTCTCATATATATATAATAACTGATGTCAGTTACAATACATTCACACGGTACATATGATACAACTACAACAGTCGACTCAGGAAGTTACATATACAAGTACATTAACGTATATGATATACATGAATACATATCTTCCTATACAATCATACAGATTACTACAAATAACGACGACTACTCCAAAAGATATGAAAGAACTTCATAGCTCTAGCAGCAACCCAAAGCAGAATATCTACAACCTGAAATACTCGGTCTGACCCGAGTATTAAATTCAAAAGAAAATAATACTCGGGTCAGTCTAATTCAAACTCAGTTATTAGTGCACAGAAGCAATAATAATCAAATAATGAATAGACGACAGTAATTAAACCAAATCAGAATGCAATTCAGAATATTGAATTGAAATAACAGAACAGTTCAAACCATTGAAATATCAATTAAAATATTAATTCAAGTAGGGCTGCAGTACACGCACGCGTGCACTGCCTCGCCACTACGGAATATGGAGTACGCAAAAAGATCCATAAGTCAAAACAAATAGAATATCATACACGCCATACCGTGTGGCTGCAGTTCACGCCTGCGTGCACTGCCTTGCCACTATAGTGCTGACGTACACAATAAAATTCACAAGCGAACACAAGATCAAACCCGAGTCACCGGATTCAACTCAAGTGTAATTCGAAAATCAATCCAAATGCACATATATGAAGACTACAGGCTCATGGTCAAGTGCACTGGTTCAAAAAGGCAAAAGAGAGACAAAGTTCACAAGAGATACAAGTGCAGACACAACAGTGCCCCAGTACAACACTACAGGATCAAGTAAGCATATGCACATCAAACCAGAAAAGTGCATAAAGACTACAAGTTCAAGTGTTAGTGTAACTAAAAATGCTACAATGGATCAAAGATCAAAGAAAGTAAATGGTCCAGTTTCAACATGAATACACAGTACGGAGGTGACAAACAAACTGCATACAAGCATAGGTGAATGTGCAGGCTAGAGTATGCACTGGAATAAAAATCATGAATTCAGATGAAGGCAAGTGTAAGGCTCAGTGAACACTTTGAATGATGACCAAAACGAGCAGATTTATATGTATGCATATATATGCATATAAACATACACATATCAGAGATTCAAGCCTTCACCGAAAACATAAGATTGAAGACAGCTAGTAAACTGCAATGCTCAAAGTCAGGTGGGCAGCACTGACTTAAGTACACAAGTGACACGACAATGCGTAGAACCAAGATACAAAGGAATGTCAAAATGATAGTGAAGTGGTCAAAGAATAGCCATACACAAAGATAAAGCACAATCCAGACCAGGTAGTACAAGTATCAAGACCGAAGTCAGATGAAACAATGCCCAAAATTACCATAATCAACTCAAGTGTTTAATAATACATTTCGAATTCAATTTCACTTAAATGGAAAATGCACATGAACGTTGTGGCAACAGTTCAAGGCAACAGTTACAACTTAATGCAAACAATGTCATATATGACACAACAAACAACACAAGTGATACATAACCCAAGCGTATCCCAAAATACAACATGCATTCAACTGTAAACTGGACAGTGCTAATATCATGATCAAGAACAAGGCACAATATGAAACATATATACAAGCAATCTGAAGGCAACATGACCATATGATCAGAGGGATGCATGCAAGTACACAGTGGAAAAGCCACAAATGCACATACACCAGACATAAATGATCAGTACGACCAAGTATCATACTCGAGAATAACTCAATTCAATTGTAAGCATGTACAACAGGACATGGCAGTGGATAGGACTGTAACAGCCAATTGAAAACAGGTATAACTGATATATGGTGATGCAGACAACAACTACGCAAGGCAACAGTGGACTGTGCACCAGTACTAAGCTTGGCTAGAGATGCAACATGGCCAGACACAAAGGCAACTGCACTATGCAAATGAACGTGAAACATGCCAGTGGACTCAAAAATGCAACCCAAAGGCAAGTATACTCATATGGTTGCAGTAAAGACTGTGAATACAAACCACTACGGTGAACTTCATGATGACTAAAAACAGGAACAGGTTGCGACAGTGAATCACGAACCAAAATGTCAGGTGAATATCAAAATGCAACACTGAGTAGGGGTACTCATATACGTACACACATTTTTACATAGCCAGGAAGCACTCTGTAAGGGTCAACTCCAAGCATCAAGGCAAAAATGAAACAGACTTAAGTGATATACAGGAATGAAACAGTGAATCACAGTCAAGTGAAACACAGCATTAAATGAACATAGGAATTACTGCAACTGGTACAAAACTGAACCTGACGAATGCACTGCATTCAAGTGGATGGCAATAACCTGTACTCGATGTAGAACAAACACAGTGGAACCCAAAGCTAACTCGGTACATATATACAACAAGCACAACATACATATGGTTGCAGTGCAAACAAAACTCGAACTACAGTGATGCAGTATACCAAAGGTCCATGACATATATATATACTATCAACATGAAGACTACAAGACCCAAGTTACAGTGCAGACATCATTTAAGTACATCGAACCAGCAAGCCCCATCATCAACAAGACCAATATCAATGGCAACGACATTCAAGGCCAAATGGAAAACTACAGGTATGCACACAGATGACCAGAATCGAGCAAAAAGAATTTTAACACTGGGAATGGCAACTGGCAACGAGCACCAGACAACACGAAAACAAAACTGCAATTCCCCAAGTATAGCAAGTACTTCACAAAGTCGGGCAATGACAACAACCGGAGAAAAAGAAAGAAATACCAAAGAATTCAACATCGAAAGACAACAAGAACAAAATCAAATCCAGCCGAACGTAAATCAAAATCAAGTAAAAACATCAACATCGAGACAAAGTCGAACTGCTGTAACCAAGTATTGAACTAGATGTGAGTGAGATAGAATCACTCACCGTGTCGACGAATTTAGGGGAAGCCGGCCAGAATTCGAGCGAAGACGAACGAAGCTATCAACCGAAGCCCTAAATTTGGACAAACGAGTGAGAGAGAGGCCGCCATTTTTACTCTCGTTCGATTTCACTTTTTAGGGTTCGTGAATGGGAAGAACGAAAGAAAGGGGGACGGGTTTTAAAAAAAAATAAAAAGAGAACGAGAGAAAGGAATGGGTTTGAAAATAAATCACGGCCCATAAACCCTTTTAAAAATTTATAAAAGAATTTTAATTCAAATTTAAAACTTAAATTGGCAATAAGCGAAAATATTAATCGTTTAATGTCGATTATAAATCGACACGAAATACAGGGTTGTTACAGTAGCTTTGAAAATCAATCAAGCGAGATATATCTAATTCATATTGTATTTACAATTGACTTTCTCATTTTTTTTATTCTTGTTTCTGTAACTTTTTTGGCTCTCTCCTTCTCTAATGGTTGAAAATATGAGATCTTACATGGCTTCAATTATTCCTAAAAGAAAATACAAATAAAATCAATTATGAAAAGTGGTTTATTCCTCTTGATCCTAGCAACATCTAGAGGTTGATTTTGAATTTAGGAGATTTGATTCGTCGTTCAAGGTGTGATTTATTAGCTATAAATAATGGTGAATTCATTGCTTCGAGTTGTGATTCAAGGCTTTGGACTTTTTATTCTAATGATTTCGATATAATGCTTCAATGAATAAAATTGAATATCATAATTTACATGCGTATAATATTGTCTCATTTGATTTGAAAATGGTTTATGTAGTTTGAATTGTTTATTATATAAATTGATTGGAGTTTTATTTAGATGAATCAAAATAAAATTTGTATGTATAATTTACAATGTTTTAATCATATATCTATATTTTAAACTTTCAAATAAAAGTGTAATTTTTTAGATCTGAAAGTTTGTATGCTCATATTAACTGATTTGATTTCATTTTAATAAATCAAAACAATGATTTGTATATGATTAGCATAATGTTTTAATTGTAGATCTACGTTTTAAGCACTTAAATCAAAGTATGTATTTTAGATTTGAAAGTTTATATATTCTTTAGAAACTTACATATGATTAAAGAATGTTTTGATGAATATTAAATCGTTTAATTCTCATTCTCATACATTCGAATAGTATAAAAGTTTATATTTTATATATAAAATAATTTATTTGAGAAAACAAGCTTTTAAAACCAATTTCTGAAATCAATTCGAAAACCATATTTGAAAATTTCTCTTATTATATAGAATAAATAGTTTTTTATTAGAAAAATAATTTTAAAATACTATATAATAATAATTTAAAATGTCCATTTATTTCAAAAATCACTTCAAAAATGGTTTAGTGAAAACCGTACTCGAAAACAATGAAAAATAAGAAAGATAACTCAAGACCGATAACTTGAGTTCAATATGAATTCAATTCAAATTTAACCCAAAATCAATTCAAATTTTATTTAAATTTGAATTTCAAATTATTCAAATATAGCTAGCCTATTGATAGGCATCATAGCTCTCAAAAATCTCAAAAACATCATCAAAACCAAAAGAGAATAAGAGTAAAAATGGGCTAATACAATTCCAAGGTCAATGGTTGTTATTAATGTCATTTTGCTCTCGAGACAGCAACAAAAAAACACAGTTTTGACCAAGCAAACTTCAAAATTTAGAAAACTCAAAACATGAAACTTTTAGTACAAAGTCTAAGCTTTCCGAAACATGTAAAATTATCAAATTTGGATAAAAAATGTGAAAGATATGACAAATTTAATTCTCAGATTTTAAATTCACTATCGCTATCGTTATTACCACTTTTGTTTACCCTGTTTGATATCTCAAATATCATTCTTTAAATATTTAAAGGATTGTTAATATATTATTTAATTTATTATGTTCCACTTTTGTTTTATAAAAAAAAGTGAAAAGATTTTTTTTATATAGGACGTATCTCCTAATTTAAATGTACATAAATGTATTTTGTTAATTATTTAAGTTTACATAAATTCACAACTACATCTATATTTTTTAATGTAATATGGAAGTTTATTTTGAATCAATTAAAAAGTTTTGCTTTAATCTTTAAATACACATAATTACATTTATATGTAGGTGTAAATATAACATTTATTGTTCATATTTCAAATTGTATAATTTAATTGCTTTGTTTTTAACAAATAATTTAAAATGAGACAATAGTATATGCATATCAATTATTGTTGGCTGTTCTTATTTTTGTGTCATAATGATTTTATAATAACACACTTTTCCATACAGTTTAAGCCGACAATAAACCACATATATCCAACTCAAAAAGAACGAAAAGACGGATAGTTAGAGAAATGAAAGAAGAAAGAAGACGGGAAGAAACTAAACAACACAAAATCTCGTAGTGGAACGGATACTCTATAATATAAACCAATCTTTAAACAAAATGCCCGGACAGTTATAACAATCTATCCTCACAATTACTGATAAATACAACATCGAATGCAACAAAAACTATGTACGTGAATATGCCTATGGCCTCCAGCTCGTCTCCTAAAGCTATAAAAATGTCAACCTAAACCTGAAAATATGCTTAGTCTGACCCGAGCATTATAGGAAAACAATGTCCGGGTAAGTCTGGTAAAACCAGCATGATAAGCTCAAATCATAAGGAATTTTATTTATTATAGGTTGTAAAATCCTTTCAAATCAAAGTTATCTCGTAAGACCACACCGCACATAAACACGGACCATTTTTTACCTTACGATAACCAAAAACTTTTATATCAGAAAATACAGTGATATTATAATAATGTCTAAGGGTGAAAATAATAATAATCAAGTAGCTGTGATGCTTGTGAGTGTACATCACTGCAATACTAGATGTATAATCGTAAATCAATAAGTCACGTTCGCTAATTGTATGGGATTTCCATGGAAGTGCCCTTAGTACTTCGAGAACGGTCCTTCTACACAAGTGTCAGAGATATCCTTCCGAAACAGCATGCATCCATAGTGATGTACCATAGGAAAAAACATAGGTTGTCAAGCTAAGACTCAGTGCATCGCCCAATGCATGCATAACAAATGTAAGTGACACCTAGGAGGAGCGGACTACACCCTATGGGTTTGCCAACCCTATTGGCCATGCCTCGTAACTTCGATTTTAGCCATTTCTGCTGATGTGGCTATGCTCGACGTTCCAGCTCATGCACCGCCATCAAAAAAGATCATGGAATCCCACATGGATTCGATTACCCCAATGGTTCTTGGAATCACACATAGATTCTCAATCTCAATTAGACCTTGGAATCACGCATAGATTCCGATATCCCAACAAGTTTTGAAATCACACATGGATCCCAACATCTCAATATATCAAGAATCTGCTCAGAACTATATATGGTTTTCGAAGTGGTCACGGGTTTCGAATCATCTCTTACGAGTACACTCTTCTACTTCCCTGGCGACCCAAAAACTAACCGTCGATTTCTAGAATGCACGATACCAGTTCTTTAGGAAATAATCTGACAATACATAAGAGCAGTGATCACCCCCTAACCGTTTAAGTGGATGGACCTCCTTATCATTTGTCCTAGAAGAGCGAAAGGAGTTTATACATACAGTATAGCACCACTAATGGTAACTGTACCATATAATCCCTATATTTCCCTTAGATATCTCCAGAGTTAAAATCTTTCGGTGTTAAGCAAGGAATATTTCCCTACTACCAAAATTAATTTTTAAACATTATTATTGTATTAATAAGTTAACTTAAACATAATATTAATATAATAATTAATTAACTTTAAAAGTTATTAAAACGGTAATCGATTAACCTTAAACTAATATTAATATGAAAATTAATTATCCTTTAAATATAATTAAATAACTTAAATTAATATTAGTTACTTTTAATTAAAAATTAGAATATAGTTAAATCATTTTAAATGAGTAATTAAATTAAAACAATTTAAAAAAACAATAATTAATTAACTTTAACAAATATATTTTAAGCATCATTTTAATAAAATAATTAACTATAAAACATTATTAAAACAAATACAATTTTTCTTTAAAACATTATAAATAAATAATAACTATCTTTTTAAAATCTTATTATTAAATAATAGTTATCTTTAAACCTTATAATGAAAATAGTTATTCTTAAAATAACTTTCAAATCAATAATTAGCTTTTCAAATTTGAAGGAGACTTAACGATCACCAAGATACTTAAACAAGCTACTATATTATTCAATTTAACTTTTCAAGTTACAAGTTAATAACAAATATCTACATAATCCACAACTTTGTAAATAAATCCAACACTTAACTACCATTGGTTAATATCACTTATTCAAAGCAGGATATCAATTAACGATATACTGTCAAATGTCCAATCTATAAAATAGTAGAACGGGGATTTATTCTTCTAATTAAATGACAAATTAATTTTATTTAGCGGAACGGTGTTTTATTCCGCTAACAGATGTCTAGTTACCATATTCGATCTAGTTTAACTCAACAATTATTTATTTCTCCAAATAAACATCATAATTAAGGTATATAAATTTAAATGACGTTATTAATTAAAATAACGTAATTTAAATCCAAACCATTTTCATATGTCATAAATTTATACTTACCCGAAGCTACCACTAAGTTATACTACAACAACGTGCTCGTTCATACGAACCCAATGCAAAAATTTGTGGGTTAAACGGATTAAATATGAACGGTATACAAATTTTTAAAGTTAACATGCAAATACATAATTAAAAACAAAACAATTAACATTTATATACTCACCTACAAAGCTTGATGGTCTCGGCCCAAACCCAATAATATCCATACCTACGAAGCCTACAGTGCTTCTTCTTCCTCATTTAAAGAATACGCGCCTGACGTTGCTATTTGACCTAATCCACTAAATCTTCCACCACCGTCGCCACACATACTTACAGCCGCCGCGGCCTTGCCACCATCTTTTCCACCCCCAGCCCCACCCTCAGGCCAAGTGCAGGTCGACTCGAAGTCTTCTGCTGCCTCTATGAATGCCGAACCCATGCACCACTAAAACACGCTCTTAAAACCCTAATTCGAGCATCACCGCTGCTACAGTGCGGACCTCCTCCGGTAACCACCACTACCTCCGCCTTGTCTCCTGCTTGCTACCAACACCTCCAAACCTCCTCATGATGCCTCCACCCCCGGAATTTGAAAGATGGACCAATGCATTCCTTCTCTTCCCCTCTCCCCTCGATAATCGGCACCACTACAAATCACACGGCTATCTCCAAAATCCATAGTTCGTCGTGACAATCGCGCTAATACACACTCCGATGTTCAATTTATGATCATCGTTTTCCTCCTTTTCTCGATAGTCATTGCATTTCGGCGAAAACTACCACCATGCTCGATGAAACAAGGAGTTCTCATTTTTTAAAAATACTAGAAGCCAAGGTGGACAACTTTTGTGTTGGAACCTTGGCCTAATTGTTTAAGATTGGGAGTCGTTGATTTTTGAAGTTGCTAATAGGGTTTGTTTTCATAGTTTTGACATTTGCATTGAGATGGAAAAAAAAACAATGTCAGTAATGAGAAGAAGATGTTGTAATGAAGTAGCATGGTTATATATATAGCCAACACAATGATGAATTTTTTTCCAAACCAAGATCCATTTAAAAAGGGCAAGAGACAAGAGAGAAGGGAGAAAAGGAGTATGAGAGGCAAAATGGCTGCTATGCACAACTTGTTTGTGCATGTTGGAGGGAAAAGAGCTGTGTACATGTATATGCTTTGATTTGAATTGATTTTGGTGTCCGACTACCCTACATCGCATCCACCTCCGAGCTATGAATGACAGAAAATAAAGTATGATCGTGTATAACAATGTTACATGATCACAAAACAAAAATTTGACAAGTTATTAAATACAGTGAAATTTCAAAATGTCAGCGTTTGCCGTAAAATACGTCAAACGGAAATTTATTTATTTTCCACGTTAAAAATTATGAAAAAATTCTAAAATTCAAATTAAAAAACATCACTGGAAATCAAGTCTCGGTTTGAATCAGATAATATATCATATTTTAAATTCAAATCCGAATATTTAAATAAATTAAATATTCAAATTTGAAGACCCAAGAATATAGGTCGTTACACTCTCCCCCTTAAAAAAAATTCATCCTCGAAATTTTAGCACAAGAACTCACAATGCTATCATTAATTCCGCATGATGCTCGTAGATCATACATATATATAATCTGATTCGATCACTGATAGAATACAGGACTCCATTTCCAAACCAGTATCGCTCACCTAATTTTCTAGTGCAGACTCTGATTAGGCTCCTTGATTAGGAACATCTATTTTCCTTGCATAGCCATAAACTATGATAGAAAACCGTGGTTCCAAATGAAGAACCCTTATCAAAGTGCTCAACATCAAAAAATCGAGTAATAGATCCTTATTTGGAACGGTGTGAAACACTTCAAAGCCTTGTACTTGAATAATAGATCAAAAACTATATGGAGAGAGAAATGATCTACATCTGTTCCACGTGCTTATTTAATTGGTTATTCCTAATACTAATTCTCCGCTAAATTATTTATGAAAACATTTCACAAAACATTGCTTATGTTTTTTTTAAAAAAAAACTGGTGTAACACATTGTAACGACCCGTAAAATTTTGTTAATTTTTAATGGTTTTATTTAGCGTATTTAATTTGATTTTTGAGAAATTTTAAATAATAATATTTTGAAATTTATAGCCGTTTCAGTATATAACTTTTACACGTTTTATACTCATTTAATTTCAGCAGTCCATTGCCTTTAATTTTTAAACTGTTCCATTTTCTTCCCATGCAACAACTCACATTCCATTTCGCTCATAAATCAGTTTAGACTTTTACCCACCTGCTCACCTTTTCTTCCATCTATCCGTTTAATAGTTATATGTAAGTTATAATACGTTTCCTTGATTCATCTCCTTTCCTTTTTTCCATTGACATATTAATTCTGAGAAGTGATTAATTTAAAAAAACCATCTTCCCCTCATTTCTTTAAACTTTCAGCTAAATTTTAGCTTGTGACCGTTGCTGTACATTTCATTAAAGAGGTACGTTGCCTTATTTATCTCCGGAATTTAAGGATGATTTTTTTTTTATCCTTTCCTTTCCTACGCTCCATGTTTCCACTTCTTTCATTATGATCGTTCATTATATATATACACTACAGCTGGAAAGTTATAAACGTATAAACTAAGGTACGTTTTGTATTTATTAAAAATTTAAAGCTTACCTTTAGTTGTGACCTTTTGGTTTCCTTGCTTTCAAAAAAAAATTGAACCATAGCCACGGTAATAAATTATTATAAATTTTTCAACTTAATCTAAGATGACCGTCGCTACTAGAATCGTTACTTTTCTAATATATTCATTCCTACTTTCACTGACCTTTTATTTCTTCATTTTTCCACCGTCTAAAAAATAAAAATAAATGGTTATTCATTTTATTTTATTCAGTAATCAGCAAGACTCTTGCCATTTACACCGCACCATATTTGACTGTTGATTTTCGTTCAGCATTCATATTTTAAAAATATACCACAGAGTAATGTTGCCTTCATAATTTAAAAATTGCTTTAATAGCTCTTGAATAAATGTGTAGCTGTTACTTTGATATTTTTCCGGAATTGTGACTTTTCTCTTTCCTTCCGTTCAAATTTGAAACGTGCTACCATTTGTTTGCTTTGGTTATTTTCCTGAATCAGCGTGAATATTTTGCCTTAAATCCTCCACTGAATCATAGCTTGTGATTGTGCTATTTCTTTGGTTAATTTTATTTAGTCGTTTCCATTTACTTCTGTTCGTATTTTCTTCCTTTTTTTTGCTTCTTCCCCAATTTCTCTTCTTTCCCTCTCTATTGTTTCTTCCTCTTCTATATAAACTTGCCTGGCACTACAAATTTCGGCCTCTCCTTCACCTTTTCCAAACTCCGCTCCTCCACCGAACCCACTCTTTCCCTTGCGCAATATCCATCGAAGACGCAGCGACCCTTCCCTGTTTCCTCTACTGTTCGCATAACCAGGCATAGGTAAGTTAAGTTTATATTTGCAAGTGTTATTTATATATATATATTATATATAGTTTTATATATGATATGGATGATTTTATCAATACACGTCCCCTCTACGTGCTGCTGATGCATATCCTGGCATTCAAAGTTGGTACGCATATTTGTTTATATGGAGTATAGTTATGATATATTGATAATGGTATAAAAATATAAGATGCATACATATAGTGGTTTATATAAAGTTGATGGATTTGAATACATATATATACCAAACGCGGTTTCCTTTTTTTTTGAAAAGTTTGTTTTGTTTCTAGAAGTGTATGCATATTTAATATGTGTGAGTTGTGTTGGATCTGCAAATGGAGTCTGCATATTTGGCAAGTAGATTTATATTCTTTTTTGTTATAACATTGAGTCCATATATGTATATTTTTCAAACCATATTGTATGATTTATTTTATAAGTTTTGTAAATCCGTTATTATATATATATATATATAGTTTTATAATAAACTGGTTTATAACTTTTATTGAAGGTCAATTTACATCTTATTATGATGGAAGCTGTATAGGATTTTTGAAGTTGTTTATTTTCCTAAGTTCGTATATGACATATATTTATATAAAGTTATAATAATTATAGATATATCTTTATGGCCATATATATATATATATATATCTATATACGTTGCATACACTTATGTATGGAGTTAGTTTTCTAATATATAAGTTTTCATTTCAGTTGGCATGCATGTTTGCATAAAAGTTAAGGGTGTATATGTGTTTTAGTGTAGACCAGTTGATTTCGCAAAAAAATAAAATAAAGTTATATTAGTCTGCACGGGTTACGGTATTATATATATTTATAAAATAAGTTATAATATAAGTTATATAAGTAATTCGTACGTCCGTTGTCTAAAAATTTATATAAGTCTGTGTATAGGCTTTACTGTTTATGTATGGGTAGTTATATATTAGTTTATATCACTACAAGAAAAATCACCTTCAACAGCAACATTTGTCAGCATTTTTTAAGGAAATGCTGTCAATAATATTTTAAACGAACAATATTAATCAATAAACGCTGACATTTTAGGGATAGAGCTAAAAAAATTAACGCGGGACTAAAATTTCATTCTACCGCCTTTCCTTCTTATTCTCATTCCTCATTACAAAAAAAATCAATTATCTTCTTCACCAAAATCTCCTGCATTTCATTCTTTGTCCCGATTTCTTCAAATCTAATCTCAGTTCTCTTGTTCATACTTTATTTGTTCCTTTAATCATGTTCATTTCATAATTTTACACCCGATATCCCCAAATACCAAGCATAGCCCTAAATCGAAATCGCCAGCATCTGTCCAACCATCGCTTCAATTCTACCACCACAACATGCGAACGACTGCTTAGATGGTTGCGAATCTGTTTTGGTGTGCGTTTTTGATAGTTGCGAATCTGTTGGCTCAGAGTCGTCGATGTTCAGGAAGCTACGGTGAGACTGGCACTATTCTTTGGTTTGATTCTGGTGAATGGCAGTTGCGAATTTTTTTTGGGTATGTTGTCAGGAGATTGTTGGTGGTCAAGGGGCTAGGAGGTTGCGAGTTGAACTATGGTGGGTGTTGGTTGGAGTTTTGTGTATGCTTGTGATGTTTGAGGCGATTGGGATTTCACAGAAATTAGCATTCGAGGATTGTTTAGATGGTTCTGGTGAGGCTGCGTAGTTCGACTTTGGGTTGTAGAGCTTTGGGTTATTGAAGTCGCTGTTGTGCTGGAATGTTGGAATGCTGGTGTTTGACAGTGATGTGTAGGCTGGTTGTCTGTGGTTCTGTTAACCGAGAAACGCATAGCAATGAAACAGTGTGATTGTTGTTTGATAGTAGTGGTTATTGAAGTTGTAGTTGGAGCTATGTAGTTGTCTCTGGCAAGTTGGCTGTTTGAATGGTAGGGGAAGATGACAGAGGAGGCAGCAGTGTTGTGATATTGGCAAGGTGGTTATCAGTGTTTAGCAATTTGGAAGCAGTGTTGTTGACAGTTGAGTGAAGTCAGTGGTCGGTAGTCGAAGTGAGAACAAGTTGAATATGTGACGGAAATGAAGTTGAGTTGATGTTGTATGACAATGGAGTGGTTTTGAGGCAGGAAGCTGTGTGGTGGTTGTACTGTGGTATGAAGCAGTTTTGGAGGTGGTTGTCTTTTTCAGGCTTATCATGATTTTTTTTGTCTTTTTCAGGCTTATCATGCTTAGAGGAACCAATGAGTCAGCATTTTATTGACAATGCAAAGTTTTCTATGGCATCTGCTTCATCAAATTCATGTTCCTCACAATCTCCTTCAAGTTCTTGCTTGAGTTGCAGGTGGGATCTTTGTCTTACAAACCTGTAGACCCTGTCTTCTTATAATATGTGGAAGTTTGCTTCTTTATAGTAATATATGTTAATGTTTTTTAAGCAAATAATCGATCCTGAGGCTCGAATGCTAGTCGTTTCCTTTACATCCAACATTCATTTCTGTCTAAATTGCTAAACCTCTGACCTTCCTTTTGTCTTGGATGTTACACGTCAATCATAATATATTTCTTGGCATTGACTTTCATTTTGACTATTTTTGTTGTTGAATATCTCTACATATTCAATGTTTGTTGTGTTAAAGATGTTCATTCTTCTATTGTCAAGATCCTCCGAATTGTAACAGGTTTTATGTCATCATTTAAGTGTGGAGGTGGTATTGATTTGTTCAAAACGTCTCGTGTGTTTTAATCTCTTTCACCACTTATTTCTAAAATACGTGTTTCATATTGTTTTCCTTAAACAAGTCATATAACAGGATATGAAAGTCAATTTTTTTTAATGCATTCCTCTATATTGATCGCTCGCGTTTACATGTTCTAAAACCGTTTTTGTTCATGTAGGCATACAAATGTTTTCCAGTCACTAGCATGCAGAGAAATCTCTTCTCAACCAAGATGCTCCTTGAAAAGGTTGCAGAGGCAAACCGCAAAATGTGGGTCAAACTGCAAAGAAATAGATGCTAGACATGAATTAAATTCTTGGTAAACCATCTATATTTTTTTGCATGCTATTTTAATGAGCTCAAAAACATGGTTGCAAGTACATTGCTGTATATTATTTTCTACACAATTATCAATATCTTGATGACATTTATCTGATGTTTATTTGAGGGCATCATTTTCAGGGTAGAAGAAAAGTCATTGCATCATTTGTCAGCTAAATATTGCCCTCTTTCACCTCCTCCACGATCAACAATTGCTGCAGCATTTAGTTTGGATGGAAAGACAATTGCTTCTACACAGTGAGTTATTATTGTTTGTACTTGTAGTAGAAATTTTTTCATAAATAATTGTTATTATTCTCTTAAAGGCTAATGGTTGTTCTACAATAAGTTGCTAACTCTGTCTAGTTATATTCTAGTGGTGATCACACTGTTAAGATAATCGATTGCCAGACCGGGAGATGTTTAAAAATCTTGAGTGGCCATCGGCGGACACCATGGGTGGTATGCATAATACATCTATCATTATATTCATCACTTAAGTTTTTAGTAGTTTAATTTATTTTAGTAGTTTGGTAGGGTACAGTTGGAATTGGTATTTTTGTTGCCACCGTATGATATGAATGCAACATTCTACAGTTTACATTTTTAGACAAAGATTGTCCTCTAATCTAAATCTAAACCTAGTCATATTCTCACCGAAACAACTTAGAAAAAATTAAAAATAAAGTCTAACATAAATTTAGCCATAATTTGACAATCATTACACCTCCTACTGCTCTTAATCACTATAATCGCTGTAATTTTACTGGTATTTACCCATCTGTATGTAAACACATCCCGATCTCTTCATTTACAGATTATTAATCACAATGCAACTTGTACCAGACACATCTTAATCTCTTCGTTTCATTCATCAGCTGATACAATTCATAATATATCTCGCCTATGTCTTCATGTTGCATTCCTTCCAACACAAACTCATGTACGTTATCATGGATTCTGATCCAATACCAACCCGCTTTACTTTTCGACCCATTCTCGTTCATTGCAGTTTTATAATGTACACATATACATTATAATAGTTATTTTTCACTCAACCAATAACACTGCTTACTCACTTCACTTAATTTATGAAAAGTAACTTTTTTATAGCACATTCAATTCTAACTTTGTAGTGCCTAATCACGGTACAAAATAAAGTCTAGCTTTTTTCAATATGATGTCAATGAGAAAATTTGAATTCCTAGAACAAACATAGGAAGTGAAGCGTAGTGGGGGTAAAATTATAGTAAGTTATGCAACTTTTTCTTGAAAAAAAACAAAGAAAAAAAAGGACCTTTTTCTCGTCAACCGCAAGAGCTTGCAGCAGTGGAAACTGGGGCTTGCGTGACCGCCTGAAATCTGAACGCCACAATTTCATGTGCCACCTAGAGATTAATAACCGTATAGTAACAAGAATTACATCTACTCACCTATTCATGATCTTTTGGTGATGCGACAACAAATTTGGGTTTTCATGGGGCCATCAACTCTTTGTTTTTAGTTCATGAATGGTTGTTGCGTTTAGTCTGAGAACCGTCGGTCTTTCTGGATATAATATTTTTCTTCTTCATGCTTCGAATGCCATCTCGTGCTAAAAGGTCTTGGTAGATATAATGGTATTGTATGATTTGATATATGGTTTGATATGATTGGATATGTATTTTATGAATATATGATATATTTTGGGTTGTGCTAGAAGGCACGTTGTTAAAAGGACATGATTTGGGATTTTTCAAATCTGTGTACCATTATAGTTGTTAACCGAAGCTATGTGCGAGTTTTCTTTATATAAAAACACATGATATTATAATCATAAATACGTTTAAAAAATGAATGTGTTATAATATGAGTAAGTGTGTTTTACATATATAGACAATGTGTTCAGTTAGTTGTTATATGTATACACAATTTATGTTCGGTCGTACAATATTAAATGATGCTTTGGATCAAAGTGGCAACATGACCATGTTATAGGCAGAAGCTTATGCGTTTTCCTGTTTATTTATAGTGCATACGGAAAAAAAGCTTATTTTACTAACACATCAATAACTTCTCCATTTAGTCAAATTTTATATGTTTGTAAAAATATACCATATAGGAAGGACAAATGGACATTTTATTCACATTTGTTTACTACACAATTTAGTACAATACATAAGTACTACAACAGACTTCTACTGTTTTTATATTTTAGTACAATTTTATATTCGTTGGACTTTTATTCATTATATACAAAACCTACTTAAGTTCACCTGTAGAAACACTATAGTCCATTGCAAATGCTTACTGGATAAATTTTTTGCTATTACAGAACTACAAACAAGCCGTTATATAAAATCTTTGATCTAAAATTACAAGGCTTTGACTACTTCATCAGCTTACATCTACTCGGATGTCATTTGCAAAATATCTAATCAATCATTTTGTATATATATATGCAATTAACACTATCCACTAACTCAACTTTTTTGCTTTATTACTCGCTGCTGATTTTAATCTTTGTTTTACACCGTTCTTTGCCCAACTAACTCAAGGTTTATCAAGATTTGTTTCATATAACTCATATCTACATTGAAATGGTTACAACATAAGTTAGCATTCATTTCGAGTGTTTCAAGAGCTTGTGTAGCTTGGCAAGTTGTTTCATTCATTATGATTCAGTAGAAAATAAGCAACAACACCCAATTTCGTTGACTCTTAATGCATTCACAATTTTTTTACCCTCCAGAAATGAATGGTTAATGTGTAGTTTCCTTATTAGCTAATAATCATGATAGTTTGATTTAGCATGCAACTTCAGCATGTATGCTTGAATTAATTTATGAATCTTGGTTCCAAGAATCACGGTTTAGGATTGAATGATGCCCTTACCGTGTGCATTTTTGGTCATATTGTTGCTCTTGCTGTGAAAGACATGTACAAATGCAACCATGCGTTCCAATGCATTTGCAGCATATGGAGCATTAAGCATTTCTGGTGTAGGTTCGCAACAGACAACTTATCTGGAGCAGATATTTTTATTTTTTTATTTTATTTATTTATTTTATTTATTTATTTATTTATTTATTTATTTACTCTAGGAGCAACGTTAAGCACGTCCTGTATGTACGTAGGTACGTGTGGACGCTTCTGACTCTAGGAAACTAATTTTAAATAATTCATTACAGGTTCATGCAATACTCCCTCGTCTCATTATACATATTATGATGAGGAACTTTGTGTTCACCAAGCTTGCAGGGTAATTAGAAGTCTAATTCCTTTATTATTTGAATATCATTCCTATTTTAACTTATCTAAACTTCACTATGCTTTAATTAGAACACTTTTAGACTACTGGTTGCATTGCTTATGTCGATGGTTTATCTATTCTTCTCAATAAACAATCCTTTAACTCGGATCACAGGTGCTTATTGAGTGTTGATATTTGTTTAACTGATCATAATAATTTGTATTTTTACATTAACTTTTTGTTTTTTATATTGTAAAAGTGACTATGAAGACTTTTTAAGAGATCTAACAAGGTATCTAGGTCAACACTTCGCATCAAGAGCGAATACCTACTTAGAATCTATGATTTAGGTATACAACAACTTATTTTTACACCTTTAATATGTAAGAGAAACAAGAAATAGGCCTGATGTTTGTTCATTGTGGTTATACATGGTTCTGAGGTTATACATGGCATTTAACATGATCTGCTTATATATGAGACATGGCATGAATCAGTTGTTGTGGCTTGAGTAGATGGAGAATGTGCTGAAGGGTTGCTGAACTGAAAAGCATGACTAAAGGTACTTGAGATTATGTGACCGAGAAGCATTACCTTTTCCTATTAAACAAGTTGTTATGGTAAAGATCCAAGTGATCAAAATAAGTCATGTTTAATCAGCTCGTACGAAGCATTACCTTTTCCTATTAAACAAGTTGTATGGACAATGATAATGACTTTTGTTTTTTTACTAACCAGTATAAACTGATTAAGCAGACATGACTTTAAAAAAAATAGAGGAATCTTCATCACCATCTTTCTCTTGATTAACACAACTTTTAAACTTGTTCAAGCAGGTGGCTATGTCTGAAACAAGTGTACAAGTTTGCTACAGTTGTGTTACTATTATAAGCAGCATCATATATTTCAACACTCCTGACTGCTTTTAGATAAGATCAAGAAGGCAAATATATCAAGGTAGATATTTTTTCCAAAAAATCGCATGTTACTTGAGTTGATTATTGCTTTTCTGTTTTGTCTTATCAAATTTATTGATGCAACAGTTTTCTGGCCGGTATGCTGGCTAAAAAAGAAGATCATCTAATGTTCCAAACCATGAAAATCATTGAAAACCTGATGAAAAAGCTTCCAGGTGTAGTTTTAAGACCTCTCGTTAAAGAAGCGTTCTTCGTGCTATTAATACGTGTATACTAGATGGTCATAGTGAAAGTCCACCTGTACAATCTAATTGCTGCCCTAATAATAATGAGGCTACGCCAACAGGGTTGGCGCAGTTGGTTGATGGTCCGGACTGCGTGATCGAAGGTCACGAGTTCGAGCCCCGAAACTGACAACCCTGTTACAAGTACCCGAAGTACGTGTTTGGCAGGCACATACTTCCCTAGAGTTTACAAGCGAAGCTTGGCTCTCCAGGTAATTCAAAAAAAAAAAATAATGAGGCTACTACAGGTGGCTCGAGATGTCTGTGTTATGCATCAGATCCTTCTTGCACTTCTGCTAGAAAGATGTGTAAGCTACTACAGGCTACTACAGTTACTTTTTGTTAATGTTAACATGTTAACGAGATTGCTTCAGATGCAGTATGCTCAGGTTAGTTGCAGCCAGAATCAAATGATGAATGTGTTCTGATGATTTCTTGGCAGGGCAATTACTTTCTTTCTGCCTTTGATTGCTTTCTTGATATCTGTTTTTCTTTTCTGAATCTTCTTGCTTTGGAATTTGCTTAAAAACTTGTTGCAGTCAGAAACTTGTTGATTTCTTTGGCACGGCACCTGTTTTAATAAGCAAAATCAATTATGTAACCCAAATGATGAGATATACCTGATGGGTTATCAAGATATCAGATGATGATAATTCTCTGATGATATCTTGACTTCTTTCTTTCTTCAAAATCTGATTTCAATGCCGTTAAGCTTGAAACAGCTCTGATACCATGATAGAGAATTTGAAAAACTATGTTTAGCAAGAGGGTATTGTTGTCTGGGCAGGTGTTTGGTTTGGGACCTCTGGTGGTGAGTCTCTATTGATGTTTGGATGTAGAGTAGTTTGTGGTTGAGGTAGAAATGAGGCAGAGGATGAAATAGTGGTGTGTGCAGGCTGATGGTATCACAGTTTGAAGGGGTTGGCCGTGTAGTGTTAATGTCAGCGAGAAGCGGTGAACTTTGGTGGTTTCGGTGTAGTTGTTGTGAAGGCAGAGGAGCTTTGGTTTATGTTGAAGTTGACAGTGTGAATTATGGAAGGTTGTAGTGGAAGATTTGAAGTAGATGATGAGTGACAGTGGTGATGTGCTATTTTTGGCAGAAGGGGTAGATAGATGAAGGAAGGCAGTTGACAGAACTGCTAAAGAGTGTGTGGAAGTGGATGGTTGTTGCTGTAGGACGTGAAGATGGGTTGCAAACAGTGAAGTATGATGTGCAATAGTGAGGTTAGTAGCAGTTCTGAGTTGTGGTGATGTATGTTTTGGGGGTAATTGTGATGGTGAAGATCGGTAGTAGCAGTTGTTAGCAGTTGCAGTCTTTTTTATTGATTTGCCGCAAGGAGTTGTTAGCAGTTTACGTATATATCATGTAACTGTAATATACTGAACGTATATATTTGTAATTGTAATATACTGAACGTATATATCATGTAAACGTTTATGTATCTAATTAATAGTTATTAGAACATGTTATATATGCTAGTTGCTTCAATATACTCAAAATATAATTTTGGAATATTCAAAAATAGAGTGGAATATTAAAGCTGTTATATAAATATAAGACAGCGTTTGATTAATGCTTTCAATGAAGAAACAACAGCGTTTAATTCATGCTGTAATTATCTCTTGAAATTGTCAATAACAGCGTTTTTTACATGCTGTCGAAATAGTTGATGATTCAATAACAGCGTTTTTAACATGCTATCGAAATTGTTGATGATTCAATAACAGCGTTTAGAAAACATAATACAGCACGTTATAAACGCTGTTGAAAATATTATTGACAGCTCGTAATAAATGCTGTCACAGAGATGTTTCAACAGCGTTTATAGAAACGCTGTTGTAAGTTATATATATACGACAGCATGTCGTTATACAGCGTTTCTAATAACGCTGTTGTATCATATTACAGCGTTTATCAAACGCTGTTAAAAGCCTTTTGTGGTGTAGTGTATATATAGGTAAAGTGTTTAAAATTATAATTGTATTGTGAAGTGGATTTTGTACCATCTGTATATAGTAGTTTATAAATGAGATTTGAACAGTGTAATTTGTTGAAGTTTTATATATTAATCTTATTTTAAAATATAAATCTTAATGATATTATATACATAGGTCGTATGAGTGTTTGGGTCTTAGATTTGTAAATAGAAATTTTGATCTATGTGTAAAAATTAAAATGGTTTGGAAAAATTATAAGGATTTTTATTTAACATATATGTTTTATTTCAAATGTTAAAACTATTGGTTTATGTATGAAAAAAAGGTAAATTATATATATATGTGTGTGTGTGTGTGATTCGACTTTAAATTTTTCTTAGGGATGCAATTTTGATTTTTATTAAAAGAGCAAAAAAATTCTGTATATATCAGACTGATTCTGATTCAATTCATAAACTTTTGATTATCAGCCTCGTTCGTCTAATTCGTGCCAATCCTACTTTGCTTTGAAATTCGTGCTCGGATTTATAATTCAAATTTCAGTGTCCGTATCAGTGTGCGTATCCATGTCATCCTTTGTATTCTCTAGCCTCGAAAGGTGAGCAATCACCCACGATTAACATTCTTTTATTTCTTAAATTTAATTAAATTGAAACGACAATTGAAATATGATGCTGTAGTTATTTAAATTGTTATATATGCTATTATCTGTAACTGTTCACTTATGGGATATGACACCATATCCTATTGTTTATATTTATTTTTGATGATATATGCCTGTTGTTATTATTATTTTCATATCTGTTATCACTCGGAAGTTCCCTGTTAGTATAGAAATCACTATGGGTTAAAATGATACATACCCGAACGGATTTTAGAATAGGAGAATTTCGTTATGGGTTGAAATGATAAACCCAAGCGATTTTCATTTGAATTGAATCTGGGATTACGGGTTGAAATGATATCCACCCGTATATATTTAACTTACGGATTGAAATGATAAATATCTGTATCCCTTGTACATAGAATAGAAAATTTTACATCGACGCCGTGGTCTATATGAATGTTTTGAAAATAATTTCTATGGTCTTGAAAAGAAATATATGGTTTTAATGAATATTGATTTAAAGTATTATATATAAAGGTTATTTTATATATAGATTTAATATTAAGATAATTTAATTAAGATTGATTTTATAAATATGAAATATGTTTAAGGATTTATTAAATTTGTATTTTTGAAATAGATTTGTGGAATAAATTTTATAAGCTAAGGTTTGAAGATATATTTGGGACTTATTTGAATTTGTCATTAATTAAGGATTTTATTTAGTTAAATAATTTAAAACTATTAAATTCGAAACTTTAACGTATGATCCTATAACTTGAATTTTATTTAAGAAATTTAATGGATGATTCATGTCTAAGGAAATCGAAGGTAATTGGCGCAGCGGATAAATCGAAACAAACTTTAATCGATGGAACGTAGCAATCGGTGAGTTGAGAATACTGCAAGGCCCAAATCCGTTGATCCAAAGATACCGGATTCTAGCTATCTTCGTCCCGTTGATCGCGCACGATGCCGAGAAAGAAGATCTACGATTCTTCGCACGTTGATCTAGCGCACTAGATTCCGTGAATCGGCTTCAACAAACGTGGATTCGAGCGCACTCGAATGACGTAAGTGGAGATAGGAGATTACACTCAACTACCAATTGGAGAAGAAAGCACAAAGCAATCAACAAGAAATTTTATTTCCAAAATCAACAACCTTAAATGTACAACACACACCCCTATTTATAGAGTTTTCACAACACAACCCTTAAGTCGTGGCCGACTCATGACTCACGACTCATCATAAGTCGTTACCGACTTAGCAACACAACAGACCGAAGTACATCACACGACTCAAGAGCAAACGACTCAAAAACAATGACTTACGACTCATAACAGCGGCAAAAATAGACAACCTAAACATGACGACTTATATACAACACGAGTCATCAGATACAAACGCCATACGACTCAACTATATATGCGTACAACACGACTCAACATATGTCACGACTCAACCGACTCAACACCCATACAAGTTACAACTACTCACGACTCAAGACTTCACCGACTCATGGTCTTCACCGACTCATAGCTTCCCTGCGGCACATCCCTTCAAGCGAGTCATCTCCGAACGACTCATCTACTTCTACTTCTCTGCTCTTGTTAACTCGTACACGACTTAGGGATGAGTCGTTGAGACGTGTACGACTTATCACCAGAAGCGGTGTCTCATTAGGTCGGTCCACATCTTCCTTCGTAGGTCGTTGCCGACCTAGACCTTCTTTGTTGAGTCGGAAACGACTCAAAGCCGCTTCATTAGCTTGCAACGTCCCTTCTCGTGACTCCTTAGGTCGTGGACGACTCAAATCTACTCTCCTACGACTCATGCTGCCTTCACTGAGTCGTGTACGACTCATCACACTACACCACAAACTCATGTTTTCAGGAATTAAAGATTGCACAACTTCTTCTCTGGCCTTAGCTGCATCATCCTCCCCTGGTTGAGAAAAATTCGTCCTCGAATTTGTACATTCTTCTTCATCTGATTGTTCACCTCCGTAATATGGAACAAGATGTTTAACATTGAACACGTCAGACGTGTAAACATCTTCCGGCAGTTTCAACTTATAAGCATTTTCATTGATTTTCCTCTCAATTTCAATTGGACCAATTTTCCTGGCTTTCAGCTTATTATAAGTGCCCACTGGGAAACGATCCTTCGTCAACACAGCATACACCAAATCGCCTTTGTTAAATTCAACATTTCGTCGTTTTACATCTGCAGACTTCTTATACTTCTCATTCGCTTTCTCCAATCGTTCCTGAACGTTTTTATGACATTCAGTCAGCTCACCAACAAAATCAGCAGCTCGTTTAACTGTCACCTTCGGTTGTGGTACTACTGCTAAATCCAATGGCCCCCTTGGTAAATTTGAATATACAATCTGGAATGGACTGAAACCCGTACTGCGATTCTTGGCATGATTATGAGCAAATTCTGCTTGGCATAACTTCATGTCCCAACTTCTCAAATTATCCTGTACAAGACATCGCAACAAATTTCCCAATGCCCTGTTTACAACTTCTGTCTGTCCATCAGTTTGCAGATGATAAGCACTACTAAATTTCAGTTTCGTTCCCACCATCTTCCACAAACTTAACCAAAAGTGACTCAGAAAACGAGTATCTCTATCCGACACAATAGACCCTGGCAATCCATGAAGTCGATAAATCTCCTTGAAAAATAACTGCGCCACTCGAACTGCATCCGCTGTCTTTTTGCAGGCAATGAAATGTGCCATCTTCGAAAACCTGTCCACCACAACAAATATCGAATCATTTCCCCTTTGAGTTCTCGACAAACCCAAAACGAAATCCATGCTAATATCAACCCATGGCTTAGACGGTACAGGCAACGGCTTATACAATCCTGCATTCGTCGCTGTTCCCTTTGACACCTGGCAAATATGGCATCTCTTCACGAATCTTTCAACCTCTTTCCTCATCGATGGCCAAAAGTAAGACTGTGAAATCAACTGCAAAGTACGATCACGGCCCACATGCCCTTCCTCATGCAACTCTTTTACAATCTTCATTCTCAAACTACAGTTTGGAATGCATAATTGATTTCCTTTGAACAAGAATCCATCAACCATCACAAATTCATCCGAACTTCCATCCTTAACTTTCTCAACAAACTTTGCAAAGTAAGGATCCTTCCCAAACAGTTCTGGCAACATTTCAAACCCTGTCACTTCAACCTTCATTGTAGTTAATAAATGACTCCTCCTACTCAAAGCATCAGCTACCCGATTCGTCACCCCTGATTTGTGCTTAACGACAAAAGTAAACTGCTGTAAATATGCAATCCATGATGCATGTCTCGCTGAAATCTTATCCTGCCCCTGTAAATGCTTCAATGCCTCATGATCAGTGTACAGAACAAATTCTTTTTGAAATAGATAATGTCTCCAATGTTTAATTGTTTGCACCACAGCATAGAATTCAACGTCATATGTGTTGTATCTCATCTTCGCCCCTGACAACTTTTCACTGAAATATGCAATAGGTCTCCCCTGCTGACTCAACACTCCTCCAATCCCCACCTTTGATGCATCAGTATGTAGCTCAAACAACAACTGAAAATTAGGTAAAACAAGAATTGGCGCTGTCGTCAACAGTTCTTTAATTCGTTCAAAAGCAACTCCCGCTTCCTCTGTCCATACAAACTGTTTTCCTTTCATGCAATCAGTAACTGGAGCCATCACGCTACTGAAGTGTGGAATAAACCTTCGGTAGAATGATACCAATCCATGAAAACTTCTAACTTCAGTGATAGTTCTCGGCTGTGGCCAATTTCTAATAGCTTCAACTTTACTCTGGTCCACTTGGATTCCCTTCTCAGACACAACATATCCCAAAAATAACACACTTCTCGTCATGAACACACATTTCTTCGTGGCTGCATAAAATTGTTCCTCACGAAGAATAATCAACACTTCCCTCAAATGTAGAACATGCTCCTCCATACTCCTGCTATATATCAGAATATCATCGAAATAAACCACCACGAACTTCCCAATGAATGGTCTAAAGATTTGATTCATCACTCGCATGAATGTACTAGGTGCATTTGACAAACCAAATGGCATAACCAACCATTCGTATAACCCCTCTCTTGTCTTGAAAGCTGTCTTCCATTCATCTCCAGGTCTAATCCGAATTTGGTGATAACCACTCTTCAAATCAATTTTCGAAAATATAGTTGCCCCACTCAACTGGTCTAACAAATCATCCAACCTCGGCATAGGAAATCTGTAACGAACAGTAATCTTGTTCAAAGCTCTACTATCTGTACACATTCTCCATGTTCCATCCTTCTTCGGCACCAACAAAGCTGGTACTGCACAAGGACTCAAGCTTTCCTGAACACGTCCCTGTTCTAATAACTCTTCCACCTGCCTTCGTAACTCTTCATGTTCCTTCGGACTCATTCGGTAATTGGTCTATGTGGTAACACTGCTCCCGGAACAAGATCAATTTGATGTTGAATGTCTCTCAATGGCGGTAACTCCTTAGGCAACTCTTCTGGAAATACATCTTCAAATTCTTTCAAAACTGGCTTTGCTTCTTCAGGAATTTCAACCTCTTCACTGCTCTCTCGCCCAATCAACAAATAGACTTCAGGCTCCTCTTCAACCTCCTTAACAAACTCCTTCAAAGTCAACAAAGTTTTCAATTCCTCAATCTCCTCAAGCTTGCTTTCTTTCTGTTGTTGTTTCTTGGGAACTAAAGTGATTTTAGTACCTTCGAACATGAAACTGTAGCTGTTGGCACGACCATCATGTTGAACTGATCTATCAAACTGCCACGGTCTGCCCAACAACAGATGACATACGTCCATGTCTACAACGTCACACCAAATTTCATCTTTGTACTTCTTCCCAATAGAAAAATTCACACAAGCCCTTCGACACACCTTCACTTCACCACCCTTCCTTAACCATGCTAGCTTGTACCGTTTAGGATGTTTCTCAGTTTTCAAGTTCAACTTCTTCACAGCCTCGGTAGAAATAATATTATCGCAACTTCCAGCATCAATAACGAACTTGCAAACTTTTCCCAGAATAGTGCATGTCGACTGAAATATGTTACTTCTCAACCAACTACAATCCTCCTCTTGCTTTGGTGTAAGACATGACCTCCTCATCATAAGATTACAACCTTCATCTCCAGATAATTCTTCCTCCTCCTCAACATAAGGGGTATTTGAACATTCTGCCTTCTCATCATCATCCTCAATCTCAGCAACCATTGCTCTCTTCTTCGGCTTCGGACATTCATTGCTTTTGTGACCCAACTCCTGACAATTATAACATTTGAAAACACTGTTAACCTTCGCCTTCTCAGCCTCTTTCACCACTGGCTTATTGACAGGTTTAGGAACATTAGAACTTCCACTAACACCCCTCGCTTGATTATTGGAATTAGTAAACACACCACCTCCACGCCTTCCTTGCTTCTCCCAATCCAACGCTTTCTGATGTGCCTCTGCCACTGATCTAGGATCAAACATATTAACCATATCCTGGATCTGCATTCTCAACCCCCCAATGAATCTAGCAGTTAGCTGTTCTTCCGTTTCCATAATATCATTCCTGGCAATGAGTTGGTAAAATTCGTCAGCATAATCACTAACAGACTTCGTCCCTTGCCTCAGATTCTGCAATCTCTGGTACATAAGTGATTGATAGTTGTATGGTAAGAAAGTAGATCTCATCAATTTCTTCATCTTATCCCATTCAACGACCTTCGACTTCCCCATCCGTTCTCGTGTAAGTTTAGTTTGCTGCCACCATGCCAATGCTCTTCCCCTCAATCTAGTAGCAACCAACTTCACTCGACGATTCTCCGGCACTTCCTTGAAATCAAAGATTTCTTCAACATTAGATAACCAATCAAGAAATTCTTCTGCTACCATCCCTCCTTTAAATTCTGGAATTTCCATCTTCATACCCGATTCCCAACGTCGATCATCTTCAACATCCCGATAAGAATTTCGAATTTGGTCTCGATCTCGATAATGAATACTAGTTCTATCACCCTCTTCAACAAAATCAAAGGTACGCCTACATCGATCTCGACCATTATCATCCCTTCGTTCATGCATGCTTCTTTGACTATGTCTCTCTTCATCTCTATAGGCTTCATTGTCAAATTCATGTTGACTTCTTCTCTCTTCATGTGCATAGTCACGATGATCTCGTCGTGATGAAATTGATGTTTCTCTCCTATCTCTAAAAGAATGTGGTGATACCCTCCTCGCTTCCGTAACCGATGGCGAAACTCAGTTTCCTCCATGGTTCGAGTTTGGTGATCTCCTCCTTTGATTCAAGTCATTCATCAATTTCTCCAATTTTCCAATGCCTTCATCGAACTTCTCATTAATACGTTGTTCCAAAAGCTCGGCTTCTTCTCTTCGATACAAAGCTTCAACGTTTTAATGACGATTAGCTCTCCTTGGTGGCATGATTGGAAAACTTCACAAACACTTCAACAAACAACAATAAGTCACGGCTTCAACTTCAAAACCCTTCACAAGGCTCGGCTACTTCCCACAAGTATACACGGCCTTCAACCTCAAATTCAAACACTTTCAACACTTTGATCCAAAATAGAATGGATCGAAAGTTCTCCCTCTTGTTGCAACTTCAATATGAACACGATGAACAACTTCAGACTTCAACTTCAAATATTTGGCTCCAAGAATCAACTTAGCTATGATTGGCTAAGTATGGCTCTGATACCAATAATGGCGCAGCGGATAAATCGAAACAAACTTTAATCGATGGAATGTAGCGATCGGTGAGTTGAGAATACTGCAAGGCCCAAATCCGTTGATCCAAAGATACCGGATTCTAGCTATCTTCGTCCCGTTGATCGCGCACGATGCCGAGAAAGAAGATCTACGATTCTTCGCACGTTGATCTAGCGCACTAGATTCCGTGAATCGGCTTCAACAAACGTGGATTCGAGCGCACTCGAATGACGTAAGTGGAGATAGGAGATTACACTCAACTACCAATTGGAGAAGAAAGCACAAAGCAATCAACAAGAAATTTTATTTCCAAAATCAACAACCTTAAATGTACAACACACACCCCTATTTATAGAGTTTTCACAACACAACCCTTAAGTCGTGGCCGACTCATGACTCACGACTCATCATAAGTCGTTACCGACTTAGCAACACAACAGACCGAAGTACATCACACGACTCAAGAGCAAACGACTCAAAAACAACGACTTACGACTCATAACAGCGGCAAAAATAGACAACCTAAACATGACGACTTATATACAACACGAGTCATCAGATACAAACGCCATACGACTCAACTATATATGCGTACAACACGACTCAACATATGTCACGACTCAACCGACTCAACACCCATACAAGTTACAACTACTCACGACTCAAGACTTCACCGACTCATGGTCTTCACCGACTCATAGCTTCCCTGCGGCACATCCCTTCAAGCGAGTCATCTCCGAACGACTCATCTACTTCTACTTCTCTGCTCTTGTTAACTCGTACACGACTTAGGGATGAGTCGTTGAGACGTGTACGACTTATCACCAGAAGCGGTGTCTCATTAGGTCGGTCCACATCTTCCTTCGTAGGTCGTTGCCGACCTAGACCTTCTTTGTTGAGTCGGAAACGACTCAAAGCCGCTTCATTAGCTTGCAACGTCCCTTCTCGTGACTCCTTAGGTCGTGGACGACTCAAATCTACTCTCCTACGACTCATGCTGCCTTCACTGAGTCGTGTACGACTCATCACACTACACCACAAACTCATGTTTTCAGGAATTAAAGATTGCACAGCTTCTTCTCTGGCCTTAGCTGCATCAGTAATATATAGAAAATGTAAATTTAAGGTCATATAAATAATATTGAATTTATTAAGTGAATATTTCAAAACTAAATAATAGTGAAGTCAAGTTAGGAGATAAACGCAACTATCAAAGTTTATTCTTTGAAATGTTGAATATTTAAAGCTCCGAAATATATTAACTTCGAATTATATTGAAATTTAAATGGTTTATTTTTTGGTTCAAATCCGTATTTAAAATAGATAAAATTTGAATTAGTTTAGTCAGAAACTAAATTGAATGGAAATTGACAAATTTTGATTTAATTAAATTTAAACGGGAAGGTCGTGTTGATTTTTGAAGTGATTTGTGAAGTTTGAGGAAATAAAAATACTTTACTTCATAAATTATTGGATATATATATATACTAATTTGGAAAATAGAGATATTTGAAATGAAAATGATATTTTAGTTTTGAAATATAAATTAAATTGAAATAGCCACGGTGTTATAGTGTATATTTCTACCCTGTAGATAGTTCCTTGGATCCTTAGAGGATGGGTATCCCAAACATCCTCTAAGTTAATTATATTTCAGTTGATATTTCACTTGAGTTGGATTTATAGATATAAGAATGTTAATCCTGACTCGAGTGTTTTGTGTTTTGCTTTACGCTCGGGTCAGACTGAGTGATACAGCATTTGAGACTCACCTTCGAAGTTGGAGCTTTGCTGGAAGATCCAGCTATCTATCCTTTCAGTCATCCAGTCGATTGGTTCAGAGAAGTCATCTGCCCGTACTGGAGACTTCACTGCATCTGGGATTTTCTGATGTATTTTATTTCTAACTTTGTTTATATAGTAGATTCATGAACTACTATTCATTTATTCCGCTGCGTATCATTTTACTACTCTGTATCTGTGATTGATTTATTTACTGTAGATGTTAAGTTTTGCCAAATTTCAATTAACAATCTGATATTTTGAGCAATTCAAGTCCGACATGTGCAGATGTGAATGATTGAAAATATCAGGTTGTTACAGTTGGTATCAAAGCGATGTTAAATCTTCAAAGCTAAGAAATTTCGAAGAGGATAAAATATTTGATAAAGCATATAAGTTTAGTTTTGTATGTTTAAGTTTGAAACCTTTTGTTAAGTAAATGAATATGACTATTTTGAATTATACTAATATGGAATTTAGTTTTGAAATGTTTTGAGAAAAAATATTTAATTTTTAAATAATGGTTCTCAGAAAGGTAAATTGGATATTTCAAATAGAAATAAATAGTTTAAAGGTTTTAAAGGGATAATTATAAATTTGGAAACCATTTTGAGTATAATTGATTTTGAGAAAATATTTGGTTTTGAAATTAGATTGGAATTAAAAGCAGTACTTATATGGTGATTTCACTTATATGGTGATTTTGGAAATGAATTTGTTGACTTGAATTATGTTAATTCGGAAACTGGGATTATTTTTCTAAACCTATTATTTTGGGAACTTTGAAATTGAGATATTTAATTTGGAAGAAAATTTGGTGAAATCATATATGATTTTGAAAATGAATTGATATTGAAATAATTTGAAATTGAGAACCTTATATTATTAAGTACTAGATTTGGGAGTGGTCGAACTTATATAAAATGGATTTGTATAAGTATAAAGTTGGTTTGAAATCTATTGATTTAAAAGGTACTCAATTTGGAAAGATAATTTTATATAATCGAAGCCTATATAAGTGTGATTTGATATACTATTGATTTGGAAAGTATTCGATTTGAAAATTAAATCATATATATAATGGACTTTATATAAGTATGATATTTGAAAGTGATTTGAAAAGGTACTATATGATATATATTTTCGAAGTAAAGATATGGAAAGTGCCTTCTGCTTGATATCCGCTTTGTGGCCACATTGTGGATTCATTCTATCGATATTATTCTCTTTGATTTTTGGTTTTCCGGATGTAATACTCGAGTGTTCCCATCGTGGCGTAACCCATGGTTTTTTTCTCTATCGACTGCATAGCGCAGCTGCCTGGCTGAGTCTGGCCTAGGGGTACGGATTGTTTCCTAGGGGACCCAGGCGTAACCATTGTGTATCCTGCACCCTACAGTCATCATGGCGTAACTCGCAGGGCTGAGAAAGCTTACAGATACCGATTGTTTCCTGGGGGATCCAGGCGTAACCATTGTGTATCTGTGAACCATGGTTGGACAAAGGTTTTGGTTTGATTGTTTTGTTTGGAGTGTACTTTCCATATCTATTTTTTTTAGGTTTTTCAAATATTTTCACTGGGTGTTGAAACAGGTCTACTAAGTACTTGAAGAATTCTAGCTTTGCGCCCGATCAACGCATGGCCAGAGTCTGCAAAAACGAGGATAAACTTGTTGAAACATCGAGTTATAAAAGTATTTTTGAAAGGAAAAATTCGTTTCGATATAAAAGTATTTTATTATAAAGGTATTTCCAGCAAAGAAATTTTGTGTTAATATTTGAGATTAAAATTTTATGGTTTGATTTAATTATTCGAGCCCGATACTATCCCTTTGAACCTACCTTATCTGCCCAGCTTTATTTATTCACATATATTCCGTTTTTCCGAATCTACCCTCCTTTCCTTTTTGAATATAATCTTTAAAATATTGTTTATTTATATACTACATGGTTTAATAGTAAATCATTAGTGTCATTAATATTGCAGAAGGTATTAATTTAATATATTTAAGAAATGAGTATTAATTTATCTATAATGTTGAAAGTGTCTTAAGATAACTTAGTAAATTTATAAACTATGGATTTAATGTTGTCAAATAACTTCCTTGAAAATATAACCAAGGATGTGAATAACCATTTCCAAATAGTTTTCATATATATTTAAAAAGGTGTTATTTAAAACTTATAAATGGTATTTATAAAGGAAGCAAGAAATTTTACAAATAGGTTTGAAATTTTTTTACGTAATAAAGAAAATTTAATTTCAAACGAAGTTTTCAAATGAATATTTCAAGTAAAATTTATATGGTCTTAAATTAATTGTTTATCCTTGTCTTTCAATCTATTTATCTTTCTGGTTGTTTCTATTCTCCTACCTTCTTCCTTTTCGGGGACGAAAAGTTTTGAGTGGGGGAGAGTGTAACGACCTCTAAAATTTTGTTAATTTTTAATGGTTTTATTTAGCGTATTTAATTTGATTTTTGAGAAATTTTAAATAATAATATTTTGAAATTTATAGCCGTTTCAGTATATAACTTTTACACGTTTTATACTCATTTAATTTCAACAGTCCATTGCCTTTCATTTTTAAAATGTTCCATTTTCTTCCCAAGCAACAGCTCACATTCCATTTCTCTCATAAATCAGTTTCCACTTTTACTCACCTGCTCACCTTTTATTCCATCTATCCGTTTAATAGTTATATATAAGTTATAATACGTTTCCCCGATTCATCTCCTTTCCTTTTTTCCATTGACATATTAATTCTGGGAAGTGATTAATTTAAAAATACCATCTTCCCTTCATTTCTTTAAACTTTCAGCTAAATTTTAGCTTGTGACCGTTGCTTTACATTTCATTAAAGAGGTACGTTCCCTTATTTATCTTCGGAATTTAAGGGTGAAAATTTTATTTTTTATCCTTTCCTTTCCTACGCTCCCTGTTTCCACTTCTTTCATTATGACCGTTTATTATTTATATACACTACAGTTGGAAAGTTATAAACGTATAAACTTAGATACGTTTTGTATTTATTAAAAATTTAAAGCTTACCTCTAATTGTGACCTTTTGGTTTCCTTGCTTTCAAAAAAAAATTTGAATCATAGCCACGGTAATAAATTATTATAAAATTTTCAACTTAATCTAAGATGACCGTTGCTACTAATTCATTCCTACTTTCACTGACCTTTTATTACTTCATTTTTCCACCGTCTAAAAAATAAAAATAAATGGTTATTCATTTTATATTATTCAGTAATCAGCGTGACTCTTGCCATTTACACCGCACCATATTTGACTGTTGATTTTCGTTCAGCATTCTTATTTTAAAAATATACCGCAGAGTAACGTTGCCTTTACAATTTAAAATTTGCTTTAATAGCTCTTGAATAAATTTGTAGCTGTTACTTTGATATTTTTCCGGAATTGTGACTTTTCTCTTTCCTTCCGTTCAAATTTGAAACGTGCTACCATTTATTTGCTTTGATTATTTTCCTGAATCAGCGTGAATATTTTGCCTTAAATCCTCCACTGAATCATAGCTCGTGATTGTGCTATTTCTTTGGTTACTTTTATTTAGTCGTTTCCATTTACTTCTGTTCGTATTTTCTTCCCTTTTTTTTCTTCTTCCCAGATTTCTCTTCTTTCCCTCTCTATTGTTTCTTCCTCTTCTATATAAACTTGCCTGGCACTACAAATTTCGGCCTCTCCTTCACCTTTTCCAAACTCCGCTCCTCCACTGAACCCACTCTTTCCCTTGCGCAATATCCATCGAAGACGTAGCGACCCTCCCCTGTTTCCTCTACTGTTCGCACAACCAGGCATAGGTAAGTTAAGTTTATATTTTCAAGTGTTATATATATATATATTATATAGTTTTATATTTAGCTATGTTATGGATGATTTTATCAATACGCGTCCCCTGTACGTGCTGTTGATGCATATTCTGGCATTCAAAGTTGGTATGCATATTTGTTTATATGGAGTATGGTTATGATATATTGATAGTGGTATAAAAATATAACATGCATACATATAGTGGTTTATATAAAGTTGTTGGATTTGAATATATATATACCAAACGTGGTTTCCATTTTTTTTGAAACGTTTGTTTTGTTTCTAGAAGTGTATGCATATTTAATATGTGTGAGTTGTGTTGGATCTGCAAATGGAGTCTGCATATTTGGCAAGTAGATTTATATTCATTTTTGTTATAACATTGAGTCCATATATGTATATTTTTCAAACCATATTGTATGATTATTTTATAAGTTTTGTAAATCCGTTATTATATATATATAGTTTTATAATAAACAGGTTTATAACTTTTATTGAAGGTCAATTTACATCTTATTATGATGGAAGCTGTATAGGATTTTTGAAGTTGTTTATTTTCCTAAGTTCGTATATGACATATATTTATATAAAGTTATAATAATTATAGATATATCTTTATGGCCTTATATATATATATATATATATATATATATATATATATCTATATACGTTGCATACAGTTATGTATGGAGTTAGTTTTCTAATATATAAGTTTTCATTTCAGTTGGCATGCATGTTTGCATAAAAGTTAAGGGTGTATATATATGTGTGTGTGTGTGATTCGACTTTAAATTTTTCTTAGGGATGCAATTTTGATTTTTATTAAAATAGAAAAAAAATTATGTATATATCACACTGATTCTGATTCTTATTCAATTCATAAATTCTTGATTATCAGCCTCGTTCGTCTAATTCGTGCCAATCCTACTTTGCTTTGAAATTCGTGCTCGGATTTATAATTCAAATTTCAGTGTCCGTATCAGTGTGCGTATCCATGTCATCTTCTGTATTCTCTAGCCTCGAAAGGTGAGTAATCACTCACGATTAACATTCTTTTATTTGTTAAATTTAATTAAATTGAAACGACAATTGAAATATGATGCCGTAGTTATTTAAATTGTTATATATGCTATTATCCGTAACTGTTCACTTATGGGATATGACACCATATCCTATTGTTTATATTTATTTTTGATGATATATGCCTGTTGTTGTTATTATTTTCATATATGTTATCACTCTGCAAGTTCCCTGTTAGTATAGAAATCACTATGGGTTGAAATGATACGTACCCGAACGGATTTTAGAATAGGAGAATTTCGTTATGGGTTGAAATGATAAACCCAAGCGATTTTCATTTGAATTGAATCTGGGATTACGGGTTGAAATGATATCCACCCGTATATATTTAACTTACGGATTGAAATGATAAATATCTGTATCCTTTGTACATAGAATAGAAAATTTTACATCGACGCCGTGTTCTATATGGATGTTTTGAAAATAATTTCTATGGTCTTGAAAAGAAATATATGGTTTTAATGAATATTGATTTAAAGTATTATATATAAAGGTTATTTTATATATAGATTTAATATTAAGATAATTTAATTAAGATTGATTTTATAAATATGAAATATGTTTAAGGATTTATTAAATTTGTATTTCTGAAATAGATTTGTGGAATAAATTTTATAAGCTAAGGTTTGAAGATATATTTGGGACTTATTTGAATTTGTCATTAACTAAGGATTTTGTCTAGTTAAATCAATTTGAAACTATTAAATTCGAAACTTTAACATATGATCCTATAACTTGAATTTTTATTTAAGAAATTTAATGGATGATTCATGTCTAAAGAAATCAAAGGTAATATATAGAAAATGTAAATTTAAGGTCATATAAATAATATTGAATTTATTAGGTGAATATTTCAAAACTAAATAATAGTGAAGTCAAGTTAGGAGATAAACGCAACTATCAAAGTTTAGTCTTTGAAATGTTGAATATTTAAAGCTCTGAAATATATTAACTTCGAATTATATTGAAATTTAAATGGTTTATTTTATGGTTCAAATCCGTATTTAAAATAGATAAAATTTGAATTAGTTTAGTCAGAAACTAAATTGAATGGAAATTGATAAATTTCGATTTAATTAAATTTGAACGGGAAGGTCGAGTTGATTTTTGAAGCGATTTGTGAAGTTTGAGGAAATAAAAATACTTTACTTCATAAATTATTGGATATATATACTAATTTGGAAAATAGAGATATTTGAAATGAAAATGATATTTTAGCTTTGAAATATAAATTAAATTTAAATGACCACGGTGTTATAGTGTATGTTTCTACCCTGTAGATAGTTCCTTGGATCCTTAGAGGATGGGTATCCCAAACATCCTCTAGTTAATTATATTTCAGTTGATATTTCACTTGAGTTGGATTTATAGATATAAGAATGTTAATCCTGACTCGAGTGTTTTGTGTTTTGCTTTACGCTCGGGTCAGACTGAGTGATACAACATTTGAGACTCACCTTCGAAGTTGGAGCTTTGTTGGAAGATCCAGCTATCTATCCTTTCAGTCATCCAGTCGATTGGTTCAGAGAAGTCATCTGTCCGTACTGGAGACTTCACTGCATCTGGGATTTTCTGATGTATTTTATTTCTAACTTTGTTTATATAGTAGCTTCATGAAGTACTATTCATTTATTCCGCTGCGTATCATTTTACTACTCTGTATCTGTGATTCTGTGATTGATTTATTTACTATAGATGTTAAGTTTTGCCAAATTTCAATTAACAATCTGATATTTTAAGCAATTCAAGTCCGACATGTACGGATGCGAATGGTTGAAAATATCAGGTCATTACACACATTATTGCATCCTGAGGGTACACACCATTAACAGATTCAGACTTTATTTAAATCCAATCAAGAATTTTAAACATGCGGGTTTTTATTCAAAACACTTTTTAAAATGATACTCTAATTTTAATCCATAGAAAATATATATATTTAGCCCGAGTAACCCCAAAATTATACCAAAGAACTAGGTCGTACCAAACAGTATCATGCATCTCCCTACTAGAAGAATAATACCCAAGAGAAACGTTTACCATCCGAACGTATCTCTTACCCATTTCTAGTTATTTTTGAGCGACTCACACTGGTTAACCTAAAACCACTTCTTTCTTTTTCAAACCCATTTTGGAAACAATATCATAAATATATTTCTAACGAAATATTTCATCGAAATATCCAATTCTAATTTGTTTTGGATTCGCTCAGATTCGAACTCGTTCTGATAGGACAATGACAAAGAGAATAATTTACTAAGTGCACAATAGAGTTCGTCTAAGCAAACATCCGATCGTCACTTAGAAAATTATTCTGATCATCACAAAACAAATCGGGACTCATTTCCAACTAAATTCAAAGGAATACCTATCTTTCTATAAAATTCCTTTTCAAAGTATTTATACTTAAACATATTTCTAAGCAAATTATTTCCAAAATATTAATACACCAAACCCTTTAAGAAAACCATTATTGTTATAATTTCCGAAGTCATTTATACTCTAAAATTTTCTCAAATAAAATTATTATTTCTTTTCTTCAAAATCATTTGAAATAATAATATACCCATTTACTTTATAGTAAATCAAATCATATTTTTTTGAAATCAAATCAAAATCTGTTTTATCAATCAATCATATAGCAAGATCCTAATAGCAGCATTTCCCCCACTTAGAAACTTAAAAATGAATACCAACGACTTTCTAATTATTTTCGAAATTATTTTCCAGCGAGTGAAATGAATTTGGTGCTTTTAATCTCCTTAAAAATCCTTAGAAATATTTTTATTTCAAAAATGTTTCCAAATAATACTGTTATTAATTTGTAAACCATAAAATTTATTTTTCAAAATACCGCGATTTAGATTCTCATATTCCTTTTATTTATACACATAATCTAATAAATCAAATTTATAAAATATCCCCCTTTAAAGGAAACCATTCTCAAATATTTATTTCAAAAATATTCTAGCTTCCTTATATAAATCATTTTCAAGTATTATTTTAGAATTATTTAAGTTTCTTTTAACAAACTTCTTTTGTGAACCCTAATTAAATACAACCAACTTTTATATTCAATCATTCAAAAATATTATCTCAAAATATTCCAAATTCCTTTCGATAAAATAACATTTATTAAAACTTAATTTTATCAAATCAACTCTTATACAAAACCATTCCTAAAATATTTCAATTTTCTTTTAAATAAACAACGTTTAGAAATCAAAATTTTAATTCAACATTATCAGCGAATGCCATATATTCAAATCGTGAAACTTAATTCACAAGGTATCTGTTTCAATGTTCTCAAAATTCCTATCTATCTAACCCAGGTTTCAAAAGGAAGACTCAAGATAGATTAACAGATAATTGTCAATGCTCAGAACCGGGCGAGCATAACCGATCAAATCCTAGATGATAATGATGGAATATTATAATTTCCTATCAAACAAGCACTACCAAGCATAACTCTATTGAATTTTCTTTGAAAAATTATTCTTATATATATAATATTTTCAGGTAAAATTATTTCATTTATCCATTTTAAAATAATACTATGTTGTTGGTATTGTTCGAGTATTTGGGAAATCCCTATCGATAACGTTGGTCAAATGCATCGACCTGAATTCTTAAGCCACTTAACAGATCAAACAAGATGATATAAAATATTTCTATGAAAATAACAAATACACGTTCTATATATACTCTCAAACTCATCCTAGGGTCTCACTTACCCTATCTCAAATGAGTTAACATCACCAAAGCCTAGTTGTTCGCTCAACCTAAGCTCCGATATCAACCATAATGACCCAGTTTTCCGTATAGTTAAGCCGATAGTAAACCACATATGTCCAACTCAAAAAGAACGGGAAGATGGATTGTTAGGGAAAGGAAAGAAGAAAGAAGACAAGAAGAAACTAAACAATATAGAATCTCACATTGAAACGAATAATCTATAGTATAAACCAATCTTTACACAAAAACAAAAACCATAATATATGTACATACAAACATCAATTAGAATATACTGACCTATTCAGCCTGGATAGTAATAAAAATTTGTCCTCACAATTGCTGATAAATACAACAATGAATGCAATAGAAAATAAACATGTCCGTAAATGCGTCTCTGGGCCTCCAGCTCATCTTCTGAAGCTCGAAAAATATCCAACTAAACATGGATATATGCTCGGTCTAACCTGAGATATGGCAAAACAACACCTGGGTCAGTCTGATAAATCTTGCGTGAGGAAATCAAATCACAAGGAATTTTATTTATTATAGCTTGTAAAATCCTTTCATGTCAAAGATTTCTCGTAAGACCACGCCGCACATAAACACGAACGGGTTTTTATCTTATGATAACCAAAATCTTTTATATCACAAAATCCATTTATATTATAATAATTTATAAGGGTGAAAATAATAATAATTAAGTAGCTGTGATGCTCATGAGTGTACATCATAACTATACTTGGTATATAATCATAAATCAATAAGGCACGTTCGCAAATCATGTAGGATTTCCATGGAGGTGTCCTCAGTACTTTGAGAACGGTCCTCTTGCACAAGGATCAGAGATATCCCACCGAAGTAGCATACATCCCTAGTGATATACCATTGGAAAAACATAGCTAGTCTTGCTAAGACCCAATGCATCGCCCCATGCATTCATAACAAATGTAAGACTACACCTTACGGGTTCGCCAACCCTACTGGACTTGCCTTCTACCTTTGGTTTTAGTCATTTCTGCTGATGAGGCTACGTTCGGCGCTCTAGCTCATACACTGCTATCAAAACAAATCATGGGATCCCTCATGGATTCCAATACCCCAACAGGTCTCAGAATCACACATAGATTCCTATATCTCAATTAGATCTTGGAAACACACATGGATTTCCATACCACAACGGGTTTTGGAATCACATCTGGATCCTAACATCTCAATATATCATGAATCTCCTCCATATAACCGTATATGGTTTTCAGAGTGGTCACAAGTTTCGAGTCATCTCTTACAAGTACAGTTTTTCGCTTCCCTGGCACCCCAAAAACCAATCGCCAATTTCTAGAATGCTCAATGCCGGTTCTTTAGGAGATAATCAAATAATACATAAGAGCAGTGATCACCACCTAACCGTTTAAGTGGACGGATCTCCTTATCATTTGTCCTAAAAGAACAAAATACAGTATAACACCACTGATGGTAACTTACCACCATAATTAAGAAGGCTTACGTATTTAGGCCAATATTTGATAATCGGTAATTTAACTATTAATTAATCAAACATTCAAGACAAGATCACATTTCCCATGGAAATCACCATGCCTCTTTAAATAAATCTTTTATTAATTTAAATTCACATTTTAAATACTTGGAAATCACTTCCATATACTTATCTCAACGGGGTAAGTGTATTCACAAACCATTATATTTTTGATACTTAGAAAATATAACCATATATTTATCTCAATGTTATAAGTACATTCATAAATCATTTCACTATCAAAACATAGAAACTTGAAAACTCTTAAAAATAGATATGGAAAGTAACGTTCAATATCAACTATGGATCGTAGTTTACACAATGGTTACGTCGCTATCCCAGTGAATCCATAGTAACTATAGGCAATCCCCGCCCTTTGAATTACGCCATGAATATCAACCATCAATTTCCAAATTTCTTTATCTTATAAATATTTCCAAATCCATTTGGAAAGCTTCTTTATAAATCTTCAATCTATTTCTACAACATCTTTTATATATCTCAAAACTCCATCTATAAAACTTCTTCTTTTCAAATCTTTAAAACTCATTTATAAAATTCTTTTATAAATATCCAAAACCATTTGCAAAACTCCTCCTATATTTTAACAAACCTATTAACTAACTTTCAAATCGGTAAGATTCCCTTAGTGAACCATAAATTATTTAAAACAAATGGATGTTTAAATAATAAGTTATTATTTAAACATCCTTCTGTTTCACTTAAATTAAATCTCATTTAAAATAATAACTCAAAATCTCATTAAAACATATTAAATTAGTTTTTAAACATTACTATAGTATTAATAAGTTAACTTCAAAACAATATTACTATAATAATTAATTAACTTTAAACATTATTAAAACTGTAATTAATTAACCTTAAATTAATATTAATACGAATTTAATTATCTTTTAAATATTATTAAGTAACTTAAATCAATATAATAATTAACTTTAATTAAAAACTAAAGTATAGTTAAATCATTTTAAATAAGTAATTAAATTAAGACATTTAAAAACAATAATTAATTAACCTTAAATAATAATTAAATAAATTTAAGAAATAACTTTTAAGAATCATATTAATAGAATAATTAACAATAAAACATTATCAGAACAACTATAATTTTTTAAAACATGATAAATAAATAATAACTACGTTTATAAAATCTTATTACTAAATAATAGTTATGTAATGACCCGCCTTTTTGGACAGTTTAAGTCGACGATAAACCACATATGTCTAATTATTCAAAAGACAGATTATTAATGGGATCGTTCAAATGAAATTAGGTTCAAAAGAACAAAATACAAAATCTCGCAGAGGAAGGATGAAATACAATACACAAAATAAACACATAAATAGTTCAAGAAACTATTTTCAACAAAATCAGAATTTACATTTTTTCCAAGCAGAATAAACAATTTCTGTAATAATAGTAGATATGGTCCTCGACTCCGTCTTCGTCTTCATAAATAAGTTTCTTCGCTAAACTGAAATACTCGGTCTGACAGAGCGTAAATTAAAACAAAAACACTCAAGTCAGAACTAACATTCTTATATAAGTAAGTCAACTCAAGTGAAATGTACAGATAACTCAATATGTGAAATGCTTAGGTTTAAATAAACGTCATCTTTCACACTATAAATCGGTTCAGTTCAAATATCGACTTTATGTTTATTTCCAATCGATTCATTATTAAATCCAACTTCAAATTTCAATTTTTCTCTTGAAGCTATTAAGTTATAATCAAACAAGTTTGAATCTAAAAATCCAATTAAAACATTCATTAAATCAATTAAATTTCATTTGCATAATTTCAAACTCAAACATAAATTTAAACTTACAATATTCCAATTTTATTTCTAAATCAATTTATTTAAACCCAAAGTGGTTTTATATCGGGTATACATTATTTCAATTCAAAGTGATTTTGCTAACTATCAAGGAACTTGAAGTGTGAGAACAATAATAACATACATAACATAACATGTCACTGACCAACATACATGCATGATTAACAATTTAATATATACACATGCATAACTAACATATCACATGTGCCACATATCGTAAACAACATAAGTGAATATTTCAAATTCTGACATGTCATACACTAACATATCATATAAACATATAACATAGACATATATACAAGGAACTTGCAGAGTGATTTACAATAAAATAACATGGCATATAATTTTTTCCAAACATAACACATTATTTCCACATAGCATAGGTGACATATTATTAACATAGAATGTGCAACATATGATTTTATTAACTAACATATATTTTTTCAACATAGCATATGTGATGTATTTCAACATGGCATGCAAAAAAAATTCTAACATAACACATTTTTTTACATATCATACGTGACATATTTAATATACATATGTGATAATTAATCAAATCAACATAACATACTATTTGTGACATATAAAACAACATGTGCATGTGAATATTATAACACAAATTCAAGGGAACATAACAACATATATCACATATTCCTATCTAAAGCAAACATTTCTCATAACATTTCAATCAATTTTTATTTACCTAACAATAAAAAGTTAATCGTAAGTGATTGTTCACCTTTCGAGGTTAGAGAGTTTTTGACAACACAAATAGATAGATCCTAGTTGAAATCCAAACACGGCAAGCTAACCAATCCTATCTATAGCAACAATCCAATAGCAAAGCAAAGCACGACAACGCAAATCAAACAAACTGAGTTTTCTTTTTTTAGAGAGATGAATCTAGAGAGGAGGGACGGAGTTTGGAGTTTGAAGAGAGAAGGGATGGAGTTTGGAGTTTGGGAATTTGTGGATTTATGGATTTAGGAATTTTGGAGTTTCTACAGTTTTGAGGAAGAAGGAGAAAGTGTGAGCAGAAAGCTTCAGATAGAGTAATGAGAAACAATCTGTACTTTAAATTTTTATCTAGTGGAAAATTGAAAAGTCAACAGGTGGAAAGTGAGAAGGTATCAAAAGAATACAAAATACAGTAAGCTTTTCAAAGAAACGATATGGTTATGTTTTTAACAAATATGAACATGAACGTGCTAGCATGAATGATGCACGTGCATTAAATATGAATTGTTAATGGATGAATTAATGCATGCATAAGTTGATGAAAAAGAATGAATACTAAAAGTTGTAATGTGTAAAAATAAATGCTTAGATGCAAATACAAGAGGTATATAAGAACTAGGCCAAAAAAAGTAGGTGAGAGAATGTATAGCTAATAATAAGAATGGAAAATGAATCTATAGAGAATAAATGAAAGTTTTATGAAATAAAGAGAGTGATTTTTGTTTTTGTTTTGTTTTTTTGAATATTTGAAATGTGAAAGTGAATAAGGCAGAAAAATATGAATGAGATAGTAGTTAGAAAAAAGCAATAGAGTATGAAACGTGCATGAATATGAATTCGTGATGAACATCACCTTTCATATTTCAAAATGAATATAATGCCACATTAATCTAATATGGAAATGTATTTCAATTCAATTAATTTCGTTAACTCCAAATTAACTCAAATTTATGCCTATTAAAAAGTTTTATTAACATACAATAAATAAAATTTGAACACACCAACCAAGGTAACGGGGACCACCGCTATATAAAATAAAAGTTGAACCATGATTCCAAATTCAAATCAAAGTCGGCATTTTTCTCAATGCATAATCATGAACATAAAATATTTAATTTGTTCTAAATTTTATGATTAGCATTAAAATTACCTCTATATTGCCAAAGACTACTATTTAACAACCATAAAATGTTGCTTCAATATTCAATTTTTCTCTTTTTATAAAATTACACTTACTTTAAAAATAATAACATTCATTTGTTTTCATTAAACATCTTTTTTATTTTAACAATAACGTACATTTCTTTTGTTAAATCCATTAATTACAATTAATGTATTCTTTTACCTCTTTAATATTAAAAGATTACAAATTGACATAATTGTAATTAATTTCAAAATTACACTTTAAAGCGAATCCTAAAAAACGTATATTTCTTTCATTAAACGTCATTAATTTCAGTTAAATTCTCTTTCCCTTTTATTAAAAGATTCCAAGTCAAATTAACGACAAAAAATTTCAACGCTAAAATTTAAACCGGAACATAATTGATGGATAAATAATTAAAACAGTTGAAATCTTTTTAAACTAACTTAAATACATTTATAGAAATGTTGTTTACACACAAGATAATTAAAACAATTGGATTCTTTTTACAGTAACTTAAATACATTTATAGAATTGTTGTTTACATATAAGATAATTAAAACAATTAAAGTCTTTTTTTACAATAACTTAAATACGTTTATAGAATTGTTGTTTACATGCAAGAGTTATAATTTAACTTACTTAATTAGTTATCAATGACATGCAAACAACAAAAATTAAATTTATATTTAATTATTTTCTTATTAATAAATTAATTTTTTCCCACAATATTTAAATTCTAAAATCTTATTAAATTTAATAGTTTTTAATTATCAAAATTTATGATTTGTTACACTCTCCCCCACTCAAAACTTTTCGTCCTCGAAAAGAAAGTAGAAGGAAGTAAGAAGCTTGATATAATTTTATTCAAATTATTCAATTAATAAACACTTTAAATTTTACATATTAGGTATTTTAAATAAAATATATCAACTTGTAAACAATTAAATCTTTCATATTCAAGTTTAATAATAGTTTAAATATATTTTCACTTTCTCAAAATTTATAAGTCTTAAATTCACAAAAATTTCGACAAAGTCTCTTTGTACGGAGAGGTCCGAAAAAACAATAATACCATTCCAATATATATAATATTTCAAAAATAAAACATCCCAGACCATGGGAAAACAATATAATATCGCTATAAAACCCTAATCCGGAAACATACTTATTTGTCGGGCAAACAGACTTTATTTATGAAACCAAAAGTAGTAACTATTGCTTCCATATACCTGTATTTCACTTATATAATCCAAAATAGTGAGAATTATGTACAAAAGAAAAATTTAATTGTTTCAATTTGCAACAAAAGAAAATCAATATAAAACATAGTCTAACAAACAATACAACCATTTATGCAACCAATGGTTTGTTTAGTTCAAAATTTTTTAATCGTGCAAGGTGATAAATAAACTATCAAGTGTACCCTACACTCAACAGCCTTGGATAATTTCAAAATAGACTATCCATACAACCTTAAACAACTAGAATTATCCTTTTCCAAACATCCCGTAAGACAAAACTACCAAGAATTTCAACACATTATTTAAGTTTATTCAATTGGTTTCTTTTCACATCATTATTTACTTTTTTATTTATTTCCATTCATTCATACAATGTCCTTTTTCTTTTTCTTTCATGTACTTACACATATTTCACATTTATTATCTAAAATAATCAATGAATTCATTATTTAAGCATTACATACATTTTATTGCAATTTATTTCACATTATTCTTACGTTTATTCCATTTATTGTACATAAAAATACTTATTTATAGAAATAATTTCACTTAACACTTTTATTACTTAAGTTTTGCTTGTAAAAAATTCTATTACATATTCCTATTTAACATTTCAACTTTTTAAACATTTCAAGTAAGTTATATATATGTTTATAGAATGTAATGAATGTTACAAAGTTTATCTTATTCATTTTAGTTAACAAGCTGTTCAATATTTTATATCTTTCGATTTATAAGTTACAAATTTCCAATTTCTTATATATTTCATTAATAATTTAGCATCTAATTTTCTTATTTCTCATTTTAGAAGCTTCCAATTATTATTATAGTCAAGATTTCATTCATTACTATAATTGAATTCTATAATTTATATAAACTTAAGAACTAAATGCCTGGCTTATTTCATATCATTCAAAATAATACACACACACACACATACACACACACTCATAGCTTTATATATCCAATAACATTTTTAAATTAAAATTAAGATTTGTTTATCAAAACAAAGGTGTAGTAAAAGTACTATAGTTGCCTTCCCATTTTGAAACTCAAAAAATGAACATCGATAATGCGTGCACTCATCATTGAAATTATTTTCAAGCGAAGAAGAGGGGAGTATAGAACTTATTTCCTTTAAAATTCTTGTAAGACAATTATTTCAAATAACATTTGAGAATTTTTACCCAAAATACCTCCAAATAATATTAGTATTATATTCCAAAATATCTTGAAAACAAATTTCAAGCCAAAACCAAAGTTCTCAAATTCCAATTTATTTTCAAATATATTACTAAAATAAATTTCCTATATCATTTATTTTCTTTAAAATTATACATTCAATGAAACTTACATAAATTTTACTTGAAATATTCATCTGAAAGCATCATTTGCAAACCAATCATCTTTAGGACTTTGATACTTCACAAAAATTCATCTACAAAATTTCTTTCTTTATTTATACATACCATTTAAAAAATCTTAACATCTTTATAAATATATGTAAACCATTTTAAAGTATTATTTACATCATTACTTATATTTAAAAAGGAGTTATTGAAAACCTTAAATCCATTATTTATAAATTTATTAGTTTTAAATCTCAAAATGCTTTTCAAACATCTTTAGTAAATCAATGATCATTAACTTTAAATGTGTTTTATTGAATTAATAACTCCTCAGAAGATGTACAACATTGATAATTACTGTTAAACCAAGTTGTACATAAATAAACAATATTTTAAAAGCATTTAGAAAAGAAAAATAAACGACCAAAATATCATTTATATAATACTTTATCAAAATATTTTTACAACTCAACGTTTTAACAAGTTTATTCTCGTTCTTGCAGACTCTGGTCATGCATTGATTAGGCTCAAGGCTAGAATTCTCCAAGTACTAAGCAAACCTATTTCAACATCCAGTGAAAATACTTAAAAACATTAAAAATAGATATGGAAAATACATTCCCCCATGGATCGCAAATAATAATTCAAAAATCAATATATATTACATGAAATATGTGTTATATGTACACCACACGAAATCATTTTTTAAAGTCAAAATATTATATGTATAATAAACTGTATACTATTACATGTATACTAATACTTTATAAAATATACATAGTATATACAACCGATCACAAATAATATATATACATAAGTTATATACATATGACCAAAAATCAACTCAGGCGTATTAATATATATAATTAATATAACAAGTATCTAACTCACATATGAACTAAAATATAATTTACACACTTTTAAACATATTGAATAACACTACTTTAACATATATAAAACTTTAAAATAAAATATATAGACAAATAAATTATAATATATATACGACTTATATATGTTACATAAAAAAATTCATTTATAACAAAGGAGCGGCACGTGAGGTAGCTGCTACTGCCAGGCAAGGAAAGGTTGAGGAATGGGCAGAGAAATGATACGCTAGGTTTTCTGGTGTGTGCTCGACTGGCAATAGGATGGTGTTTGGTGGTCACAAACAAGAAGGGGAGGAGCTGAATAGGATGGTGGCGCACAGTCTTCAAAGACAAGAAAATACACGCTATAGGAAAATGTATGCAAATATTTGAAAGCTTATCTTTTCTGATGCGGCCACAGGAGTCAGTAGGAAAGGGTGAGGGTGGAGTCATGACGGTGGGTTTTGGGTGTGCTTGGGCGGCGAACGCGGGTTGGAGGGTTGGTGGACGGCAGGGACTCGTGGAGATGGCCATGGTAAACGAGAAAGGTTCGACATGGGAGTAGATGCAAGACTTACGGTGGCGGAGCACCGGGAAGTGGATGGGTCAGCACGTTTTGGGAGGAGATGGCAAAGGCTATCGGGTCGAACATGATGAGCAGGTGGGCTGATAGTTTAGGCTGTTCGGCAAGGCTGTTCGGCAAGGCTGTTCGGAGCATGGGCGGGGGCTGAAGGGGTGTAAGAGGCATTGGTGGAGTGGTTGCGGCAAAATAAAATAAAATAATGAAGGTGGCAGCCAATGAAAATGGATGGTCAAGAAGAATTAAGGATGGAGTATAAACAGGGTTTCGTGGAGAAGAAGACGTGCTAGATATATGAAGACTTATGTATATTATTATTTTTTCTTCCGAGAGAATGCATCAAAAGTATAGAGGGGAAGAATAAAAGGAACGAATCACAAATAAATTGAAATAAGGAAAATAGCAGAAGTCACGGGAATAGCAACAGTCAAATGTTGAATTCAAAGAATATTAATAGCTAGTGGCTGTTGGGATTATACGGTGGATATTGGAAAGACACAAGAAAACAAAGAGGCTCAAATACGGGTCCGATACGACAAATCGTTGTGTCGATTTCGCCACGTATCGAATACCGAAATGCGCAAATGAATATACTATGGAGATCAGTATGAGGAGATGAACAGAATGGTACACAGATATCAGCAATATGATCATCATATCAAAAGTCGATATTCGTTGCCAAAAATGCTGCAAATTCATCAAAAATAAGATAAACGGAGATAGAGAAGTCCAAATTTGACGAAACGAAATATGACGTCTTACTCAAAATATAATTTACATTTTTATTATATAAAATATTAAGATTTCACTAATATTTTATTTGCATCAATATTAACTGATTTAACTTGAAATTGAAAATTACACACTAGAGCTAACCTTCATATTTTCCAGTGAAAATCTACCATTTGCTATGTTTAAGTAGACGCATTCCAAATATCAAATTTTCATTGCTAAATTTTATAATAAAATTCAAGAAAAATTTCAGTTAATTACGTTATAAAAACCGTTAAAATTTACTGGTCGTTACATTCTTCCCACTCAAAACTTTCGTCCCCGAAAAGGAACGAGATAGGAGAATAGAAGCAAAGGAAGAATTTTTTTATTCAAAATACATAGTACTAGATACAAAAATTAATTTAAAACCATGTATATTTTCATTAGTTCTTAAATTGATTTATATTCAAATAATTTGGTTTATATTCGTTTTATTCAATAATTAATATTCAATATATTCACATTTGGTTTATTTCGGTTCAATATATTTTCATTTAATTGATTTGCTTTTAAATTTATTTATTACAAAGTGTTCTTTTAAAACAAAATTTATTTTATTTGACTTTTTAATTTAATCCGTTTGACTTCATTTAAGTTAATTCCACTTAAAATTTAAATTTTCAATTATTCTCAAGTTCATACTTATTTACCTAAATAGCATTCTCCTTTTATTATCCAATTTGTTCCACTTAACAAATTCTTGTAATATAAATTAAGTGTATAAACCTTTATTATAACTACTAAATTTTATAAATTCCCTTAACAAATTTCATTTATGGACATCTTATGTATCATTGTATATTATTCAATTACATTCAAACCCTTCCAGGTAAGTTTTATTAATGTCTTTGAATATAATTGAACGCTATACAAATTTACCTTTTATTTACAACATTTTTATTAAGCAAGATTTTAGTTTGAACAATTTATTACTTAAGTTTTCTATTGTGTAACCTTCAATTATATATATTCACCCTAACATTTTAACCTTTTTGAATATTGTAGGTAAGTTACATATATATTAGAATGCAATTGATTATTATACAAATAAATTTTATCTTATTTCAACTGTTTTAAGTTGTTTAAATTCCAATTTCAAATTTTAAGAACTTCAAATATTTCAAAAAACAAATTGATTCATTTCAATACTTGAAAACCCTAACTTAACATAGAATTTAAGAATTGAATTTTCGATTTCACTTCCAACCATTTTGAAATAAATATATACATGTACCTATAGATTTTATAAATCAAATCATACTCAAGAAATTCCAATCAAATCTATCTTCAAAACAAAAGTGCAGCAAAGCTACAAAGCGGTCTCTCCACTTTGAGGCTCGAAAATGAATGTGATGATGCTGCAGTCCTTACCGAAATTATTTTCTAGCGACAAATAGGAGAGTACTGACTTACTTCTTTTAAAAAATCTGGAAAAACAATTTCCATTCGAAATTTTTTGCAAATAATGCTCTTTCAAACTATGGAAACCAAATTTTTAGGAAGCACCGGAAATTAAATTCTTAAATCCTTACTTTAAATTTATTTCATTTTCAAGTCAAATAGACCATGTTTATTAAATTTCAGCACCTTATAACATATAATAATAGAAAATGATTTAGTAGCGTTGAAAAAATATTAAATGATAATCTAGTATTATCATTCCTAACAACCAATTCCTTTAAGTATTTAATTTCAGAAAATTTACACATATATATAATAAAATCATATATATATAATTTTTTCATTTTCGAAAACAATATTGTGTCAGTTTGCTCTATTTAAGTGTTTTGAAATTCCTATCGATAGCGTTGGCTAGACGAATCGGTCGAAACCCAAAATTCAAACTTAACAATTCAAACAACACGATATAAAACATCTTATATCAATTACAAATACACTCCCTCACACGATGATTCAAGAATGGATCATGAAGCAAGGACAAAGATTCAAATTTAGAGAGACCTTAGTCAAAGAGAATTCAAATTACGAAGATAGACTCGAAAGGAAGATAAAATAATTAAATTACAAAAGAAGAAATGGATAGAATTAATTTTAGCTCGGTGACCTTAACCGGTTCAACCGAGATTCCAGTAATAAGATCGATGTGGAAATTAAATTTCCCACTTAAGAGGGAGAGGAGTGAATTCACTAAAGCATCCGAAAATAATCATACAACACGGATGGAGTCAAGATCACAAGGTTGAGCATCAAGTGAAAGATAGAACTATCTATAAAATCTTGAGGCAATCGATACTCGATCATAAGAGAATTACTCTGGTCGTCTACTAGAGGAACATTCGGGCATTGCAATAGATAACAGGATCAAAACGAGGACATAGAAATCACTGGTGATTGGATGCTTGTTGCAAAGGAGTTTCACCCCTTTTCAAATCATTCTAAGATTGGTGGGACCGTCGATGAATTAGACACACACAAGGACGAAATTCGCTATTGAGGTGGATAGATGTTCTCAAATTCATTACCGAGATCAACAGAAATAGAGCTATCAGATATTCCAGTATCAAAATAACATAAACGGGAGAAGATAAGAATGGATTTCAGAAAAAAGGGAAAGTTCCAAAAATTCAAAGGAAACCAAGTCAAAGAGGAAGGAACTCAAGCTCGAACGAAGGTGATTTTATAATTAAATTTATTCTATATGCTAAGTTTTTCCTAAATCAGAGCTCTGATACCACTTGTAACGACCTGGTATTTCGAACCATTCGCATCTGCACATGTTGGACTTGAATTGCTTAAAATGTCAGATTGTTAATTTATATTTGGCAAAAATTAGCATATATAGTAAATAAATCAATTACAGAATCACAGACATAGAGCATTATAACTATAAGCAGAGGAATAGATAAATAGTAGTTCATGAAGCTACTACATAAACATCAGAATTTAAAACAAAATACAATAGAAATCTCAAATACAATGAATCTCTAATACATTAAGCAACTGACGAGTCTGAACATAAATGACTGGAATAAACTGAAATAACTTAAAGCTGGAGAGATAGATCTTCAAACAAAGCTCCAATCTCCAAAGGTGAGTTTCAATTGCTGTGACACTCAGTCTGACTCGAGCATAAAGAAAAACACAAAACACTCGAGTTAAGATTAACATTCTTGTACTAATAAATTCAACTCAAGTGAAATGTCAACTGAAATACGAGTAACTTAAAGAATAGTTGGGATTTCCACCTACTAAGGATCCATGGAACTATCTACTATGTAGTAATATACGCTATTGTAATATGCACATAGTAAAGCAAACTATCAAAATAGAGTTAAAGCATTACCCATATGCCCCTTAACACATTTTATATATTCCCATAGTCTATACAATACTGTAAGCTCCTCCGTGAGGTTTACTCATAGGGAACTCCATAGGTATGGTACAAACCAAAGTCGTAGAAGGCGCGATAGAGCATGTGACAAGGCAGGCGAGGCAATGCCAGGGCAGATATACCGTTTGCACTCCCAAACAGGTGGTAACACATAGCAGCTACTACCGCCCACCTCGAGACACACTCCTAAATCAAAGGTGCACCCAATCAAATCAAAAAGCAGTATAATGGTATCGATGAAATATGCCCGATAGAGGCAATGACCCCATTTGGCGCGGTATAGCTCATGTTTTAGCCACATCAAGCTGACCCACTGTATCGACCCACTATTTTGGACCATCCAAATCGACAATAATCCATACATGTCAGACTTGAATAATTCAAAATAACATATTGTAATAAAATTTGGAGCAAATAAAACCAATCACATAATCACAGACACAGAAATATCAGAATAACTCGCAGCTGAAATAAAATTTCCGTAGTAGTTCATGAAGCTACTATAACAAAGTCTCAAAACAAAATACATAATATCAGTCTGAAAACAAACACAATAGAGATCCCAGATACATAGAAGTCCACTAATACAAGAGCTGAAATAGAACAACTGAAACTGAAATGGATAGATAACTAGACAAGCAGAATCTCCAGCGATTCCTAGCTCAAAAAGAGAAATCCAAAGCTATGAATACTCAGGCTGACCCGAGCGTAAAGTAAAACACAAAACACCCGAGTCAGGACATACATACTTATACAATGCAAACCAACTCAAGTGAACTATAACAGTAATGCACAATAACTTAAAGGATGCTTGGGATCACCCATCCTCCAAGGATCCGTTAAACCATCAATTAAACAGTAAGAAACGCTATCATAGAAACGTGCTGCAGATTCATTTATTTCAGATTTTAATTTATTTTCAGAAACGATAGCATTTCTGAAGTGCTACTAAAAGAATTTTCAGATTTACAATAGAATTTCAGCAACAATTAAACTTCAATTTAAACCAATTTAACATATAAAATTTCATATTTTCACTTTAAAAACGGTCATTTAAATACCCTTTAACTTATGATTTTTATAAAGTAAAATTTTATACATAAATTCAAAAATTTCAATGTTTCACTTATTAAGGTCAATATACAATTTTCTCAAAATTTTCATTTACTTTACACATTAATTCAATTTACCATTTCATAAATTAAATTAAATTTCCATTTTATTTTCTTAACTTAACTTTTATTTTTTAAACCAAACCTCACATTTCCAAGTCAAGTTATATTTAAAATTACACATTTAAACATTCATTTGTTTAACCATTTTAATTTAAAAAAATCAATAACACTTTATAAAATCATTTAAATTCAAATTTAAATCAAATTATCATATTTTTACATTTTAAAATATTTTAAAAATTCTAGAAAAATATATATAATAACCACAGGTCTGTATAATATTTCCTAACTTAAGTCTAGTGATACGGATACTATATCATTTCAATCCGTATTTTACAAAAAAAATCCGGGTTCTATCATTTCAAACCCGCAATCCTAAGTCAGTTAAAATAAATAAAAATTGCTCAGGCCTATCATTTCAGCCCATAACAATTTTTCCTTATTCTAAAGTCCATTCGGGTATGTATCATTCAAACCCATAGTGATTCTATTCTATAGGGAACTTGCAGTGTGAGAACATAATAAAATTAACAATATAGCAACATATAGCAGTATCAGATGATATGACAGGTTTGTAAACAAGGTTAACATCATATGATTCATATCATAGGCAGGTATAACATGATATAATATTCTACACATTCACTTGTTATCAATTCACTAATTATATAAGTATAAATGTCATGAGTGAATACTCACTTTTCAAGTTGGAGTAAGCAATTCAAACACGCAGACAAAGATCCAGAAAGCACGATAGCACGACTTTGATTTAAGTGGAGTGGAGAGCCAACTGTTAATCTTGTATTTGACAACAAAATAAAGCAAGTATAAATATAAATACCAGACTAAGACTATTGGAACAAAAATGGAATAAAGTCCACAAAAACATCACCAAGCCTTTTCAATTGATTCTGCTTGACCTCTAATCACTTATGCTCGGCCACAATACTAATTTTGATTGGCCATGGCATGCACAGACCCGGTGGTGGCTGGAGTGAAGGCTAGTGGTGGTGTACAAACGGGTGGTGGTGGCTAAGGGTGTAATGACCTGTAAATTTAGAGAATTAAACTCGTTAATTTAATAAGATTTTTGTAACTAAATTTAAGAAGAAGAAAAAAACCTTTATAATTTATAATGAAGTGAGTGGTAACTAAATGTTTTTGGATATTATCATAATATCTGTTGTTATACCCATTCCCTAAAATTAATGAAAGGGGAAAATTTGTAACATATTAAAGTGGTTAATTAATTATGTTAATTGGGTAGGTTATGACATACAAATCATGTTGGTGGAATATTTTCAATTTTGACATATTAATTATGTTAGTGGTGAACATTGTTAAGCAATTTAAAACAATGAAACTTGCAATCAATTTATTTGATGAATCTTCCTTATTCCTAGTTAGCAATTCAAAACATGAATAAAGGCATATACGGATATTTTAAAATAGAGTTAATGACAATTAATAGGGAAATTAATTGTAAAATTTCAGTAGTTGACCAAAATTAATTTATTTAATAATTAATGCAAGTTAATTAAATTGATGAAAGATAAATAAGTAAATTCTTTTGGTTAATGGCATGAGGACGCGAGGTTAATCCCCATTTTGTAGGAGAAATCTGCCCGTGTAACCAGTCCGGCTACCAGTGCCTACAAAGTGGATGGATTAATGTGAGACGTCGCAGGATTGATAATTAAACCAAAAGGGTTAATTAACTAATTATGTTAGTAACCAAATTTGAATATGTAATTAAAGGAGATTGATTGACATGAAGGAATATGGTAATTAATTGAAATCAATTAAGGAGGATAATTAATTGGTAATATGGTAATTAATTGAAATCAATTAAGAGGTTAATTAAAAGGGATAAGGTAATCAATTGAAATCAATTAAAGGCAATTAAAGGGGAATTAATTGATTTGAAGAATATGGAAATCAATTAGAGGGAATTAACTAATATAAAAATATTAGGTAGGGAATTGGGGCTAGATTGCTAGATGTCCTAATGGTAGAAATCAAAAAGTGGAAACCCATAGGGTAAATTGAAAACTTAACAAGTCGAATTAATAGAAATAAAACACATTTGTTTAAAAACGTTCAAACCATAAATTTGTGACGTTTCCTTCCACTTAAATCAACGCCATCTAAATATTTAGTGCTTGCCACTTTCTTTCCTTGAATCAACGCATTCACTCCCAATTTAGTTTGAACGTACGTTATTCCTTGCAAAATTTTATCACTTGATTTACGCCCCTTTTTAATGCAGCAAAATTTGTTAATTTCCTTTACTATTTCAAAGTCTAATTTGCTTTAAATTTGATATAAATCATTGTCTAATAAAACTTTACCGTTTCTTTATAAATCAATGCTATCTGTAAATTGATTGCCATTTCCTTTACCAAAAGCAATACGTGATATCCTCTTTACACTAAAAGTTCAAACTCATGAAACCAATGCTGGTTATAAAAATTCAAATCCATGTACAACTTCATTTGGTTAATAGGTATATAATCTGTAATTTCCTTTTACCATTCTCAGCAATTAATTCTTGCCTCTTTTCTTTCCTATAATTAAGCGCGTAAATTTAGGCACGTTCGTTTTCTCTTGCTTCCTAAATATTTTCCATATTCCCTTCATCTAAATACTGGAAACGTGCATCTCATTTGTAGATTTGGGAATAAACGTTTAATGGAAGCAACTTATCCCTTACCTGTGAGAACAAAATTTCTAAATCTCTAAAGAAATAAATCATGCAGCTTCCTATTTTTATAACACGTTCAAACAAAAAGGATAAAAAAAACGCATTCAATATTATTTGAAAATATTATCCCAAAATCTAATCTTAACTACCCGTTTCTTTTTCTTTAATTTCGTAGCCATTTGCGTTCAATTCATAAAAATCAAGTAGCCGTGTATAATCTGGTAATGAATCAGTGCTCCAACTCATGCCTTTTTTAAAATAAAAAAATCAATATTTATATTCTTCCTGCCTATTTGCTCATCTAAATCAACGCATGTTTCTCTTGAAATAGTATCTTGGATCAATCAAATTTTTTTTACGCATTTATTTTTTTTCAACCGTTACTTGAAATGTACGCACTCTTAAAAATGCAAGAAGTCATTTCTTTTAACGTTGAATTTCAAATGCAAAGATTTCCTGCCTTTTTCTTTCACGCATTAAATTTTTCTCCTTGCCTGAAATCTTGCTCATCCTTAAAATCAACGTGACCTTCCCTTATATTTATACAACACACGTTCAAAACAATTTTTACATCACCTGGAGAGCTTCACCTTCTTTTCTTGCATGCGTGTGTTGAAGGTACGCATCTGTCTTTTATTTTATTTTTATTTCTACTTCTCATGCTTTTCACGTTGCATACTTTGCTCCTTCTCCTCGTTCCACCATGCTCGACTACTCCACCTCTCAAGTATGTTGTTGCCATCCCTGATAAGTATGCATCTCCTTTCCTCCTGACCTTGCCGTGCATGTCCAGTAATATAGGGAATCAAGCCTAGTTTCTTTCTTTTGCATGCTGTAGAACATATTAGCATGCGTCCCTGTAGTTGTGGCCACGTGAAATTGAATAAGGGTGTCACTTTTGAATAAAATGTTAACAAACAAAATAAATATCTTTCATTTTTTACATCACTGGAGAAGAAACCATATACGACTGTAGTTTTGGTGGACATGTGAATTTGCATGCGTGAGCCACTTTGAAGATTTTAACAAATGGAAGTGTGTAATGGAGACAAACCTGGAAAATGATTTGTGGTTTATTAGTTGCGTGTGAAACAAATCACACGACCTTGTTATTTCATAAGTGCATGCATACATTTTTTCAAAGTATTTTTTTTATGAAAATCTAATAACGTTTTGTTTCAATACTCAGCCTATTTGATTTAACAAAGCATTTTTTTTACAAAACATTTTTCCCAAAGCATTTAAATAACAAATTTGGAAAGGGAAGAGGATTGGAGATGTTGAACAAATTGAGTGATGGAGTGGTCAAGCTGCGGGTGTCAAAAATCTTTTAATTTTTAAATCTCGTTCCGGTTGTTATTAAATTTTGCTTTGATCGCTTCAAATTGCGTAATTTATTATTCGTTTATTTTTCAAGTTCGAAATTGAGGTGTCACATCTGCTGGATTTATCGTGCCTCTGTTCATTTCTTTCGGGATAGATACCGTTGTTTGATTTGAATCTTCAGCAGCGAAAAGGTGAGTATTTCTCACCAGACAAACATACCTATATATCTGTGAATTTATCACAAGTGTAATTGTAATTTATTTTATTAAATTTTATCTTCCTGTGATATAAGGGTATGATGTTAAACCCCATTATTAATTGACACATCATCAGTTGTTTATTTATTTTAATATTATTGCAGTTATACTATTTAATGCTTATTTACTGTTAATCACCGCAAGTTCCCTGTAAATTTGAGATCGTTATAGGCTGAAATGATAGGCGTGAACGATAATTTTTTTTTCATTTATTTATTTAATTGTTTAATTATTTATTTTTAACTTGGGATTGTGGGTTTGAAATGATAGAACCCGGTTTTTTTGTAAATTGCAGATTGAAATGATATATATCCGTATCACTTGACCTAGGCTAGAAACTATATACAAACCCGTGGTTTATATAATATTTTTCTGAAATGTTTTAAAAATATTTTTAAATGGAAGTTTATAATATTTTGGTTTAAATGTATTTAAAGGATTTTAAAAAAAATTATAATAATTTTTGAATAAGTCAAAATGTTAAATAAATGAATGTTTAAGTAAAATTTTGGAATATAACTTATTTTGGGAAATTCTGATTTTTGTTAAAAGTGAGATTTTAGTTAAGTAAAATAATTGATAATAAGTTATATTTTGTGAATTTAAAACTTAATTGTTAAGTTAATAATCTATTACAGCACTTAAATGCTGTCTTTTATAAATAACTGTCTTAACCTATAACTTTAGGTAGCATTTTTAAGGGCTTCGGAAACTGAATTGTTGATTGTTTTAATAAAATTTAATGGAAATAATCTTTGGGAAAGGGGCTTAAATTTTGGAATTTAATATGTAATTAATTGACTTTAAATGGTTTTATATGGAAAAATTTAACTTTTAAATGTGAGTTAAAAGGCAATTAATTCCTAGAAAAAATTGAATAGATTTAAATGGTATTTTATATTAAATAAAATGACTGATGTTTAAATAAATGATGTTTGAAATGATGTTATGATATTGAAATGTATTTGAAATTTATTTTGATTTTTAAAGTATAAATATCATTTTAAAAGTTGTAACCACGGGTTATAATAACGTTTGGTTGTTAAAGAGACCGGGATCGGATATCTGGCATACTCTCTGTTGATACCGAAAACCACTTTGACAACCATGTACGCGGTGGAGATTCTAGAATGAAGTAGGATGGTGGTGGCGTTTTCTATGAGGTAAATACGTGGACCCGACTCCCGTGAGTTGGCATAAGGTGGCTAAAACATGAGCGATTGATGGATTAATGAGGTAGCACCTCTGATCGGACGCACTTCTTCGTATGCCATTCTATTACTTATGTGATTGTATTGGTGCGCACCTTTGATTTGGGAGTGTTCTTCGAGGTGGGCGGTAGCTGCGCGCTGCGCGTTTCCACCGGTCCGGATGCGTAATTGGTATATCTACCCTGGCATTGCCTAGTTGTGCCGTGTCACCTACCATAGCGAGCCTTGTACGAGTTTGTTTTTCTCCCGTAGCCCGTGTGGTATCCTCTGGTGGCTTCCCGATCAGGAGGGACCATGATATTGGATGGACTACTGGGACAATTACGTGTTAAGGTAAATATTGGGTCACTCCTTAACGCTATTTAAAAGTAAGTTTATTTTAATATAGACACTATTATAATAGCGAAAATATTACTACATAGTAAATAGTTTAATGGATCCTTAGAGGATGGGCGGTCCCAAGCATCCTTTAAGTTACTTGCTCTATATTACAGTACACTTGAATTAGCTTACACTATATAAGTATGTATGTCCTGACTCAAGTGTTTATGTTTTATGTTACGCTCGGGTCAGCCTGAGTTCCAGTTCAGTATTCATCCCGGAGCTAGGATTTCTGTAGATCACTTTCAAGCTGCTGGCAAACTTCCCTTCCAGTTCTTTATCTAAATTTTTGAAATCAAGACTAGTGGACATTTGGATTGTTCTACTGATGATTTAAAACTATATTTGGATTAAAGACTATGTAATTTTTATTTGATTGAGACTATTTATAGTGGCTTCATGAACCACTAAGTATTTTTAAATTCCGCTGCGAGTATTCTGATTCTGTGATTAATTATTTACTGTATATTTTGAGATTTTCCAAATTTTATTTACAACGCGGTATTTTGAACAATTCAAGCCCGACATATGCGGATGCGAATGGTTGAAAATATCGGGTCGTTATAGTTGGTATCAGAGTTTTGGCTCTAGGCAAAACTTAGAATGTATGGTAAATTTGATTTACAGAATCACTCTTATTCGAGCTTGAATCTCTTCCTTTTCGAATTTTGGAACGTTCCCTGCGGTTCCGAAGTTCATTCGTGTCCCTCACTATTCATTCTCTTTCGATTCTGGAGTATCCCACAACTCCACTTCGGATGATCTTTATAGTGAATTGGCGGTCTCGCCAATATTCTAATAAATGGGTGAAACTCCTATACAATTAGCATTGATTCACCAGAGATTTATATTTATCCTCGGTTTAGATGCTAGTATCTTTGGTTATTCTGAACTCTATCTCTTCAGATCGAATGTAGATTTACCCCAGAAAATCCACATCGATCTTATTCTTTAAGTCACGGTTGACCCGGTTAAGGTTGCCCGCGATTTATATAAACTTATCTGGTTCCTTATTCTGTTATTTAATCATCGGATCTTCTTATTCCAACTTATCTTTAAATCAAAATTCTCTTTGGTTTGAGTCCTTCAAATTTGAATCTCTATACTTGTTTTGAAAAATTTATTCCTATATTTGGGGAAAATCTAATATTATATATATAAGTATAATTTTTAGAATTTAACTAGTTGTTTAGAGATAATAGTGTTTGATTTTATTTATGGTTTTGTAAACCATTGGTTTTGTCTTATATAAATAATTGAACTATAAAACATGGTTATAAATTTATTTGGAAACAGAAATGAATTTAAAACAAGAATTTAAGAATTTAATTTCTGATAGTTTCAAACCTTGTGTTTAAAGTCTTAAAAGGATATATTATTATTTAAATTATTTTCGAATATAAATTTGTTTCCAAAGAATTTTAAAGTTTTAAAAATTAGTGCTCTTCTCTTTGTCACTGGAAAATAATTTCGGTGATGACTACAACATCATCGACATTCATTTTCGAGTATCGAAGTAAAGAGACCACGCTGTAGTTTTGCTTCAAAAATTTAATTGATTTGAATTTCTAAATATGACTTAATTTATAATATATATAGTTATATGATTTAAATTTGATTTGACATATACTATATTTATGTATTTATTTATCTCTAAAGTGTTTGAAGTTAATTGGAAATTTAATTCATAAATTTATGTTAAAAGGCGATTCTAATGATAAAATAAAGTTAAATTTTGAATGAATATTTAAACTTGAATATAGAATTGGAAAATTTTTACTTGTATAATTGCATGCCAATATAACTTACCTAAATCATTCAGAAATTAACTATGTAATTGGATAATGTACAATATAAAAGGATTTTATAAATAAAATTTGAGTGGTTATAACAAATGATATACACTTAAAGTTTCAGTTACAAAATGACAAATAGAGGTAAATAGAATAAAAAATAGTTGAATAATATACAATATCAAATGGTGTTAAAGGAAATTTAGAAATAAATTGGAATATTTATAATAAATGTAATCTACTTAATATGTGCGATAAGATATATTAAGTAGAATATATTTAATAATAATCTGGAATAAAGAAGAATTAAATTTGTTGAATAAAAGATGATTATTTTAAATGACTATACAAATTTATGATTTTAGAAATTTTTAATTTCAAAATAATTGGATAATAAGATAATTAATTTGGAAATAGTTAAGATTGAAATCAATCAATTATTGAATATTAATTAATTTAAATTGAATTTATATGGTTTAAATAAATGACTCCATTTTGAGTTTCAATTTAGTTTTCTTTCAAGGTGTTTCTATTCTCCTACCTCTTTCCTTTTCGGGGACGAAAAATTTTGAGTGGGGGAGAGTATAATGACCTGTAAATTTAGAGAATTAAACTCGTTAATTTAATAAGATTTTTGTAACTAAATTTAAGAAGAAAAAAAAACTTTATAATTTATAATGAAGTGAGTGGTAACTAAATGTTTTTGGATATTATCATAATATCTGTTGTTATACCCATTCCCTAAAAATAATGAAAGGGGAAAATTTGTAACATATTAAAGTGGTTAATTAATTATGTTAATTGGGTAGGTTATGACATACAAATCTTGTTGGTGGAATATTGTCAATTTTGACATATTAATTATGTTAGTGGTGAACATTGTTAAGCAATTTAAAACAATGAAACTTGCAATCAATTTATTTGATGAATCTTCCTTATCCCTAGTTAGCAATTCAAAACTTGAATAAAGGCATATACGGATATTTTAAAATAGAGTTAATGACAATTAATAGGGAAATTAATTGTAAAATTTCAGTAGTTGATCAGAAATAATTTATTTAATAATTAATGCAAGTTAATTAAATTGATGAAAGATAAATAAGTAAATTCTTTTGGTTAATGGCATGAGGACGCGCGGTTAATCCCCGTTTTGTAGGAGAAATCTGCCCGTGTAACCAGTCCGGCTACCAGTGCCTACAAAGTGGACGGATTAATGTGAGACGTCGCAGGATTGACAATTAAACCAAAAGGGTTAATTAACTAATTAAGTTAGTAACCAAATTTGAATATGTAATTAAAGGAGATTGATTGACATGAAGGAATATGGTAATTAATTGAAATCAATTAAGGAGGATAATTAATTGGTAATATGGTAATTAATTGAAATCAATTAAGGAGGTTAATTAAAAGGGATAAGGTAATCAATTGAAATCAAATAAAGGCAATTAAAGAGGAATTAATTGATTTGAAGAATATGGAAATCAATTAGAAGGAATTAACTAATATAAAAATATTAGGTAGGGAATTGGGGCTAGATTGCTAGATGTCCCAATGGTAGAAATCAAAAAGTGGAAACCCATAGGGTAAATTGAAAACTTAACAAGTGGAATTAATAGAAATAAAACACATTTGTTTAAAAACGTTCAAACCATAAATTTGTGACGTTTCCTTCCACTTAAATCAACTCCATCTAAATATTTAGTGCTTGCCACTTTCTTTCCTTGAATCAACGCATTCACTCCCAATTTAGTTTGAACATACGTTATTCCTTGCAAAATTTTATCACTTGATTTACGCCCCTTTTTAATGCAGCAAAATTTGTTAATTTCCTTTACTGTTTCAAAGTCTAATTTGCTTTAAATTTGATATAAATCATTGTCTATTAAAACTTTACCGTTTCTTTATAAATCAATGCTATCTGTAAATTGATTGCCATTTCCTTTACCAAAAGCAATATGTGATATCCTCTTTACACTAAAAGTTCAAACTCATGAAACCAATGCTGGTTATAAAAATTCAAATCCATGTACAACTTCATTTGGTTAATAGGTATATAATCTGTAATTTCCTTTTACCATTCTCAGCAATTAATTCTTGCCTCTTTTCTTTCCTATAATTAAGCGCGTAAATTTAGGCACATTCGTTTTCTCTTGCTTCCTAAATATTTTCCATATTCCCTTCATCTAAATACTGGAAACGTGATCTCATTTGTAGCTTTGGGAATAAACGTTTAATGGAAGCAACTTATCCCTTACCTGTGAGAACAAAATTTCTAAATCTCTAAAGAAATAAATCATGCAGCTTCCTATTTTTATAACACGTTCAAACAAAAAGGATTAAAAAAAGGCATTCAATATTATTTGAAAATATTATCCCAAAATCTAATCTTAACTACGCGTTTCTTTTGCTTTAATTTCGTAGCCGTTTGCGATCAATTGATAAAAATCAGGTAGCCGTGTATAATCTGGTAATGAATCAATGCTCAATCAACTCAAGCCTTTTTTTAAATAAAAAAATCAATATTTATATTCTTCCTGCCTATTTGCTCATCTAAATCAACGCATGTTTCTCTTGAAATAGTATCTTGGATCAATCAAATTTCTTTTATGCATTTATTTTTTTTCAACCGTTACTTGAAATGTACGCACTCTTAAAAATGCAAGAAGTTATTTCTTTTAACGTTGAATTTCAGATGCAAAGATTTCCTGCCTTTTTCTTTCACGCATTAAAATTTCCTCCTTACCTGAAATCTTGCTCATCCTTAAAATCTACGTGACCTTCTCCTATATTTATACAACACACGTTCAAAACAATTTTTACATCACCTGGAGAGCTTCACCTTCTTTTCTTGCATGCGTGTGTTGAAGGTACGCATCTGTCTTTTATTTTATTTTTATTTCTACTTCTCATGCTTTTCACGTTGCATACTTTGCTCCTTCTCCTCGTTCCACCATGCTCGACTACTCCACCTCTCAAGTATGTTGTTGCCATCCCTGATAAGTATGCATCTCCTTTCCTCCTGATCTTGCCGTGCATGTCCAGTAATATAGGGAATCAAGCCTAGTTTCTTTCTTTTGCATGCTGTAGAACATATTAGCCTGCGTCCCTGTAGTTGTGGCCACGTGAAATTGAATAAGGGTGTCACTTTTGAATAAAATGTTAACAAACAAAATAAATATCTTTTATTTTTTGCATCACTGGAGAAGAAACCATATACACCTGTAGTTTTGGTGGACATGTGAATTTGCATACGTGAGCCACTTTGAAGATTTTAACAAAGGGAAGTGTGTAATGGAGACAAACCTGGAAAATGATTTGTGGTTTATTAGTTGCGTGTGAAACAAATCACACGACCTTGTCATTTCATAAGTGCATGCATACATTTTTTCAAAGTATTTTTTTTATGAAAATCTAATAACGTTTTGTTTCAAGACTCAGCCTATTTGATTTAACAAAGCATTTTTTTTACAAAGCATTTTTCCCAAAGCATTTAAATAACAAATTTGGACAGGGAAGAGGATTGGAGATGTTGAACAAATTGAGTGATGGAGTGGTCAAGCTGCGGGTGTCAAAAATCTTTTAATTTTTAAATCTCGTTCCAGTTGTTATTAAATTTTGCTTTGATCGCTTCATAATCGCGTAATTTATTATTCGTTTATTTTTCAAGTTCGAAATTGAGGTGTTACATCTGCTGAATTTATCATGCCTCTGTTCATTTCTTTCGGGATATATACGTTGTTTGATTTGAATCTTCAGCAGCGAAAAGGTGAGTATTTCTCACCAGACAAACATACCTATATATCTGTGAATTTATCACAAGTGTAATTGTAATTTATTTTATTAAATTTTATCTGCCTGTGATATAAGCGTATGATGTTAAACCCCATTATTAATTGACACATCATCGGTTGTTTATTTATTTTAATATTATTGTAGTTATACTATTTAATGCTTATTTACTGTTAATCACCGCAAGTTCCCTGTAAATTTGAGATCGTTATAGGCTGAAATGATAGGCCTGAACGATAATTTTTTTCATTTATTTATTTAATTGTTTAATTATTTATTTTTATCTTGGGATTGCGAGTTTGAAATGATAGAACCCGGTTTTTTTGGAAATTGCAGATTGAAATGATATATATCCGTATCACTTGACCTGGGCTAGAAACTATATACAAACCCGTGGTTTATATAATATTTTTATGAAATGTTTTAAAAATATTTTTAAATGGAAGTTTATAATATTTTGGTTTAAATGTATTTAAAGGATTTTATAAAATTTATAATGATTTTTGAATAAGTCAAAATGTTAAATAAATGAATGTTTAAGTAAAATTTTGGAATATAACTTATTTTGGGAAATTCTGATTTTTGTTAAAAGTGAGATTTTAGTTAAGTAAAATAATTGATAATAAGTTATATTTTGGTAATTTAAAACTTAATTGTTAAGTTAATAATCTATTACAGCACTTAATGCTGTCTTTTGTAAATAACTGTCTTAACCTATAACTTTAGGTAGCATTTTTAAGTGCTTCGGAAACTGAATTGTTGATTGTTTTAATAAAATTTAATGGAAATAATCTTTGGGAAAGGGGCTTAAATTTTGGAATTTAATATGTAATTAATTGACTTTAAATGGTTTTAAATGGAAAATTTTAACTTTTAAATGTGAGTTAAAAGGCAATTAATTCCTAAAAAAAATTGAATAGATTTAAATGGTATTTTATATTAAATAAAATGACTGATGTTTAAATAAATGATGTTTGAAATGATATTATGATATTGAAATGTATTTGAAATTTATTTTGATTTTTAAAGTATAAATACCATTTTAAAAGTTGTAACCACGGGTTAATAACGTTGGTTGTTAAAGTGACCGGGATCGGATATCTGGCATACTCTCTGTCGATATCGAAAACCACTTTGACAACCGTGTACGCGGTGGAGATTCCAAAATGAAGTAGGATGGTGGTGGCGTTTTCTATGAGGTAAATACGTGGACCCGACTCCCGTGAGTTGGCATAAGGTGGCTAAAACAGGAGCGATTGACGGAATAATGAGGTAGCACCTCTGATCGGATGCACTTCTTCGTATGCCATTCTATTGCTTATGTGATTGTATTGGTGCGCACCTTTGATTTGAGAGTGTTGTTCGAGGTGGGCTGTAGCTGCGCGCTGCGCGTTTCCACCGGTCCGGATGCGTAATTGGTATATCTACCCTGGCATTGCCTAGTTGTGCCGTGTCACCTACCATAGCGAGCCTTGTACGAGTTTGTTTTTCTCCCGTAGCCCGTGTGGTATCCTCTGGTGGCTTCCCGATCAGGAGGGACCATGATATTGGATGGACTACTGGGACTATTACGTGTTAAGGGGAATATTGGGTCACTCCTTAACGCTATTTAAAAGTAAGTTTATTTTAATATAGACACTATTATAATAGAGAAAATATTACTACATAGTAAATAGTTTAACGGATCCTTAGAGGATGGGCGGTCCCAAGTATCCTTTAAGTTACTTGCTCTATATTACAGTACACTTGAATTAGCTTACACTATATAAGTATGTATGTCCTGACTCGAGTGTTTATGTTTTATGTTACGCTCGGGTCAGCCTGAGTTGTAGTTCAGTTTTCATCCCGGAGCTAGGATTTCTGTAGATCACTTTCAAGCTGCTGGCAAACTTCCCTTCCAGTGCTTTATCTAAATTTTTGAAATCAAGACTAGTGGACATTTGGATTGTTCTACTGATGATTTAAAACTATATTTGGATTAAAGACTATGTAATTTTTATTTGATTGAGACTATTTATAGTGGCTTCATGAACCACTAAGTATTTTTAAATTCCGCTGTGAGTATTCTGATTCTGTGTCTGTGATTCTGTGATTAATTATTTACTGTATATTTTGAGATTTGCCAAATTTTATTTACAACGCGGTATTTTGAACAATTCAAGTCCGACATGTGCAGATGCGAATGGTTGAAAATATCGGGTCGTTACAAAGGGGGTGGCCGAAGCTATAAAATGGCTATAGCATTGCTCAAGGGGTTTTATGCAATTTATGTGGTGTTTGCTTCATTGGATGGCCACGGCCATTTGTGGTCAGAGGAAGGGGATGTCAAGCTGTGTATGCTGAGGGGAAGAAGGTGGTGTGGTGGTCGGAGGAGGTGGTGAGGTGTTTAGGCCGAACAAAGCACAAGAGATCAAACAAAACAATGTACAATTTCAATAGAAAAATGAATAGAAAATTAGAAAAAAGAGAAGAAGCCATTACCTAATATTTTTTTATGGCCGTGAGAAATGAAAGATGAGAAGTAAATTTTCACATGAAAATGTGTTGGAGGCGGCTAGGGTTAAGGATGCATGGCTAAAATTTTGGAGAAGTTATGGTAGGAAATCAAAAGGGTGGAAAATATAAAGGCAAGAAATCAAATGAAACATATGCCTATAATTAAAACAAGTAACGTATCTTAATTATTCGTTTTATATAAATTAAAGAAATATGTATACAGAAGAAGCCTTAACAATCAAATAAATACAAGAACATTTAATAAATAAATTTTAAAAGATATGCATTTAAATCAATAACGTATATCTATTTGAAATTTCTTTCCAAGAAATAAATAAGGGATCTAAACACATAACCATTCAATTAATAAATGAATGTCTAAATAAATAAAATAGAAAGATAAGGTAGAGATAGATATTATGAAAAATAAGTAAATAATTTTAGGAAAAATAGAAAATGAATGAAGAAAATACTCTATTTAATTGAAACTAGAATTAAAATTTGTAAACAAAATACAACTAACATTGGAAAATTTCAACTACACTTATAAAATGTTTTAAAAAATAAAATATATGCATAACATGTCATGTTACACATATATACACAAATTAAAACATGATTTGACAAACAAAATATTATTTACATAAATTAAAATAAACAATTTGTTTAAACAAAACAATTTACACACAATAGTGTTAAAATCATAACTTTCACAATATTAATCGGATTTCAACGAAACTAAAAGCAGTCTTCTTGAAATTTGATTTAATCTCATAATAAAAGATAAAATTAAAATTTTAAATTATTTAAATTTTAAATTTAAAAGTCAAAGTTTGACCACATTGACCAAAATTCACATTTTTGGAAAATATTCTATTTATTCATGTTTGGAATTATAGTTCACATACAAATGAAAATTTATATTTAAAAATAACAAAAATATCCATTTTAATAAATAAAATAAAGTTTTTAAATCAGGAAATTCAGTTTAAAATAATTAAAATATACGCTTAAAACAATCACCAAAAATACCTGGTTGTTACACTCACGGAAGTCAGGGTTTGCGCTAAAACCTCATATAGAATCATCGCCAAACTATCCTACTTCGTTCTAGAATCTCCACCACGTACAAAGTTGTTAAAGTGGTTTTCGGTTTTGGAAGAGAGTATGACAATATCCAATCCTGATCTTTTTAACAACCAAACGCTTATTTCACACCGTGGTCATTTCATTTCAAATAGTTCATACTTCATATCAAAATATCATATTCATTTTAAAACCACATCAATTCGATATCATTATTCACTTTGAATAATATTCATTTCCATAAACGTAACCCTTTCAAAAGCATAACAATTTTGAAATCATAACACTTTGAAATCATAACATTTTTGAAATCATGATAGTTTTGAAATCATAACATTTTTGAAATCATAACACTTTTGAAATCATAACAGTTCCAACTTAAACAGTTTAGAAATTCAAATTAGTATATATATTAAAACAGTTATAAATTAAAAATAGTTTATATATTAAAATAATTTATGTATTAGAATAGTTATAAATTAAAATAATTTATATATTTTAAAAATAGTTTTCTCCAAATTCATAAATCGATTTAAATCAACTTAACTTCCAAAATTTCAATCTGAATCAATCCCAGTTCATCAATTTCAATTCAATTCAACTTCTCAAAAACCCATTTCAATTTTTATCGATATCAAGTCTGGGTTTGAACTATGTCTTCAATTCCAATTAGATTCGAAGTTTAAATATTCAAACATCTCAATATAAGTTTCATTTATATTTCAACTTTCAACTTTTATTTTATTCATATTGGAAAATAATCACTTAATAATTTTAATAACAACTAAATGAAATCTCAATTTATAAATTTAAATCAATATTAAATATTCAATCTCAATTTTCATTTAAAGTTGAGAATATTCAATTAATCACTTTTCATCAAATCAAGTTATAAATCATACCTTCCAAATCTGAAAATCAATAAGTTCAAATAAATTCTTATTTAAATTCAATTATTAACCAATTAAATTTCAAGTCAATTTTACTTTAATTTTTTTTCCAACCTCTATTTATTTAAAATTATTATAAAAATCTACTTAAAATATTAATGTAAATTTTTAGTTAAATATTTAAACATATGATATACACATACTAATTAAATTAAATTTTATTTAAATAAATAATATTAAGTTAAATTTTATTTACATAAATTACATTAAATTAAATTTTATTAATAAATCTATTTTAAATCTTATTATATATATTTAAAAATAATAAAATTATAAGTAAAATCTTAAAATTTATATTTTCAAAACTAACTTATAAATTTAAAACTTCCAAACATATAAATTTGAAAATCTAATTTTACAAAATAAAATTTCTTTATATTACATTTAAAAATCAATATTTAATAAAATCCTTCCTTCCAAAACTTTGGAATCATTTCAAAATATAGACCAACGGTGTCCGTATATAATTTTCTATCCTATGGTCAAGTGATACGGATATTTATCATTTCAATCCGCAATTTAAATCTACAGGTATATATCATTTCAACCCGCAATCCAAAAAATTTAAATTCAATGAAAATAGCTTGGGTTTATCATTTCAACCCATAACGATTCTCCCTTAATTTAAGATATCGTTCGAGTATGTATTATTTCAACCCATATGGAATTCTAAACTAATAGGGAACTTGCAGAGTGAGAAAAAATATGATAATAATATAACATATCAACAACATGCATATATCATCAGTGATAATTTTAAATATAATATATATATATACACACACACACAACAGGTTATGATGTCATATGTCATTCAACATAGGTTAACAATTTAAAATGATAACATATCATACAACATTAAATAACTAACAATTCTAATCTAACAACATATTTCAATTGTCATTTCAAGTGAATTAAATTTACTAAATATAAGAATGTCAATCGTGAGCGATTGCTCACCTTTCGAGGATAGAGAAGATAGCGAGAACAAGATGCGACATTCCAAACACACATTCCAAAGCACATCACGATGAACATGAATTTGACAAACAAAGCAAAGCACGACGGACATGAATTGATGAAACATTATATATACATATTTATATGAAATATATAAATATATATAACTATATAAATTTTATATAAAAATAAATATTTTATTCAAACATTTATTAAAATCAAAAGTCTCTATATCTAACATATTTAAAAATCAATACTAAAATCAAACAGCATCTCAACAATGAAAACAAATCTATATACTATAAAGATCCAAATATTTATATATATTTTAAAACTTTATATATATGTGTGTGTATTTTTGAAATCCAAATATCAATATGTATATTATATACATACATAAACACGTCAACATATATATACACACACACTTTAGAATCAAATAAGACCTTTATATAATATAATATAATATAAAAATCAATTATTACATGAAATATGTGTTATATGTACACCACACGAAATCATTTCTCAAAGTCAAAATATTATATATATATATATATATATATATATACTAACCTGTATATTATTACATGTATACTGATACTCCAAAAAATATACATAATTTATACAACCGATCGCAAATAATATACATAAGTTATATACATATACCCAAAAATCAACTCAGGCGTACTAATATATATAATTAATATAACTAGTATCTAACTCACATATGAACTAATATATAATTTACATGCTTTTAAACATATTAAATAACAATACTTTAACTTATATAAAACTGTAAAATAAAATATATAGAAAAAGAGATTATAATATATATACGGCTTATGTATGTTATATCAAAAAAATTCATTTATAAAAAAGGAGCTGCACGTGAGGTAGCTGCTACGGCCAGGCAAGGAAAGGTGGTGGAATGGGCCGAGAAATGATGGTGCTAGGTTTTCTGGCGTGTGCTCGACTATCAATAGGATGGTGTTTGGTGGTGATAAACAAGAAGGGGAGGAGCAGAATAGGATGGTGGCGCACAGTTTTCAAAGGCAAGCAAATACACGCTACACGAAAATGTATGCAAATATTTGAAAGCTTATTTTTTTCTAATGCGGCTATAGGCATGAATAGGAACGGATGAGGGTGGAGGAATGGAGCGTGACGGTGGGTTTCGGGTGTGCTTGAGTGGTGAATGCAGGTTGGAGGGTTGGTGGAAGGCAGGGACTTGTGGAGATAGCTAAGGTGAGCGAGCAAGGTTGGGCAAGGGGGTAGATGTGAGGCTCACGGTGGCGGAGCATGGGGAAGTGGATGGGTCAACGCATTTTGGAAGGAGATAACATAGGCTATCAGGTCGAACACGATGAGCATGTGGGCTGATTGTTTAGGCTATCCGGCAAGGCTGTTCGACAAGGCTGTTTGGAGCATTGGCGGGGGCCGAAGGGGTGGAAGAGGCATTGGTGGAGAGGTTGTGGCAAAAAATAAAAAATAAAGAAGGTGGCGGCCAATGAAAATGGATGGTCAAGCAGAATTAAGGATGAAGTATAAACAGGGTTTCGTGGAGAAGGAGACATGCCGGATACATATAGACTTATATATATTATTATTTTTGCTTTTGACAGAATGCATCAAAAGTAGAGAAGGGAAGAATTAAAGGAATGAACCACAAATAAATTGAAATAAGGAAAATAGAAAAAGTCATGGGAACCGCAATAACCAAATATTGAATTCAAAGAATACTAATAGCTAGTGGTTATTGGGATTATACGGTGGATAATGGAAAGACACAAGAAAACAAAGAGGCTCAAATACAGGTCTAATACGGCAAATCGTTTTGTCGATTTCACCTTGTACCGAATACCGAAATGCACAAATAAATATACTACAGAGATCAGCACGACGAGACGAACAGAATGGTAACAGATATTAGCAATATCATCATCCTATCAAAAATCGATATTCGCTACCAAAAATGCTGCAAGTTTGTCGAAAATAAGATAAACGAAGTAGAGAAGTCTAAATTTGACGAAACGAAATATGACGTCTTACTCAGAAAATGATTTACATTTTTATTATATAAGAATATTAAGATTTCACTAATATTTTATTTACATCAACATTAACTTATTTAAATTGAAATTGAAAATTACACAGCAGAACTAACTTTCATATTTTCCAGTGAAAATCTACCATTTGCTATGTTTAAGTAGATGCATTCCAAATATCAAATTTACATTCCTAAATTTTATAATAAAAATTCAAGCAAAATTTTAGTTAATTACGTTATAAAAACCGTTAAAATTTACGGGTCATTACAAAGGTGAAGTGAGCCCAAAGGTTGCCCATGATAGTAAAGGCCCAAATTAAATTGGACCTTGGGCTAATTTTTAAAGTTGTTTTGAAAATTAAGACAAGATTTTAAATCTAAAAGTTAAATTTAGTATAAAAACATGTTTATTATAAAAGGTTATAATACAACATTTTTCAAATGTTTGTAAATGTAATGAAAAGTTCAAAATGTTTGAAACTATTTATATATTATTTTCAAAATTCAAAATTCAAAATTTGTTAATAAGATTAATAAAATAAATTAATTAAAATAATTATTAATTAATACTTATATGCATATATATATATATATGCGGATATATGTTATGTTATTTCAAAGTGTTTAAGAAACCATAAGTGTACATGTATGTATATAAGATAAATTATTGAAATTAATATAATTTAGTTAAAATTATTTAATTAAATAAATTAATTACAGGTTAACTAATGAAATAAACATACACATATATAAGATATAAGTGTAAAACTATAAAGGTTATAACATACACTATAAAGGTTATAGGAGGTATGTCCAATATAAAAGTTGTTTGGAACATTAATTTAAATTAATTAAAGAGTTAATTTATTAAAATTAATTAAATAAGATTAGTTAATAAAATATTATATGTAAGACTATTATATAAATAATATGAAATATAAAACTTATATAATAATAATAAAACTTATATGATATTAATGTATAAACGAAAGGTGAAATATTAAAGAAACCCTATATAGACTTTAAGGAATAAATACATACGTAAATGTACATAAACCATGATTTTCGATGTGCCATGAGAGCATTTCATAAGAAATATATTATTTCATAAGTTGATATCACTCGATATAATAAATTAAAGATTATGAATCTTTAATATAAAGTTGTCCTCTATCATTTATATATTAATAGATTTCTTACATAGTCCTTACTTGTTGAGCTTTCCTCAAGCTAGTGTTAAGCCGCCTTTGGGCAAGGCCACACACAAGAGGATTTAATCCAATCAACTGCATAAAGACAGAAGTTGGATTTCACGAGTAAAAAGCATGATAACAAAGCCAAAACATAGCATAATCGGTGAACAAACAATGCAATATGTCTAAAATATGGTTTCCACAAAGGTCGAGTCATTTCAGGTTGCTTAGAATCTGCTCCGAGTCATTTCCTTGTTCACTTTGAGTTTTCGGGCAGTCTACTTCGAGCCATTGGGAGGTTTATTTCGGGCCAAGAAGAAGATTACTTCGAGTCGTGGCCAAGAATCAATCAGCAGCCTAGGTCCTCACCAATTTCATATCCATGCTATTTGCATCCATTAAGTTCACACTCGTTCGTTTCATATCCATCAGACACATGCACCTTTCAAATCGACCAAGGTTACTAACTTTGTATCAATATACATTTCATATCGATCCATGTTAATACATGTTTCATATCGATCATCCAAATGATCGATAACAAACCCATCCCTTCATATCGATGCGAAGTAGTCGTAGTTGTCTACTTCATATCGGTCACATAGATGTGTACTTCGTATCGATCAATCAGATTGTCGATACGAAACCGAAAACCTTCCATCGATACGAAGTCAACCAAACCAGCAACCTATGATCGATACGAAGAGACCGACCATGATCGATACGAAGAGACCAATTGTGATCGATACAAAGAGACCAACCATGATCGATACGAATAGAACAATTGCGATCGATACGAACAAGGCTCAACTGGGTCAACACGAAAAAGGCATATACATAGGGAAGACTTGGTCGTTTTGCATGAAATGTGGATTGATCAAAAAAACAAGCGCCACGTCAATAAGAAAACATGTGCAGAATCACCGATACGAGCAGCATCGATACGAAGAGAACGACAACCGAAAAGCCCAAACTTGCATCGATCATAACTCACAATCTCAAGTTCAAATGCCACTAAATTTTCACAGGAGCTTACTTACAACCTAAAGAATGTTCATGCTAAATTTTGGCTCGATTGGATCAAATCTTGATCGATAAAAAATTAGTTCGTATCGATCACGGACCGAGTGCAGATGACATGGGATCGATCGTGTGGGCCAATCCACGTGAGAGAATGGTTCTTTCTAGATCTACGCAAAATATTTGCATCCTAGGCCTATAAATAGCATCCTAGAGTCTACAGAAACGGGACCTTTTGGCTCTTCAACATCCAGACTCTACCAAGATCACTTTTGTACTTCAATTCTGCAGTTGTAACTCCTTGTTACCAGCGAAAAAAAATCAATAAAGCAACAACCTTTCAAAGTGGACATAGGCAACAACGCCGAACCACTATAAATCGTGTGTTTCTATTGCTTTTCTTGAGATTTTGAGTGTTCTTCATATTTGTTTTCTCTACATACTTGTTATATGTGATATGTGATAACCGCATGTATTTATTGAGCTTTCCTCAAGGTACATGCATTATACTTAGGCCATCGCAAAATGATAGGTCCGAGTGAATAGTCCTACTTTACTTGTTGAGCTTTCCTCAAGGTAAAGGCAGGATTAGGAAAAGGTAACAAATGTTAGGAGTTGTATGTGATACAATTGATAAAGAGTTATCCATCATATGAGGGCCTATGATTTGTTGAGCTTTTCTCAAGGTCAGAATACCAAGGCGTACGAGTCCTAACACCCATTAGTGAAGTTGAAAGACTTCTATGTTTCGCTTAGGGTTTAGTGAAACAAAATACTACTGGGAGCCTTATTAGAAAAATGAAATGGCAACATTTAACCTTTCTGAACATATGCTAAATAAATTTTATAATTATCTACAATGATAAATTTTTGCATTTAATATGGTTGATAAAATGTTTATCAATTAAGGTATTCAAATGAACTAAATTGAAAGTTGACTGATGGAAATATAATACCCACTTTAAATGTCTATTGCATGTTATTGTTTTCTATACCCATGCAACTGCCTAATTTTTACTATTACTTAATAATTCGTAATATGATCACTTATGTGTTTATTTGGTTTAGATCATGTATTGCGTTTTATGAGTTTCAAAATCTAAAAGCAATAGCAGACTATAGATGGATATTTGATTCATATACTATCACATATAAATGTTACATGGTGAATGGTCATAGTTCGTACAATGAATATAGTTCATTCGAAATAAGATGAGCTTTACTATAAGATCGAGTATTCAATTTGATTGATTACATAAAAGATCATATTGTGTTAATTGTAGCACAAGACCAAAACTACAAGATAGCTAAAAGCTGGATCGTAGAAATGTCAATTTAATTAGTTTATGCAAAGAATAACATACTTGATGTCCTTAAATGTTAAGGGTAATCAAATGCACTTTCATAAAGAGTTCGTTACTGTATTGTAGTTAGGATTTTCTTTCGAATGGTTTAACCATTTAGAAAGGAAAATGAATGTATAAGAGTAAATGTGATTTAAGGTACAGTTGGGATGGAGAGAGTGGATAGTCATTTCTTCTTCATAAAAGAACAATGGAAACGATAATTGTAATAATAGTGATTGATACGTAACATTAGAATGAGAAATACGATTTCTATTTTGAAATGTATTTTCATTTAGAAAATTATTTTCTACGAGATTTGTTTCTTTGGGTTAAAGATATTTGATCAATGAACTCTTCACGGTAAACTAGTTGCAGTATATGAAGTAAACAAATCTATATTAAGTGAATAATGCACCATCAAATTTATTATGCTATATAGAAATGGCGGAAATAGTGGAAGCATGTCATATATCACTAATTGATTGCATCAATTGACGGAAATTGTTTTCATAAAATATACCAAACATTATTTATGAAATAATGAGTATTTTTGGTTATTGATTGAAAAATAGACTCGCCTATATTTCTATGAATATTATGAATTTTCGTTACGAAATAAAACTATAATGTGGCATTTGTTTTCATAAAAAAAGTGATGCATTCGAAAATACAGAAGTATCTAATATTATTTACAGTTATTCTGAAATTATAAACTAAACCTTAGTTTTGAGAAAATAATTTTATTATACGATTTTGAATCGTATGGTACTTGTAATTATATCTCAAACAATAAAGGGCAATACACTCATTTAGTGGTAGCATCATAAGAGTTGATAAACTCTTCGGATTGATACATATAGATGTATGCAATCGTAATTCTATAAACAAAAAAATGGTTCCACATACTTTGTCATATTCACTGATGAGTCATCATCGACATGGACATGTGTATTTGATACAGATGTATTATGTCTGTAACAACCCTGGTTTGGAGATTATCTGTATAAATTAAATTATAACAAAAGTTATAATTTAATATTGTAAATTAAAATATAATTGGAAATTTTAAATTTGTTTGTTTGGAATAAACAATGAATTTTGTAAATAAAATGGGAAAAATAAAGTTTGGAACTTTATTTTGTTTATTCGGGAATAAATATGGGATTAAATATTGATCGGATAAGTATTTGGTTTAAATAAATTGAAATGTTGGGCATTTATTAGTTTAGAGCTAATAAATTAATTAGGTGATGTATTTCAATGTTAAATTATTGAAATAAATCTGAAGTAATGAAAATGAAGTTTTAAAAACTTTACTTCGATAATTTGAGTAGAAATAATAAAATTGCAATTTAATTTGGGTAAATACAACAATATTGGAAAACATTGTCAATATTAATTTTTTATTGAATTTAAAACGAGAAATATAAAGATAATATGTTTTATTAAAATAAAATATGAAATATTGTTTGAAAATAATATTTTGTTGGTTAAAAAAGTTAAAATGATTTATTGTAATTTATCTGACAAGAGAACAACTTTTGTACAAATTGTTGGAGTGAAAATAGCGTTTTGTAATAAAATTGTGTAAATTGTGAAATATAGGGAAAAAAAAGGTTTTTTGAGAAAAATGTATGATCCTTTATAAATAAAGGAGAGCACACATGTAACTATATATATCACAGAAATAAGGCGCTGCCAACATGCCTGGCAGGTAACAAAACTAGATACATATATCAAATCTCAGATACCCCTAAGATGAGTTCCGGCAAAGCCACCACCCATCACACCCTGATATCGAGCTCTGGCATGGCCACCGCCCGATATTAAGGTGTTAGAAGTACCTAAAAAACTAAAGAAAAGTCAATAATACTGGATGTCATCACAAACTAATAAGGAAGCTCCATGCATCCGGATCAGAAGGAATGGATAAGCATATACTCTTGAGTGGAACCGCTGAATGGAAAATCTGCTCTCAAGACTCCGAACAAAAGGTAAAAATAAGGTTTTAATTATAAAAATAATATTTTATTGTTGAAATAAAATTTATTTTGTTTTAATAACAATTTTATTTTCATACAATTGGTTATATACATTTTATATTGTTAAAATGAGTTAATATGTGCATTTATTCTTAGAATTTTACTAAGTATTTTTAAATTGGGCTTATTGGGTAGGGTGTGAATCCAAAACCCATTCTTTAGAAACTTCTGGTATGAGAAACTAATCTTGTATGTAGGTTCTCTTCCATCTCCTTCCAAAACATTTTTACAGTAGAGAAAATAAGGAATTCATGGCCTCCTCTAACTAAAATTTAATTTCCACTCAAAAAGTTACTGCAAATTCAAAGAGAGAATCAATTAAACCAAGATTATACAAGGTAATCCAAACCAATAATAATTTAATTTCATCAAAATTTTTGAGCTTGAGATGGGTTGTCTGAAACTTCTTTTATTTGTTCTACTTGCTTCTTTTCTAGCTTTAACAGGTTCCTAGAGCTCCTTTTTTTCACCAAAGATCATAGCTTACTCTTGAATTATAGCTAATTCGCTAAGGTGAGTTCAAAATTCACAAGTGCTAACTAAATCAAGCTTTGCCTGTAAAGGAAATTGCTCAAATATAGTTATTGTATACGTTTTATTCTCTGTTGTTTGTTTCTTTGTTTTCTGGTTTCTGGTTGCTACTTTGAGTGGCTATAACTCTTTGATTTTCACTCAAATTGCTACCGGTTATTTTCCAAAGTATTGTTTAGATGTTAAGCTTGTTGCATGTCAAATTTCAGTCCTTAATTCAATCGGGTGCTATGTCTAATTGCCTTTGGAAAACCAAAACGGAGCTGAAAATGCACGCAGAAACAAATCCGTAGCCTGGGTTGACAGGTAGGTCAACCCAGCACCCACCAAGTCGACCAGTCAGTCGACCTGGCGGTGAACTAGGCGGTCGACCAGCCCAAGGGCTGGGTCGACCATTGTTGGCCCAAGTACGTGAGTTAATTGCCTTGTTTCCTAAGTCTTTTGTAGCGTTTGTTCTTTTTTCCATGGTTTTTGGTGCTTATTTCTTTGCATTTATTAGATGAATTTTGGACTTCTAATAGATAAATTTCTAATGCTTTAATCTACACATATAGATGAGCATAAATTATGGTCAATCCGAATCTTGGATTGTCGGTTTTTTCGAGATGTTTTCGAATATTGAAATTTCAGTGTTTCTACGATTTCTATCGTTTCAAGCAAAAGTTTTTCTAGAATGATTTTTAAATAATTCTATAACTAAAATGACTTTGAAATAAATGATTTCCAATATTTATAAACTATTTCCAGATTTTTTTAAAGTATTTTTAAATGTATTTATTTCTTATAATAAAGGGAATTTTCAATAAATTGCTTTCAAAAGGATTTCGAAAAATTGTTTTAAAATCCTATTTTCACAAGTAAATTATTTTATAGATAAAATACAATATTTTTACACTTTTCGAATGTATAAGAAAGGGAATTAAACGGTTTAGTAAAACCAGTGGTATAGGACATGTGAGTTTACTTTATTGGTTAATTTCAGACTTGTACGATCGAAACTATCTGGTTATTGATTTTTGAGATATTTAGCCAATTTATGGCGAGTTTTTGAGATTATAATTCATATCATCAAGAATTATCTGGGAAGGCCAGTAGTTGATGGGTTATGGCTCGAGATCTTCTATTCTAGGAGTATGATCTATGAGAACCCGTTATAGTATTTTACTTGCCAATGAGATGAGGCGAGTCTGAATTTTCCAAGTTTTGGAATTTTATGATGATTTCTGTTTTCTAATATAGCAATGACTAGCAGTTAGTAAACTTTTAAGTGCGAACGTGTGGTATGGGATGCACGTTAACACTTTTCGCGTTCCAAGAAGGGAGTTGTAACACATTTTGGGATTGCCAGTACTATCGACCTTCGGGTCATCTGGGATTACAATTCGGTTGTTTGAGATTTACAACTTCGGTCGTCTGAGAGAGGTGCCTAATATATATAATAGTACTGGGGTGATGGCATGTGTAGCATTGCTTCGGCATGAAATGGGATTTGGCAAATTCGGGGAATTTTTTGAGTTTTTTATTTCGATTTCACCAATTTGAGATGGTGAATTTACTTATAGCCTTGAGTTAGAGAAAGGCTTATATATATGTTGTTTTATGGTGATTTCGATATTGGGTTATGAACTCTTATTGTGTTTCATGAGTTTTTATTGGAGATTTTGATGATTTTATATATGGCTTATATATTGCTTTTGTTCACTTACATTATATAGCCCTTTAAATGTGAAACATCCATGCCTTGTTAAACCTTATCAAGTGATTAACTTTGAGCCTTATGGAATACCTATTCTTAGTTGTATAAATCGACTTTATTATATGTATCATTCCTTTATCCTTAAAGGAATGTTTCCCTTATGCACTTATATTCCTTTATCTTTTATTAATACCAAGACCTAGTTAGCCTGACCCGTGTATTTATTACTCGGGTCAAACCGATAGCTTTTGGACCTATGCTAGCTTTACCCTTTAGGCTTCTTCATCGACTTTGGTTATGGCATAGTTTTTGTGTTGTAATCTTTTGTTGGGAACCTTATGATGTATGTATTCTTTTATGGGGATGTGTGTATATATTATGGTTGAGTAACACTTGTGGCTTGTTGTATTACATTTCATGTAAGTGTATATGTATATATCTGTGTTGCTGTTCTGTGACTTGAGATTGTATTGTTATCATATTTTGTTTCTTAATCGATCTGGTAGCCACCATAGTAGTGTATTAGAAAGGATAAGTATGTTGAATACTCGAGATAAAATGAAAAAACATAAGTGCCAAAACCGACATACATAGCTCTCATTTATAGACTATGATGGTCACCCTTAGCCAACCCTATTCTCTGCATTAGCAGACAGAATTACTATGTAATTCTTTTTGTTAATGTAGGTCTCGGGGTAGGGCATCACATCTTGGTATCAGAGTTGGATTCAGAACAAAATGTAATAAACGCATAACAGTATACACGAATACCATACATCAAGTATAATACAAGTGTAAACATCATCCCCAAATCATAGCTGAACCCAACCTTGTCCTTAATTTTTGAGTTCTTTAGGAGTAGATAGAAAGGAATACTTCTAGGAATGTTAATTGTAAATTCCGTAGTATTCCTTATTCAATGAATTTCAATTGTTGATATCCACCCCTATGAATAATCCTAGCTTGTCTTAACTCTCAGCAGATGTGTGGAAGACGTAGAAGTCGCACTTCGGAGGCGAGACCATCTAGTGGTTCTCGTCCTGAAGGAGTTTGTATGTCAACCAACTAGATCCTTGAGATTCTTAGGAACACTTAGCCTCCCGCTCCGACTCATTCCTCTCCTCCGTGCAAATCCGCATTTACACGTATGTGTAACGACATCACCCATCTCGGAGGCAAGCCATTCAAAGGCTCCAAGACAATATTAGAGGTTTAGGCTTGGCTCCGAATATGCGAGCGCATCTTCACTTGCATGAAAATTTTCTATCATCACCATATTCTTGTGACATCGAGTGTGCTGCAAGAACGAGCATTAGACTGGTACAAGCTCCTTATAGCCGAGATAAATGAGTCCTCTCTTACATGGCAACATTTCCAATATTGTTTTAAGCTTAAGTTCGTTCCAGAATTCAAGAAAGCTTTCGTTTCCCATCGCTTCCTCAAGTTGAAGTAGGGAAAATCCTCTTTGTCTGATTATGTATCCTCCTTCGAGCCTCTATCCAAGTATGGGCTCGAATTCATTGGTACCCCATATAAGAAGAATCTTAAGTTCGTATCTAGACTTAAGAAATATTTGAAGAAATCGCTCATGCTTCAGCTTAAAGCTCTCGTTCGAGGTGCTTGTGGATTCGGCACTTCACCTCAAAGCCATCGAAAAAGAAAGGGATAGCAGTGATGAGGTCGAGGTTCAAATGAACCTAAATAAGAAGAAATTTTCCTTTTAGAAATCCTAATCATTTCCTCCTAAGATGAAGATGAAGCAAGGCAATTCTAGTTCTCATCCCGGTGTAGCACCTCCTTCAGCTGGAGTGCTGACTTGCTTCAATTGTGGTTCTAAAGACCATCTAGTTAGAGAATGTCCTCAAACCCCTAAGTGCCATTATTGCAAAAAGGAAGGACATATAGTTTTAGCATGTCCTAAGAAGAGGAAGAGTTCGGGTTTGGGGTATTAGAATGTAGCTCAGGCTTCTGGTAGTGCATCTCAATTGCGAGGAGTATCTCTTACTATTTTGGAAGGTTCTATTCTTTTTCATGAATGTTCTATTCGAATCCTCTTTGATACGGGTGCTTGGCATTTATCTGCACCAGAGAAATTTGTAATGCTATTATATTTTCTTGTCTTGTTGCTTACTTGAGGATTGCGAATCCTTTCGAGGGGATCCGCAATACTTGACTTGAGAATTTTGGGATTTGTTCCTTGTAGTTTATCTTTGCGTGCATATTAGCATGTTATTTTCTATCTTGAGTTTGGAGTACTTTGAGAGGGAATGACTTGCATTTCATCAAGCAACATTCTGGGATTTGAAGGGCCCTATATTTAGGTATCCTGATTCAGTTGATGATTGATTCTTGTCTTCGGAATATGGATTATGATTCCAAAATCTCTATATTCATTATAGAATATCGAGATGTTGATGATATATCTCAAATTTCCATCACTGTGACTCTGTTGATTTTTGTAAGTCCATTTGGGTATGACACCCAACTAGGTAATCGAATATTGTATTGACCTCATACCTAATTTTTAGCCTTTCAGTCATTCTTCCATGAGGATGCCGACCAAGGAAATGAGGTGATCCTTGGAATTAAATTGATATTTCCATTCTTACCTCTTTTGAGATGACCTTTTTGGATATGCACTTATAGGCTTAGTAATATTGCTTCACCCAAAGAAATGATTTGTTGTTTATGTTCTTTTCTCATTTCAAGAGGATATTTTACTCTTACCCTTATCTCTCGCTGATTTCTTATTTGATCTATTGTGTGGTTCTAGGGACTTTCTTCAGCTTGCCCCTACATTAATTCTCATTAGCTTTGAGTTGTGGAGGATAGTATTCATTTATCACATTCTGCACTCGTTATGAGTTTCTGAGTAGTTCGTTATACCATTAGGAATGACGAACACTCCAATCTATTCACTCAATTTTGTAAATCGGATATATTTACAGAACATCTCGATGAGTCTCTTTTTGTGTTTTTGATTTTGTATTCATGTAATGATTGTGTTTTCAATTTTTTTTTAAATTTAAGATATATTTCTGAGAGAATTTGGATTTGGATTTTTTTGGGATAAATAAAGAACATTTTATACCTAAATATGAGATACTTCTTTTATAGAATATGATTTTTATGTTAGGTTATCCATCAAGTGCTTTAAGAATTCTAGTCAATACGTTTGATCAACATTATCGATAGGAATTTCCTAAACGTTGTGATGAGACAATCAGACACGATAAATTGAGTTTTAATGAGTCTAAATTTGGTAATAAATTAGAAAGGTTTGTGAATTAAATTTTATTTTGGATGATATATGCAACCATTAAACCATAGTGGGATTAGATGAGTGGCGAGATGGTTTTGGTCATTTGATCAAAGCTGCAGCCAATCGATAGGTTATTTATTACAAATCAATTGTGAGGCAATGCCATTATGATAATTTAAATGTATGATTTTGAATATAGTTATGTTTTATTATTGAAATGATGAGATAATACTTTGTTTAAAGAATAAATGTTTATTGAATATTTTAAAATAATTTATACATGTTAAAGATGGAGTTTGTCATGAGAATTTGGGTAATTTGAAAATAAAGAGTAGTAAATTTTAAAATTTTATCTAAAGAATTGTTGAAATGAAATTATAAAATTCTTTCGAAAATTTAATTTTGGAATAAAAAGGGGAATATGAGTTCAAATTATTTGTCATTTTATAAGAACTATAGGAAGGTGTTGAAAATTGAGATTTTGAATTTAAAGGCAATGAGTTTTGGAACTTTAAGAAGTTTGATTGTAAACAAAAATTTAGATTATGGTTTTTAAGATGATAAATTTCAAACTCTAATAAATTTTGATTATAAATTAAAACTCATATCTATTGTGTTCCTCGAGACGTCTTGCCTTAGTGCAATAGTCTAAAGACTAGCTTTTTGCAGTTGTTTGAGTAAAGTGATCTTTGAAGTAACCATATCTCATCAGGTCTTCTTACCTCAATTGTTGTTATCTTTCAGTATGGCTTTTCGTAGTGACATACGAAAAATCATCAATTTGTGGTTGGAGTTCGGATAAAGCGATGCTAAATCCCAACTATATTCGAGAAACTTTTGTGCAATCAATCTCTTTCGGTTGATTTTGGGTTGCGCTTTTGTTTTTGTGTTTTCATTTCGATGGCGAGATGCCTTCGAAAACATGAAGTGTTGATCGAAGAAATTCTATAATTCTCTAATCCCGACTTGTATATTTGGGTAATCATAGAATTTATTAAACAATTTTATCTTAGTCTTCTTTCGTCTTGAGTAGAAGATGAGGAATTTTGATCTCGTGCTTGTCTATCCTTCCTTTGAATGATGAAATAAATGTGTTGAACAAAAACTCTTTTCTAGAAATTGCGAGGACGTAATTTTGTTAATGGGGGAGTCTGTAACAATCCTGGTTTGGAGTTTACCTGTATATATTAAATTATAACAGAAGTTATCGTTTAATATTGTAAATTAAAATATAATTGGAAATTTTAAATTTGTTTATTTAGAAATAAACAATGAATTTTGTAAATAAAATGGGAAAAATAAAGTTTGAAACTTTATTTTGTTTATTTGAGAATAAATATGGGATTAAATATTGATTGGATAAGTATTTGGTTTAAATAAATTGAAATCTTGGGTGTTTATTAGTTTGGAGCTAATAAATTAATTAGGTGATGTATTTCAATGTTAAATTATTGAAATAAATCTAAAGTAATGAAAATAAAGTTTTAAAAACTTTATTTTGATAATTTGAGTAGAAAATAAACAAATTGCAATTTTATTTGCGTAAATACTACAATATTGGAAAACATTGTCAATATTAATCTTTTATTGAATTTAAAATGAGAAATATGAAGATAATATGTGTTTTATTAAAATAAAAGATGAAATATTGTTTAAAAATAATATTTTGATGATTAAAAAGAGTTAAAATGATTTATTGTAATTTATTTGACAAGAGAACAATTTCGGGACAAATTATTAGAGTGAAAACAGTGTTTTGTAATAAAATTGTGTAAATTGTGAAATTTGGTAAAAATAAGGTTTTAATTATAAAAATAACATCTTATTTTTGAAATAATTTTTTTTTGTTTTAATAACAATTTTATTTTCATACAAATGGTTATATGCATTTCATATTGTTAAAATGAGTTAATATATGCATTTATAATTAGAATTTCACTAAGTGTTTTTAAATTAGGCTTATTGGGTAGGGTGTGAATCAAAACCCATTCTTTAGAAACTTCTAGTATGAGTAATCTAATTCGGTACGTAGCTTCTCTTCCATCTCCTTCTCAAAACAATTTTGCAGTAGAGAAAATAAGGAATTCATGGCCTCCTCTAACTAAAATTTAATTTCCACTCAAAAAATTGCTGAAAATTCAAAGAGAGAATCAATTAAACCTAGATTATACAAGGTAATCCAAACCAATGCTAAATTAATTTCATCAAAATCTTTCAGCTTGAGATGAATTGTCTATAACTTCTTTTATTTATTCTGCATGCTTCTTTTCTAGCTTTAACAGGTTCCTAGAGATCCTTTTCTTCACCAAAGATAGTAGCTTGCTCTTGAATTCTAGCTAATAACTAAGGTGAGTTCAAAACTCACAATTGCTAACTAAATCAAGCTTTACCTATAAAGGAAATATCTCAGAAATAGTCATTGTATACGTTTTATTCTCTGTTGTTTGTTTCTTTGTTTACTGGTTTCTGGTTGCTACTTTGAGTGGCTTAAATCTTTGATATTTACTTGAATTGCAACCGGATCTTTTCCGGAGTGTTTTTTAGATGTTAAACTTGTTTCATGTCAAATTTCAGTCCTTAATTCAATCATTTGCTATGTCTAATTGCCTTTGGAAAACCAAAACGGAGTTGAAAATGCAAGCAGAAACAAATCCGTAGCCTGGATTGACAGGGAGGTCGACTCAGCACCCACTAGATGGACCAGGCAGTCGACCTGGTAGTTGACCAGGCGGTCGACCGGCCCAAGGGTTGGGTCGACCCCAGTTGGTCCATGTACGTGAGTTAGTTGCCTTGTTTCCTGAGTCTTTTTGCCCATTTTTGCTATGGTTTTTTGTGCTTATTTCATTATATTTCTGAGATGAAATTTGGAGCTCTAATAGATGAACTTCTAGTGCTCTAATCTACATATAGGTGAGAAAAAATTATGGTCAATCCGAATCTCGGATTGTCGGGTTTTTCGAGATGTTTTCGAATATTGAAATTTTAATGTTTTTCTGCGATCTCTATCATTTCAAGCAAAAGCTTTTCTAGAATGATTTTAAACAATTCTATAATTCAAATGACTTTGAAATAAATGATTTCCAATATTTATAAATTATTTCCGAATTATTTCAAAGTTTTTTAAATGTATTTATTTCTTATAATAAAGGGAATTTTCAATAAATTGCTTTCAAAATGATTTAGGAAAATTGTTTTAAAATCCGGTTTTCACAAGTAAATTATTTTATAAAAAACATATAATATTTTTACGCTTTTTGAACGTATGAGAAAGAGAAGTAAATGGTTTAATAAAACCTACGATATGGGACACAATGAGTTTACTTTATCGGTTAATCGGACTTGTACGATCGAAAATATCTAGGTTATTGATTTTTGAGTTGTTTAGCAATTTATGGCGAGTTTTTGAGATTATAATTCCTATCTTCAGGAATTATCTGGGAAGGCTAGCAGTTGGTGGGTTGTGGTTCAAGATCTCCTGTTCTAGGTGTATGATCTATGGGAACCGTTATAGTATTTTGCTTGCCGATGAGATGAGGCGAGTCTGAGTTTTCCAAGTTTGGGAATTTTATGATGATTTCTGTTTTCTAATGTGGCAATGACTAGCGGTTAGTAAACTGTTAAGTGCGAATGTGTGGCATGGGACGCATGTTAACACTTTTTGGGTTCTTAGCTGGGAGTTGTAACACATTTTGGGATTTCCAGTACTTTGACCTTCGGGTCATCTGGGATTACGACTTCGATCGTTTGATATTTACGACTTTGGTCGTCTAAGAGAGGTACCTAATATATATAATAGTACTGGAGGGATGGCATGTGCCGCATCGCTTTGGCATGCAAATGGGATTTGGCCAATTCGGTGAACTTTTATGAGTTTTTGATTTTTGATTTTGATTTCACCAATTTGAGAAGATGAATTTACTTATATCCTTGAGTTAGAGAAAGGCTTATATATATATGTTGTTTTATGGTGATCTCGATATTGGGATTATGAACTCTTATTGAGTTTCATGTGTTTTGATTGGAGATTTTAATGATTTCACATATGGCTTATATATTGCTTTTATTCACTTACATTTTATAGCCCTTTGAATGTGAAACATCTATGACTTCTTAAACCTTATCATGTGATTAACTTTGAGCCTTATGGAATATCAATTATTAGTTGTATAAATAGACTTTCTTATATATATCATTCCTTTATCCTTAAAGGAATGTTTCCCTTATGCACTTATATTCCTTTATCTTTTACTAATATCAAGATCTAGTTAGCCTGACCCGTGTATTTATTACTCGGGTCCGACCGAGTTGCATGTTAGCTTTTGGACCTATACTAGCTTTACCTTTTGGGCTTCTTCATCGACTTTGGTTATGGCATAGTTTTTGTGTTGTAATATTTTGTTGTGGAACCATATGATGTATCTATTCTTTTGTGGGGATGTATGTATATATTGTGGTTGAATACCACTTATGGCTTATTGTATTACATTTGATGTAAGTGTATATGTATATTATCTATGTTGCAGTTCTGTGATTTGAGATTGTATTGTTATCATATTTTGTTTCTGAATCGATTCTAAAGCCACCATAGTAGTGTACTAGAAAGGAATTAAGCATGTCGAATACTCGAGATAAAATGAAAAAAAGTGCCAAAACCGACATAATTCGCTCTTATTTAATGCAAGACTATGATGGTCGCCCTTAATCAAACCTATACTCCGCATTAGCAGATAGAATTACTATGTAATTCTCTTTGTTAATGTAGGACTCGGGGTGGGGCATCATAGCTTGGTATCAAAGCTAGATTCAGAACAAAATGTAGTAAATGCAGAACAGTATACACGATTACCATACATCAAGTACAATACAAGTGTAAACGTCATCCCTAAATCATGGTTGAACCCAACCTTGTCCTTAATTTTTTGAGTTCTTTAGGGGTAGATAGAAAGGAATATGTCTAAGAATGTTAATTGTAAATTCCGTAGTATTCCTTATTCAATGAATTTCAATTGCTAGTATCCACCCCTATGAATAATCCAAGCTTATCTTGACTTTCAGCAGATGGTTGGAAGAGGTAAAGGTCGCACTTCGGAGGCGAGACCGTCCAGTGGTTCTCGTCCTGAAGGAGTTTATATGTCGACCGACCAAATTCTTGAGCTTCTTAGGAACACTCAGCCTTCTGCTCCTACTCATTCCCCTCCTGTGCGCAAATTTTCATTTGCGCATATGTGTAGCGACTTTTCCCATCTTGGAGGAAAGCCATTCAAAGGCTCCGAGACAGTTTTAGAGGTTCAAGCTTAGCTCTGAACAAGCGAGCGCATCTTCACTCACATGGAGGTTTCCAATCATCAACGTGTTCTTGTGACATTGAGTATGCACAAGAACGAGCATTAGACTGTTATGAGCTCCTTATAGCCGAGATAGATGAGTCTTCTCTAACATGGCAGCATTTACTAATCAGTTTATGTTTTGAATATGAGCATTAGACTATTATTGATTGATATATTTAGGTTTGGAACATAATTTTTGTAAATTAAAACAAAATTAGTTTTATAAATAAAGAAATTCATAATGCGTATAAGAATCCCTATCTTATTTACGCTGAGAAACAATTGTTGTTTCAAGATATACCAACTTTGTTATGAATTTTTTTTAAGGAATTATTGGTAGTAAATTGAATTGGATACGACTCATAGATAGAACTGATTATATGAGATGAAATTAACTTACCTAAATGAACACATAGCATTAGAATGTCTAATAAGTATTCTCGTACATCGAAGAGAGACTATATATTTCTTATGAATGTCGAAACTATATAATCCTCGGTTGTTTGATTAAATCATTAAGAGTGTTGACTCTATATGGTATGATGCGTAAATGCGAAAGAATTCTAAGTACGCTATCAAAAAATGATTTTGGTGATGGTAACCGAAGGGATGTGATCCATCGGCCGACGTTGTGTCTTTATGAGAAAGACTAATGCAGTTGGAATTAAATGAGCAATGTTGATAAGAATATTGCAAATTTCAATTGTTGAAATTAGCGTAATAGATTTGATATTGACATGCTCAAGTCAATTCGGATTTACTCACAAAATTATCGCTTGATAAGTTCTAGTGTTTTAGTACATATGTATTGAAAGAGAAAATTATAAGTAACGATTTGGAGTAAGCTATTTACACATATTAACCAAAAATGTCTCAAGGTCAGTATGTGATGACCCGCCTTTTTCGAACAACTTAAGCTGACAATAAACAATCCTTGTCCAACTTAAACCATCCAAATTTGACAGATTGTCTATTTAGTGTTTTAATATAGAATCAGATACAAAAACATACATAGAATAATACAGAATATCGCAGCGGAAATAAATAATATACATAGTAATTCTTGAAGCTATTACATAAAATACATCAAAGTTTTAGGTTTTAATTATACAATACTAGAGATACATAAATCCCTACTGGTATAAGCCAAAATGAAAGTAGATAACTAATACTGGATAGAGTGGAGTCTTCGACCAAGTTTTCGGCTCCTAAAATAAGAACTGCTCACTCACTGCAATACTCAGGCTGACCCAAGCATAGTGAAAGACAAAATACTCGAGTGAGGACTAAAAGTTCTCATGTAGGTAGTCCTACTCAAGTAAGATGTACAAGTAACTCGAGAGATGTTATGAGATTTTCCATCTCTTAAGGATCCGTTATATATAATAGGATACGCTATATGTGTAGTGTCTATCAATAAAGTAAATATTTTTCTTAGCGTTAAGGCTTTATATTAATCCCCCTTAACGTGTTTTTAAGCATTTTCGGTAGTCAGGGAGGTGTCGTCATACGACAACACTAAACCAAAATCGTATGGATCTCGTATAGCGATAAAAGTATGATAAGGCACGTGAGGCAATGTCCAAGGTAGGATACTACAGTTTACCCTCCACGGCAGGTGATAACACATCATAGCCAGTCCAGCACACCCATAATCGAAGGATGATCACCAATAACAACCGAAATAGATATTCAAACAAAGAAGTGTGACCGCTCGGGGTAGCTAATCCACTTGGCCGGTACGGCTCCTGTTTTAGTCATTTCAAATTGGCACAAGTACCAAGCCAATCCATCATCATTCTCTTTCTTCAAATCCAGAAATCGTACGCCAAATCCAACCGCTTCATTCTAGATCGTCACTCAACATACACAGTTATTAATGTGGTTCCGGTATCGATAGAGAGTATGCCCATATCCAGGTCCGGTCTCTTTAATAACCAACGTCATTCTCACACCGATTGGATATTTTATTAAATCAAAATATCCTTTATTTTCAATCAACACATCGTCATTTATCTTCAACAAAATAGGATTTAAAATCAAGATTCAATTTTAAACTAATATTTCACTTTTACTAATTTATCCAAATTTAATAACTCTTTAAAATAACCAAGTAAATTAAGTCTTACGATACAAAAATTTTATAATTAAATATTTAATTAAATTAAATTTCAAAATTAATTTACTTAAACACTTTAAGTTAAACTTAAATTCACATTAATTCAGTTTAATCTTTTTATTTTAATTCAATAAAATCCATTTAAAATCTCCTTTTTAATTAAATCACATATTTATTTTAAAATTCAATTATTATATTTTAACTCAATCAAATCAAATTAAAATTCTCTTTTTAATCAAATCTTCATTTTTGAGATTCAATTATTATATTTTAATTTAATCAAATCAAATTAAAATTTTCTTTTTAATTAAATCAAATCTTCAATTTAAATTTAATTACATATACAATGTTAACACTTCATTAAATTTCAAATCATCAACTTAACGAGTTTTAAAAATCATTAACATTTAACATAACCATTATTAATTAAATTTCATAATTCAAAATAGTTCAATTAATCTTTCATTTAAAAATCTAAGTTGACTTAATGGATTTCAAAATTTAATATTAATTTCAAAAAAAAAATTAAATTATAATTTCATGTTAAAATTTCAAATTCTTTCTTAATTTCAAATTTAAATATTAAATATCCAAAATAAATTTCATTTGACCAATCAGTGTTTATTATTAAATTTTCTATCCTAGGCCAAGTAATTGAATTTGGGCATTTATCATTTCAATCCATATCCCTGTTCAAATTCAGTGTCCAAATCAATATATACAGCAACAATATAACAATGACAGGTATCAATAAATTAATCGTCGTCCAACATTCAAATTTTTCCATAGTTAACATGTTTTCCATGCAATTGGGATTCCAAACAAACATTCAAACTATTTTAGCTAAGTCATATATCACAGTGTTAAATACCAATGGTTCCCGATTTTAATATCGATCATAATCAACAACCAACTATTTATAATCATCAACCAATTATTTATAATTTTTCAACCGATTATTTATACCATCGCAGGACTTGCTTATTGAAAATTGAATCGTGAGCTTAGGATCGCTCACCTTCACGGCTATCAACAAGCGGACAAGCCGATACAAATGCATGTACATGTGCATGAGCTATGCTACGCTGCGACGTATGGTTTTGATGAAGTGAACGACGTACGGTCGAGATTTCGAATGGTGGACTAAGCGAAGTGGCAAGTTGGCGAGTGGTGGTGGACTTCGGGTAGGCGACAACTTTCGAGAGCTAGATGGAGGGAGTGTGGAGCAGGTGGTAGGTTTGGTTGGGTTCTTTTGGTTTGCGTGTGGAGGTTGTGGTTCGGTTGGAGGTTCGATGGCGGGTTCAGGGTGGTTGCGAACCGGGCTCGGTTGAGAGGGAGGCAAGACTGGGTTGGGTGTAGGCGTTGGGCTGGCAGCAGGTGAGGAGTGGCCTTTGGGTCGGGTAGAGGGAGGTGGAGGACTGGGGTGGTGCGGCTACTGGGCTTCGGACAAAGGGCTGGTGCTCGAGGAAAGGAAGGTTGCGGGGCACAGGTAGTGGCGGGGGAAGGTGCAGGCCGGTGATAGGCTGGAGCGGGTCCAGGTGGTTTTCGGTTGGAAGGGGTGTAGGCTGGTGTGAGATTCGTTGGTCTAGGCGGGTGGGGGCGGAGGAAGGAAGAGGTCGGACGAGGTTGGGCGAAAGATGAGTGGTGGCAGGTCGGTTGCTAGCGGGATAGTTCAGGTGGAGGAAGCAAGCGCTTGGTTGCGTGTAGGGGAGGTGGGGTGAAGGGTGAGGTGGAGGGAGGCTTGTGAGGTTGGTCGCGTGCAGAGGAAGAAGAAAGTGGAGGGGGGTTATAAGTGGATATATATGCTAGGATATATATGTTTTTCAAACTTGGTATATATTTTTCTCCCGCAATTGATAACAGAGAAGAAGAGAATGAAGGGAAGCACAGAGTATGGCATACGTATATATAGAAAGAAGGGAGGCATTAAATGATGCACTTATTAGAGGAGACTATGCATGCAACAGTGTTAGCTGAAAAGAAAATTTTGTAGGCCAAAAAAATATAATGTTGGCTGCAAAAAGACATACGTAATTATGACTCCAGAGCACAGTAACATTCCATTGTTTCAACCATGTAGCGTTTTGTCACGGAAGCCAAAATACGAAAATAAATATACCATGGAGACCAACGCGATGAGATGAATCCAACGATGCAATCAAATTTGTGTTACGACATTCGAAGCGAAATTTTATCTATCGTCGCTGTTACCGCTTCGAAATTGGACGACAACGATAATTCTAGATAAACGGAGCTACAGAGGTCGGAATTGGACGGAACGAACTTTGATGTTTTAATCAGAAAATTTTCAAGATCATTTTTATGTAAATTATTCATACTTTATAATTTGATAATTTGCACTAAAAATTTATGTTGACCGAGTTCCGGACGAATTTTGACGCGAGACAAATTTTATTCGTCTTATTTAAAATGTCGAAAAAAATCCAGGTCATTACACAGTGAGAGCGATATTAAGTTTGCGAGTCTTTGGATATGATGAAATGATACGAAAGTGTCATTTTATAAGCATCAAGATTGAATAAGTGTTCTGATAGAAACACCAAATAGTTTGATTTCCATTTAAAATGCAATGGGAGCGTGTGTTATCCTGCCTTTTGGCAAGGCCGTGATACCAAAAGATTGATCGGAAAACCGAAGATAATTCACCTCAAAGATTGGTTATACACTGCTTCACTATGGATACCGATGAATTTTGACCGAGCCCAGATCGGGCCACGATCGATAGAACATGACAAGCAAAGCCACAAAAGCCAATGTTCCAAATCTCAAGTCAATCCGAGTTCGTACGCTCAAGTTATCATCGGTGCAAGTTGGAGGAAATGGCGCTGAGTTCAAATCCATGGGTAGAGCTCCTGATCGAATCCATCAACATATGTTTTCTCCGAATCGATCGCCCAAAGCCACACGTTCGAGACCATCAAGTCTCCTCCACTCGAATCCATCGTTGTAACACATGATCGAATCCATCATGTTCCCCCTGCTTCGAATCCATAAGTGTTGCTGAGCTTCGCATCCATCCAAGACACCCCTGCTTCGACTCCACGAATCACAGTACGTTCGAATCCATCTTACTACAATAGCTTCGTATCGATCGACCAAGGCTCACCGTGATGGATACGAACGAGCATCCATTAGAATCCCTTTGTGGACAAGGCCTTCGAATCCATTAGCTCGAGGGTGACAAAAATCGTGGATTCGACCCAGTCAACTTAGAGTGAAAGGCGGATCGATACGAAGAAAGCGCGCCACGTCAACAACACCACGCGCAAAGCCATCGATTTGACCCTATCGATTCGAAGGGGGTCGATTCGAACGGAGCACATTAACCGAAAATGCAATCTTGAATCGATCATAACTCGAGATCTACAAGTCCAAATGCCATGAAATTTTTACCGAAGTTTGCTTACATGTTGAAGAATGTCCACACCAAATTTCATCTCGATTGGATGATTTCTTGATCGATTCGAAGGGAGTTCAAATCGATCCCAAAGTGGGCCTAAATTTCCTGAGGCCGGGCATGTGGGCCCCCTCACGTGCCAGAAGTGGTCTCCCTAAATTTAGGCGAAATATCAGCCTCCTACACCTATAAATAGAGCCCTAGGTCATTCAGAAAAGGGGATCGGGGTTCTGAAGTGCTAAGACTCTACCGGATTCAATTCTACGCCGTATCGTCATTGTTGCATTCAAGTTTTAGAGCTATAATCAATTGTAACTTGTTGTAACCAACTGTAATCATCAAGAGAACATCAATAAAGAAAGAAAACTTAAAAGTGGACGTAGGCAAGATCGCCGAACCACTATAAAACCTGTGTCGTTTACTTGTTTTCTGTTGTTTCTGTTGAATGTTCATCATTTTTGTTATCGACAAATTTGTTATTTGTGACTTGTGATTGCGAACGGGTGCTTTCAACGGCTATTGGGTGTTTGTGACCAATTTTGGTGCAAACAGCGTGTGTTCATAAGAAAGAACATTAAAAGGTACATTGATATTTCTAAACTAGAAAACAACACATTAGTGATTTAAGTAATGTACTTGTGTTAAAACCAACCTTGGTTTCTTTAGCACTCAACTTTGGATTTGAAACTGATGCTCTTGTAGAAAGTGTAAGAGATATAGGTAATGTACCAAAATGATATGAAAAGGCACCTTATTAACTTGTTTTATAAGGAATATATGAGATGAGTTCCTTATGCATAGGCAATAGGAATTATCGTACATGTTATGTTGTCTATGACATTGTGATCTATTTATGTAGTTGGTACATGTAGCAATTATCAAATCCAAATTTATATCACTAAATGGTTGTTTGAAGTGTTCTCACGTATTTAATAAATACTAAAGAATCTTTACAGAAACAAAAAACTCCTTACGAAGGAGTGTTCAGACTAAAACTTCAAAAGTGATATGAGTATAGCATGTCAATAATAAATTCTAATTAAGAATCTTTAGTTGGAAATGTTCCAAATGAAAGACCGTGACTGACTGAATGAAAAGCCTAAGTACATCGCCTTGAATATTGTTGCAATAAAAATAATATATATAAAATTATAAGTGCATATATTTATAGCCGAGCTGGTTCCAAATGTTGAGAATCTTGTAGCATTTTTATATTATAACAGTGTCACGATATGGTTCGTAATAGAACTTAGAGCTCACTACAGGTCGAGAGACATACTCTGAATTATTCCACATGTGTAACATCTCGAAAATTATGAATTTAAATTTTAGTAATGTATTTGAACTTTTTGAAATTTAAATTGAAAAGTTATAAAGAAATAAAATATGAACAAGTAAACAAATAATTAAACAAATAACAAAATAGTAAGGAAAAAATATAAACTGTAAAAAAAAGAAAGAAAAGAAAAAAAATCTCTTCCATTTAACAAAATAAAGTAAGTTTGTATTAAATAAAAATAAAAATGATAAAGTAACTTTACTTGTAGGTGTACAAGAAGGCATGAAGCATTTAATGCTATACACTTCAGCAAATGTAAAGTAAGACTTCCTGTATAAACCATAACAATGTAAACAAATAAACAAGCAAATATACAATCTAGGCCTATACAATTAGTCATATAAATAAGAAAATGAAACAAAATAACACTTAGCAAAAGATTAAAACAACAAGGAACGAGAGTGTATGAAAAGAACAAAAAGAATATAATCTGTACTTATAAAGATCAAACAGCATGATCTGTAAACATGCAAGGATAGGAAGCATGTAACATTTAATGCTTCATTAAATGCTTTCATATTCATCCATACATAAGTACAACAAAAGAATAAAAAAAATATAATAAAAATAAAAAGAGGAGTCTTGCCTCAGCAACACTCAAGTAAAGCCTGCACACCTCCTTATATACATGACCATAGTTCTATTTGTTCAAAGAAAAACCCTAACAAAGGATAGAAAATAAACCTAAAAAAATATATATACACAAGTTCAAAACTAGTTGCTAAAGAAAAAAAAAAGAGAAAAGATATAAACTGTTTCTTTTTCAAAGCAGAAGCCTCTCTGTTTCATATTTCAAAGTGAGCAAACCCACTTTTATTTGCCTGTACTTAGTGATATATTGATGATGCTCTTGAATGATGGTTAATATGCCTGCATGTTGATTTATGTATGTACATATTAGTATGAAATTGATAGTATGTATGATACACAGTGATAGGTTATGTGCTAACAGGTTTCATAATTTGTTTTAAAACTTAAAACTTTCCCCCAAATCTTTGGAATACTTTTAGGCATCAATATGACAGGTTTGTTAAAGTGAGATCCAAGCTTTAAATATATTTCTAGTAGAGATTGGAAGAGAAAAATGTATATATCTTACTGAGGAAGAAAAATATACAGTAGAACTTGAAATTTCATAAAATTCGAATGTTTGGAAATCTTGATTCAATGGCACGATATAATTTCTCTTCAAAAACCATGATTTTTAAAACAAAAATCTAGATTTTTAACTTGATTGATCGAGCGGCATTTCGAGTTGAACGGAAATTCAACTGGTGGCAAATTCCAGTGACCTCGAGATCGTATGATCTCGAGCTTGGTGTCAGGGATAGCTTGAACGCTGATGGTCACCAGAAAAATGGCAACAACGTTTTTAAATCATCAGAGGAGCTATACGAGGAGGATATAGGGTTTGTGGGCAGGTTTGGGTTGCCCGTGTTTTCGAGCAAACAGCTTCTTCGTCGAGGGGTCTGAGATGATCGGTCATGGGGGGTAAAGGTCAGGGGTCATTGAGGCAACTATGGACGAAGTTGTTTGGTTTCTGGCGGCGTCAGGCGTCGGGGCGAGGCAATTGTTTCAGGGTTGTTCGTTCAAGCTTTTGGGTTTGAGAACGAGATTTCGAAATTGTGATTAGTTCGAACTTGTGAGTGTTTGAGAGGCACGAGCACGTCGTCGATGACGTGTGGACGACCAGAAGTTCGACCGGAGGAGGCGATTCCAGTTGTGCACGTATATGTGCACAAGTTGATGATCTGGAAGGTTATAGCCTGAAGCGTTTCAGGTTTGTTTTTCTTATGGGTTGTACTCGAAGTTTGACTCGGGGAAAACAGGGAAGAACTCGAAGGGGGACTCGGGGATTTCAGCAGTTGTGTCGTGACAAAATTTGGACTTAAACAAATTTTGAAAATTTTTATTACACGGGTAGCTGTGGGGTGAAACTCGAAGCAGGGAGCGTTCGAGCTTGGGCGTGACTCAGGGGGAGCCTCGGGTTGGCCACCTGAAACAGCATATTCAGTTTGAGATTGTCGAAAACTTAAGTTTAAACAATTCTTATAAGCATTCTTTATAAAATGATGATTGTTTGTTAATGGAATGTGAAGTTAACTAAATAATGATTAAAATTTTCAAATCTTAATGACACTTTTAAAATACGTTCAAAACAATAATTTGACTGAGATTTTAAGTTAATATAAAACTGAAGTAAGATGTTTAGAGTAATTAAAAATTTAATTTATTTAATTTTGATACATCATTTATAAGGCCATCAATAATAAATAATATAATTTAAAAGAAAATTAAAATATAATGTTGTTTAAAAACTAAATTTTAACTTATTGAGGTGAATTATTGAACATGGTTTAAAAGAGATAATCAAAGCAATTTAAATTATCCTTTGGTTCATTTAAACAATTAAGAAAAAAAATTATCTAGTAAATTAATTAATATTAAAGTTTAAATTAAAAGATAATTAAGATTTAATAAATTAATAATTAAGATAATTGATTTTGAAATTAATTAAGAAGTGATAAATTAATGAAAATGATTAAGATCTAATCAACTGTAATTAATTGTAAGTAATCATTGATTTAAGATTTCTAAAGGAAGTAACTATGTAATAAATAAAACTAAACCATATGATTTATTTATCCAAATTAAAGATGCTTTGATTGTTCTTGATTGCTGTATGTTGGATTGATATTCCTGTAGTTGATATGATGCTATGTGATATTGAATATTTTTAGCTGAGCGGTGATATTGGTATTACTACTGTATGATTTGTGAAAACCCTGTTGCCCGTAAAACGGCATTTAAACTTCGATGCGACAGAGAATCGGATTTCATTTGGTTATTCGAAACCCACATCGAACCTGTGAATATTTGTGAATGGCATCCACATGTTTTAAAATTTGACACTCACTATTTGAATTAGCCGGGAAAGGACCTTTGGGTCGTATAACCCATTTCGAATATGTGATTCGACGTTATGGATAGCATTTGAAGACCGGTGTTGAAGACCGGGTATTTGCGAGAGCGATAGGATGACCTGTCGATTGACTCTGCACCGAGTTGCTCCGGTATAAAGTTCTCCATATGTGATGGGGAATCCGATCAGGATTGTGGATATCCGGCTTGCAAGGACTTCTTTGGAAGTGCCTTCGGTTCTGTTCGAGCCCGGAACAGACTTGTATGGATAGTATGTCTGACATTACAAATTGAGATATAAAGCTGATTTCTTTCAAATATATTTCTGTTGGTGGCGGAGAATTTATTCTCTTAGCTTAACACCCTTCTTTGAGACGTACGAGCTCAGAGGTTATATAGTTGAAGGTTATCAGCAATATATTCCCAATTTGGTAATGTGACATGCTGAGTGTTGCTGTGAAATGATCATTGTGTTGATCATTTGTGATAGGATCATTTATTTGATCGTCTATCTTGGTGATCATTTCTATGATCATTTGTTGACCCAAAGCACAGCTTTTGTATAAAGTGTGGCTTTGTGGACGAGACTTCGTTGGACCTCACACCCTGAAATGGTCAAAACAGGAAAGATGCAGCAAGGTTATTGGGGGTAGCACCCCTTAGGGTATGTGCATTTCCTTCTGGATAGAAGTGGTATCATGGTATGGAGCCCAGATACTTAACTTATGTTGATATCGCAGATATATATATATGATTTTGTGATTTGTTGCTGGGGCCCCGGTTAAAGGTTGGTTACAACCGGGAGATGGCATACTCGTGTCAGTAGTTACCCAGTTAGGGGTAACCCGGCCTTGTGTTGGCAGAGATCCGGTTTGGTTCTCGAGGACGTCCTTCCAGAGGCGTTCTCATGTGGCAATGGGAAGTTCCTTGGCCTGACCATTTGTTGGAAATCCAATTCCCAATACGAAACCCTGTACGGTTTTAGTTGTAGAACCTGCCATTTACTTATGGTGGTCACCACTGTTTAGATGGTAGCTATAGTAGGCATAGTTCGAAATGTCTATGCTGGCTAAGATTAATATTCTACTTTGGAAATGTTTTCCTCACTATGAACTAATAATAATAATATCAAAGAATTCTTTTCTCGTATCAAGCATATTTAACTATCATAAGAAGAAATCTCCTCCAATTCTGCGTTTGCATTATGTGTGTGGCGGGAGGTCTTATGGTAGTTCCATTTTTAAAAGCATTCCGAAAATTCTTTTATAAATCTTGTTTTTATTTAAATGCAACTGTTTTTGTTTACTCATACCAGTCCCATGACTGATCTGGAGTTTATTGTTTTCTTACCTAAACTCTGGGTGCCCATTATTTCCACACGGGCAGCCTAGTAGCAGGTTTCTGTATTTTAGAGTAGAAGTATTTTGGAGCTCTTATCTTGGAGATATCTTAGGAGTTATTGGAGATTTCAGGTGTTAGCTTTTGGGAGTTCGTCACCATCTCTCTCATTTGAGAATTTTTGGATATATGTTCACTGTTGTATTATCATGATGTTGTATTTGGAGTTGTAGTGTATGTATTATGTACTCTGTTGTAGTATGGATATTATGTTGATGTTGTAACAGTGATGTTATTTATGATATTGATTCTGTTCCGCTGTTTTATATTCATCTAATTGTTGTTATAAGATACGGCGATGCGAATTTGATGTTGTTTATCGAACATCGAGTTTGGGTCGTCACAAGTGGTATCAAAGCTGTTGGTTGAGTAAGAACTTTAGCTACGGAGTATAACACATTAGATGGCTCATTAGAGATAGGGTGAAGTATACCCTAGAATGAGTATAACCAAGACTGAAACTTTAAAAATTTTCTTACTCTGTTCTTTTTACTGCTGATATTCCTTAAGATATCTCGTCTGTATATCTAAATCAATTTTCTTACTAATCTCAGATAGTGAAAATGAGTGGACGCAGAGGAAGAGCTAGGGGTCAAGGCAATGCTGTAGTACCTAATCAAATTCCTCCAGCCGCAGAAGCAGTAATAGAAATTCAGCAGCAGCCGGACTTGGCTGATTTATATAAGAAGTTCGAAAAGCTTGGTGGCAAACCGTTCATTGGCAAAGAGTCAATTATTGAAGCTCAAGCTTGGGTAAGATCGTGTGAAAAGATTTTAAAGGGCTAAAACTGCAGGATGAGCAGAAAAGACTTACAGCTTCTTGGCAACTCCAAGGAGAAGCTTCAGCTTGGTGGGAAACCATCATTATAGATGAACCCGAGGAAGAATTTACTTGGGATCGTTTTAAAGAAGTGTTTGAGAAACGTTACATGCCATCGGCGGGAGTTTCCAGAATGTATCAGGAATTTCTGGATTTGAAACAAGGAAGTTTGTCGTTTGAAGAATATTTGAATAAATTCAGTGAACTATCTCGGTTTGGCCCGGAATTGCTAAACACACCTCTTAAGAAAAACGAAAGGTTTATCTAGGGAATGAACCAGAAATATCATGGAAGAATGACATTTCATGTTAAAGAATCTTTTTCGGATTTAGTAGATATGGGTTACAGATACGCTACCCTTGATATACAAGAAGCAACTATGGAGAAAGGTAATTCAGGTAATCCGAATTATAAAAAGCGGAAATTCGGAGGCAAGAAACCTTGGCAAGGCAATGAGAAGAAGAGAAGCATTCAAGGAAGCGCAACAGAAAATGTCACTTGTTACAACTGCAAAGAGAAAGGCCACTATTCAAATGACTGCCCAAAACCGAAGAAGCCAGCTAAAGAATGCTACAATTGTCATAAACCGGGACATTTAGTTAAAGATTGCCCAGTGATGAAGCCAACGCAGGTGGCAAAGGTTTACACGATTAAGAAGGACCCCTCATCTTCAAAAGATGATAAAGGGAAAAGTGTTTTGGAAGGTAACCTTACTATTAATAATAGAACTGTTAGAGTTTTATTTGATACAGGAGCTTCACATAGCTTTATCTCCCAACAAACTGTAAATGAATTAGGACTTGAAACTAAATTTGCTAACGATCTTATTTGCGTGAAAAATCCGGTTGGAGGTCCCGCAAATCTTAGTTCATATTGTAAGAGAGTTCCTATTTCATATGCTAGCTATAAATTTCCTATCAACCTTTTTGTCCTCGAATTTAATGAATTTGAAATCTTACTCGGTATGAACTGGTTATCGAGATACGAAGCTATATTGGAGTGTAGTAATCGGACAGTTTTAATCAAAACAAGCCTTGGAAATTTTATTGAAATCTCTTGTGAAGATCCAAGTCCAAGGAGAGATAGGTTGATGTATACTTTGGGAAGTCTTGAACCCACTTTGCAGTCTATACCTGTTGTTCGGGATTTTTCTGACGTATTTGAAGAAGTGAAATCTTTACCTCCTCATCGAGAAATAGAATTCCGAATCGATCTTGTACCTAATACTCGTCCTGTGGTTCACGCAAGTCGCAGGATGGCACCCAGGGAAAAGATTGAATTGGTTCATCAAACTAATGAGCTACTAGCAAAAGGATTAATTCGACCCAGTGTTTCTGAATGGGGCTCAGCCGTCGTATTTGTTGCTAAATCAGACGGATCTTTGAGATTGTGTGTAGATTACCGCGATCTAAATAAACAAACTCTCAAAAATAAATTCCCTCTACCAAGAATTGATGATCTATTCGACCAAATTCATGGCGCTCGTTTCTTTTCAAAAATGGATCTAGCCCAAGGATTCCATCAATTACGAATCGCCGAAGATTGTGTACATCTGACTGCTTTCAGAGGTCCTGATATGTTCTATGAATGGTTAGTTATGCCTTTCGGGCTAACCAATGCTCCAGCATACTTCGTAGATCTTATGACTCGTGTGTTTCGGGAAGTTCTGAATAAATTTGTGCTCGTATTCGTTGATGATATTTTGATCTATTCTAAGACTAAAGAAGAACATGCCGAACATCTTAAAATTGTATTGGAAATATTGAGGAGAAATGTTCTATATGCAAAATTTTCCAAATGCCACTTCTGGGTCAATGAAGTCAAATTCCTTGGCCATATTGTTAATGAAGAAGGAATTTCAGTAGATCCTAGCAAAATTTCCGCTATTCTTGATTGGAAACAACCCACTACTCCAAGAGAAGTTCGAAGCTTTTTGGGTTTAGCAGGCTATTACCGGAAATTCGTTCAAGATTTTTCTAAGTTGGCTAGTCCTCTGACTAAGTTAACAATGAAAAATGCAAAGTTCATTTGGACTTCAGAATGTGAAGAAGTTTTTCATGAGTTGAAAAAGAGATTGACCACTGCTCCTGTTCTCACTATTGTTAACGGGAACCGAGGCCTATCTGTCTATACTGATGCATATGGTGAAGGGGTAGGTGCAGTATTAATGCAAAATGGAAAGGTGGTTGCCTACGCGAGTAGTCAATTACGTCCGCATGAGAAAAACTATCCGACGCACGATTTGGAACTTTTGGCTGTTGTTTTCGCTTTGAAATTATGGCGACATTATCTTCTGGGTAAGAATCTTTTTCAGCTTTCCTAAAAATTTATGAACTAGCTTAACTAAAGAAATATGCCTAATAAACTCTCTTTGTTTTAGGTTAAAAATTCGAATTATTCACCGACCATAAATCCTTGAAATATCTTTTCACCCCGAAGGATCTGAATCTGCGACAACAACGTTGGTTGGAATTTCTGGCATCTTATGACTTAGATATTTTGTATATGCCGGGGAAAGCCAATGTGGTTGCTGATGCTTTAAGCAGAAGTTATGCTGTCCTTGCTTATCTTGTTATCACTCCTACTCTTCTCAAAAGGATTGCAAGACGGCAGAAAGAAGATGAGTTTCTTCGAGGAATCCATAAAAGAATATGCCAGGGTGAAGATACTAGTTTTGAGATAGATAATAGAGAAGTTATAAGGATGAAGGGCAGAATTTGTGTCCCTGACATTCCAGAATTGAAACGTGAAGTATTGGACGAATGCCACAAGTCAAGATTCAACATCCATCCAGGAGTCAACAAAATGTATCGAGATGTTAAAAGGACATTCTGGTGGAAAACGATGAGGAGAGACATATCTATTTATGTGAGTCGCTGTGCTACTTGTCAGCAGATCAAGAGTGACCAAAAGAAAGTGGCCGGTTTACTTCAACCTTTGGAAGTACCGAAATGGAAGTGGGATCAGGTATCGATGGATTTCATCGACGGATTGCCACGAACCAAGAAAGGTAATGAAGCGATTTGGGTTATTGTGGATCGTCTAACCAAAAATGCTCATTTCATTCCAGTTAAATCTACTCGGACTGCAGCAAGCTTGGCAGGTATTTATATAAAGGAAATTGTTCGCCTCCATGGTATTCCCAGCAGTATTGTAAGTGATCGTGATCCGATCTTCACCAGTAGATTTTGGGAAGCATTTCAGGACGCATTGGGAAAGAAATTAAATTTCAGTACTGCTTATCACCCACAATCTGATGGGCAGACTGAGAGAGTTAACCGAATTCTAGAAGACCTACTGCGTGCTTGTGTTCATGATTTTGGTGGTTCTTGGGAAGACCATTTGCATCTGGTTGAATTCTCATATAACAACAGTTATCAGGCCAGTATTGAAATGACTCCTTTTGAAGCTTTATATGGTCGTCCGTGTCGATCACCTACATGCTGGATTGAATCAGGTGACAGACTTGTTGTTGGACCGGATATGATAAAAGAAGCCACTGAGAAGGTAAATTTTATTCGAAAGAAGTTATTAACTGCCCAGAGCCGTCAGAAGAGCTACTATGACCGTCGAAGGAGAAATTTGGAATTTCAAGTTGGAGATTCTGTATTTCTGAAAGTATCTCCGATGCGGGGTGTATTGAGATTCGGGAAAACTGGAAAGTTGGCACCGCGTTATATTGGTCATTTTCCTATTCTGGAAAGGATTGGGTCTCTAGCATATAGAGTGCAGTTACCCAGCTGGTTGTCTGGCGTACATGATGTGTTCCATATTTCTAATCTTCGAAAATATGTGCACGATCCAGATGATATAATTGAAGAAGCTGCTCAGCAGGATCTTGAAATCACTCCCAACTTGGCAGTTAGAAGGGAACCGATAAAAATTGTTGATCGTGATGAGAAACGATTGAGGAACAAAATTGTGAAATTGGTCAAAGTTAAATGGAGTGGCGATCCAAAGGACTGTACTTGGGAGACCGAAGATAATATGAAGAAATCATATCCCAAATGCAGAATTGACATCTCAACTTAAAACTGTAAGTCATTTCCTTATTTATAAATTCGTCTATTCTTTTTTTACGTTTCTCTCTCTTTTAATTTCGAGGACGAAATTTTCTTAAGGAGGGGATATTGTAACATCCCGAAAATTATGAATTTAAATTTTAGTAATGTATTTGAACTTTTTGAAATTTAAATTGAAAAGTTATAAAGAAATAAAATATGAACAAGTAAACAAATAATTAAACAAATAACAAAACAGTAAGGAAAAAATATAAACTGTAAAAAAAAAAAAAACTCTTCCATTTAACAAAATAAAGTAAGTTTGTATTAAATAAAAATAAAAATGATAAAGTAACTTTACCTGTAGGTGTACAAGAAGGCATGAAGCATTTAATGCTATACACTTCAGCAAATGTAAAGTAAGACTTCCTGTATAAACCATAGCAATGTAAACAAATAAACAAGCAAATATACAATCCAGGCCAATACAACTAGTCATATAAATAAGAAAATGAAACAAAATAACACTTAGCAAAAGATTAAAACAACAAGGAACGAGAGTGTATGAAAAGAACAAAAAGAATATAATCTGTACTTATAAAGATCAAACAACATGATCTGTAAACATGCAAGGATAGGAAGCATTTAACATTTAATGCTTCATTAAATGCTTTCATATTCAGCCATACATAAGTACAACAAAAGAATAAAAAAAAAATATAATAAAAATAAAAAGAGGAGTCTTGCCTCAGCAGCACTCAAGTAAAGCCTGCACACCTCCTTATATACATGACCATAGTTCTATTTGTTCAAAGAAAAACCCTAACAAAGGATAGAAAATAAACCTAAAAAAATATATATACACAAGTTCAAAACTAGTTGCTGAAGAAAAAAAAAGAGAAAAGATATAAACTGTTTCTTTTTCAAAGCAGAAGCCTCTCTGTTTCATATTTCAAAGTGAGCAAACCCACTTTTATTTGCCTGTACTTAGTGATATTGTTTTGATGATGCTCTTGAATGATGGTTAATATGCCTGCATGTTGTTTTATGTATGTACATATTAGTATGAAATTGATAGTATGTATGATACACAGTGATAGGTTATGTGTTAACAGGTTTCATAATTTGTTTTAAAACTTAAAACTTTCCCCCAAATCTTTGGAATACTTTTAGGCATCAATATGACAGGTCTGTTAAAGTGAGCCAAGCTTTAAATATATTTCTAGTAGAGATTGGAAGAGAAAAATGTATATATCTTACTGAGGAAGAAAAATATACAGTAGAACTTGAAATTTCATAAAATTCGAATGTTTGGAAATCTTGATTCAATGGCACGATATAATTTCTCTTCAAAAACCATGATTTTTAAAACAAAAATCTAGATTTTTAACTTGATTGATCGAGCGGCATTTTGAGTTGAACGGAAATTCAACTGGTGGCAAATTCCGGTGACCTCGAGATCGTATGATCTCGAGCTTGGTGTCAGGGATAGCTTGAACGCTGATGGTCACCAGAAAAATGGCAACAACGTTTTTAAATCATCAGAGGAGCTATACGAGGAGGATATAGGGTTTGTGGGCAGGTTTGGGTTGCCCGCGTTTTCGAGCAAACCGCTTCTTCGTCGAGGGGTCTGAGATGATCGGTCATGGGGGGTAAAGGTCAGGGGTCATTGAGGCAAATATGGACGAAGTTGTTTGGTTTCTGGCGGCGTCAGGCGTCGGGGCGAGGCAATTGTTTAAGGGTTGTCCGTTCAAGCTTTTGGGTTTGAGAACGAGATTTCGAAATTGTGATTAGTTCGAACTTGTGAGTGTTTGAGAGGCACGAGCACGTCGTCGATGACGTGTGGACGACCAGAAGTTCGACCGGAGGAGGCGATTCCAGTTGTGCACGTATATGTGCACGAGTTGATGATCTGGAAGGTTATAGCCTGAAGCGTTTCAGGTTTGTTTTTCTTATGGGTTGTACTCGAAGTTTGACTCGGGGAAAACAGGGAAGAACTCGAAGGGGGACTCGGGGATTTCAGCAGTTGGGTCGTGACAAAATTTGGACTTAAACAAATGTTGAAAATTTTTATTACACGGGTAGCTGTGGGGTGAAACTCGAAGCAGGGAGCGTTCGAGCTCGGGCGTGACTCAGGGGGAGCCTCGGGTTGGCCACCTGAAACAGCATATTCAGTTTGAGATTGTCGAAAACTTAAGTTTAAACAATTCTTATAAGCATTCTTTATAAAATGATGATTGTTTGTTAATGGAATGTGAAGTTAACTAAATAATGATTAAAATTTTCAAATCTTAATGACACTTTTAAAATACGTTCAAAACAATAATTTGACTGAGATTTTAAGTTAATATAAAACTGAAGTAAGATGTTTAGAGTAATTAAAAATTTAATTTATTTAATTTTGATACATCATTTATAAGGCCATCAATAATAAATAATATAATTTAAAAGAAAATTAAAATATAATGTTGTTTAAAAACTAAATTTTAACTTATTGAGGTGAATTATTGAACATGGTTTAAAAGAGATAATCAAAGCAATTTAAATTATCCTTTGGTTCATTTAAACAATTAAGAAAAAAAAATTTATCTAGTAAATTAATTAATATTAAAGTTTAAATTAAAAGATAATTAAGATTTAATAAATTAATAATTAAGACAAATTGATTTTGAAATTAATTAAGAAGTGATAAATTAATGAAAATGATTAAGATCTAATCAACTGTAATTAATTGTAAGTAATCATTGATTTAAGATTTCTAAAGGAAGTAACTATGTAATAAATAAAACTAAACCATATGATTTATTTATCCAAATTAAAGATGCTTTGATTGTTCTTGATTGCTGTATGTTGGATTGATATTCCTGTAGTTGATATGATGCTATGTGATATTGAATATTTTTAGCTGAGCGATGATATTGGTATTACTACTGTATGATTTGTGAAAACCCTGTTGCCCGTAAAACGGCATTTAAACTTCGATGCGACAGGGAATCGGATTTCATTTGGTTATCCGAAACCCACATCGAACCTGTGAATATTTGTGAATGACATCCACATGTTTTAAAATTTGACACTCACTATTTGAATTAGCCGGGAAAGGACCTTTGGGTCGTATAACCCATTTCGAATATGTGATTCGACGTTATGGATAGCATTTGAAGACCGGTGTTGAATACCGGGTATTTGCGAGAGCGGTAGGATGACCTGTCGATTGACTCTGCACCGAGTTGCTCCGGTATAGAGTTCTCCATATGTGATGGAGAATCCGATCAGGATTGTGGATATCCGGATTGCAAGGACTTCTTTGGAAGTGGCTTCGGTTCTGTTCGAGCCCGGAACAGACTTGTATGGATAGTATGTCTGACATTACAAATTGAGATATAAAGCCGATTTCTTTCAAATATATTTCTGTTGGTGGAGGAGAATTTATTCTCTTAGCTTAACACCCTTCTCTGAGACGTACGAGCTCAGAGGTTATATAGTTGAAGGTTATCAGCAATATATTCCCAATTTGGTAATGTGACATGCTGAGTGTTGCTGTGAAATGATCATTGTGTTGATCATTTGTGATAGGATCATTTATTTGATCGTCTATCTTGGTGATCATTTCTATGATCATTTGTTGACCCAAAGCACAGCTTTTGTATAAAGTGTGGCTTTGTGGACGAGACTTCGTTGGACCTCACACTCCGAAATGGTCAAAACAGGAAAGATGCAGCAAGGTTATTGGGGGTAGCACCCCTTAGGGTATGTGCATTTCCTTCTGGATAGAAGTGGTATCATGGTATGGAGCCCAGATACTTAACTTATGTTGATATCGCAGATATATATATATATATATATATATATGATTTTGTGATTTGTTGCTGGGGCCCCGGTTAAAGGTTGGTTACAACCGGGAGATGGCATACTCGTGTCAGTAGTTACCCAGTTAGGGGTAACCTTGCCTTGTGTTGGCAGAGATCCGGTTTGGTTCTCGAGGACGTCCTTCCAGAGGCGTTCTCATGTGGCAATGGGAAGTTCCTTGGCCTGACCATTTGTTGGAAATCCAATTCCCAATACGAAACCCTGTACGGTTTTAGTTGTAGAACCTGCCATTTACTTATGGTGGTCACCACTGTTTAGATGGTAGCTATAGTAGGCATAGTTCGAAATGTCTATGCTGGCTAAGATTAATATTCTACTTTGGAAATGTTTTCCTCACTATGAACTAATAATAATAATATCAAAGAATTCTTTTCTCGTATCAAGCATATTTAACTATCATAAGAAGAAATCTCCTCCAATTCTGCGTTTGCATTGTGTGTGTGGCGGGAGGTCTTATGGTAGTTCCATTTTTAAAAGCATTCCGAAAATTCTTTTATAAATCTTGTTTTTATTTAAATGCAACTGTTTTTGTTTACTCATACCAGTCCCATGACTGATCCGGAGTTTATTGTTTTCTTTCCTAAACTCTGGGTGCCCATTATTTCCACACGGGCAGCCTAGTAGCAGGTTTCTGTATTTTGGAGTAGCAGTATTTTGGAGCTCTTATCTTGGAGATATCTTAGGAGTTATTGGAGATTTCAGGTGTTAGCTTTTGGGAGTTCGTCACCATCTCTCTCATTTGAGAATTTTTGGATATATGTTCACTGTTGTATTATCATGATGTTGTATTTGGAGTTGTAGTGTATGTATTATGTACTCTGTTGTAGTATGGATATTATGTTGATGTTGTAACAGTGATGTTATTTATGATATTGATTCTGTTCCGCTGTTTTATATTCATCTAATTGTTGTTATAAGCTCCGGCGATGCGAATTTGATGTTGTTTATCGAACATCGAGTTTGGGTCGTCACAACATGATACTGCAGTTTAACACCAACGGAGAAAGTTGATTAACAGAGTCGATAATTAAACCATAATAGCATACATGTTCACAAAGGGACTGACCCAATAGATTTTGAGAAACCGATGGGAGAAGTTGGAATAAGATTCCACAATTGACCCTAAGTGCAAGTGTGAGATTGATAGAGTTATGGGTATGCCCTAGGGTAAATATGTAATTATTATATATATCTAGCTCGTTGATCAATCCTGTTCGTAATAATGGTGTTCTTTCTGTTATATACTTGATATAATGTAGTTATGTTAATTAATTAATTTACTTAAAAGTATATTTAATAGAAAATCCATAAATGGTATATTTTGTGATAGTGGTTACAAAATGTTGTAACCATGAGTAATTTAGACAAATAAAGCATTTTAAACATTCTTCGTCAAGATGCATTGAGACCGGATATTGATGTATCCATTGAGACCAGAGTACATAATGCTCGCCAAATGTTGGGCATTGTATTACTCATGACTGTTGCGGGTCACCTATGGGTTACGTATTGATATGTACTGATAGAAATTGGAAATTTTACATTTTAATTAACGTGTAAAAATAGTATTTTTGTCATGTCTCGGATTTCTTCGAAACCAGTTTCATCAGATCCGTAATAGTGGATTATTATAGGATTTTAAGTTTCGTAACGATTGGACTTATCGTTTGGTCGTGCGAGCTTGAAACGCGTAGAATTTATTTTCAGAAATTTAATTAAAATAATTTGATTTGAAAAGCTATCTCTTGAATATGATGGAATTGGCTCCTGATACATATTCCATTGTGTTCGAAATAGAGGTATAACATATAGAATGCCAGACAGCACGCTTTGTGTGGAGTTTGAAAATTTCATGGATGAATAGTGCTGTGGAAATTTCCTATAAATAGCCCTAAACCAATCTTCACTTGCTAACAAAAAATATATAGCTGCCTTAAACCCTAGAAATCAACGGCCATCATTGCTCGGTGAGATCGGAGAGGATTTAGGCTTAGCGTCCAATATGGAAGTTGGAGAGCTCGGTGAGGGGAGTCGAGCCATGGTCGTGGATCATCGAATGGACGATGTCGGCTGAAGATCACCTTTCGTGGCAGCTCGTGCTCGCGGTTTTGGGATTCGGGCGTGAGCGCACGGAGGCGAAGTGGCGAGGCGCGTGGTTCAGGTGAGGCAGTTGTGGTAGTTGCTGGCGTTCTGTCCATGATCTGATAAAAAACCTAATCGCCTGTGCCTGCCTGGGACATGAACGAGGAGAGGTGAAGTTGTTTTAAATTTTAATTAATTTTTGTTTATTAAATTTTAATTATCTCTTTATATTTAAAATTGAATATCTTTTTCATACGAGGTCGGATTCGAGCGAAATAAGCCACGTTGCGTTCGTATGGACGAAGGCTACGATAGGAGTCAGAATAGTATTTATTTGAAGCTAAAAAAATTTCGGTTTCAAATAAAGGTGGGTATTTTAAACCAGTCACGAAATATTAAAATATTTTTATATTAGTTAAATCGAAATCATGAAGTGTATATTTTTATTGATTATTGTTTGGTAAATTAACTGACATTTAAATCGACATATGAATTGACTGTTATGAATTAAAATTGACAGTGAAGTGAAATTCGAAATAAAATGCTAGTTAAAATATGATATTTAATAACTAGTTAACTATTGTATTATATTGACTGTTTGGATGTTGATTGTGATGGATGCCTACTGGTTGATATTTTTAGTGATTGGATACACACACACACACACACACCCCCCACCCTGTATATTATTGGCAATATATAAAACTGTAAATTGATTATTTCAAATTAAGAAATATATTGAAATGATATATTACCTATGACATTTATTTTGGATTGAAAAGATATAAATCCATCCCTGCAATTAAGAATTGAAATAACTATTCACTTGGTCATAGGATAGAAAATTATATACAGACACCGAATTAGTTAAATTAAATGGTTTTAAAAGTACTGGTTTTGAAACTATTTAAATGCTATTGTTTTTGGAAGAACATTTGAATTTGTGGTAATTGAATTATTTTCAATTCGAGTTTTGAAATGTTGGAAGTGAAATTGGTTCAAGGAAATTGTTTAAAGAATTTAATTTGGAATTTGAAGTTATAATCAAAATATGATTTAATTATGGAAATTGATCCGTTTTAAAAGTTTAAACTTTTATTCGAACATTTAAATAAACACCAAGTAAAAGTAATTTAAATGAATATTTCAAATTTGAGCTTCGAATTGAATTGTTTTGAAGATTTGAACCTTAAATTGAACATTGAAGTTTAATATGATTTAAGTGATTTAAATCGGTAAATTGAAATTGGACTTGAAATTCATATAAATTGAAATGGTTTAAAATGAGATTTGAATTGAAATCTAAACCATTGAATCGAATCGTTGTATTGAATTTGAAGTTAAAAATGAAGGTGTAACACCCTTAATTTTATTAATAGTATTCAGGAGATTTAATTAGAATAAATTAAATAGATTAATGTAGAGTTATAAGAGGATTGAGATTAGTAAATGAATATAGGTGGCCGTGCTTACTTAAATTGAAAGAACTTATAAGTAGTTAAGTGCTAACAAATTAAATATAAGGGCATTAGGGTAAATAGTTTCCCATATTTCCCATCCTTATACTATTATCCCTTAGCCATACACATTCATTTTCATTATGAGAAAAAACATAAGAAAAAGAAAGAGCATGGCCGACCATTAAGAAGGTAGAAAAGAAGAGAAAATCAAGTAAAGCTTTGGAACCAAGCTAAAAGAAATCAATCTCAATCAATCTCCAACTTCCTTGTCCAAGCAAAGGTGAATGATAATCACTACTTCTTTATTTTTGGTTTTATGATCATATGATTTTTTATTTAAGGGTAAATTTGTTTTTATGATATATTGGATGATGATATGCTTGATTTATAAATTATTTAGTTTAAACAAGATTATTTACAACGAGATATGCACTGTTTTAGGGTAAAACCAAGATAAAACGATTTCTAAATGCCATGGAAAAATTATATTTTATTAGTAACATGATTTTGGAGCTGGGTTTCAATTTTTATAACTTTTCAATCTATGGAGAATTAGTTATGAATTTTTGAAGGAAAATAAGGTTATTTGGGTTTATAAATTTATTTTGTAAATATATTTGGAAGTTGGGTCTAAAATTTTGATATGTTAGAAAACATGACTAAAATGTATTTATGGAATTTTTTGGGTATTTTTACTAAGTGATTTAGTATGGGAATAAATGATTTTGAAAGGAGGACTTAAATGATTTAATTATTTTGTTAGTATGGAGGACTTATTTGTTAAGTGTTGTTTAGTTTTTAGATCTTAGAAAATGTAGCAAATATTAGCAAAATAATTTGAAAGTTTATTATAACCAATCAGGTGTTTACAAGTGGGCAAGTTGGTTACAAAAAGTTTACTTTATTTGGTGAAAACGGCCCTTTTCTCATAAAAGTAGATTCCGCCTCCTTTAGAAGGACCTTTCGACCCAGAGCTTCTGCCTCCAACCTAGTCAAAACCTTCTAGGTCAAAACCTGTAAATTTAATACACATGGCGTCTGTCAGCTGGTACGTAGTGGATTGAAAAAAGGCGAAAGGTAGGGTGTCGAACCGTAGCTTCCAAAAGGGTTGGTTCCTTTGTTTTGTTTTATTTAAAAGAAAAGCACTTGCCTATTTACAAAAGGGTTTCGAAGTAGTCGAAACCAATGTTTCGAAAGCATATTTCTAAAGAAGCTTGGAAGGAGAGTTGCCACCTCTGTTTTAAAATGCTAGCTTCCGAAGGAGTTACTTAGTTTTTAATTGAAGCTTTCGAAAGGGGTAGTTTCGACCAAGTCGAAACCTTCTAGGATTTGAAGTCTTTCGATGGCATTGAAGATATCAATGTTTTCGAAAGGAATGTTTTATTTTCTAAATATTAGCTACATCCTATTGTTTTCGAAAGGTGTAGGGGTTTTGAAGGCAATGGTTTCAAAAGTGGTTTCGAAGCCAACCTTCCATTACTTTATCCAGTTGTTCTAATGCTTTCGAAACGATGGTTTCGACACCATCAAGCTTCCCTAATACTTTTTGAAATAAAGAGTGGTTTCAAAAGAGATTCTTTCGCTTATGTTCAATTTGACCCAAAAATGTTATTTTAAGTATAAACCAAATAACTTCAAATGTATTGGTTTTCGAAGGGTAACCTTCAATGGTTCAAAAGGGCTATTTTGGAAAGGTTTCGAAGCTATGTTTCAATACTTATATGATAATACATTAACAAGGTCGAAAGGTTTCAAAAGACATGTGTTAAATTATTAGAAAGGTAGGAGCCTAAGACTTTAAAGAAATGATTCTATGCTTTCGAAGGAGGAAATCCTATGAGGTTGAAATCAAGGTTATGAAGGTTTCAAATGGCTTTTTAAACCAAACTTATTTTTAAAGGAAAATCCCATGGCTAAATAAAGGAGTTTTGAATGAATTTCAAGTATGTAAATTTGAAGAAGTATTTCCTTGATAAAGTATAGGTTAATGGGATTAACCACGTTTTATATGTAAATATTTTCAAGGATATTAAACCCACCGGAGTGGTAATATTAAGTTGTTATATTTCCTTCTTCAAATAGGAATATATTCACATGATAAAGAAATTGTAACGACCCGCCGCTCTGACCGCCCCCAGTCGGTTTTTAAACTAACTAGAAACGTTCAAAATGACGGATTGTTGTTCAGTTTATAGAGTTTAAACAGAATCAGCCACAGAATCACAGAATAATCATAATATTATTCATAAATGAATTTTTCTTACATATATCAGAGTTTGTACAAAGCATTAAAATTTTATACAGCGGAAACAATTTATTTACTATTAAGTACAAGAAAAAAAATTTCTAGAAAAACTTTAGTGAAGTGCTTTCCTCTCTCTCTAACTTCGCTGCCTGAAAATCTTCAAGCTGTAAAAATACTCGGTCTGACCTATGCGTTTATTGCAAACACAAAAACACTCGAGTCAGGATTAATCTTAATTCAAGTAATTAAATTTGCAATGAATCGAAGTAAATGGTAACAGCCCAAAATACAGTGTATCAAAAATCAGCCTGAATATAACTAAGCATTAAGGCCAAGCACAGATGAACAAACAGGGTCCCAAAATGAATAGACAACAATTCATGGATTTATTAGTGCAACTGAACAAATGAAACAGGGACAGTGAATGATTCAACATAACAACATCGAAGTGCAACATGTTTGAAAACTCAATTAGAACTCTGTAACCAAGTATGAACAGAGAACAGAGAAGCAACAGGGAAACAAACTTAAATTAAATTATTATTATTTTTTTAAAAATCTATCAATCCTGTGTGGCTGCAGTGCACACATATATTTGTACACATGTGCACTGCCTCGCCAACACGTGTGCACAGCCAACAAGAGCAAGTGTGCAAGTGCAAATCACAAAGACCACAAAGAAATGCTCAAGGCAAAACTAGTGCCAACTTGAACAAAAACATGAAGCAAACAAACATGCAGCAGCAAACATGCCACATCAAACATGCAAAACAGATCATGTACAAGGGCAGTGAACCCTGTAAAATTTCAGTGAAACAAGTAATACAAGCTACAAATAAGCAAAGACCGTATGGTCAGTGCACAAGAACAAAGAACACAAGTACAGGCAGCAGTGTACAACAAGCCCAGTTACAACAAACAGTGCAGACCGCAAATGAATCAAAGACATCAAGTGATGAAGCACTGTAACTAAAAGAGCTCAAATGCATGGAGCATGACAGCAAGTACAAATCTGGGCAGCAACTCATAGGAAAAGATAAGTGTGCCCAACTCATAGGGAAAGCAACACATATTACATTCAAGCTCAAGCAAACTTTATGCTTCATGCAACAGATAATTTGAAACTCTTTTTAAATTGTGAGGTCACTCACTAATCAAAATGGGGACAGAGCAATTGATATATTCATTTTTAATGACAGTTTTGCTTTGAACTTGAGTTCTAATACTTGCATGTGCATTTATTTCAAAAGAATTGGGGTTTTGAATTAGCTTGCAACTGAAAACAAGAATAGGGGGTTCTACAGACACATACATACATCACATATGAACTGAAGTTCAAACAAGCACCTGCAAACAAAATTTTCCTCATCTAGATTCAAAAGCCCATCACATGCAGAAAAACCAAAACAGGTGAAGTTTAAATAGCATCTGTTCTTATCAATTTAAATTAACAACAAATTATCATCAAGTGTCTGTTCTCACCAGTTTAAAATTAAAATCAATAGCATCTGCTCTTAACAGTTTTAAATTGGATTGACCGAGAGCAAAGAGCAAAACAAGATTCAAAACTTTAAAGTTTAGTTTGCTCACAGTATTATATATATATTTTTTCTTGAAACTGCATAACATAACAGAGGTGGCATATATATACAGATACACGAGCATGCATCCATCACATGCAGCAACACAAAAACAAGCATCTGTCCTCATCAGTTTAAAACAAAACACAAATTGGTAGAATCTGTTCTCATCAAATTAAAAAAAAAACAAATTTCAATTAACATCTGTTCTTATTAGTTCAAAACAAAATTAATAGCATCTGTTTCTCATCAGTTTAAAAACAAAATTTATAGTATCTGTTCTCAACAGGTTTAAGCATAACATCAATTTTATAAGGAGGATATAAATTTCAAAGAAAAATAGGTTTAGCCTGTACTGTTTAAACAAAGGCATATACACAGATATACAAACATTCCAAAAACATGTATGCACTGATACATTCAACATTCAGGCATATTTAACAACATTCCAGATCATCCTTTTCTCTTATCAAATAACACAACTTAATCTTCCATTCAAGATGGCTTTGAGTCATTACCTCCATTCATGGCTATATATATACTGGGTAATAAAAGTGTTTTAACCTTAAAAGTTTCAGTTTTGCTCACAGTCATTTCAAATAACAAAGAAAATTGGGTTGAAATACTTATATATATACACGCATACACCCAAGAACAATGTTTCCAGAAAAGCAAAACACAAGCATTTCATTCATTTAATTCAAGCCATCATATTCATTCAGGAATTTAAGCACACAAGATTTGATTGCATCTGTTCTTATCAATTTAAACAAATTTAATAGCATCTGTTTTCATCAGTAAAAAAACAAATTCAAATAGCATCTGTTCTTAACAGTTTAAAACAATCACAAATAGCATCTATTTTCATCAGTAAAAAAACAAATTCAAGTAGCATCTGTTCTTAACAGTTTAAACTAAAGTAACCGAGCAAATGATAACAGACAACACCCAAACATAGCATGCAACCAAGCATTCAATTCAAACAAATTTAAACACTTGAATCAAAATCAATCGTGAGCAAAGAACTCACCTTTCACCGAATCGAAATGGCCGAAGAGTGTACTGAGCACAATTAACGAAGATCGAAGCTGAAGCCCTAATTGTTGAAGCACAAAATCGAAGAGGAGGACGAGCGAAGATTCGTGGCCGCCATTATTATTTCTTTTTTTTTCTTCTGATGATTTGAGATGAGGAAAAGGGGGTATCGGATATAAAAGAATAGAGAGAACGTGTTTTTGCAGAAAGGCACGATTTAGGGCGTGGGTTTTGGCATGAATTATGGTGATAAGGTAAGGCAATGTATACTTATTATTATTTTTTTATTTTTTTTATTTTAGTTTTTATCTTTTTTTCTTTCTCTTTTTTTTTTCAATTTAAATTCAATTAGTTTTGTTTATTTTCTTTGCTTTGCAAAACGAATTTGTTAAAATTTCCACTAGTTGTATTTATTAATTTCGTTATTGACAAAATTTTTGTTCTATTTTATTTTAGTTAAAGAAAAATGTTATTTATAACTAAACATCGATTTATAAATTTACATAAATAATAATTCTCAAATCCAAATTATTATTCCTAGTCATTTGTTCAAATTTTAAATACCAATTCAATATTCAATTTCAAAGCTAAATTCAAATTCTATTCAACTTTTCACTAGATTAAATTCTAAAATTTAATCGCCAATTTATGCTGATAATTTGAAATTCAAGTCAAATCATCATTTAAATATTTAAAATAATTTAAATATTCACAAATTAAATTGTTTAAAATTTATGATCGTTACAATCTCCCCTACTTAAAAGAATTTCGTCCCGAAATTATAAGTTAGGAAAAACGATTGCTAAAATCTCTCCGATATTTATATCCTACACAATTTTACCAAGTTCAAACTTGCAAATAATTATAGGATTCATTCCATTTATTTTATTTCACTAGTTTTGTTCATCAATTTCAATAATCAAGACACAAAAGTCTTTTACCAAATTTTTTGACTTACAAAACTCAAATTTTGAACTTGAAATTCTTCCATGCTAAATATTTGCATATTACATCTTTTCCAAAGCTGTGTGCTTTCAAGATATTTTTAAAGATCTTCTTCCTTAATTCATTAAGTTAGAATTATGTAATTCTAATTTCAGACTATTGATTTTCTATTCAAAGTTTGAAAATACTTGATAACTCGAAGTTTAACAAGTCCATCGTCGTTCTTATAGACATTAGGCATACGCTGGCCAGGCGCAAGACTAAAAATCTCCAAGTACTAAATATACTTGCTTCAACTCCCAGTGAAAATACTTTTTTAAAATTCTTTTAAAAATGGATATGGAAAGCACGTTCCCCCATGGATCACAGTTTACCTGGCGGTTACGCTACTATCCCAGTAGAATCGCTTGTAACCTTAGATTTCTCATCTCTCTTGAATTTCGCCATGGTTGTCGCCTTAGATCGCGGTCCACACGGCGGTTACGCTACTATCCCAGTAGAATCGCTCATGGCCGTAGGCATCACGCCCCTTGAATTACGCTTCGGTTTCTAGATCGCAGTTTACACGGCGGTTACGCCACTATCCCAGTGGAATCGCTTGTAACTGTAGGCATCACGCCCCACGAATTACGCCAGCATCAATTCACCTAATCCCAAACACGATGATCCATCGTGGGGGATCCCAGTCAGTCCCAATGGACATTCCACTAATGGAAATTCTACGTAGCTACGATTTCCAATGGACACTCCACCGGGTTCCAATCACCTTCACAAATAATAAATGGAAGGTACATTTCCATATCCTCAGTTTTTAGAAAACATATGTCATATACATATAGTACTTCATTTCACATTTCGTACTTATCATACCTACGTAAACCTACACAGGACTTTTCATAATAATGACTTTCTAAACTGATGGTTTTCGAATTATTATATTCACATATATAAGTTACGAAAACTCAATTCACATTCATCACAAATAGAGGATTCCAAATTTTTCCATTTCACTTAAAATTTTCCACTAAATCGATTTGAAAATTTAAGGTTATCTCAAACCTAATTCACATTCATAATCCAATTTATTATCGACTTCACATTCGATTTGGATTTCACGTTACATCGTCAATTCTCAACACATAATTGATGTCTATCGATATATAACCTCTAAGCTCGTATGTCTCAGAGAAGGGTGTTAAGCTAAAAGAATAAATTCTCCTCCACCACAGATATATATTTAATAGAGATCAATTGATATGTCATCAATTCACAATGTTAGACATACAATCCCAATCGACTATCCAAATTTCAAAGCTCAACTTATATTGTTTTTGATGTCGAAGTTAAACTCAATTTAACTCAAGATTCAATCTTTTTTTGAAAAATATTCAAGTTGAACTGATCGTTCATATTTCTCAAAAATAATATCTTTAGAAGATATATATATAATTTTCCAACTTAGCCATTTGAAACAAATTTCAAATATTCATTTTTCAATTTATCTTTAAAAGATAAAATTTAAAACCTTTCATTTCCTATTGGAAAACATTTCCATACTTATTTAATAAGTAATTCACAAGTCCATTTATTTTCAACTCTTGGAAAATATTCAATATACTTGAATCAAAATTAAGTATATATTCCATTCTTTAAGGAAATCATTCTTTTAAACACATTTATTTGAGTCAAAACGAATGTTACGTAAAACATCGTTACGACAACTCAAAAATCACTAGTATAGGGATTCGGATTTAAAATAGATATATAAATCCCAATACTATAAACAACATTTCCTTCCGGAAACCATTTACTATAACAACAATGTTATAGTCCACCATTTCTTTATTTTTTTCGAAAACGCCTATTTCAACAATAAATGTTGAAATCTATGTATTCGATACTTAATGCATTTTAAAACATCTTTAAAACCATTAACTTTTTCAACTTCAACTTCAACTTAATTCATAGTTTGAATTCCTCATACTTTTCATAATATTAGTTTTAAACCAATTTCAAACTTTTCAATATTAATTTTTTCACTTAATTTAATTTTCCGCACGTTTAAATTCAAATTCATCACTGAATTTATTAAACCTATAATGGATTATCATATTGACAACTTCAAATTTGAAATCTAAATTTCATTTGAACTTTGCATTTGCTTTTTATCTCAAAAATAATCAACTAGTTCTTTAGTAAGCCATTCATCAACTTGGTTCCATTAAATCTATATTTCCACATTAACCTCATTTCATAATATCACTTCCCTAAAACATATCCGTTTTAGTCAATAATATATTCACTGTCCAAAATCGTGAATATACTTTGTCAACCAATTTCATCATTTCTACAACTTATTTTTTTATTTTTAAAGGGTTATCCACTGTCCAAAATCGTGAATATAACTCCTTTAATAAGCTACAACAATTTACTTATCAAATTCAATTGATTTCGAATTTATAAACAATCTTTACAAATTCCATTTCTATTTATAAACTTCGATTTATAAATCTTTTTATTAATTCAATTCAATTTATATAACTCAATTATATAACAAAAGTCCATTTATAAGTTAAGTACTTATAATCCATTTATTTATTAAATCGTTCTTCACAACGTTTGAAATCAATTTCTCAAAAGAATTCAGAATCAAATTCTCAAGTTATAGTTTAATTATCCTCTTGGCTATAACTAAATTGAAATATCATTTTATTTCACAATTTATTATTTTGGAGATATTCACAATATTTGATTCAAACCAATTCATTAATTCACTTCACTTATATTTTATTTTTCATAAATCTCAATAATTTGATAATGGATTTCGAATGAGAAACTATCGCAATCCTAAATTTAGAGAGGGGAATTTTCAAAATAATTCTAACTTTCAAAATACCTTTCATTTTAAAGAAAACAATTTCATACTTCTTTAGATTTGAAAACATTTTTCTTTAAAGTGGTTCTAGTAACTATTCATATTAAACATCATAAACTGAGCTTTGAGTAAACCAAAGCTCTGATACCACTTTTGTAACGACCCGCCGCTCTGACCGCCCCCAGTCGGTTTTTAAACCAACTAGAAACGTTCAAAATGACGGATTGTTGTTCAGTTTATAAAGTTTAAACAAAATCAGCCACAGAATCACAGAATAATCATAATATTATTCATAAATGAATTTTTCTTACATATATCAGAGTTTGTACAAAGCATTAAAATTTTATACAGCGGAAACAATTTATTTACTATTAAGTACAAGAAAAAAAAATTCTAGAAAAACTTTAGTGAAGTGCTTTCCCCTCTCTCTAACTTCGCTGCCTGAAAATCTTCAAGCTGTAAAAATACTCGGTCTGACCCGAGCGTTTATTGCAAACACAAAAACACTCGAGTCAGGATTAATCTTAATTTAAGTAATTAAATTTCCATTGAATTGAAGTAAATGGTAACAGCCCAAAATACAGTGTATCAAAAATCAGTCTGAATATAACTAAGCATTAAGGCCAAGCACAGATGAACAAACAGGGTCCCAAAATGAATAGACAACAATTCATGGATTTATTAGTGCAACTGAACAAATGAAACAGGGACAGTGAATGATTCAACATAACAACATCGAAGTGCAACATGTTTGAAAACTCAATTAGAACTCTGTAACCAAGTATGAACAGAGAATAGAGAAGCAACAGGGAAACAAACTTAAATTAAATTATTATTATTATTATTTTAAAATCTATCAATCCTGTGTGGCTGCAGTGCACACATATATTTGTACACATGTGCACTACCTCGCCAACACGTGTGCACAGCCAACAAGAGCAAGTGTGCAAGTGCAAATCACAAAGACCACAAAGAAATGCTCAAGGCAAAACTAGTGCCAACTTGAACAAAAACATGAAGCAAACAAACATGCAGCAGCAAACATGCCACATCAAACATGCAAAACAGATCATGTACAAGGGCAGTGAACCCTGTAAAATTTCAGTGAAACAAGTAATACAAGCTACAAATAAGCAAAGACCGTATGGTCAGTGCACAAGAACAAAGAACACATGTACAGGCAGCAGTGTACAACAAGCCCAGTTACAACAAACAGTGCAGACCGCAAATGAATCAAAGACAACAAGTGATGAAGCACTGCAACTAAAAGAGCTCAAATGCATGGAGCATGACAGCAAGTACAAATCTGGGCAGCAACTCATAGGAAAAGATAAGTGTGCCCAACTCATAGGGAAAGCAACACATATTACATTCAAACTCAAGCAAACTTTATGCTTCATGCAACAGATAATTTGAAACTCTTTTTAAATTGTAAGGTCACTCACTAATCAAAATGGGGACAGAGCAATTTATATATTCATTTTTAATGACAGTTTTGCTTTGAACTTGAGTTCTAATACTTGCGTGTGCATTTATTTCAAAAGAATTGGGGTTTTGAATTAGCTTGCAACTGAAAACAAGAATAGGGGGTTCTACAGACACATACATACATCACATATGAACTGAAGTTCAAACAAGCACCTGCAAACAAAATTTTCCTCATCTAGATTCAAAAGCCCATCACATGCAGCAAAACCAAAACAGGTGAAGTTTAAATAGCATCTGTTCTTATCAATTTAAATTAACAACAAATTATCAGCAAGTGTCTGTTCTCACCAGTTTAAAATTAAAATCAATAGCATCTGCTCTTAACAGTTTTAAATTGGATTGACCGAGAGAAAAGAGCAAAACAAGATTCAAAACTTTAAAGTATAGTTTGCTCACAGTATTATATATATATTTTTTCTTGAAATTGCATAACATAACAGAGGTGGCATATATATACAGATACACGAGCATGCATCCATCACATGCAGCAACACAAAAACAAGCATCTGTCCTCATCAGTTTAAAATAAAACACAAATTGGTAGCATCTGTTCTCATCAAATTAAAAAAAACAAATTTCAATTAACATCTGTTCTTATTAGTTCAAAACAAAATTAATAGCATCTGTTTCTCATCAGTTTAAAAACAAAATTTATAGTATCTGTTCTCAACAGGTTTAAGCATAACATCAATTTTATAAGGAGGATTTAAATTTCAAAGAAAAATAGGTTTAGCCTGTACTGTTTAAACAGAGGCATATTCACAGATATACAAACATTCCAAAAACATGTATGCACTGATACATTCAACATTCAGGCATATTTAACAACATTCCAGATCATCCTTTTCTCTTATCAAATAACACAACTTAATCATCCATTCAAGATGGCTTTGAGTCATTACCTCCATTCATGGCTATATATATACTGGGTAATAAAAGTATTTTAACCTTAAAAGTTTCAGTTTTGCTCACAGTCATTTCAAATAACAAAGAAAATGGGTTGAAATACTTATATATATACACGCATACACCCAAGAACAATGTTTCCAGAAAAGCAAAACACAAGCATTTCATTCATTTAATTCAAGCCATCATATTCATTCAGGAATTCAAGCACACAAGATTTGATTGCATCTGTTCTTATCAATTTAAAACAAATTTAATAGCATCTATTTTCATCAGTAAAAAAACAAATTCAAATAGCATCTGTTCTTAATAGTTTAAAACAATCACAAATAGCATCTATTTTCATCAGTAAAAAAACAAATTCAAGTAGCATCTGTTCTTAACAGTTTAAACTAAAGTAACCGAGCAAATGATAACAGACAACACCCAAACATAGCATGCAACCAAGCATTCAATTCAAACAAATTTAAACACTTGAATCAAAATCAATCGTGAGCAAAGAACTCACCTTTCACCGAATCGAAATGGCCGAAGAGTGTACTGAGCACAATTAACGAAGATCGAAGCTGAAGCCCTAATTGTTGAAGCACAGAATCGAAGAGGAGGACGGGCGAAGATTCGTGGCCGCCATTATTATTTCTTTTATTTTTTTTTCTTCTGATGATTTGAGATGAGGAAAAGGGGGTATCGGATATAAAAGAATAGAGAGAACGTGTTTTTGCAGAAAGGCACGATTTAGGGCGTGGGTTTTGGCATGAATTATGGTGATAAGGTAAGGCAATGTATACTTATTATTTTATTTTATTTTATTTTTATTTTACTTTTTATCTTTATTTCTTTCTCTTTTTTTTCAATTTAAATTCAATTAGTTTTGTTTATTTTCTTTGCTTTGCAAAACGATGTTGTTAATATTTCCACTAGTTGTATTTATTAATTTCGTTATTGACAAAAATTTTATTCTATTTTATTTTAGTTAAAGAAAAATGTTATTTATAACTAAACATCGATTTATAAATTTACATAAATAATAATTCTCAAATCCAAATTATTATTCCTAGTCATTTGTTCAAATTTTAAATACCAATTCAATATTCAATTTCAAAGCTAAATTCAAATTCTATTCAACTTTTCACTAGATTAAATTCTAAAATTTAATCGCCAATTTATGCTGATAATTTGAAATTCAAGTCAAATCATCATTTAAATATTTAAAATAATTTAAATATTCACAAATTAAATTGTTTAAAATTTAGGATCGTTACAGAAATCATAAATGTATTTTTGGGATTAAAGGGGTAGAAGAACCAGCTAGGTTAACCTAGTAGTGAATATAAACTTATTAAACTTCTAAAGAGTATATTTGCATCCAGGGAGTCAGTGAGACCAGAATATAGGATGCTTAAACTTTGAAGTTGTCCGAGAGATAGGTTCGTATTAAACCCATGAAAACTATAATTAGGAAGTTATTGCGGGCAACCAACAGTTTCATAGTAAACCCATGAAAACTATGTATGAAGGATGGTTGGCATATGCCAATTGGTTTGTAGTGCACCCATGGAAACTATATTCGGATTAAGAATTGACACCAGTCAAAAGGTTCCCAGTCAACCCATGAAAACTAGGATAAGAAAGATGTTAAGGGAGGCATCAGTAGGTTCCTAGTCAACCCATGAATACTAGGCTAAGAAGGGAGTTACTGGAGTAGTCCATATGTTCCTAGTCAACCTATGAAAACTAGGATATAAGATGAGTTATTGAAATGACCAATAGGTACAGGGAAACCCATGAATTAATTAAGTTAATTGGCAGAGGTCTATAAGTTCTTAGTGATCCCATGAAAACTATCAAATAGGACAGGGTGTCCATGAATTACAAAAAGGTTATTAGTAAGCCCATGAATACTAATAGGCTAATATTGACCCTAAAAACTATATATATATATATATATATATATATATATATAATGACAGGGAGTCAATTAAACCAGGGATGGGAAATCCAAAATTTTTATGCATGCATATCATCGTAATATTTTTGAAATGCTATGTTTTTAACCATTGTGGATGCAGGAGCATAGTATATGGTTTTGAAAAGGTTTTAGAATACAAGTGAGGGGAACCCTATTCCGCTAAGTGGTGTGGTCTTACTAGATATCTAAAATGGATTGAGACGTTAGATTATTATTCATACCAGGCTTTATGTTAGACTCAAATTTTTTGTTTTCCCCTTAAAATCTCGAGTAGTCAATTGATTTTGAGTAGTTTGAGGTTTAGGATTTCTAGGTTCTCTTCTTAGATGAATAAAGCTCCGAAGGTGTGCAGGAGGCAGTTAGTTATTTAGAGTTTTCTATTTTCGCTGTGTATTTTGGATGTAAAGGCATACTTATTAGCCTTACTATATAATTTGATCAACCAAGGGGGCATCTTCACATGTCATTCTTGCCATAGGTGTAATAATTATATTTTTATGAACGTGGTTAACGTTTGTGGGATTATGTAATGAACAAGAAATGTATTGAATGGAATGTGGAAATGTGTTTTTAATTTGTTAATTTTTTTTCCATATTCTTGTGATCTGTTTATCAATGTATCTAACACCGCCGTATTTGGTCGTCGAGGATTAGTAACCATGGATGACTACAACATCCGTAGCCATTAGTTTTGGCCTCTAAGTAAGGGGATGTTACAAGTTGGTATCAAAGCATAGGTTTATGACACTTTAAAAGAAAAATAAAACTTAAAAGCTTTTTTGAAACATAATTCGACAAATTAGAAATATGATCAGGTTTTGGGATAATGCTATAGTAATGTACTTGTATTTGATATATTGGTATATATCTAAGTACGTGTTCTCCTCTCTGTTAGACCGTTCTTCTGTATCTTACTAATGCTCGTATGCAGATTCATGAGAAAGAGGATATGAAAGCAGGAAACAGAAGAGGAAATCTAGATGGAAGAAGCACCATAACTAACAAATATGCTTAACCTAATACCAGGAAGAACCAAGGTCGACAGGCTAATGCTAATCCAAATGCTGAAGCCAATGTAGGTGCTGGAAATCTGCCAATAGATGCAGGGATGGTGTATCAGTTATTAGCTAATCTTTTGCAAGTAGGAGCTGCTGGTAATGTTGGAGGAGCTAATCTTGTAGCTCCAACTGGATATAATTATGCTAGGTTGAGAAGATATTACACCAATCTGGGTGGAAAGCCATTTGTTGGGATGGAGGATGCTATTGAGGTTGAGAATTGGATGCTAAGCCGTGGTTTGGATGATGGGGAAAAGAGGAGGCTGGCCTCCAGACAGTTGCAAGGGCAGCGCTCCATTAGTGGAATAGTGTGACCGCCGGAGTTTCGAAGGAAGAGCTGACATGGGCTGATTTCAGAAGGATATTTGAGCATAGGTTCTTATCTGAGGTTTCCAAGTCAGCATTGATGAGAAAGTTCATGGATCTTGTGCCAGCGATATGTTAGTAATCGAGTATGCTACTAAGTTTGATGAGCTATCTCAATATGGATATGCTACTATAGATGCTAACATCAGAAGGAATGAAAGGTTCGTTCGAGGACTAAGGACAGAGCTTGCTAGAATGACCATGACACATGTCTGAGAACCCTGTATTGTGGTGGTGGAGATGGCTATTCACCATGAATAGATGCTTGCAGTTTCTATTAGTAGAAGCTAGTTGAATCCCAGGGTCCTTAAGGAAAGAAGAGAAAATTCTTTAAGAAGAAGGGAATCCAGAAAAAGAAGGCTGCTAAGAAGGCAAAGGTTGATTTGGTTTGCTTGAAATGTGATAAGAAGGGTCATTATGCTCACGAATGCAGAAGAGGCAAAGGGAAGAAGCCTGTAGAGAAGAATGTGAAATGCTACAACTACGATCAAGTTGGACATCAAGAACCAGCGTTCAGAGCCAGTCAGGGCGGACAAAGGGAAGTTTTTGCTATTCGACCATCATCTTCTTCTAAGCCTACTATAGCAGTGAAAGAGAAAACTGTGATGGAAGATACGCTTTTGATTCCAGTTAGGGTACTATTTAATACCGGTGCATCACACTCATTTATACCACAGTATTTGGTTGATAGGTTATGCATAGAACCCACTTATCTTTTTACTTCCTTAAGGGTTGCGAATCCAATAGGAGGGTATGCAACTCTAGAGATGAGATGTGACCAGTTAGAACTTGATTTGTTAGATCATAAGTTTGCACGCAATCGTATGTTTTTGATTTTATAGATTTTGGGATCATTTTGGGTATGGATTGGTTGGGTAAGTATGAGGATAGGATATTTTGCCTAGATAGGATAATAGCGTTGAGACACCCAGGTAGTCATAACCTAATCATCTTCTCAGTGGAGAATTCCAATAGGAGTGTTTGTGGTTTGTTAAGTGCCATGGAGGTTAGAAAAGGTCTTAGTCAGGTTCGAGTAGCAAGAGAATTTCCAGATAACTTTGAGCTGGTTACGGGATTACCATCGAAATGAGCCGTTGAGTTTCTGATAGATCTTGTACCAGGAGCTGAACCAATGAGTAGATCACCTAGCAGGATGACACCGACTGAGATGAAAGAATTGAAGGTGCGGCTACTAGATCTAGAAGGAAGGAATTTTATTAGACCAAGCAGTTCTCCTTGGGGAGCAGCCACGGTATTCGTAAAGAAACCAAATGGGTCATTAAGAACGTGAATCGACTATCGTAAGTAAATGAAAGGACAATCAAGAATAGGTACCCTCTATCGAGGATAGATGATTTGTTTGATCAATTGAGTGGAGCCAAGGTGTTTTCCATTTGGATTTGGCGACAGGGTTCCATCAGTTAAGAGTGGCGGAGGATAACATTCCTTTGATAGCATTAAGGATTAGGTATGGTTCGTACGAGTGGTTAGTGATGCCGTTTGGATTGACGAATGCACCTTCTTTCTTTATAGATTTGATGAACCGAGTCTTCTGAGAATATTTGGATAGATTGTTTGGTATTCATTGATAACATTTTGGTATACTCTAAGGATGGAAGAGAGCATGAAGATCATCTTAGAGTTGTGCTTGAGACGTTGAGGCAGAATTAGCTAAAAGTGAAGTTTTTCAAGTGTCATTTTTGGAAAAAGAGGTTAAGTTTCTTGGTCATGTGGTTTCAGAGAAAGGGTTGTCAGTCGATCCAGGTAAGATCGAAGCTGTGAACAATTGGAAGAGAATAGAGAAGCTAACCGAGATTAGGAGTTTTCTTGGACTTGCTAGCTATTACCGGAGATTCATTTAGGAATTCTCGCGGATAGCATCATTTTTGACTAAGTTGGCCCAAAAGGATGTGAAGTTTGTTTGGTTCGACAAATGTGGTTCCTTAAGTTAAATCATTTGTTAACCAATGCATTAATGTTAGTAGTTTTGGAAGAAACCAAGGGTTAGTGATATACACTGATGCATGTGGAATTGGATTGGGAGCAGTATTTGTGCAGGAGGCAAAGTCATTGCTTATGCATCTAGTCAGCTTAGACCGCACGAAGTAAGATATCCTACTCAAATTTAGAATTGGCAGCAGTGATCTTTGCCTTGAAGATTTGGAGACATTATCTCTTAGGGGAGAGATTTGAGTTGTATACCAATCATAAGTCTTTAAGATATTTGTTCTCTCAGATGGAGTTGAGTATGTGGCATAGAGGCAGCTTGATTTTTTGGCTACTTATGGTTTCGGTGTAGAGTATACTCATGGCAAAGGAAATAAGGGTAACAGATGCTCTTAGTAGAAAACACCAGAACATGGTATTAGCTATGTTATCAGAATGGAAATATCTTGAAGCATTGGCTAGTTGCGGTGTGCAGTGAAGATCTACTGCTAGTTCTAGTCAGACGACTACCATGTTGTCTTATTTAGAAGTTCGTCCAGTATTGATCAAAGGATAGCTTCTAGACAAAGAGAGGATCCAGCTTTAGCCGAAAGGATCAGAAAGCTTAAGATTGGAACCGAGGTCGATGATTTGAAAGATTTTTGTCTGGACCATAGAGGGAGAAATAAAGGACGGTTATGTGTTCCAGATGTAGAGAACTTGAAAAGAGAAGATCTGGAAGATTATCATTGATCCAAGTTTACTATTCATCCTGGAGGGACCAAGATGAATCAAGATATGAAGAGAAACTTCTATTGGGAAGGCATGAAGATGGATGTTGGCTTATGGGTTAGGCAGTGTGTGAACTGCAGCAAGTGAAGGCCGAACATCAGAAGCCAAGTGAATTGCTTCAAGCTTTAGAGATTCCAGTCTGGAAGTGGGATTTGATATCCATGGATTTTATAGAAGGGATGCCAAGGTCGAATAGGAAAATGAAAGCACATGGGTAATAGTTGACAGATTGACCAAGAGTGCCCATTTCATTCCAGTCAAGTCAACCAAGACGGCACATGTTTTGGCAAAGTTGTTCCTGAAGAACATAGTTAGAGTTCATGGGATTCCTGGTAGCATAGTCAGCGACAGAGATGTATTATTCACTAGCGAGTTTTGGAGGAGTCTGCAAGAGGTGTTAGATACCATGCTGAAGATGAGTACAACTTATCACCTACAGACAGATGGGCAGAACGAGAGAGTCAATAAGATGCTCGAGGATTTATTGAGAGCTTACGTATTGGACTTTGGTGGATCTTGGGAGGATTGCCTACATTTGATTGAGTTTTCCTACAATAATAGTTATCATACTAGCATAGGAATGACATCTTTAGAAGCTTTGTATGGAAGGCAATGCAAATCACCCGCATGTTGGTTGGAGACTGAAGATAGATTTGTCCTAGGTCCGGATTTGGTTAGAGAGGCGTCAGAAAAGATTGAGTTTATCCGAGGACAGATGAAGGAAGCTCAATCCAGACAGAAGTGTTACGTGGATAAAAGGCATAAAGAACTAGAGTTCTCAGTAGGAGACCAGGTTTTTATTAAGGTATCTCCGATGAAAGGTATGGTATGGTTTGGGAAATCGAGAAAGTTGGCCCCGAGATATATTGGACCATTCCATAGTTTAGAAAGGATCGGAAAGCTGGCATACTGAGTATAGTTACCGAGCAGTTTGGCAGGTGTCCATAATGTATTTCATGTGTCTCGTCTTTGCAAGTATGTGCATGATCCAGAGGCTACTATTCCTCAGACAGAGTTAAAGGACTTGGTAGTAGAGCCTGATTTGACTTTTGTTAGACAACCAGTTCGGGTTGTAGCGAGACATGATAAGAGATTGAGGAATAAGACAGTCAAGTTGGTGAAAGTTCAATGGAGCGATAACGAGAAGGAACGTACTTAGGAGGCAGAGGACAGGATTCGAGGTGCTTATCCAGATCTTCTTTGAGGGTATGTCCATATTAGATTTATATAGATTTGTTGCTAGTTGGGTAGGCTAGTACGGATGTTAGGAGTGGTTACGGATGATTTCTATGTTTGCTATTTAGTCCTTATTGAATTCCAAGGACGAATTCTTTAAGGAGGGGAGCCTGTAACACCTTTAATTTTATCAACATTATTCGGGAGATTTAATTAGAATAAACTAAACAGAATAACGTAGAGTGATAAGGGGATTGAGATTGGTAAATGAAAATAGGAGGTCACACTTATATTTAAATTGAAAGAATTTATAAATGGTTAAGTGCTAACTAATTAAATACAAGGGCATTAGGGTAATTAGCCTCCCATATTTTCCACCCTTATACTATTATCTCTTTCCATACACGTTCATTTTAATCATAAGCAAAAACATAAGAAAAAGAAAGAACATGACCAACCATTAAGAAGGTAGAAAAGAAGAGAAATCAAGAAGCTTAGGATTCAAGCTAGGAGAAATTAATCTCAATCAATCTCCAATTTGCTTATCAAAGCTAAGGTGAATAATAATCACTACTTCCCCATTTTTCGTTTTATATTCATATGATTTCGAATTTAAGGGTAAATTCATTTTTATGATATATTGGATGATGATATGCTTGATTTATAAATTATTTAGTTCAAACAAGATTGTTTACAAGGAAATATTGGTTTTAAGGTAAAACCAAGATTAAATGATTTCTAAATGCCATGGAAAAATTATATGCTATGAGAAACATGATTTGGAGTTGGGTTTCAATTTTTATAATTTTCCAAGCTGTGGAGAATTAGTTATGAATATTCAAAGGAAAATAAGGTTATTTGGGTTTATAAATTTATTTTGAAAATTATATTAGGAATTTGGGTCTAAAATTTGATATGTTTGATAACATGATTAATGTGCATTTATTGAATTTTCAGGGATTTTTACTAAGTGATTTAGTATGGGAATTAAATTATTTTGAAAGGAGGACCTAAATGATTTAATTGTTTTGTTAATATGAAGGGCTTATTTGTTAAATGTTGTTTAGTTTTTAGATCTAAGAAAATGCGGCAAATAATAGAAAAATAATAACATTTTATTATAACCAATAGTGTGTTTACAAGTGGGCCAGTTAGTTACAAAAAGTTTACTTTATTTGGTGAAAAAGCCTTTTTCTTATAAAAGTAGATTCTGCCTCCTTTAGAAGGACCTTTCGACCCAGAGCTTCCACCTCTAACCTAGTCGAAACCTTCTAGGTCGAAGCCAGTAAACCAATACACATGGTATCAGTTAGCTGGTACGCAGTGGATTGAAGAAATGCGGAAGGTAGGGTGTCGAAACATCGCTTTTGAAGGGGTTAGTTCCTTTGTTTTGTTTTATTTTAAAAGAAAAGCGCTTGCTTGTTTACAAAAGGGTTTCGAAGTAGTTGAAACCAACGGTTTCGAAAGGGTATTTCTAAAGAAGCTTTCAAAGGAGAGCTACCGCCTTTGTTTTAAAATGGTGGCTTCTGAAGGAGTTACTTAGTCTTTAACTAAGGAAGGGGTAGTTTCGACCAATTTGGAACCCTTCCGGGATTTGATGCCTTTCGATGGCATTGAAGATATCAATGTTGTCGAAAGGAACCTTTTGCTTTATAAACATAAGCCACTTCCTACTACTTCCGAAAGGGGTTAGGGGTTTCAAAGGCAATAGTTTCGAAAGGGGTTTCGAAGCCAACCTTCTATTGTTTTACCCAGATGTTTTAATGTTTTAGAAAGATGGTTTCGACACCATCAAGCTTCCCTAATACTTTTTGAAATAAAGAATTGTTTTGAAAGAGGCGCTTTTGCTTATTTTCACTTTGACCAAAAAATGTTATTTTAAGTATAAACCAAATGGCTTTGAAAGGTATTGGTTTCGAAGGGTAACCATCAACGGGATCAAAAGGGGTATTTTTGAATGGTTTCGAAGCCATGCTTTTATACTTATACGATAATACTTTAACAAGGTCAAGGTTTCGAAAGAGATGTGTTAAAGTATTCGAAAGGCAGGAGCCTAAGGTTTCAAAGATATGTTTTTATGCCTTCGAAGTAGGTCATCCTATGAGGTAGAAAGCAAGGTTTTGAAGGTGTCGAAAGGTTTAAAAACCCGAACTCATTTTTAATGGAAAAACCCATGGCTAAATAAAGGAGTTCTGAAAGGATTTCAAGTATGTAAATTTGAAGAAGTATTTTCTTGATAAAGGTATAGGTTAAAGGGATTAAGCATGTTTTATATGTGAATGTTTTCAAAGATGTTAAACTCACAGGAATGGTATTGTTAAGTTGTTATATTTGCTTCTTTAAATAGGAATATATGTACATGATAAAGAACCCATAACTGTATTTTGGGGAATAAAGGGATAGAAGAACCGGCTAGGTTAACCTAGTAGTGAATATAAACTTATTAAATAACCTAGTAGTGAATATAAACTTATTAAATTCCTGAATGAGTAGATTTGCATGCTGGGAGCCAGGGAGACCAGAATATAGGATGCCTAAACTTTGAAATTGTCCACGAGACAGGTTCATAAAAAAACCATGAAATCTATGATTAGGAAGTTATTGGGGGTAACCAACAGGTTCGCAGTAAACCCATGAAAACTATGTATTAAGAATGGTTGGCAGGGGTTAATGGGTTTGTAGTGAAACCATGGAAACTCTATTAGGATTAAGAATTGACATCAGTCAAAAGGTTCCTCGTCAACCCATGAAAACTAGGATAAGAAAGAAATTAGGAAAGACATCAGTAGGTTCCTAATCAACCCATAAAAACTAGGCTAAGACGGGAGTTACTGGAGTAATCCATAGATTCCTAATCAACCCATGAAAACTAGGATATAAGATGAGTTATTGAAATGACCAATAGGTTAGGGAAACCCATGAATTAATTAAGTTAATGGCAGAGGCCTATAGGTTCTTAATGATCCCATGAAAACTCTAAAATAGGACTGGGTTTCATGAATTATATAAAGGTTATTAGTAAACCCATGAAAACTAATAGGTTAATATTGACCCTAGAAACTATATGTGTGTGTGTCTATATATATATATATATATATATATATATATATATATATATATATGACGGGGAGTCAATTAAACTGCGATGGGAAATCCAAAATGATTATGCATACATATCATCATAATATTTTTGAAATGCTATGTTTTTAACCATTGTGGATGCATGAGCACAGTATATGGTTTTAAAAAGATTTTAAGGTACCAGTGAAGGGAAAACCTGTTCCGCTAAGTAGCGTAGTCTTATTAGATATCTAAATGGATTGAGATGTTAAATTATTATTCATACCAGGCTTTATGTCTGACTTGAAGTTTTTGTTTTCCCCTTAAACTCTTGGTGACTCAATTGATTTTGAGTAGTTTAAGGTGTAGGGTTTCCAGGTTCTCAACTTAGACGAATAGAGCTTCAAGAGGCGTGCAGGAGGCAGTTAGATATTTAGAGTTACCCTTTTCCATCGTGTATTTTGGATGTAAAGACAGACTTATTAGCCTTACTATATCTCTTATCAACCAAAGGGGCATCTTCGTATGTCGCTCTTGGCCAGGTGCAATAATTATATTTTTCAGAACGTGGATAACGTTTGTGGGATTATGTAATGAACATGAAATGTTTTGAATGGAATGTGGGAATGTGTTTTTAATTTATTGAAAATTTTCCATATTCTTGTGATATGTGTGTCAATGTATCCAACACCGCCATATTTGATCGACGAAGATTAATAACTATGGAGGACTACAACATCCGTAGCCGCTAGATTTGGGACTCCAAATAGGGGGATGTTACAGAGCGTTTCAAAATTGAAGTTAATGTGAATTGAAATTGAAATTAATTCAAATTGAAATTTAAATCGAAATTAATTTGGATTAAAATTGAAATTAATTCAAATTGAAATCGAAATTGAGTCGATCTGAATTGAACTGATACTGAAGATGATTTTAAATTGAAAGATGTGAAATTGAATCAATTTGATTGAAATTTGGACCTGGGTCCAGATCATTTAAAATGGAAAGAAACAATTTGATTTAAAACTATTTCAAAATAAATTGTTTTAATATAAACTGTTTAAAATATATCTTTTTAAATAATCAAATTACTTTGACTTTTCAAATATTTTACTATATAAACTATTTTCAATACTCATACCATTTTATATCAAACGGTTTTAAATTGCTAAACTATTTAAACTATTTTCACTACTTAAACTATTTTCTGAAAAATTCAAACTATGCAAAGTTGGAATGTTTATATTTGAATCATTGATTTATATGCGAATTTGGTTAAATTGAAGTAATAACCAAAGTTGAAATTCAAAATGATCTTTGAAATGAATAAAATAATTTTGAGATGAAATTGATTTCGAAGTAAATACGATAATATTGAAATGAATATTTTGAAGTGAATATGAAATATCGAAGTAAATATGATATTTTAAAGCGAATATGATATATTGATAACAAATGAATCGTTTTCAAAATGTAAAAGAACCAACCGATGTGTAAAATGACGTTTGGTTATTAATGAGACCGTGACCTCTTATTGGCATGCTTTCTATCAATGTTGGAACCACTTTAACAACTGTGTATGCGGAGGAGATTCTAGAATGAAGTGGTCGGATTAGGTGTATGTTTGTTGGATTTAAAGAAGGAGAACGATGATGGATAGAACTGACACTTGTGTCAATTTGAAATGACTAAAACAGGATGGCTTGATTCAGGCCAAGTGGGCTAGCTACCCCTAGCGGACACCCGTTCTTCGGTTTTGTGGACTCGATCCATACTATTACCATTGTTATTGATTTTGATTGATGCACCTTGATTGGGACAACCTCCCTTTGACTCGATATGGGATGGGTGGACGCGGTGGGCAGTCGCAGCTGCGTTGCGTTACCACCAGCCTTACGACTTGAACAGGTAGTATCCTACCTTAGACATTGCCTCATGTGCCTTGTCTTAATTTTATACTTATACGAGACAACTACGAGTTTGGTTTAGTGTTGTCGTGTCATGGCACATCCCTATCCACCGAAGTTCTACTAGTTGTGTTATATGAAACTGTACTAAGTTATTGCACGCATGTAATACACTGGATAGGAGATGTAAAACTCCATAAACATCTCTGACGCTATTACACTTCTATTATATGTGATATTGATTTAACTCATATAAGAATACTTTTTGTTCTGACTCGAATGTATTTTTTACTTTATGCTCGGGTCAACCTTGAGTTTTCAGTGCATTGAAGATTATTTTCTGGAAGACGAAGACTTGGTATATTATATCACTAGTATTATTCCCCACATTGTTTTTCTACTGCATTATTCTATTGCTCTATTGTATATATTACTCTAATAGATGTTGTTAATTTTTAATCAAATGTATAGCATAAACAGCTTCATGAACTTTTTATTTGATTATTTTATTTTATCATTCCACTGCGAGATATTATGTTCGTTTTCTTCTTTTCTTATTTTCTTAATTAACCATATTGATTATCTGTGTTTCAGATTATTTTCATTTGGATATGTGTAGTTTATTGTCGACTTAAACCTTCTAAAATGCGGGACATCACTGTTGGTATCAGAGCTTTAGTTTAGCGATAACCTTAGTTATGCGGGGTTTGACTCAATAGAGATAGGGTAATAATACCCTAAAATGAGTTTGTTTGTTGTTGTTATTGTGTGTGTATGAGAGTGCATACTTGTTAGTGTGATAAAATATTTTATATTCTGTTTACTTATCCATTGATTTTTTTATGAATTCTGGTCAGTACATGAGGCGCCATGTTATCGATAGGGGTTTCTAAACACTTAAACAAGACAAGTCGACATAATGTTATTTTAAAAGAGGGTAAATGAAATAATTTTACCTAAAATATTTTATATATAAAATGATAATTATCATAAACTTGTATGATTATTAATGAATGTTGTTTGTTAGGAGATGATAATATTTAGTTATCATCAATTATTGTTTGAACTAAACAAAAAACAAATACTTTGTGAACTCTATTTCATAAAGCATTTGGTAATTAGATTGAACCGAAATCTAATTACAATAAGAATTGTTTACACTAATAAAGATGTAAATTAGCGAAATGTTTTCATAATAAGGTAATGGAGTTGTATAAGTATATTTATAAGATGGCTTATAAATAGAAATGATTTAAAAGATGTGAATTTTAGAATTTAAATCCCGTTGATTTTCAAAAAAAATTGTTTTCAAAGTTTCAGAAATGATAATAATATTATTTGGAAGTGTTTTAACTAGAAATATGTTTTGAAAAGATTTTTAAAACGAATAAAAGTATTGAACTCACTTTTGTCGTTGGGAAATTATTTTGGGGATGACTGCAGCATCGCCAGTATTCATTTTCGAGTTCTGAGTGAGAATTGCTACCAAATGAAATTTATTTTTTGGCTAAAACAAGTGTTGATTGTGAAAAAAATTCCAAGTATGATCGATAAATATAAGAAAATAGTTTTTGAACATATAAATTGAAAGAGTATAGATAAGAAATAACTTTATAAATTATGAATTTGAATAGGAAAGTTCGATTTTTAAAATGACTGAATATATTTATTAAGCAAACAAAAGTAAATTTGAATTTAAGATTTGAAATAAAAGTATTAACTTAAATAATGTTAAATAAATTGAGTAAGTGAAATAAAGTAAATAAAATGAAGTTAACTCAAGAAAGCTTAAATGAAAGTGAATTGTATTTGAAATGAATTGGATAAAATAATGAAACGCAATTTATCTTTAGGAAGTAAAATTGGTAATGGAACTAAGAAATGAAAATGACTTATGTTATAAATTGTAATTCAACTTGAGTTGTAAAAAGAGAACTAAATATATTTTAGAATGTTTTTATAGAAACAAGTATAAACTTAAGTGTAAATTGAAATAAACATAAGAAATGTTGTATAAAATGTTTATAAACTTAAGTAATGAGTTATGAAATAAAAATATAATCTTAGCTAAAAATGAATTTAAAAATGAGGATTGGAGAACTTAAATCCCAGTGCTTTTAAAATTGTTTTCTATGATTTGGAAAACAATATTAGTATTATTTAAAAATATTTACGTATAGAAGTGTTTCAAAAAGGATTTAAAAGGAAATAAGTCATGTACTCCCCTCTTCTGTCGTTGGAAAGTAATTTCAGTGATGACGGCCGCAACATCGACATTTATTTTCCAGTCACAAAGTGGGTAGGCCAATAGTAGCTTTGCCACATATTTGGTTCGATAAATAGATTTTGATTTAAAATTTATAAATATGATTTGATATATATAAAAGATATGAGTATATATATATATTATTTCAAGATGATTTGAAATGAACCCAGTATTTGAATTCTTAAGTATTTATCAATTAATGGTTTTCAATTGTTAGAATAAAGTGAATTTTTTTAATAGTTGGAAACTTCTAAAATGAGAAATAAGAAATTGAAGCTAAGTGCTTAAATGAAATATGAGAAGTTAAATTATAACTCTTAAATCTCAAGATAATGAAAATTTAAACATGTGTTAATTATTGAACATTCTTGTTAACTAAAATGTATAAGATAATTTTGTACAACACTCAATTACATTCTAAAAACATATATAAAACTTACCAGAAATGTTTGCAAAGTTGAAATATTAAACATGAATATGTAATAGAATATTATACAAGTTTGAACTTAAGTAATAAAAATGTTTAAAATGGAAATTGTGTTTAAAGAAATGTTTATAAAAATTTAACTAAGTTGTTATAAGAGATGTTATACACTTAGTTAATGTTCTAAGAAATGTTAAATGAATAACTTGAGAAGAAAAAAAGTACTATTTGGATATGAACTTAAGAACATGTAAACAAATAATAAATTAAATCATATCCTTTTATATTGTTCGTATAATAAATAAAATTTGCAAAGGATGTTTGAAGATTTAGTTGTAGCTTTCTGAGATAATTATAATTTGAATAATATTGTGCAAAAGAAGATACATATGTATAAAATGATTATAAACTTAAGAAATGATTAATGAAATAAGAAAGTTGAATTTGAATTATGAAATGAAAATTTAATTAAGTCAAGTTGAGTGGAATGAATTAATGAAATAAGTTAATGAAATGAATTAAAAGATGAAAGTTAACTTAAGAAAAGTTGAATGAAATTGATTGTGATAAGAAGAAAAATTATTAACATGAATTTGAGTTATAAAATAAAATTTACCTAAGTAAAGTTAATGATATGAATTAGTGAAATGAACTAATGAAGTGAATCAATGAATCAATATGAACTTAAGTTATGAAGTAATAATAAATATGAGTTGCACTTTATAAAATGTTTATAATAAACTTAAATGGTTTTATGAAATTGTAATGACCCACTTTTCCGTACAGTTTAAGCTGACAATAAACCACACATGTCCAACCCAAATTGAACGGAAATGCGGATAGATAGGAAAAAAGAAAAAAGACAAGAAAAAACTAAACCACACAGAATCTCACAGTGGAACGAATAATCTATAATAGATAAGAAATCATTACACAAAATCTAACTGTAATATATGTATATACAGACATTAGTCAGAGAATGCTAACATATTTTAGCTAGGGCAATTATAACAGTCTATCCTCACAATTGCTGAATAATATAGAATAATGAATGTAGTGGATGAAAAATAACCATCTACGTGAATACGTTTCTAGGCCTCCAGCTTCTCTCATGAAGCTCCAAATATCCAAGTAAACCTGGAAATATGTTCGGTCTGACCCGAGCATTAAAGAAAATAATGCCGTGTAAGTCTAGTAAAACCAGCATGAGAACTCAAATCATAAGGAATTTTATTTATTTTAACTTGTAAAATCCTTTAAAATCAAAGGCATCTCATAAGACCACGCCGCATATAAAAATGTAAGGGTTTTTATCTTACGATAACGAAAACCATTATATCGAAAAATCCAATGATATTATAATTATGTCTAAGGGCGAAAATAATAACTATCAAGTAGCTATGATGCTCGTGAGTGTACATGTGACGCCCCACCTCTATACCCACGCTAGCCAAGAACATTACGGTGAATGCTGTCAACTAGCACGGAGAATAAGGCTGTTGAGGAGCGACCATCCATGTAATTGCTTTGCGCGAGCATCGATATGTCAGATAGTATAACATGCATTTCTTATCAAGAGGGAAATCCGACATACCGGCACAAACTCAAAGCTACTACACAGTGGCTATAATATCTTCAGAAACAAATACAGAAATAAACATAACATAAATCAGTCACAGATAATTCATATCACAAAGGAGGAAATAGATATGAATATTACACATGAAAGTGTACATCAGAGTAGTGGTCAAACAAGATCCACAATATCAAAAAGAATAAACACAAGTGCTAGACAAAAGAATAAGTATACATCATAGAGTCTGTATCTCAAATGTATACAACAAAAACTACTAAACTAAAGTAGTTAGCCAAAAGTCAGAAGATGGTCCGATAAGGAATCAAGCAGAAGCACCTGTAAAATCTCAGTCTGACCCGAGTATTATTTAAGAAGAAAATAATAAACGGATCAGTCTAGCTATAAATATCAGATGAAGTGATATATAATAAGAGATATGACATAAACATATAATAATCACAATGCCAAGCTGTGATAAATAAGTAATTGAAAATCAACAAGAGATTAATCAATATCACAATAATCTACTCAAGATAAAAAGGAATGTCATACTCCTAATTTCATTCACCAAGCCACAATAAATGACATATATATCAATGCCCATCGTAAAAGTTGGTGAAACATAAATTCCAGAAATCAACACACGAAATCCAGGAATCACAATAAAAAGGATGGCCAATCCCACAAACTGGACATCGACGCACCTAGAAAGACATGCCCCATGTACATTCGAACATCGACACACCTAGAAAGATATGCCCCATGCTCTAGCATCGACGCACCTAGAAAGATACGCCCCATGCATAAATAAACATCGATGCACCTAGAAAGATACACCCCATGTAATGTCTAACACCGATGCACCTAGAAAGATACACCCTATGCTAAGTCGAACATCGACGCACCTAGAAAGACACGCCCCATGCATAGATGAACATCGACGCACCTAGAAAGATTCGCCCCATGTCCCGACTTATTGAGCCGATTGCTCCACGAAGTAAATAAACATCGATGCACCTAGAAAGGTACACCCCATGCATAAATAAACATTGACGCACCTAAAAAGGTACGACCCATGTATAAACAAACATCGATGCACCTAGAAAGGTACACCCCATGCATAATAAAACATTGACGCACCTAAAAAGGTACGACCCATGTGAGAAATGAGACGAAACTCAATAAAATGAGGAACAGTCCTCCACATAAACAAAGAGACATCGCACATTGCTAGTCTAAACCACAAAGATGATCGTCATGATCAACGAGAAGTGTCAATTACAATAAGCTAGTAAATATATGAGCTTAGCTTCATGTCCCATAACCACTAGCTTAACTTAAATATTTACGAACAAGTTGTAGATCTCCACTAGAAAATTGTCACAAGAGATTCAATCGAACAAGTCCAAGAATTAACCGACGAAGTAAGCGCAAGCGTTTCATACCACTTGTTTTACTAAGTCGTTTAATTAGATTTCTCATACGAGTGAGGTAAAGGTTTGTATATACTAATAGATTGGAAATCGGTTTGAGAAAACGAGCTTTGTAATAAAATAGTATTGAAATCATTTTAAGAAAGAGTTTTGATATTTACTACTAGTATAGAAAACCTTTATATTTTAAAGTGACAAATCATAGAAGTGATTGTAGAAATAATCAATCATAAAAATTCACATTCGAAGAAGTGAATAAAATCCAAAGAAATCGATAAAGGATCCATCGAAATGGATATTCAAAAATCCCTAAAAAGAGTCATCAAAGTCATAATAGATGATAACAACAAATAGGAAACAACACGAATCGATTAAAGTTGGAAATTCAAGCAACTAGGCGAAAATAGGCAAAATTGCACAGGTCGGTCGGCCGGCTGCAGGTCTCGGTCGACCGGACCCTGTTTTTGGGGACATCAGGTCGGTCGACCAAGCCCTGCAGCTGGCCGACCGAACCAGAAACAGAGAAGTGCAAACTGCACTTTTACTAGCAGGTCGGTCGACCGGACCAGGGGGTCGGTCGGCCGAACCTGATGCTCTGCAAATTGATGCCCATTTAATTGATGTGCAACCTCCAATTCGCAACCGAATGAGCACGGACGCTAGGGAATTATGCCTAACGGCTACCCGGCCCTATTGGCTCCTCGTTGCATCACCAAAAACACGTTTGAACATCAAAGCTATGATTTTTAAGGATTTGGCTTTCAAACACTAAAATTGGAACATTCTCAAAAAGCAATCCAAATCAAAAGCAATTGCACAAGAATAAGTGTTAGGAATTCATACCTAACAATCGAAGATAATCATAGACTAAGATGTGAGATTAAAAATCTCACCTTTGAACCCAAACGAATGAAGAAGATGCTATGAAGCAATGGCAAGAACAAGCACTCTTTAATTCCAACTCAACAAGCTTAAATCTAAGCTTATAAGAGAAACATTCCCTAAATTAGGTTTAGGAAATTTCTGAAATCAAAGAGAGAATGAGTTGGAGAAGAAGAAGAGGAAGCTTACCAATGGGTTCTCTTGAACTTTGGAGCTAGGAGATGGATTTGCAAAGGAAGCTAGGGCTTGGAGTTTTAATTTCCACTCTCCACCTCCATTTTCAGTTTTGCTAGAGAGTTAGGAGTTGGAATGAAGTAATGAAGAGGAGAGGGGGATTGGGACTGAGTTAGTAAGTGGTTAATTGGCTCAGCCCAAACCAAAGCCCTAAGCGGGAAAAAGTAGCAAAAATCAACTTTCTCCAAACATATCGAAGCTTATACTCAAAAAGGTCGCAAACGGCATTTTGAACTCAATGGAAGTGGTCCCGAGTCCTAATTCGACCGTATGCAAAAAGTAGCTTTTCGGACCAAAATCCGACGAACGATAAAATATTTAAATAAAATATTTAAATATAAAATCGATAAATATGCGGGTTGTTACAGACTCTCCTCCTTAAAGAAATTGCGTCCTCGCAATACTTAAGAGGAAAATAAGAAGTAACAACCATGGAAGCATATCAACACAAAAGAAAATTGAAATAAGAAGTTCACCATAAAGAGCACGAAAGAGTTAGCCTGAATGGGATCGCTCGATGAATTCTCTGGATTCCCAAGAGCAATCCTAAGGATTTGGGAACCATTGAACTCTCATAAGAAGAACATCTTTATTTCGAAGTCGTTTGAGCTCCGAAGCAATAATTCGAATAGGGTGTTGTTCAAAAAATCAAATCTGGTGAAACTTCAATTTCCACAATATCACCGGGCTCAAGAATGAAAACCGGAATCCCTAAGGCATTTCCGTAGATAAAAGACGTGGGGAACGTCAAGAATGGCAGAAAATTGAGCCAGTGCAACGGCGTAGTACAAAAACGGTACGCCCAAGAAACTAGAAACTCAAATAATTTGGGACATCAGCGTAGTACAAAAACGGTACGCCCAATGAACCAAAGCAAAGACATTGATGTAGTACATAGGGTACATCCAATGAATCAAATAGCAAAAACATTGATGTAGTACAAACGGTACATCCAATGAATCCAAAAGCAAAGACATTGATGTAGTACAAACGGTACATCCAATGAATCGAAAAGCAAAGACATTGATGTAGCACAAACGGTACATCCGATGAATCCAAAAGCAAAGACATTGATGTAGTAAAAACGGTACATCCAATGAATCGAGTAGCAAAGACATTGATGTAGTACAAACGGTACATCCAATGAATCCAATAGCAAAGACATTGATGTAGTACAAACGGTACATCCAATGAATCCAATAGCAAAGACATTGATGTAGTACAAACGGTACATCCAATGAATCCAAAAGTAAATACATTGATGTAGTACAAACGGTACATCCAATGAATCGAAAAGAAAAGACATTGATGTAGTACAAACGGTACATCCAATGAATCCAAAAGCACAGACATTGATGTAGTACAAACGGTACATCCAATGAATCGAAAAGAAAAGACATTGATGTAGTACAAACGGTACATCCAATGAATCCAATAGCAAAGATATTGATGTAGTACAAACGGTACATCCAATGAATCCAATAGCAAAGACATTGATGTAGTACAAACGGTACATCCAATGAATCCAAAAGCAAAGACATTGATGTAGTACAAACGGTACATCCAATGAATCGAATAAGACGGAACATCGATGTAGTATAATAACAGTACATCCGATGAACCGAACACCATAAAAGAACACCGGATACTAGTCCTTAAAAGGAATGAGATAAAGCTCAATAAAACGAAGTATACCAAAACGTCTGATGAACTTGATAGAAACATAATTCCATTCAGACAACATCAAAGAATCAACCACTTGTTGCTTACGACAAAGCGCTTTGGCAACCCGATTTCCCTTCTCGGGAATAAAAGAATATCAAGATCATAAGATGCTAGAAACTCGAGTCAACATGAAGTTCCTTATGAGAAAATAAATATTCCAAAGATTTATGATCGAGGTAGAGAACAAATTTCTCATCCAAATATGATGATGCCAAATTCCAAAAGCAAAAACAATAGCCGCGAGCACTAGATCATGAGTGGCATACCTAGTCTCGATAAGCTATAATGATTTAGAAGCACAAGTGATAACACTTTCTCCTTTGCAGGAGAAGGCATACAAACCAATACGACTAGTATCGATACAAATAGCAAAGTCTTGGTTCCCCTCCAGGATTCACAAGAATAAGAGTATTAAAAGAAAGAATTTTCTTTTAAATAATCTTCTTTCCTGAAAAGTTTAAACTTTCAAATTACATTTATCATTATGTAATAATCTTTCTAGAAAAATTTACTATTTTCAAGTTAATATACTGTGTCTGATTGTCTCATCAAAGCGTTTAGGAAATTCCTATCGATAACGTTGATCAAGCGCATCGACCAAAATTCTTAAAACACTAAATGGGCAATACAATCACAAAATCGTATTCCATAGGATAAGTAAGTTTCTCAAAAACTTCTAAGAATATTCTTTGTTCGTTTTAAGAACAAAAATCCGGTTATACTTCTAAATAAATCTTATGAAAAAGATTTTGCAAAATTTTAAATTGCTATTCTCATCCAAAATCAGTAAATACAAGAATAGTCTCATCGAAATATTCATAGAATATTCGATTTATAAAATGGATGAAATAAGCTGGACAATTTGAATGACATAATAAGTCATTCATAAGAATCATAACGAGTGTGGAATGCGGTAAGTGGAATGCTAGCTCCCGCAACTCATCGCCAAATGAAAATCGGTGGCAAGGTCGAACTAGAAAGACCTTAACACCACACAAAAGATTTCTTAGGTGATAATCCTAAGACAAACTCAAAAATACCGGAAAATTTCTCAAACTACATGAATGAGAGAAATAACACTTTCCTTATAAGTGGGCTTAAGGAATAAAATGATGCCATTAAATTGGAATCAAAATCATAAAGGAAAAATAGAAATCTGCTTAACAGATTGAAAATGTCAAAGATGAATAGTCCACACGGGACAAAGGATATGGCCTCATAATAATTAAGCCAATCCTTACAAAAGTAAATTCCGAAGCCTAAGTAAAAATCGGCTCGGACAGAAAAATCACATAAAATAATTTTGACATCAATAAAGGCAAATTGAGTGTTGCGGATCCACCAACCGGATTCGCAACTTTCAAAGAAGTCATCAAGCCCAAAATGTTTAAAGAAAAAGAATCGACAAGTTCTTTTAATATAAAAATAATGAGATGAAACCCATATCAAAAAGAACTCGAATATGAAGGTCACGAAATAAATAATGCCATCAAGGATTGAATGTAAAATACCTTGACTGAGAGAAGAGTTGCTAGGGGGCTTGCACAATATTTAGCTTTCTCGTGTCCTTGTTCAAAAGTTTGGGACATGCAGATAAAAGATGACCCGGTTTCTTGCAATAGCGACAAGAATGGGGTTTTGGACACATATTCGCATAGTGTTCCTTAGAATTACAATTGTAGCATCCTCCACGATTAGGGATTGGAGTCTTTGCTACAAAAGTAGTTTGCTTCACTCTCTTATTGGGATTAAGGCTCTTGAACTTAATATGCCTCTTCTTGGAAGTCCCAATATCACAAACACTTCCTTTACCAACCTCTCCATGAAGAAGAGTAACATCCACAAGTTGATTGAAAGAAACTTCAAGTTTCAAAGGTAGAACCATTTTGGGGTTCTTACTCAAAGCATAGATAAACTCTTGATTCTTTACAAGATCCAAAAGTTGTTGAGCAGACATGAATACTCCATCTTGGGGAGTAGCACTAGATTGACCGGCGCTGGGACGGCCTGGTCTAACCATTTCTCTTCTTTAAGAAAGAAATAAAGAAGAAGAAAAAGTTATTCTCAAGATAAATATCAAGCAATTCTTGATAAATAAAACAAGGAATCATAAAGAAAATAGGATGAATCGGTACGAAGACTCGAATTAAATCCTAAAGCACGACTCCTAAGAAAGACTTAGGACGATGATCCTTGTTATAATATTCCATATTGTTCCGAAGTTTGGCTCTGATACCAAGCTGTGACGCCCCACCTCTATACCCACGCTAGCCAAGAACATTACGGTGAATGCTGTCAACTAGCACGGAGAATAAGGCTGTTGAGGAGCGACCATCCATGTAATTGCTTTGCGCGAGCATCGATATGTCAGATAGTATAACATGCATTTCTTATCAAGAGGGAAATCCGACATACCGACACAAACTCAAAGCTACTACACAGTGGCTATAATATCTTCAGAAACAAATACAGAAATAAACATAACATAAATCAGTCACAGATAATTCATATCACAAAAGCGGAAATAGATATGAATATTACACATGAAAGTGTACATCAGAGTAGTGGTCAAACAAGATCCACAATATCAAAAAGAATAGATACAAGTGCTAGACAAAAGAATAAGTATACATCATAGAGTCTGTATCCCAAATGTATACAACAAAAACTACTAAACTAAAGTAGTTAGCCAAAAGTCAGAAGATGGTCCGATAAGGAGTCAAGCAGAAGCACCTGTAAAATCTCAGTCTGACCCGAGTATTATTTAAGAAGAAAATAATAAACGGATCAGTCTAGCTATAAATATCAGATGAAGTGATATATAATAAGAGATATGACATAAACATATAATAATCACAATGCCAAGCTGTGATAAATAAGTAATTGAAAATCAATAAGAGATTAATCAATATCACAATAATCTACTCAAGATAAAAAGGAATGTCATACTCCTAATTTCATTCACCAAGCCACAATAAATGACATATATATATCAATGCCCATCGTAAAAGTTGGTGAAACATAAATTCCAGAAATCAACACACGAAATCCAGGAATCACAATAAAAAGGATGGCCAATCCCACAAACTGGACATTGACGCATCTAGAAAGACACGCCCCATGTACAGTCGAACATCGACACACCTAGAAAGATATGCCCCATGCTCTAGCATCGACGCACCTAGAAAGATACGCCCCATGCATAAATAAACATCGATGCACCTAGAAATATACACCCCATGTAATGTCTAACACCGATGCACCTAGAAAGATACACCCCATGCTAAGTCGAACATCGACGCACCTAGAAAGACACGCCCCATGCATAGACGAACATCGACGCACCTAGAAAGATACGCCCCATGTCCCGACTTATTGAGCCGATTGCTCCACGAAGTAAATAAACATCGATGCACCTAGAAAGGTACACCCCTGCATAAATAAACATTGACGCACCTAAAAAGGTACGACCCATGTATAAACAAACATCGATGCACCTAGAAAGGTACACCCCATGCATAATAAAACATTGACGCACCTAAAAAGGTACGACCCATGTGAGAAATGAGACGAAGCTCAATAAAATGAGGAACAGTCCTCCACATAAACAAAGAGACATCGCACATTGCTAGTCTAAACCACAAAGATGATCGTCATGATCAACGAGAAGTGTCAATTACAATAAGCTAGTAAATATATGAGCTTAGCTTCATGTCCCATAACCACTAGCTTAACTTAAATATTTACGAACAAATTGTAGATCTCCACTAGAAAATTGTCACAAGAGATTCAATCGAACAAGTCCAAGAGTTAACCGACGAAGTAAGCGCAAGCGTTTCATACCACTTGTTTTACTAAGTCGTTTAATTAGATTTCTCATACGAGTGAGGTAAAGGTTTGTATATACTAATAGATTGGAAATCGGTTTGAGAAAACGAGCTTTGTAATAAAATAGTATTGAAATCATTTTAAGAAAGAGTTTTGATATTTACTACTAGTATAGAAAACCTTTATATTTTAAAGTGACAAATCGTAGAAGTGATTGTAGAAACAATCAATCATAAAAATTCACATTCGAAGAAGTGAATAAAATCCAAAGAAATCGATAAAGGATCCATCGAAATGGATATTCAAAAATCCCTAAAAAGACTCATCAAAGTCATTATAGATGATAACAACAAATAGGAAACAACACGAATCGATTAAAGTTGGAAATTCAAGCAACTAGGCGAAAATACGCAAAATTGCACAGGTCGGTCGGCCGGCTGCAGGGCTCGGTCGACCGGACCCTGTTTTTCGGGACATCAGGTCGGTCGACCAAGCCCTGCAGCAGGCCGACCGAACCAGAAACAGAGAAGTGCAAACTGCACTTTTACTAGCAGGTCGGTCGACCGGACCAGGGGGTCGGTCGGCCGAACCTGATGCTCTGCAAATTGATGCCCATTTAATTGATGTGCAACCTCCAATTCGCAACCGAACGAGCACGGACGCTAGGGAATTATGCCTAACGGCTACCCGGCCCTATTGGCTCCTCGATGCATCACCAAAAACACATTTGAACATCAAAGCTATGATTTTTAAGGATTGGCTTTCAAACACTAAAATTGGAATATTCTCAAAAAGCAATCCAAATCAAAAGCAATTGCACAAGAATAAGTGTTAGGAATTCATACCTAACAATCGAAGATAATCATAGACTAAGATGTGAGATTAAAAATCTCACCTTTGAACACAAACGAATGAAGAAGATGCTATGAAGCAATGGCAAGAACAAGCACTCTTTAATTCCAACTCAACAAGCTTAAATCTACGCTTTAAAGAGAAACATTCCCTAAATTAGGTTTAGGAAATTTCTGAAATCAAAGAGAGAATGAGTTGGAGAAGAAGAAGAGGAAGCTTACCAATGGGTTCTCTTGAACTTTGGAGCTAGGAGATGGATTTGCAAAGGAAGCTAGGGCTTGGAGTTTTAATTTCCACTCTCCACCTCCATTTTCAGTTTTGCTAGAGAGTTAGGAGTTGGAATGAAGTAATGAAGAGGAGAGGGGGATTGGGACTGAGTTAGTAAGTGGTTAATTGGCTCAGCCCAAACCAAAGCCCTAAGCGGGAAAAAGTAGCAAAAATCAACTTTCTCCAAACATATCGAAGCTTATACTCAAAAAGGTCACAAACGGCATTTTGAACTCAATGGAAGTGGTCCCGAGTCCTAATTCGACCGTATGCAAAAAGTAGCTTTTCGGACCAAAATCCGACGAATGATAAAATATTTAAATATAAAATCGATAAATATGCGGGTTGTTACAGTACATCACAACAATAATATATATATAATCATAAACCGATAAGGCACGTTCGATAATTTTGTAGGATTTCCATGAAGGTGCCCTTGGTACTTCGTGGAACGGTCCTCCTGCACAAGGATCGGAGATATCCTTCGAAGCAACATACATCCCTAGTGATGTACCGTAGGAAAAACATAGCTTGTCTTACTAAGACTGAGTGCATTGCCCCATGCATGCATAACAAATATAGGTAACGTCTAGGTGGAGACGACTAGACCCTATGGGTTTGCCGACATACTGGTCATGCCCCCTTTCTCTTGTTTTAGTCATTCCCGCTGATGAGGCTACGACCGGCCTTCTAGCTTACGCGCCTCCACCAAATAGATTGTGGAATCCCACATGGATTCTAATACCCCAAGGGGTCTCAGAATCCCACATGGATTCCCACATCTCAATTAGATCTTGGAATCACCCATGTATCCCCATACCCTAGCGGGTCTCGGAATCACACATGGATCCCAACATATCAAAATATCATGAATCTCTTCAATAGAATCGTATATAGTTTTCTGAGTGGTTATGGGTTTGAGTCATCTTTAACGAGTACACTCTTCCGTTTCCCAGGTGCTCCACAAAACCAAACGCCAATTTTCGGAATGCTCTATACCAGCTCTTTAGGGAATAATCAGACAATACATAAGTGTAGGGATCATACCCATACCGTTTAACTGAACGGATCTCCTTATCATTTGTCCTAGAAGAACAAAACGAGTTTATACGTACAATATAGCACCCCCAATGGTAACTGTACCATATAATCCTCATGTTTCCCCTAGATATTTCCAGAGTTAAAATCCTTCGGTGTTAAGTAGGGAATATTTCCCTACCATCAAAATTAAGAAAGATTACATATTTAGGACAAGATTTGATAGTCTGTTATTTAACTATTAAATAAACAAGCATTCAAACAGAAATTACATTCCATACGAAAATCACCAAGCCAATCTTTCATTAATTGAAAATCACATTTCAAATATTTGGAAACCACTTCCATGTACTTATCTCAACGGGATAAGTATATTCACAAACCATTATATTTTCGATACTTAGAAAATATGACCACACACTTATCCCAATGGTATAAGTATATTCACAAACATTTAACTCTCAAAACTTGGAAACTCTTAAAAATAGATATGGAAAGTATCGTTCAATATCAACTATGGATCGCAGCTTACACAATGGTTACGTCACTATCCCAGCGAATCCATAGTAAACTGTAGGAAATCCCCGCCTCTCGAATTATGCCACGATTATCAACCATCTCTTTCCAAATTTGTTTATCTTATAAATATTTCCATATATATTTGGAAAGCTTCTTTATAAATCTATAATCTAGTTATAAAACTTCTTTATAAATCTCAAAACCCCGTTTATAAAACTTCTCCTCTTAGGTTTTAAAACTCATTTATAAATCCTTTTATAAATATCCAAAGCCATTTATAAAACTCTTCCCATATTTAGTCCAACTCATTAACAGACTCTTTAAGTCAATAAGGTCCACTTGATAAACCATAAGTTATTTAAAATAGCTTTAAATAACAAATTTCTATTTAAACTTCCTTCTATTTCATTTTAGTCAAATCTTATATAAAACAATAACTTTAGAATCTATTTAACATATTAAATTAATTTCAAATACTATTATTTTATTAATAAGTTAACTTCAAAATGATATTAATATAATAATTAATTAATTTAAAACGTTATTAAAACAATAATTAATTAACCTTTAAATATATTTAAAAACTTAAATCAATATAATTAACTAACTTTAATTAAAAATTAAGTATAGTTTAATCACTTTAAATAAATAATTAAAGTAAAATTAAAACATTTCAAAACAATAACTAAATAACTTTAAAATAATAATTAAACACTCATAAATAACATTTAACAAATAACTTTTAGGAACCATGTTAATAAAATAGTCAACTTTAAATTATTATTAAAAATTATAAATTATCTTTAAAATATTATTACTAATAAGTTATTACCTTTTTAAATCTTATTACTAAATAGTAATTATCTTTAAACCTTATAATAAAAATAATTATTCTTAAAATAACTTTCAAACCTATAATTAGCTTTTTAAATTTTGAAGGAGGCTTAACGATCAACCATGGTACTTAAATAAGCTACCATATTACTCAATTTAACTTTCAAGTTAATAACAGATATATACATAATCAACAACTATGTAAATAAATCTAACATTTAACCATCATGAGTTAATATATCACTAATTCAAAGTGGCATATCATTTACGATATATAATCAAACGTCCAAAACTATAAAATAGCAGAACGGTGTTTTATTCGGCAAATTAATTTCCATTTAATTTAATTAGCGAAACCGAGTTTTATTCCGCTTAAACAGATGTCCAATTACCATATTTGATCCATTTTAACTCAAAAGTAATTTATTTGGCCAAATAAACATTAATATTTAAGGCATATAAACTTAAATGAGGTTACTAATTAGAATAACATAATTTAAATGATGTCCATTTTTATACATCATGAATTTATACTTATCCAAACCTGTAAATAATTCATACGACAATGTTATACTCATCAATACGAGTCCATCGCAAAAAGAATCAGGTTGACCAGGTTTAAAATGGTCGAGATATTCCATTTCAAAGTTAACTAGCTTTTTATATATATTTAAAACGATTAAAATAAATTGTTACTCACCCAACACATCAAGCGAGCCTGGCCTAAAGCCCATAAGCTACACCCCTTTCTTCCCCAAATGTATATTCCTCCAAACGAGAATACCTGTACAAATGTGCATGGCTTGTGCATCTTGCATGCCAAATCTTTCACCAAACCGATGTCTAACCCTACCAGCAAGCTTCTCTTCGCGAGCCCATTCCATTGCACTTCGCCTCGACATGCGCGCGCTTCCTTATGGAAAATCGATCGTGCGAACCATTAGAAGTCGAGCTATAGGTCGCCAAAATTCTCGACAAATTTCGACGCCGAAACCAATCAAAATTTAACTGCTCGAAGCCCTTTCCTTCACGATCACAACGCCAATCTTCATTCGAGCTCGCGTCGCCTCAGTCTTCGGATAATCGAACCCTAAAATCAAACAACCGTCAGTCATCGATGTGGAATTGTGCTGAAACTCTACCAAAAATTCTTCTCGTCTGTACAAACCCAATGACGCTAGCGGCGTCGAGTAATTCGACTTAGATTGGAAGAAATGTTTCTTTTGATATCTAAAAACAAAACTTCCCTTTTCTGATATTTAGAGATTTCTCGATTGTCGTTTGAAGAAATCAAGCACCGTCAATTTGAAAAAAAACTAGAGACAAGGATGGACAACTTTCGTTTAAATCACTCGATCTAAAACTTGATAGTTTGGGAGATATTGATTTTTGAAAAATGAAGAGGAGGTGGTTTCCATGCCTGCCAAACAAAGAGGATGGAGATGAAGGCTGGTACACGCGTATAAATACATAGACCCAAGCATGTCAATGTTTTCAAAACAAGATTGTCAACCCAAGGAAGATAAGAGACAGGAGGAGACAATGGCAGCTGGTAGGGTGGATAGGAAAAAAATAGTGGTTGCACTTTTCTTGCTGTTGATTTGAAGAAAAAGGACCATGTACGACTGATGTTTGATACTGTGACTGCTTGTGTGTGTTTTAGGATGTCCGCAACATGATACAACGATCACGTACAAGTCACGATCGATAGAACAAAAGACGATCACGTATAACGATGTTACATGATCAAAAAATAGAAATAAAACGGACAATTTTGTGAAGATGCAAAAGTACCGACATTTGCCGCAAAACGCATCAAACAAAAATTTATTTATTTTCCAATTTAAAAATTATGGAAAAATTCTAAAAAAAAAATACGTCATTAGAAAACTAGTATAAATTTGAAACATAGATTTTATTATAATTTAATTCAAATCCGAATATTAAAACAAATTAAATATTCATATTCGAAGACCCTAAAATATGGATCGTTACAGAAATGGTTTGTAAATGATTTAGTATTAAAGAGAATATACTAAGTAGTAATGAAATAAAATTTAAATTAAATAAGATTAATGAAATAATTTATAAAATGCTCCATAAAGTAATTTATTATGAAATCTATTAAACAAAAAGTGAAATAACTGAAATTTGAATAAATTGAATGTAAATGAAATAGATGTAAACGAATTGGAAGTAACCCAATTAAATGTTAATAAAGAATGAATGTTAATAACAAAGATGGTGTATAAATTAACTACTGACATTGGAAAAATGTAAATTTGTGATAGTTATGAATTTATTGGATGAATATTTACAATAAATGGTCTTTTGTAATAAATCATTGTTATTATTGCTTTTGACTGCATATGATTGTTATGTTGTGTATTTGTGCTCGTGTTTATGGTTTGGATTCGGAGTTCATGTTATATGGTTCTATTAAAATCATACATGTTTCTATATCTCCTTACAAGTGACTAATATTCTAAATTGAGTTGATATAGGTACATACGAAGTCTGTTTGGACGTATACGTGATTTGACATGCTTTTTGTTCGCTATGATATGACCGAACTCGCTCATATTAATAATATTAAGGTACATATCTCGGATTACATACCGTACTTTTATGCTTTTCCTTACGAGATGCCTCATTATTGAGATGAGATGTATATTTGATATATATGTGTGTGTTGTAAATTTTTACGATCGAGCCATGCAAAGGAGATGCTGCTAAAATATTCCATAAAATCGAGTATTAGGAAAATGTTGAGACTTTTAAAATTTTATAACTTGTTTTACAATAAGCCGATATCAGAATGGCATAGCAGAAGCATAATAAAGGTTTTAAAAATAAGATCTTTATGTTTATAATCTGATTATTTTGAATAAAATAAATCAAATGTTAGATTCCTTACTTAAACCCCTTTTCGAGGATGAAAAGTTTTGAGTGGGGGAGATTGTAACAATCCATATTCTAACTATTTTATATTATTGAATTTAATATATTTATTGAACAAAAATGGTTGGAAATAAAAATTTAATGATTTATTAATGTAGTTTATTGAATATGAACTTGAATAAAATTTTGAAATAATAATTTCGATGAGATATAAGGAAATCATTTGTATTATAATGAAGTTCAATATATAATCAATAGCTGGAACTGAATAATTAATGTTGAATTACTATAAAATAGAAGTAGTTATTTTATTATTTGAACTCATTTTAAAATTTAAAATTTATAAGTTAAATAACTTATATTTAAAATATGGTGATTTATTGGATAATTAAATTGTTTTAATTTAATATTGGAAATCATTTAGATAATTGAATCCTGAATTTAGTATGAATGAAAATGATGTCGAAAGTTGATTTAAATTCTATTTAAACAAGAATGAAGATTGTTAGCTTTTAAAATTGGATTTAAAAGTGAATAAATAAAAATTGAAAATTTTATATTTTAATTAACGTGCGAAAATAGTCTTTTTGGTCAATATCTCAGATTTCGATGAAACCAGTTTCAACGGATCCGTAACAGTGAGTTATTATAGGATTTCAAGTTTCGTAGCGATCAGGCTTATCTTTTGGTAGTGCGAGCTTGAAATGCGTGGAATTTATTTTCAGAACTTTAATTAAAATAATTTGATTTGAAAAGCTATCTTCTGAATATGATGGAATTGGCTCCCGATACATATTCCTTTGTGTTCGGAATAGGGGTACAACATATAAATCGTCAGGCGGCACGCTTCGTTTGGAGTTCGAAAATTTCAAGGATGAATAATGCCTTGGAAATTACCTATAAATATCCCTAAACCTATCTTCATTTCCTAACAAAAAAATCGGCAGCTACCTTAAACCTTAGAAATCAACGGCCATCATTGCTCGGTGAGGTCGGAGAGGATTTTGGCTTAGCGTCCAACATGGAAGTTGGAGAGTTCGGCGAGGGGAGTCGATCCACGATCGTGGATCGTCAAATGGACGACATCGGCGGTGGTTGATGATCACTGTTCGCAGCAGCTCCTGCTTGCAGTTTGGGGTTTGGGCACGGATGAGCGCGCAAGCGAGCGCACGGAGGCTAGGCGAAGGTGAAGTGGCGGTATACGGGGTTATATTGAGGCGGTCGAGGTGGTTGTTGGCGTTCGATCCCCGAGCTGATAAAAAAACCTAATCGCCTGTGCCTACTGGAACGTAAAAGAGGAAAGGTGAAGTTGTTTTAAATTTAAAGTAATTTCGTTAATTAAATTTTAATTAACTCTTTACATCTAATTCAAGTCGGATTCGAGCGAAGCAAATCGCTTTGCAATCGTATCGACGAAGGCTCTGTAGGATCGATTTCACCCTAGAGGGGGGTGATGCTATCAATTAATTTTTTTTATTACAGAAGTATATAAAATAATTTCAACATAGATATAGCAGAATAACAGCAGCATAGATAATAGCAGAATAATAAATGCAGAAATAGAACACACAGATTTACCCAGCTTCGGCAAAACCTTGCCTTCGTGCTGCCTCCAAGGTTTCTACTAGAAGTTAAGTAGTTAGATGCTTACACAAGTAAACTCGCGACACCCGCTGTCGTCTAACCTTACTCTATGCTCAAAACCTTGCCATAACTCAGCCATTGAGTTGCGAATTCTTGAACTACACCACCGTAGTTCGTCCTCTAGTCACACGACTAGACTTTACAAATGTTTAAAAGAAAATTAAAAATTAAAAAACAATTTAAAAAACAAAAAACCCTAATTTTAAAATTATTGAAACCCAAAGTAATTTAGAGAGGCCGGGCCAAAAATAAATTAGGTGATAAAAAATGTCGCTCTTCTCCTTTTATATCTTCGGCCTGGTATCTCTTTACTTGTGAAAAAATGGCATTCGTTCCTCTTTTCCTTTGCTCGAAAATTAGGGCTTTGGATAAATTAGAAGTCGCCAACGTCGTTGATCGATCAAATGATGTTTTCGCGTCGCTCTGTTGATTGATTTTCCATTGCTTAACTTTGGCTGCTCCTAGATCGAGTTTGATTTTAATGGTATGTGATTTATGCCTTTTTCTTTACTGACTAGCTTTCTTGAACTCGATGCCTTTGTATGCCGTAGATGTTATGGTTTAAATAGGGTTTAATTCCCTTGATTTTCGTTCGTCTGATAGTTTTTTTTTGCCGTTCGATTTTTCTTGAATGCTTGAGATGTTTCTGACTTGTTCAAATCGTATATCTTCATTACTTGATTGTCACAGCTTATTTGATTTTGCTTTGACGATGTTTTCTTGGTCATTACGGCTTTGAATTTTATGATTTGAAACTATGTTAACTTCGGCACTTTGATTTTAACTGCAATTGTCTTTGACTTGGTTTGAAACTGCAAACTTGATTTCACATGTATATTTGATAATGTCAGGTAGAAGTTCGATTCTTTTTTGGTATTTAAACTTGACTTTCCCGCGACATTTGAACTGCTACATATATGTATTTCTTGTGTGTTCATGACTGTAACGTTTTCAACCTGATGCTTGAATGCATTGTTCACCTGTATTACTCTTGACTTCGGCTTGATTAATTTTGTGAAATAAAAACTGCTGCTTCTGTGTGTGTATGATTCTCTAAACTGGATCTGGTTTATGTCTGGTTGCATTGATATTGTAGTCTTCATGAGTCTGAATGTCGTGACCAATGCATTGAACTTCCCGTTGTCTGCATTTTCTTGTATACTTCACTTGATCCTCTGGCCTGATTTCATTATGGTCTTCACTCAAATGTTCTTTTTGACTTGAGCTATATATATATATATATATATATATATATATATATATCTTATTGTACTTATTGTTGAATTGTATGCATGCCTGAAGTCTTGATACATTTTTTTGTCATCTGGTTTTGTGTTTGATGTGCATCTATACTTGAAGTCGTAGCCTTGTCTCTTTGTAGTCTGGTATAGGTTGCATCCGTTCCATGTGTATACTTGTGTGTGTACTTGGTTTCTGTTGGTCTGGATCTTCTGCCTTGGTTCTGGTTACATGTGCACCACTTTCTGTTGCAATTTGAGCTATTATCTTGGTGCCATTTTAGTCTGGTTTGAGTCATGTGTAGTTTCACTTGGTATGCTGTATTTGCATTCACCACTTTGCACTGTTTACTGCCTCTGGTCATTGCATAGGGCTTTGAGTCTGTTGGTTCATCACCGTTTGATCATTCATATTGTTTGCCTCAACTTGTTTCCAGTTCTGGTATGTGGTTGCTCTGACCAGTTCAATGAACATGTTACATTGATGTTGTGTTGTAAGTGCATATGTGCTTGGTTCTTTGGTCTCTGTAGCATTGTTTCATTGACTTGTATGTGGTCAGTGGTGGTCTGTTGGCACTTGAATTTGGTCTGCACTTGTGTTGAATCCAGCTTATATCTTGGATTTGACCTTGTTCTAATATCGTGACTTTATTTGTATTTCACTAGAGTTGAACCGGCTTTTGATTGGATTTGACCTTGTGCTCACCTATCTCTGTAATTTTATCAAGTGTATATCGGTATGCACGGTCTTGTGGCATGTACAGCAATACACTGTGCATGTCACAAGTTGTTTGTGTATGATAAATTCAAAATTAAATGATGATGAACAACCTAAACAACCGAGGATATAATTTTTAACCCACATTTCATTTTACACTGTAAAAAATATTTCTTTTTCAATTTTACCATGTCAGTGTTTATTTTACCGATCGCTCAGATGCTGGATACAATCTGGAATAGTGTTGAAGATAAATATGAGTGAACGAGTGATATGTAGTGAGGTGCAAATGTAAATGATTATTGTATAGTGAATTTTTTTATTGTAATTGAAACTTGTGTGTGTATATATATAATGAGAGCGCAAACTTGTAGTATTTAAAATTGTAATAAAATATTTGTTTGATTGAAATATCTGTTTGAATTTAAATTCTGTGTTATTTATTTTATTCAGCAAATATTTATTTAATTATGTGAATATAAAATAGCACATTAAAAAATACATTTAAATGAATATATATACACATATGTTTATTATCATCAAACAGAAATCAAATACTTGCATATTCAACAATCTCCCCCTTTGATGATAACAAACATATACTTAAAAAATTTAATTTTAGTAAATGTATCTGATCAGTCAGTTTTCTCCCCCTGTATAAATGCTCCCTCTCTACACAGTGCTCCCCTTTCATATACGTATGAAAATAAATAAAAATATTCAAATGAACTTAGATGCAAATAGAAAATACAAAATAAAATATTTGACCTTTATTTGCCAAAATCTTAACTTTTCTCTCCCCCTTTTGTTATCAGCAAAAGAGTACTAGTGTTAGAAAAATAGTGATAAAGTGATAGACATTAATACAACATTAAAACTCTATCAAGTATAAATATTAATTTTCTACAAAAAATCAAACAAAAATCATAAATACTCTGTTTGACGCGTATTCCACTTTAGAGTGATAATGATGATGTCATCATATAAAACCATACAGTTGTGTCTATTTGTGGTATATTTATTTCAGGAATTTGAATATCTACTAACCATGCATAACCGTTAGGACTTTTAAATGAGATTAGTAATATTCCAAATTTTTATAAAAAAATAAATTTCAAGCATCTTCTAACCACGCATAACCATGCGGACTTTTAAATGGGATTAGAATCAACTTGACTATTTAATCAATCAATTTTGATATGCATACCATACATGCATAATCGTGAGGACTTTTAAATGAGCATGGAAGCACATAATTAAAATTTTCAAGTAATTCACCCATGCATAACCGTGAGGACTTTTAAATGAGAGTGAATACTTTGGATTTTTTTATTTCTAAAAATAAAATAAAATGAAAGCGCATAATTTCCTATTTAAAATACCACATATTGACATACTATATTGGATTTTGATGAGTGGTGGTCGATAGAAATATGATAGAAATAGAAATGGTCATGGAATTTTTACCAAAAAAAAAGTTTTTATAATTCTTGTTTAAATTTCTAAAGAAATTTACTAATTATACTATCTCAATTTAAAATATAAGATTAATATCAACACTCATCACTTTTTCAATCACTATTTATCCTTTCGATAATGTAACGACCCGGAATTTTGGCAATATATTTTAATAAATAATTTAATCTAAATTAATTAAAATACAAGCTTTTCAAATAATAAACTGATAAGATTTTGGTCATTTATCAGTTATATATGTTTTGTGAAGAAATTTTGATTTAAAAATTTGAAATAGAATCTTTCAATACAATTTAAAATAAAATCTTTCAAAAATGTTATAATAAAATCTGTCTTATTTAATAAAATCAAAGGCTATATTATTAATATTTGATCTAATATATGAATATAAATCAAGTCTTTAATAAAAATGTCCAAAATAAACAATTCTATCAACATCGAATATAAATATAAGCTATAAATATAAAAACAACATATACAAACTCAAGTATATGTTATAAATCAAATATTTGAAAAGTAAATTACAAATAGAATAAAATTTAGAAACTATGCTAAAAATAACTATAATAATTCTACATATACATATAGAATAAGTTTAGAAAAGAAGATAAACTATTTTCATAACCTGTATATACATAAGAACAATGCAAAGAAGACAAAGTATTCACATCATATTCAAATTATCTTTGTACACAAATGCAAAATATCTTTGTCGAACACAAAAATAAATAAGTATCAGCCAATATTAATTATGTGTAAACTAACATGAAGACATGCATTAAATTAGCACAAATTTTTGTCAAGAAAATCTTACAGCCGAAATAGCAAGTATCACTTCAATTTTACAGTAACTTAATAAAAATCAAACCTAATCAAAAACAAGGTAGGGCTTGTCCCAGTTATTACCTATACTACTCTAAGCCATTTCTATTTATACATTATACTATTTTAGTTCGTTTACAAAATTTAAGAAGCTAACCTGAAAAAAAAAGAGAAAAGAAATAAACATCATCTTGTATTTTCAAACAAGTTCAACAAAGCAGAGAGATTTTCAGGGATTCAAATCTGCAGCCTTTATACAACAATTGCTTTCTGTTTCAACGGTACTTTAAGGTGAGTAAACTAATTTTTTTTTTCAAGATCTAAGTGGAATGAAATCTTTGTGTATGATCCATGATTAACATTTTGTTTTGCTAGAGTATTTGCTTTCCAGTTTTAGCTCTATGTACATCCATATGATTGTAAATCTGTTCTTTTTGTTTCTGGTTTCAGAGTGAAAATAAATTAGGTAATTCAATATATCCTCATTCAATCAGTGTTAGGCCTACAATTTTAAACAAAACAAGTTGTTGAAACATAAATCAAGAACTCAAAATTTGTTTAAAACATGCTGGTGTAATATCACTGCTAGAACCTTAGTTTTACAGAGCAAAATTGCAAATACATGTTGAATTCGAATGTTTTAAATGGCTACTTCAATTATATAACTTGAACTCTTATTCCAAGATAGGATTTTTAAGATTTAAATGATGATTTCTAAGTAAGTATTCAAGGTGCAGTTCGAAAATGAATCAAAAGTGCATTTTCATCAATTTCTGTTGATTCAACAAATATTAGATGTTGAAATTTATTGTGAAGCTAGCTTAGTGATTTTCGAATTCAGGAAAAATGCTAAAAAAATTATCTATTTTGTAAGTTGTTTGGTCGAAACGAATGTAGGGTTTGGGTTCGTGTTTTTCTGTGGTCTGTTAATTTCTTGTTTTCGGCACCATGGATCGATCGAGTATCACGCACTTCTGGGTGAAGGTAGAGGAGGGTATGGCTGAGATACGGTCGGAGTTGCGAAGCCACAGGTGAACGGCTTTAGTGGTTAGCGGCACTTTCTGTTGGGTAGGTTCGTGTCACAGTTCGAATATTTAGGCATATTTTGATTTCGAACTTTTCGTGGCGAACTGGGTTTTGATTTCGAATGTAGGGTCGATTCGTGGTTTGCTGGAGGCAACGTGGGTTGCCGGAAGGATGGCGAACCACCGTGTAAGTGCACGGTGGCGATTGGGTGTCTGATTTTGGGTGTTGGGTTTGTCGCGAGTTGTTGCACGAGACTTTTTAGGGATTGCTTCGAGTAGTATCTGTTGGTACATGTGAGTGTTATAATACTGTAGTCTTTAATCTAACTTGAAACTAAAAAAACAACAGTAGAAGAAGAATAAGGTAGGAAGAGAGGACGCGGGAAATAGAAGGGAACAGGGGAGAAGTCTCAAGCTTTACTCGAGTAAACGTATCGTTTACTTCGGGTTCAAATTTCTAGGGATTAACCTAATAACTTTTTAAGTTATTTTGTTAAGTAAAGTTAATATTTATTTAAGTAAACATTGTTGACAAGTCTTAAGCTAAGATTTGACTTAAATTTTGTTAAGAAAGATTTGCTAATGTAAGATGGTTAGTTAATTTAAGGTATAAGTTAATTAAGAATGTAATTAATTTATACTTGTAATTAAATAAGTAATTTAAGATTTAATAAATCTGAAATTAAAGATTGATATTTATAACTTTGTGTTTAAATCAATTTAAACTTAAGAATTTTAATTAATTACTTAAAGTTAATTAATAAATAAATAGTAGTTAACTTAAGTGATTAATTAAGGATTAAATGATTAATTAATTGGTAATTGATGATTAATCAAATAATTAGTGATAATTAAATAGGTAATTAACTTTTATTAATTAATAATTAAGGTTATTAATAAATAATTAAGAATTGATTAAGTAATTAAGAAGTAATTAATAAAGGTAATAAGTTGATTAATTAGTGATAAATCAAACAGAATAATAATGGTTTATCCATAAGTAATTAATTAAGTTAATCAAATTATTTTGATATGAATTGATGATTCTTGTTTGATTGACTCTGATATCTATTTGATGATATTCTGTGATATTCTGTGATATATTCTGGATATATATGTGATGACTGTGTATGATTTGTCTATGATAGCTGTTATGTGAACTAAAAGCATTGAACTTAACCGTTTTAAACTATTCAACTTGGCCCTTAAAATGGCATTTGGATTTCGATGAGACCGAGATCGGGTATCAATTTGATATTCCGAAAACCATATGGATCCAAACTAAACGATAGGTCGTAACATATCAAGTGGAGATCGAGATGGTGTTTCAGAATGCAAGGGTTATCATCGTTAACTCTGAGGGTGATTCCAAAATGAGTGTAACGAGATAATGCCTTCGGTTTCGTTCGAACCCGGAACGAACTTATATGGATCGAATGCTTTCAGCACATCGTCAGGCGGACGATGATCATTCTAAGAGATATGTTCTATAAAGGTAATCGCAGCCTCAAGCCTCATCAACCGGGATGGCTAAAACATGGGAGATGCAGCATGGTTAGGTAGGTCATACCCAAGCAGGACGAGGTATACCCCTGTCTAGATGTCCCTTTTTATTTCGGATGTGTGGGCAGTTGTTGGCCACAACTGCGGGCTTATCTTGTTCGGGACTGTTCAGTAAGGAATGATTCCGGCCTTGTGTTGTAGAGGGTTGGGAGTGATCCTCGGTACGGTGATCTAGGCCCCGTACTGTGACGGGCGGTACCCCAGTAGCCCTGCCATTGATGGAAACCCATTTTCCCTACGAGACCCTACGGTTTTGATTTGTATTACCTACTTTCGTGGCTAGTAGCTGGAATTTAATGAATGTTACAATTTCGGTTATTTTCTATTTACTTGAAAACCCTAGACACTATCATAATATCACTGGATTTCCTATATAATGTTTTGGTTAGCGTAAGGTAAAAACTTACCCGTGTTTATTTGTGGGAAGTCTTACGTGATACCTTTATTTCCAAATGATTTTCAAAATTAAACAATTTTAATCCGTTTACTCACACTAGACCCATGTCTGACCTGGAGTTTATATTTTGTTTTTCATAAACTCTTGGTTACTCAAATTTTTATGAGTAGCCAAGTGAAAGGTATTTGGAGTGTTGATTTTCTGGAGGAGCTTGGACCAGGAGACCAGACGTATGTACCTATCTATATAGTTCCGCTGTTTTAGTTGATGTACATTGTATTTTGGATGTTTGTATCGGCAGATATGTATATGACTGTCCTGTTGTATGATATTGTATAACTCTGATGTATGCATAACTATGAAATAGTTATGTGATGTATTTCCATTCCGCTGTGAGATTTTGATGTTGTTATTCTTTCTTTCTATTCTTTTCTATTTCTATCCCTTTCTTTCTTAATGATGATACGTCTTTCTGGGGTTAGAAAGGCGGGTCGTCACAGTTGGTGTCAGAGCGCTAGGTTGAGCGAGTACTTAGGCTCTTGAGTAATATCTATCTTGAGAGTGTGTATTTGTATTTTCATGTGATTATATATCTATCTAAATTTGTTGAGTTACCTGTCCAGGTGGCCAACATGAGTTCTGGAAGAAGAGACAGAGGTAGGGGCAGTACTTCGACTGATAATGGATGAAGTCAAACTGCTAGTGAGGCTGTAAATCCAGTACCACCACAAATTAGTTTTGCTGCTTTATGCAAAGACTTCATCAACCTTGGAGGCCAACCATTTAAAGGTTCAGAATCGATAATTGAAGTCCAAGCTTGGCTACGCTCTTGTGAGCGCATCTTTAAGAGTATGAAGTTGTTTGATGAACCGAAAAGGGAAATGGCATCGTGGCAATTGCAGGGAGGCGCAGCAGCCTGGTGGGATGCAACAGTAGCAAAAATTTCTGAGGAAGACATTTCATGGGACAGATTTAAGGAGCTATTTGAGGAGAAGTTCATGCCAACAGCAGGGAAAACTCAACTGTATCAGGATTTTCTGAATTTAAAACAAGGAAACATGACTATAGCGGAGTATGAGACCAAATTCAATGAACTTTCTTGCTATGGACCAGGGCTCATGGATACTCCCCTCAAAAAGAACGAAATGTTTGTGCAAGAATTGAGGCCAGATTTTCATGAAAAGATGATGGTGCTTTTGAAAGGATCTTTTGTTGATTTAGTTGATATGGCTTTGAGATATGAGAGTATGATGAATAAGAAATCAGTGGCACCAGTTGTGGCTTCGGGAGGGAATTTCGCTAATCCGAATAAGAGGAAGTTCAATCCCAACTGGAGGAAGCCGAGCAAGAAGAAGCCTGAGAGTAACAATGGACCTCGTAAATGCTATATTTGTCAACAGGAAGGTCACTTGGCGAATAAGTGTCCTAGGAAAGGATTCCGGCAGCAGCAGCAGCAGCAGCAGCAACCGCATCAGAGTGGTCCAGGATCAGCAATGGTTCAGAGACCGTTGTGTTTCAATTGTCACTAGCCTGGTCACATGATTAAGAATTGTCCACTTTTGCAGAGGGCGCCTCAGAGTAAGGTCTTTGCTCTAGAAGCCGGTCCATCTTCTTCATCGAAAGGAAAGGGAGTATTGTAAGGTACTTTACTTTTAGATGGCAAATATTAAAGTTTTGTTTGGTTCGGGTGCTTCTTTGAGTTTTAATTCTCTGAAATCCGTAGAGAAGTTCTTTCTTACCCCTAGCACTGTAGACTGTCCTATCTTGGTATCTAATCCTATTGGAGGGGTGACCAAATTAGATACGATCTGTAAGGACTTGAAGATTTCTTATCTATCCCATAGTTTTTCCTGTGACCCTTATGTGTTGAATTTTAAGGGATTTGACCTTATATTGGGGATGGATTGGCTTGATAAGTATAGAGCAGTCCTGAATTGTGATGAGAGAACAGTTGCGCTGGAAACTGATTTGGGTAGAATTGCCAGAGTGACGTGTGATAATTCTAGAATTCATTCGAGTGGACTTTTTCATGGAATTGAGACTTCTCAAGAAAAGATTGAAGTTATCGATGTGGCACAAGATTTTACCGATGTATTTGAGGAAGTTAAATCTGCCACCACATCGAGAGATAGAGTTTTGTATTGATTTGATTCCAGGAGCAGTGCCGGTGATTCAACCTAATAGAAGAATGGATCCAAGGAAGGGAGAAGAGTTAATTAAGCAAACTCAGGATCTTTTGAAGAAAGGGTTGATTGGGCCCAGTTTTTCTTGTTGGGGCTCTGCTGCGTTGTTTGTCACTAAATCGGATGGATCGCTAAGGTTCTGTGTGGATTATAGAGAATTGAACAAAGTGACTACCCGTAATAAATATCCTCTTCCTCGTATCGATGATCTTTTTGACCAGTTGCATATGGCTTCTATCTTTTCTCTACTGAATTTAGCTTCAGGTTTCCATCAGTTGAGGGTAGCTGAGGACAATATTCCCTTGACCGCATTTAGGGGACCGAATTGTTTCTATGAGAGGTTGGTTATGCCTTTCGGGTTAACCAACGCTCCTGCCTACTTTGTTGACCTGATGAACCGATTTTTTCGTGATGTATTGAATAAGTTTGTTCTAGTATTCACTAATGATATCCTAGTCTACTCCGAATCTGAAGAAGAGCACAGGTAGCATTTGAGAATTGTATTGGAGACTCTGAGGAAGCATGTTTTGAAGGCAAAGTTCTTGAAGTGCCATTTCTGGAAATCGAAAGTCAAATTTTTAGAGCATATTGTTTCCGGTGAAGGTATCTCTGTAGACCCAGCGAAGGTTGAAACTATTCTGGAGTGGAAGCAGCCGAACACACCGACTGAAGTTCGTAGTTTTCTAGGATTGGCTGGCTATTACAGGAAATTTATCAAGGATTGTCCCAAGATTTCTTCGTATCTGACTAAGCTGACAAGGAAGGGAGCTAAATTCAAATGGACACCCCAGTGTGAAGAAGCTTTTCAGGAGTTAAAGACGAGGCTAACTAGTGCACCAGTGCTTGCTATTCTGGATGAGAAGAGCAAATTCGAAGTTTATACTGACGCTTGTATTGTTGGTCTGGGAGCAGTTCTGATGCAGAATGGAAGGGTGATTGCGTATGCGAGTCGGCAATTGAAGCCACATGAGAAGAACTACGCTACGCACGATCTGGAATTGTTAGCCATTGTATTTTCTTTGAAGATCTGGAGATATTATCTTTTGGGAGAAAAATTCGAATTATTCACAGATCACAAACCGTTGAAATATCTTTTCTCTCAAAAAGATCTTAATCTGATACAACAGCGGTGGATCGAATTTCTAGCATCCTATGATTTAGATATTCTGTATACCCTGGGAAAGGCGAATGTTGTAGTTGATGCTCTTAGCAGGAATGCAGTCATGTCTCTTCTAGAAGTTGTTCCATCTCTTACTTAAAGGATTTCGAGCAAGCAAGCATCTGATAAGATGTAGAGAATAATCATCAAAAGAGTTAGAAAGGGTCAGTGTCCCAGTTTTGAAATTGATGGCCAAGGAACATTAAGGATTAACGGGAGGATTTGTGTTCCGAATGATAGAGATCTGAGACAGGAGGTGTTGTAAGGGAGTCATCATTCCAGATTGAATATTCACCCGGGAATCTCGAAGATGTATAAGGATATGAGGAGAGTCTTTTGGTGGAAGTGCATGAAGGAAGATGTAGCTATTTTCGTTAATAGTTGTGCCATCTGCCAACAAGTTAAAGGAGATCAGCAGAAGTCGGTCGGATTATTGCAGCCTTTGGAAATTCCAGATTGGAAGTGGGAGATGATTTCGATGGTTTTCATTGATGGATTTCCTAGAACCAGGTAAGGAAATGAAGGAATTTGGGTTATTATGGATCGCTTAACTAAGAGCGTACATTTTATACCGGTTAAGGCAACTCGTACTGCAGCTTCTCTGGCAAAAAATTCTTGAGGGAGATAGTCAGATTGCATGGTGTTCCAGTTAGTATAGTAAGTGATCGTGATCCTATTTTCACCAGCAAATTTTGGGAGGCTCTGCAATCAGCTACGGGAACAAGTTTGAGATTGAGTACAGCCTATCATCCTTAAACAGATGGACAGACGGAGAGGCTTAATCGTATTCTAAAGGATATGCTACGAGCTTGTGTTTTGGATTTTGGAGGATCGTGGGAAGACCATCTTCATTTAGTGGAATTCTCTTATAATAACAGTTACCAAGCGAGTATTAAGAAGGCTCCTTATAAAGCTTTATATGGAAGACCGTGTAGATCCCCATCTTGTTGGATAGAATCGAAAGATCGTCTCGTGCTCGGACCCGATTTAATTCGAGAAGCTTCTGCGAAGGTTGAGATTATCAAGAAAAGGATGAAATCTGCTCAAGATCGTCAGAAGAAATATGCAGATAAAAGACGAAAACCATTGGAATGTGAGATCGGAGATTTAGTTTTGTCAAAGTTTCCCCGATCAAAGGTGCTATTAGATTCGGAAAGACGGGAAAACTTGCTCCAAGATATATTGGACCATTCCGAGTGCTGGAAAGAATTGGAGCAGTAGCTTATATGATTGAATTGCCAGAACGGATGTCTGGAATTCATAATGTATTTCATGTATCCCATTTAAGGAAATTTGTTCATGACCCATCACTGGTTGTAGAACCAGTAGTTTAGGAAGATTTGAAAGTAGAACCCAATTTGACCGAGATCAGAAATCCAGTTCGGATTATGGATCAAGATGAGAAGAAACTCAGGAGCAAAGTAGTGAAACTCGTCAAAGTGCAGTGGAGTGAGGATCCCAGAGATTGCACCTGGGAAACTCTAGATAGTTTTAGGAAAGCTTATCCGGATTGGTGTCCGGATAAGTAGTGATGTTTGTTAGGGTAGACTGTTTGATTGTTTGTTATTGTATGGATGATATGTATGTTTGGATTGTTAATATAATAGCTTTTGAATTAACTATTTTTTTAAATTTCGGGGACGAAATTCTTTTAAGGGGGGAGGAATGTAACGACCCGAAATTTTGGCAATATATTTTAATAAATAATTTAATCTAAATTAATTAAAATACAAGCTTTTCAAATTATAAATTGATAAGATCTTGGTCATTTATCAATTATATATGTTTTGTGAAGAAATTTTGATTTAAAATTTTGAAATAGAATCTTTCAATACAGTTTAAAATAAAATCTTTCAAAAATGTTATAATAAAATCTGTCTTATTTAATACAATCAAAGGTTCTACATTATTAATTTTGATCTAATATATGAATATAAATCAAGTCTTTAATAAAAATGTCTAAAAGAAACAATGTCTAAAAGAAACAATTCTACATATACATATAGAATAAGTTTAGAAAAGAAGATAAACTATTTTCATAACCTGTATATACATAAGAACAATGCAAAGAAGACAAAGTATTCACATCATATTCAAATTATCTTTGTACACAAATGCAAAATATCTTTGTCGAACACAAAAATAAATAAGTATCAGCCAATATTAATTATGTGTAAACTAACATGAAGACATGCATTAAATTAGCACAAATTTTTGTCAAGAAAATCTTACAGCCGAAATAGCAAGTATCACTTCAATTTTACAGTAACTTAATAAAAATCAAACCTAATCAAAAACAAGGTAGGGCTTGTCCCAGTTATTACCTATACTACTCTAAGCCATTTCTTTTTATACATTATACTATTTTAGTTCGTTTACAAAACATAAGAAGCTAACCTAAAAAAAGAAGAAAAGAAATAAACATCATCTTGTATTTTCTAACAAGTTCAACAAAGCAGAAAAATTTTCAGGGATTCAAATCTGTAGCCTTTCTACAACAATTGCTTTCTATTTCAACAGTACTTTAAGGTGAGTAAACTAATTTTTTTTCAAGATCTAAGTGGAATGAAATCTATGTGTATGATCCATGATTAACATTTTGTTTTGCTAGAGTATTTGCTTTCCAGTTTTAGCTCTGTGTACATCCATATGATTGTAAATCTGTTCTTTTTGTTTCTGGTTTCAGAGTGAAAATAAATTAGGAAATTCAATATATCCTCATTCAATCAGTATTAGGCTTACAATTTTAAACAAAACAAGCTATTGAAACATAAATCAAGAACTCAAAATTTGTTTAAAGCATGCTGGTGTAATATCACAGCTAGAACCTTAGTTTTACAGAGCAAAATTGCAAATACATGTTGAATTCGAATGTTTTAAATGGCTACTCCAATTATATAACTTGAACTCTTATTTGAACATAGGATTTTTAAGATTTAAATGATGATTTTTAAGTAAGTATTCAAGGTGCAGTTCGAAAATGAATCAAAAGTGCATTTTCATCAATTTATGTTGATTCAACAAATATTAGATGTTGAAATTTATTGTGAAGCTAGCTTAGCGATTTTCGAATTCAGGAAAAATGCTAAAATTTTTATCTATTGTGTAAGTTGTTTGGTCGAATCGAATGTAGGGTTTGGGTTCGTGTTTTTCTGTGGTCTGTTAATTTATTGTTTTCGACACCATGGATCGATCGAGTATCACGCACTTCTGGGTGAAAGTAGAGGAGGGTATGGCTGAGATACAGCCGGAGCTGCGAAGCCATAGGTGAACGACATTAGTAGTTAGCGGCACTTTCTGTTGGGTAGTTTCGTGTCGCGGTTCGAATATTTGGGCATATCTTGATTTCGAACTTTTCGTGGCGAACAGGGTTTTGATTTCGAATGTAGGGTCGATTCGTGGTTTACTGGAGGTAGCGTGGGTTGCCGGAAGAGTGGAGAACCACCATGCACGTGCACAGTGGCGATTGGGTGTCTGATTTTGGGTGTTGGGGTTGTCGCGAGTTGTTGCACGAGAATTTTTGGGGATTGCTTCGAGTAGTATCTGTTGGTACGCGTGAGTGTTATAATACTGCAGTCTTTAATCTAACTTGAAACTAAAAAAAACAAGAAGAAGAAGAAAAGAATAGTAGTAGAAGAAGAAGGTTGGAAGAGAGGACGTGGAAATAGAAGGGAACAAGGGAGAAGACTCGAGCTTTACTAGAGTAAATGTATCGTTTACTTCGGTTTCAAATTTCTATGGATTAACCTAATAACTTTTTAAGTTATTTTGTTAAGTAAATTTAATATTTATTTAAGTAAACATTGTTGACAAGTCTTAAGCTAAGATTTGACTTAAATTTTGTTAAGAAAGATTTGCTAATGTAAGATGGTTAGTTAATTTAAGGTATAAGTTAATTAAGAATGTAATTAATTTATACTTGTAATTAAATAAGTAATTTAAGATTTAATAAATCTGAAATTAAAGATTGATATTTATAGCTTTGTGTTTAAATCAATTTAAACTTAAGAATTTTAATTAGTTACTTAAAGTAAATTAATAAATAAATAGTAGTTAACTTAAGTGATTAATTAAGGATTAAATGGTTATTTAATTGGTAATTGATGATTAATCAAATAATTAGTGATAATTAAATAGGTAATTAACTTTTATTAATTAATAATTAAGGTTATTAATAAATAATTAAGAATTAATTAAGTAATTAAGAAGTAATTAATAAAGGTAATAAGTTGATTAATTAGTGATAAATCAAACATAATAATAATCGTTTATCCTTAAGTAATTAATTAAGTTAATCAAATTATTTTGATATGAATTGATGATTCTTGTTTGATTGACTCTGGTATCTATTTGATGATATTCTGTGATATTATGTGATATATTCTAGCTATATCTTTGATGACTGTGTATGATTTATCTACGATAGCTGTTATGTGAATACAAAGCATTGAATTTAACTGTTTTAAACTATTAAACAACATGGCCCTTAAAATGGCGTTTGGATTTCGATGAGACCGGGATTAGGTATCAATTTGATATTCCTAAAGTCACATCGATCCAGATTAAACGATAGGTCATGACATATCAAGTGGAGATCGAGGTGGTGTTTCAGAATGCAAGGTTTATCGTCGTTAACTCCGAGGGTGATTCCAAAATGAGTGTAACGAGATAATGCCTTCGGTTTCGTTCGAACTCGGAATGAACTTGTATGGATTGAATGCTTTCAGCACATCGTCAGGCGGACGATGAGCATTCTAAGAGATATGTTCTATAAAGGTAATCGCAGCCTCAAGCCTCATCAACCGAGAATGGCTAAAACAGGGGAGATGCAGCAAGGTTAGATGGGTCATGCCCAAGCAGGACAAGGTATACCCCTGTCTAGATGTCCCTTTTTATTTCGGCTGTGTGGGCAGTTGTTGGCCACAACTGCGGGGTTATCTTGTTCGAGACTGTTCAGTAAGGAATGGTTTCGGCCTTGTGCTGTAGGGGGTCGGGAGTGATCCTCAGTACGGTGATCTAGGCTCCGTACTGTGAAGGGCGGTACCCCAGTAGTCTAGCCATTGATGGAAACTCATTTTCCCTACGAGACCCTACGGTTTTGATTTGTATTACCCGCTTTCGTGGCTAGTAGCTGGAATTTAATGAATGTAACAATTTCGGCTATTTTCTGTTTACTTGAAAACCCTAGACACTATCATAATATCACTGGATTTCCTATAAAATGTTTTGGTTAGCGTAAGATAAAAACTTACCCGTGTTTATGTGTGGGTTGTCTTAAGTGATACCTTTATTTCAAAATTATTTTCAAAATTAAACAATTTAAACACGTTTACTCACACCAGACCCATGTTTGACCCGAAGTTTGTATTTTGTTTTTCATAAACTCTTGGGTACTCAAATTTTTATGAGTAGCCAAGTGATAGGTATTTGGAGTGTTGATTTTCTTGAGGAGCTTGGAGCAGGAGACCAGACATATGTATCTATCTATATAGTTCCGCTGTGTTAGTTGATGTACATTGTATTTTGGATGTATGTATCGGCAGATATGTATATGACTGTCCTGTTGTATGATATTGTATTACTCTGATGTATGTATAACTATGAAATAGTTATGTGATGTATTATATTTTGTTCCATTCCGCTGTGAGATTCTAATGTTGTTATTCTTTCTTTCTATTCTTTTCTATTTCTATCCTTTCCTTCTTAATGATGATACGTCTTTCTGGGGTTAGAAAGGTGGGTCGTCACAGATAATCATTAGGGAGTCAGATTAGTTAATGTAGTCACTTAAAATCAAATCCAAAAATAATTATAAAACGAAATTTTCCAAAATGACTAATCTGAAACAAGGTCAACAAAAATGATTTTCTGGAAGTGGTTTTATAAGAAAAATTTCTGCAATTTGAAAATTAGTTGAAATGAAAAATATGCAGATATTTTCTTTGGAAAACAATGCAGCTACTGAATGTCACAACATAAATCATGTTCCACCAGTAATTTTTCTATCAACTAGATTACCAGTGTAATTTTCATCTGAATTTTTCTTTCACTCAATAATATCATTAGTTGGATGTTATAGACCAGACCGTGAAGTGTGCAAAAAAATGCCCTAACATCATTTTTAACAGCTTTTAAATGAAATTCTCTTGAATTATTGAGCATAGTGTCAGTAGTAAAGTAACCAAATATATCCATGTGAACTGAGAGTAATTATCAATCAATAAAATGCCATCATTAATCCAACCAAATCTTTATGAAGTAGTTCAAAGACTCTAGAGGTCCTTAAAGTATTCTCGGCATAAAAAAGTAATTTGGCCAACAATTTTGAAAAAGTTAGCATGAATGTCATCATTCATTTCTTATAACATAGCTGGCTGATTTAAATTTAGATTATGGTGCAGATTATCACATTTAATATATCATTCAAGATGAATATACCATTACTTGTTTTACCTTTGTCGATAATATTTCGTTGTTGCCCATTGTGATTCTACCACCTTTATACTAGGCTAAGGAACTTTGATTTGTCGCCTGTTGTGTGCCTGGAACAGCCAGAATCCAGGTAACACTGTTGTTGTTCCTTAGCCTTCCACCACACCTACACAAGAAAGGATTTTTGTGACCTATTTGTTTTTATAGGTCCATGGTTGTTAGTGACAATAGATTTTTAAAATTAGGTTTGTGGAGACCCGAAACTATTAATATTTTCTCCTTTTGGCATCCAGATTTTTTTTGACTTTGAGGGATTTTATATTCGTGCCTTTTGGAACCCAAATTGGAATGGTTTTTACGTTTTTGGGTCTATACCAGCAAATATTTTGATTGTGCCCAAAGTTTCTAAAAATTGTGCTCATGGATTTGACTTGATTAATTTTGCTTCTATCAAGTTCAGATTTATTATATCCAAGTCCTTGTCTATCTGTATTAACATTTTGTTTCCATAACAACATATTTAACAATCTTTCTCCTTTGGAAAATTTTCCTAAAGTTGTAGACAATTGTTGGACTTTTGTTTTGAGAGATTCATTTTCATTCAATAATTTTGTCCACTTTTCTATAGAATTTTCTCTCTTACTTTTTTCACTGTCTTTCAAAATTGAAATTTCATTTTCAAGCGATTTAATTTTAATTTCTGATTTTTTAACTTCTTCTTCAAATAATGGACACTTATGACACTTAGGGATCTTACTTTGATAATTTTTAACCAATTGATTAAGCTGTTTATTTAAATCTATCAAAGTATCTCTTTGTGGTTCAAGTTTAGCGTATTTCTCCCTAAGTCTTCCAAAACAGCCATTTACTTCGTGGAAGTATATAATTAATTCTGAGTGAGTAAGTTTTGATACCTCACTTGGCTCATCACCATCGCTATCAATTATATTACCTCGAAGACACAAATCTTCTTTTTTCACTCTAACTGCTATTGCTTTTACAATCATCATCACTTCTATTCCACGTGGCTGCAAAACTTCTCCGTTTTGATTTATTTTCTTGGCTATGTCGATTCTGAGAACCATTGGGCTTGATGTAGCTAGGTTTACTGCACTTATGATAGATGAACTCCCGCTCATCTGGGCTGTATAGAACTTTAACTATTCTTCTTTTCAGTTGTTGATTTAGAGCTGGATTCCCATATCCGCGATTCCACCTTTTGAATTCTTTATTATCAGTGCCATCTCAGCTGCTCCATCCTCGTCGTCGTCTTCACTTTCAGTTGTTCCTTTAAGAGCTATCGATTTCTTTCGAGCATCACCTCCTTCGTGTTCTTTCTTGAATTTCATTTCAAGCTCATAAGTGGTGAGATTTTCGATGAGTTCTTCAACTTTGATTTGTTTCAAATCCTTCGATTCTTAGATAGCTGTTGTGATAACCCGGATTTTCTGGACATCTGTAGTTGATAGAATAATTGGGTTAATTAATTGAAATACTGATATATAGATTTAACAAATAAATATGATAATAAATATTTATATCTGGATTTGTGTATAGATGAATTTGAACTATAATAAATACTAAGTTTTAAATATTTGGATAAATATTCATTTAATAATCTCCTGATATAATTATTGAAATTTGATAATATTTGTTTAATGATCTTCTTTATTATTATTTCGGTAGAATTTATCTTTTACAGATAAATATGTTTCTATTTTAATGTATATTAGTAAATGGCAAATGAAAGTTTGGATTTGAAATCTAAACATCTTAAAAAAAATTGATTATAAAACAAATCTTTTTATTACTCTTATTTAAATTTAAACATAAGCTTAAATATATTTTAAACAATTAACATTTATCTCAAAGAAATTCATGTGCATTTAGATAGGTATTTATAATTAGTAAATTAAAAAAGGGCTTTTTATTAACTTTAAAATAAATAAGAATAACTTAAATGACATGTGTTAAAAATTTAGAGACATTAGTAACATGTGTTAACTAATAAACAGTTCTTTATGACAAATGTTGAAATGTTAAACAAGTGTAATTTTTATTTTTCTTTTTAAATAAATCACACTATTACCTATACAAATACATTGCTTTTACCTTCATTGTCTTTTTTCTATTATCTCCAACTCAAAACTAAGAAAACAATACCTTGTAAAATTACCCAAACAATCTGAAAACCAATCCACCTATAAAACCAGAACCAAATTCAAAAAGCTTGTAATTTATTTTCTAAAATAAAAACATCAAAAGCCTGCATTCTTCAACCTGATATTATGAAGCAAACCTGAAATCAAGCACAGTTCAAATACAACTTCAATATGAGCAATTCAACAACATACAATGCTGATTAAATAAGTATAGCAATTTCAGATCAAAGAAATTTGAAGCTGGAACAAGAAATCAGTTCTTTGTTCTTTATTTGGTGAGTAAAACCTTGAACCATATCTGTTAAATCATCTGTATATTGAGCATGCAACAATTGATGATAATACTAACTTAAATTATGATTTCATGGCTGAAATAAATGTTGTTTGGGTATATAAATTGGTTTACAGCTTGCATGTCTGTATGTGTGTGTATATATATATATATATATCCCTGTTCTAAATCACAGCACTCTAAATCAGTTCGATTTTTAAATTCTCTTTACCTGATTACTTTTATCATCGAATGTTTGTAAGAAACTTGTTTGAATTGGCGTAATATAAATTCTAAAAACGCTAACAAATAGTATTATCAAGAAAATATTTGGTAAAGTGAACATTACAACAAAATATTAATATACCGGAAAAATCAATTGATTCAATTACGAATTTTATTTGTATAATCTCATTTGTCTTGTAAAATTATGATTTTTAGAAATCATATCAAGATTTTTAGGAAAGTTTTTAGGTAGGAAGTATTAGTTGATCGTAAAATTCTTTTTCGTCAATTTTCGACGATCGATGTTGGGATGGTTGTCGAAATCAGGGTTGATGATAGCTTGGGGGTTGGGGTACCTGGGAAAAATGGTCTTGGAATTCTCAGTTCATCGTGGAGGTGGTGCGATGACATTATAAGGTTTAAAACCCTGTTAGGTTCGTTTATATTTTTGAGGCGATTTCTCCGATGAGAGAGTATCGGACATGGCCGGGGTGTGGGGGATCAATGCGTGGATCGGAGGCGGAGTGTCGGACGTGTTTGCCGGGTCTCTATTTACTGAGGGAGGTGGTGCGAGGTAGTTTCATCGTTTGGGTTGAGTCTCTGAAGATCGATTATTCGATCAGAGGAGATTTATGCTTCGTCGTTGCTGCATTTGGGATCCGGAGTGGAAGAATGACTGGGTGATGGTGTCGCGATGGTCTGATGGTCGGAAAGGAGAGCGTGTACATGCACGGCATGCACGTTCGTCTTCGTGCAATTTGATCAGGGTTGAATGGTCATCTCCTGTTCTGAGTGTAAGCGATCGGCGAGGACTCGAGTATCGTAGCGATGCTCAATTCGATCAACCTAGTTTGATTCTGGAATCGATCGAGGGGGATCGTTTTTGCATGGGGAATTTTTTGGTAGCAGAAGATGATGGAAGAAAATGGATTTTTTGGTTCTTGTTCAACACTTTGAGTCTTCGGGTTAGTCACGATGCATTCTCGTGTTGGACTTCGGTCTAGATTGTTTTGTTTGGGTCTGATCGAAGTAAGTATTGTTTGTTTGGGCTGTAGGCTTCGGTCCAATAAGAGTTATTTTATAAATTTAATTTGAAAAACAATGTTTGTTTATGAAGGAAATCTATTTTTAAGTTTGTACAAATGAAATTTAGTAATTATTTAAGATAAATGTTTATCTTAGAGTTAATCTAGGCTTTTGATAATTAATGATTAATTAAATTTATGAAGTTATTAAAAAGGATATTAATTAATTAATGATTAAGGATTAATTAATAAATAATTAAGGGTTAATTTATTTAAGATTAATTAATATGTAATTGAAGATTAATTATTAATTAATAAATTAGTAATTAAAGAGTAATTAATTATTAACAATAGAAAAATCAATAATTTTGGTTAATTATTAATTTTGGTTAATTAATCAATAGAATTATTTAAGGTAATTAATTTAGAATAATTAACCAATGGGATAATTACTGGATGAAGTAATCAACAGCTAATTACTTAAGGAAGTAATTTAGAATTAATTACTTAGTGTAATTAATTAAAGGATTGATTAATTAGGGAAATTAAGTAAGGGTTAGTTGATAAATGTGTATTATTAATTAAAGGATAATTAATCAATGTAAGAATTTATAGATAATTAGTTTGAGGATTTATTTTAGGATAAGAATAATGTGAATGATGAGGGTTAACAAATTTGTGTTATTAATTAAAGGCTATTTACTTAATGTGATTAAAGTATAATTAATCAGAGATGATTAATTAAGATTTGTAAATTAATTTAATTAGAAATAAATTAAATTAATTTTGGAAATGATCCATCTTGCTTATGAATTATTGAATGATGATTAAATGCCTTGAATTGATTGAAATCTCTGATATGAAATGTTTTCTGATATGATATGTTTTGGGTGGACAATGATAATATGGTTATCTATTGATGATGAATTGCTGTGTAAAAAGGTGACATCTTTTATTTATAATCAAATTGTCTTTCCCTTGAATGACTTGGGTTAAGATGGTATTGAATTCGAAGAGACCGGAGTTGGGTATTAGTAAATATCCGAAACCACTTCGATTCTTTATAAAATTGATATGTGGAATCAATAGGCTGAAATAGAATGATTTAAGTGAATTGGACTATTTAATCTATGTTTTGGTACTTAGAAATTGATGTGTGAAATAAGTGATGTCTATAACAACGTGTGAAGTTGTGAATTGATGCAAGTTACCCAGGTTTATATAAGTTGTATGCTTTGTATTCCATGTTAGATGGGTTTACTCACGCTGGTTTCCAGCCTGACCCGGGTGTTACTTTGATGTAATGCTCGGGTCAGACCGAGTATTACAGATTTTCAGGTAAGGACGTTCTGGAGCTCAGGAGACGCGTTGGATGGCAGGAACGTATGGAGAGTATTCCGCTGTGATTTATTGTAGCTTATCTGGGCGTGTTGAATTTAACTGCCCAGTGTTGTGTAAATATTGTAACTCTGATATATTAAAGTGTAATTTGACAAGTACAATTTTCCTTTGTATAACTGCTTTTTATTTGATATTATATGTTGATTCGCCGTGAATGTGAGAATCTGTATTTTGGTGTTTCTGTTTCTTCTTTTTCTTCTATCTCTTTCTTCTTTTTCATAACTATCTGGAATTTTCGGGATCGAAATTTCCGGGTTGTTACATTTGGTATCAGAGCAAGGTTAAGCGAGAACCTTGGCTCTAGTGGGATTACTCATTAAGGATAGGGTCAATGGTACCCTAGAATGAGTTGAGTGTGTGTGTGTGTGTGTGTGTGTGTGTGTGTCTATGAGAGCGTAATTGTTATTTTCTTATATAAAGATTTTAAATGATTTTATATAAGAATATATTTTGATATATAAAGCAATATTTCTTTCTAAATAATATCAAGGTAATTGGTTGTTAAATTATTGGAATTAAATTAAGTAGTAATAGAAATACAACCAAACTGAAATTGAATAAAGATAATTTTGAAAGGGATTCAAACTGAAATTAAAATCTTAAATTTGGAGAAGAGTTTCAGAATAAGATAATAATGAATTGGTTTTCCTGGTTATTATCATAAATGATTGTTGTGTTTAATAATAAAATGTGTATTAATGTGTAAGCAAAATGAAATGTTTTAGGAAAGTAAAACATTTAGGCAAGTATGACTTATAAATTGGAACTAAAGATGATCTAAATTATGAAGTTTTAAATCTAGGTCCAGAAATTTGAAAATTTGTTTCATAGTAATAAAGAAATAATAAATAATATTGTTTAATGTATTTGAATTAAAGGGTCCTGTTTCAAACAAGAGTTGTTTGAAAATTTAAAGGATTTTTTTTTGAATCAAAAACCAAATGTGGTTTAAAATTTAAGGATAACTTCGTGTGTAAAGGAAATAATATGTATAAATGAAGGATATACATAATATCAAAGATGGTTTGAAATAAAATCTAAATGTTGAGTTTTAAATTTGGAATGAGGTGTGATACCCAAAGTGATAAGTTTTTGTACTTATAAGTGGGAAGATTATTAATGTGAAGTTCAAAATTTGAAGCGAGAATTCAAATATGAGTAGGGTTGACTGGATTAAGTAAATTGAATTTAACTTTGGGAAAGTTAAGTAAGTTTGGAACAAACTACCTGAATTGGAAATTTCAAGATGAAACTGGGTTTTTAACTTGGGAAGTTAAAATGGTTAATTTGAATTGGTAGTTGTGTGATCTCAAAATGGGTTTGAGATCTAGAAATTGGAAATGGATGGATGTTCTAAAATAATTTGAATGATACCATCCTGTTGTTATTAATAATCTTTAAGATGAAATTGGATTTGTTTAAATAAATGAAGAAATGAAGTGTGGTAAAATATCCATTATTAAGATAAAAGGGAAATTAAGCTTTAATTTGAAATTAAGGATATGGAATCACTTTGAACTGAATATTTGAATGTTAAGAATTGAATTTGTAAACTACAATTGTTTTGAACTCTTACTTGAACCTTGTAATGAGTTAAGTAAAGATAATTTAAAATGGAATTTTGAAATTTCGACTCAGAATTAAATTGTTTAAAGACTTTAAATAAGGTTAATTTGGTTTAAGATGTTAAATCAACATTTGAAATTTAACTCGAATTTATATAATTCGAGATGATTTAAAGCGAGACTGAATTTGAAATTAGTTCAAATTGAAATTTGGTTTAAATAATTTGGATTTGTGATTAAAGTTGAATAGTTTTAAATTCAAATGGAATTTGATTTGAATTTGGAAAGAATCAAGGATAATTCAACTTGAATTGGGATTAAATTCAAATTGGAATTGAGTCAATTTAAATGGAAGTGAAAATTTAAATTGAATTGATGGGATTGGAGATTGAGAATTGAACACTTTGACTCTGGACTATTTTCAAAATAAATTGTTTTAGTATAAATCTATTCTTTTCAAACTATTTACTATACAACTTTTCTTTTTAAACCTAAAACTATCTTATACTTTTTTTACAATTATTTTTGGAACTATTTAACAATTTTTCAACTACTTTATAACTAATTTCTATTTCAAATATTTTGCAATTATTTCTATAACTATTTGACCATTTTCCAACTATTTTACAATTACTTAACTATTTTGCAGCTATTTTACAAACTAAAAATTATTTTTCAACTACTTATCTATTTTTAAACTCTTCAACTTATTTTCAAATTTTAAGCTGGTCAGAGTGCAAACTGTTTATGATTAAATACCCAATTGAGATAAGAATAGAGGTGATAATCCAAATGGGATTGAAACAAATGAGAATAAGTGGATATAAATTAAAGTGAATGTGAATAGAAAGGAGAACTGATTTGGCTAATAATCAATAAAGATAGATATGTAGGATGTACGTATACTATTCTATTCGCACAGTTATTTGATCTAGATTCGAGCACAGAATTTTGAGATAATTATATCGATCCGAGTTGGTATTTTTCACTCGATTTTCGACGGCGAACCTGGATATGGATTGTTGATTGGTTCTGGATATTCTCTATCATAGTTATGGCTATGTAAGGAGAATGATGGTTTCTGATCAAGAAACCAGATTTGAGTCCGCACTAGGAAGTCGAGTGGACGATACTAGTTCGGAAGTGAAATTAAGTGATCAAGTGAGCGATCAGATTGATATAGCGTACGGATGATATGTGTACATCATACGGGTTTGAATGAAATTGATATTGAAATTTGTGGATAATAAATGTGAATTTTTTTTCAAAATGAAAGGTATATTTGGTGAAATATATGATGAAATAAAGCGGAAATTGGATATTTTTATGGTAAAAATTTACTTTATGGAAGTAAGTAATTTGGTAAGTGACTTTATAGAGTAATCAAATTTGAATATTTGATTTAGAATAACAAAGTTATATATCTTTGTTATATAAGATAAATCTCTCCTTGTTGAATCTATTGCCGGAAGGAAAAGATTTTTGAAAGTGTTTGAAGTATAAAAGGGAATTTATACAAGTTTGAAGTGATCCAAAGATTTTTAAAGTTATATATATGTGTGTGTGTGTGTGTGTGTGTGTGTGTGTGTGTGTGTAAAAGATCTTATGAGAATGATTTTGAGAAAAGGTTTTTGGAACCTTTGGATTTGGAAAGGCTTTTTGATTTTTGGGCAAAATCAATATTGGAATTTGGAAAGCCTATGTTTGAGAATTATCAATTTTGGGATAATCGATTTTGAGAAAGGAGATTTATATGAGATTCATACTGGGTGTATGATTTGGAAGATACTATATGTGTATAGTATAAAGTGTTTTGAAAATGGCTCTAGGGAAAAAGGCGCTCCCTTGAAATGAACTTCTCTGGAGTGCCACATGGTGGTACTGCCTTGAATCCTAAGGGGGGTTCTAAAGTTGATCCTGTGAGGAGTCCGGAAAAAACTAGTTCCTTAGGATTTTGTGTAGTGTGTTGCGAAAATCGAGGGCTCTGATGCCTACAGAAGCATTTGGGTTATGCTGTGACGACAGTGTAACTCGATGTCACTGCGATTTACTGCAGACCACAGCAAAAGTAGTGTGGGCCGCTGGGAGCCAACAGTCTACATTTGATTTTATATCGGTAGACTGCGACCTATGGTGACATAGCGAAAGTCGTATGTGCCGCTGAGGGCCAACAGTCTACGTTTGAATTTACATCGATAGACCGCAACCTATGCGGGAGTGGAGAAGTTTCATTCTTTTGGCAGTGGAATTCGAGGGCGCTGAGGCCTACAGTTACATGGGTTTTTGCTGTGACAGCAACGTAATCCCAGTTATAGCTGCGATCTATAGCGGGTTCCATGGCGTAATCAAGGAGCGCGGAGGCCTATAGTTATCTATGGATTTTGCCGGGACGGCAACGTAAACATCGGGTTAACTGCGACCATGTATGAGGGTGATGATTTCCAGAGCATTCTCACCAAAGATATTTCCTCTACTTTCAAAATGGTTTCGATATTTCCAATAAAATTATTTTTCAAAGTATTTTCACTGGATGTTGATAACGGGTCTGCCAAGCACTTATAGATTTTCAGTCGTTCGCATGATCAATGTATGACCGAATTTCTGTAAGGACAAGGATGGACCGGTTGAGACATTGAGTTATAAAAATTATTTTTTATAAATCTATTTTTGTAATATTATATAGATTTTAAAGTATTTTAAAGATTTCTAAGTAAAAAGATTTTTAGTTAAAATTGATTAAAGAATAATTTAATTGATACTAGGTATTTTAATAAATTCTGGTTTCGTCCCTTTTCGAGGACGAAAAGATTCAAAGGGGGGAAGAATGTGATAACCCGGATTTTCTGGACATCTGTAGTTGATAAAATTATTGGTTTAATTAATTGAAATACTGATATATAGATTTAATAAATAAATTTGATAATAAATATTTATAGCTGGATTTGCGTATAGATGAATTTGAACTATAATAAATACTAAGTTTTAAATATTTGGATAAATATTCATCTAATAATCTTCTGATATAATTATTGAAATTTGATAATATTTTTTTAATGATCTTCTTTATAATTATTTTGGCAAAATTTATCTTTTACAGATAAATATGTTTCTATTTTAATGTATATTAGTAAATGGCAAATGAAAGTTTGGATTTGAAATCTAAACATCTTTAAAAAAAATTGATTATAAAAAATATCTTTTTATTACTCTTATGTAAATTTAAACATAAGCTTAAAAATATATTTTAAATAATTAACATTTGTCTCAAAGAAATTCATAAGCATTTAGATAAGTATTTATAATTAGTAAACTAAAAAAAGGGCTTTTAATTAACTTTAAAATAAATAAGAATTACTTAAATGACATGTGTTAAAAATTTAGAAACATTAGTAACATGTGTTAACTAATAAACAACTCTTTATGACAAATGTTGAAATGTTAAACAAGTGTAATTTTTCTTTTTAAATGAATAACATTATTACCTATACAAATACATTGCTTTTACCTTCGTTTTCTTTTTCCTATTCTCTCCAACTCAAAGCTAAGAAAACAATACCCTGTAAAATTACCCAAACAATGTGAAAATCAATCTACCTCTAAAACTAGAATCAAATTCAAAAAGCTTGTAATTCATTTTCTAAAATCAAAACATCAAAAGCCTGCATTCTTTAACCTGAGATTATGGAACAAACATGAAATCAAGAACAGTTCAAATACAACTTCAATCTGAGAAATTCAACAACAAACAGTGCTGATTAAATAAGTACAACAATTTCAGATCAAAGAAATTTAAAGCTGGAACAAGAAATCAGTTCTTTGTTCTTTATTTGGTGAGTAAAACCTTGAACCATATCTGTTAAATCATATGTATATTGAGCATGCAACAGTTGATGATAATACTAACTTAAATTATGATTTCATGGATGAAATAAATGTTTTTTGGGTATATAAATTGGTTTACAGCTTGCATGTCTGTATATATATGTATATCCCTGTTCTAAACTACAACAGTCTAAATCAGTTCAATTTTTAAATTCTCTTTACCTGATTACTTTTAGCTTCGAATGTTTGTAAGAAACTTGTTTGAATTGGTGTAATATAAATTCTGAAAATGCTAACAAATAGTATTATCAAGAAAATATTTGGTAAAGTGAATATTACAGCAAAATGTTAATATATCATAAAAATCAATTGATTTAATTACGAATTTTACTTATATAATATCATTTGTCTTGTAAAATTATGATTTTTAGAAATCATATCAAGATTTTTAGGAAAGCTTTTAGGTCGGAAGTATTAATTGATCAGAAAATGCTTTTTCGTCAATTTTCGACGATCGATGTTGGGATGGTTGTCGAAATCAGGGCTGATGATAGTTTGGGGGTTGGGGCACTTGGGAAAATTTGTCTCGAAATTCTCAGTTCATCGTGGAGGTGGTGCGATGACATTATAGGGTTTAAAACCCTGTTTGGTTCATTTATATTTTTGAGGCGATTTCTCTGACGAGAGAGTATCGGACATGGCCGGGGTGTGGGGGATCAATGCGTGGATCGGAGGTGGAGTGTCAGACATGTTCGCAGGGTCTTTGGTCACTGAGGGAGGCGGTGCGACGTAGTTTCATTGTTTGGGTTGAGTCTCTGAAGATCGATTATTCGATCAAAGGAGATTTACGCTTCGTCATTGCCGCATTTGGGATCCGTAGTGGAAGAATGACTATGTGATGGTGTCGCGATGGTCTGATGGTCGGAAAGGAGGGCGTGTACGTGCACGGCGTGCACGTTTTTCTTCGTGCAATTTGATCAGGATTGAATGGTCATCTCGTGTTCTGAGTGTAAGCGATCGGCCAGGACTCGAGCATCGTAGTGATGCTCAATTCGATCAAGCTAGTTTGATTCAGGAATCGATCGAGGGGGATCATTTTTGCGTGTGGATGGGGAATTTTATGGTAGCAGAAGATGATGGAAGAAAATGGATTGTTTGGTTCGTGTTCAACACTTTGGGTCTTCGGGTTAGTCACGATGCATTCTCGTGTTGGACTTCGGTCTAGATTGTTTTGTTTGGGTCTGATCGAAGTAAGTATTGTTTGTTTGGGCTGTAGGCTTCGGTCCGATAAGAGTTATTTTATAAATTTAATTTGAAAAACAATGTTTGTTTATGAAGGAAATCTGGTTTTAAGTTTGTATAAATGAATTTAGTAACTATTTAAGATAAATGTTAATCTTAGAGTTAATTTAGGCTTTTGATAATTAATGTTTAATTAAATTTATGAAGTTATTAAAAAGGATATTAATTAATTAATGATTAAGGATTAATTAATAAATAATTAAGGGTTAATTTATTTAAGATTAATTAATATGTAATTGAAGATTAATCATTAATTAATAAATTAGTAATTAAAGAGTAATTAATTATTAACATGAAAAAAATCAATAATTTTGGTTAATTATCAATTTAGGTTAATTAATCAATGTAATTAATTTAGGTAATTAATTTAGAATAACTAAACAATGGATAATTACTGGATGAAGTAATTAAAGGTTAATTACTTAAGGAAGTAATTTAGAATTAATTACTTAGTGTAATTAATTAAAGGATTGATTAATTAGGGAAACTAAGTAAGGGTTAGTTGATAAATGTGCATGATTAATTAAAGGATAATTAATTAATGTAAGAATTTATAGATAATTAATTTGAGGATTTATTTAAGGATAAGAATAATGTGAATGGCGAGGGTTAATTAATTTGTGTTATTAATTAAAGGCTATTTACTTAATGTGATTAAAGTATAATTAATCAAAGATGATTAATTAAGATTTGTAAATTAATTTAGTTAGAAATAAATTAAGAAATGATCCACCTTGCTTATGAATGATTGAATGATGATTAAATGCCTTGAATTGATTGAAATCTCTGATATGAAATGTTTTCTGATATGATATGTTTTGGGTGGACAAGGATAATGTGGTTATCTATCGATGATGAATTGCTGTATAAAAAGGTGACATCTTTTATTTATAATCGAATTGTCTTTCCCTTAAATAACTTGGGTTAAGATGGTATTGAATTCGAAGAGACCGGAGTCGGGTATTAGTAAATACCCAAAACCACTTCGATTCTTTATAAATTGACATGTGGAATCAATAGGCTGAAATGGAATGATTTAAGTGAATTGGACTATTTAACTAAGTTTTGGTACTTAGAAATTGATGTGTGAAATAAGTGATGTCTATAACAACTTGTGAAGTTGTAAACTGATGCAAGTTACACGGTTTTATATAAGTTATATGATTTGTATTCCATGTTAGATGGGTTTGCACACGTTGGTTTCCAGCCTGACCTGGGTGTTACTTTGATGTATTGCTCGGGTTAGACCGTGTATACAGATTTTCTGGTAAGGACGTTCTGGAACTCAGGAGACGCGCTGGATGGCAGGAACATATGGAGAGTATTCCGCTATGATTTATTGTAGCTTATCTGGGCATGTTGAATTTAACTGCCCAGTGTTGTGTAAACATTGTAACTCTGATATATTAAAGTGTAATTTGACAAGTACAGTTTTTCTTTGTATAACTGCTATTTGTTTGATATTATATTTTGATTCGCTGCGAATGTGAGAATCTGTGTTTTGGTGTTTTTGTTTCTTCCTTTTCTTCTATCTCTTTCTTCTTTTTTATAACTATCTAGAATTTTCGATATCGAAATTTCCGAGTCGTTATAGCTGTAACTTTCGCTTCAAAACTTCGTGGAAGGACTCTAAGGATTTTTCGGACTATTTCTTACTCTGTGTATGATTTTCTGGGAGTTTTTGATTTATATACAATATTAGAAAGTCGTCCGTACATCTCTTTGACATTTTCTTCCATGGCCATTATGAAATTCTTGTATTCGCTACTCAGCATGGCAAGGTGAGATTACTTGACTTGAGATGTTCGTTCATGAGTCACTTCTATTGTATGCCAGATTTCCTACGCAGTTAGATAATGTGAGACACGATTAAATTCAATTTGATCTAATGAACAGATAACAGAATTCATAGCTTTGGCATTATCATTCTGTAATTTATTTCTAGCTTTGTCCATTGATCCATCAGTTTATCTATTTCCTGATTGTCTACAACTATAGTTGGTGTTCAATATCCTGTCTCAACTATATTCCAAGCATCAATGGTTTTTAGAAAAAATTTCATTCTGTTTTTCCAGTAAGCATATTCACCATTGAACGTTGGTCGTCCAACTATGGATTGACCGTCAGCAAAACATTATTAAAAGAAGCCATTTTAGAAATTCAAAATTTTAAAGCAAAAATTTATTTTTGAAAAACCAAATTTTTGAAAAACAAAATTTGCTTTTGTTCCTAGCTTCTATGCCACTTGTAGGATCGATTTCACCCTAGAGGGGGGAGGGTGAATAGGGTGGTACTATCTATTCTAAAAATTTATAATGAAAGTACATAAAATAATTTGAACACAGATATAGCAGAATAATTGTAGCATAGATAATAGCAGAATAATAAATGCAGAAATAGAACACAGATTTACCCAGCTTCAGAAAAACCTTTCCTACGTGCTTCCACCAAGGTTTCTACTTGAATTTAAGTAGTCGGACGCTTACACACGTAAACTCGCAATACCCTCTATCAACTAACCTAACTCTACGCTCAAAACCCTGCCATAACTCAGCCACTAATTTGCGAATTCTTGAACTACACCATCACAGTTCTTCCCCTAGTTACACGACTAGAATTTACAAATGTTTAAAAGAAAATTACAAATTAAAAAATAATTTAAAAAACAAAAACCATAATTTTAAAATTATTAATTCCCAAAGTAATTTAGAATTGTCGGCCCAAAAATAAATTAGGTGATAAAAAATGTTCCTCTTCTCCTATTATTTCTTCGACTGGTATCTCTTACCTTGTGAAAAAATGGCGTTCGTTCCTCTTTTCCTTTGCTCGAAAATTAGGGCTTTTGATGAATTAGAAGTTGCCGACGTTGTTGATCGATCAAATGATGTTTTCGCGTTGCTCTTTTGATCGATTGTTCGTTGCTTAGATTTGGCTACTTCTAGATCGAGTTTGATTTTAATGGTATGTGATTTATGCCTTTTGCTTTACTAACTAGCTTGCTTGAACTCGATGCCTTCATATGCCGTAGATGTTACAGTTTAAATAGGGTTTAATTCCCTTGATTTTCATTCGTCTGATAGTTTGTTTTGCCGTTCGATTTTGCTTAAATGCGTGAGATGTCTCTGATTTGTTCAAAATGTATATCTTCGTTATGTGATTGTCACAGCTTGTTTTATTTTGCTTTGACGATGTTTTCTTGGTCATCAGCTTTGAATTTGCTGATTTGAAACTATGTTAACTTCGGCACTTTGATTTGAACTGCAGTTGTCTTCGACTTGGTTTGAAACTGCAAACTTGATTTCACGTGTATATATTTAATAATGTCAGATAGAAGTTTGATTCTTTTTTGGTATTTAAACTTGAATTTCCTGCAACATTTGAACTGGTGCATATATGTATTTCTTGTGTGTTCATGCCTATAACGTTTTCAACATGATGCTTGAATGCATTTTTCACCTGTATTACTCTCCGACTTCTTCCGCTTGATCAATTTTGTGACATAGAAACTGCTGCTTTTATGTGTGTGTATGATTCTCTAAACTAGATCTGGTTTGTGTCTGGTTGCATTGATGTTGTAGTCTTCACGAGTCTGAATGTCGTGACCATTGCATTGAACTTCCTGTTATCTGCATTTTCTTGTATACTTCACTTGATCCTCTGGCCTGATTTTGTTATAATCTTCACTCGAATATGATTTTGGACTTGTGCTATATATATATATATATATATATATATATATCTTGTTGTACTTACTGTTGAGTTGTATGCATTCCTGAATCTTGATACATTGTTTTGTCATCTGGTGTTGTGTTTGATGTTCAACTGTACTTGAAGTCGTAGCCTTGTCTCTTTGTATTCTGGTATAGGTTGCATCCCTTCCTTGTGTACATTTGTGTGTGTACTTGGTTTCTGTTGGTCTGATTCTCTTGCCTTTGTTCTGGTTACATGTGCACCACTTTCTGTTGCAACTTGAGTTATTGTCTTGGTACCATTTTAGTCTGGTTTGAGTCATGTGTAGTTTCACTTGGTATGCTGTATTTGCATTCACCACTTTGCACTGTCTACTGCCTCTGGTCATTGCATATGGCTTTGAGTCTGTTGGTTCATCGCTGTTTGATCACTCATGTAACGACCTATAAAATTCGCTAATTAAATTGGTTAAATTAATAAGATTTTTATAATTAAATTTAGAAAGAAATAAAAAATTTATCATTTATAGCGAAGTAAATGTTAAGAATGAATGTAGCATTGGTAATTAAAATTTATTTTGACAATTGAAGTGAAATCCCAATAATAAAGTAGTGTACATTTTTACATTTGGATGTAATATAGAAAATAAGAAAAAAAGGTAAGTATTGAGTTAATTAATGGAATAACACATTGTTGATAGTAATTGAATGTAAACTATGGCCATGTTTGGAAATAATGTTGATGCAAGTTAATAAATAACTAAATTAGTGAAATCCCAATTATTTGAAACAAATTGTAACGTTATAATTGATTGAAATTTGTAAATTGGGAACGAATTCAAAGTTATATAAATTGATGAAATAATACGTAATAAATGGTTGAATATAATCAATGTTTAGTAAGAAATTATAACATTGGTTTGGAAATGATTAAACTTGTAAGAATGTGATTGAGAGTTAATGACAACAATTTTTTTTAAGTTACCTGTTTTGATGGAATTGGAAATAAATTTTAATAAATGTAAATAAATATTACATTAATGCGAAATGTAATACAATGTTTAGGAGTTGTTAAATTGGGGTATATTAAGGCAATGAATGGAAAAATAGGGTAACTAAGTTTATAGAGTAGTAATGAACTTAATAAAAAGATTTGAATTGAAACAAATCAATCCATTGAAATCCAATTTATAATAAGTGTAATTATTGTAGCAGTTGATATTAAATGTTACGTAATTGATAATAAAGTAGGAATGGGGTTAATTAGGCAAAATGGTGATAATTATTAATTGTTTACCCATTTATTTAATTTATTAAATTAGATCTAAATCCATTGCAGCTAAACATAATTAATTACAAGTTAATATGAATTTAGCTGATAACTATAAACCATTAGGGCAATTGGATATATAGTTGCCTTAAAGTTATCCATAAGATAATGGTTGATTTCAAAAAAAGGAGTGAGAATCAAGATTTATTAACTTAAATTTAATAACTAGATTAACTGCAATTAAATGAAATTTAATATTTAATTATTGCGTTAATTGAAATTAAGATGGAATTTAAGGATATTTATGTAACGACCCGTAAATTTTGATTAATAGATTTGTTAGTTTAATTTAAATTTTGCAATTTAATTTAGGAAGAAATAAAAATTCTAGAAGTTATAATGAAGCAGATGTTAGAAATTTAAATATAACAATTGAAATTAAGATTTACAAATTCAAAATGTAAGTGCAATCAATTGAAATTATGAAATTTGTCATACTTGGTTATAAGTTTAATAAAAGAAACAAACGGGAATATTAAATTAACTAATGAAATGTATAACCAAAAGTATAATTGGAATGCTACTAATTTAATATAATAAGAAGGTAAGTAATATAAATAAAAGATCGTAAACTTTAGTAAATGAAATAATGTGCAAAAGGAATTGAATAGCATGAGTAGCATGGATATTAATAAAAGAAATTATGTAATAATTGATAAATGATGGCATTAATGAATGAAATAAGGTTTGTTAGTAATAAAGGAATAATTAAAATAAACATTTAAACCAATGAATAAAAGAAAAGGGTTGTAAGAAGTAAAATGTAAAGTAAAAGGTTAGTGAATGCAATCAGTGGTATGGAAATAAATGCCAACATTGAATTGTAATAAATGTAATCAAATGTTACATTTGTGTGAAATATAAAGACAATGGTTAGGAGTTGTTAAAAGGGGTATATTAAAGTAATGAATGAGAAAAACGAATCAATCAACATATATATTTGTTTCTTTAGTATGTTGCATAAGATTTGGAAATCAAATTGCAATTAAAGGAAATTAGGTAGTACGATATTTGGAAATAAAGTTAATGGTACAACTATTATAAATTACCTAATTAATTGGTCAATGAATTTATTTGAAATAAGTTCAAATTATGTGAATTTAGAAATTTATATGGGAAGTATGTAAATTTATAACTAAGAAAGAGATACGTCATAAATTGAATATAACCTGAAACTTAAGGGTAAGATAAAGGGTTGAAATTGAATCTAACACATTTAATTTGAAACTTATTAAATTAAATTAGATTCAATTTATAATAATGGGAATTTATATGAAATGAAGCATGCATTATGAAATGTATTATGGTTCAATGGTATCTCTACCCATAAAATGTCTATTTATGAAATAGCAAGATTTATTTATTTAATTGAGGTATAAAAATTCAATAATTGAAGTATTGAAAAAATAAATGAAATTAAACGTTTAAATACTACGTTATTGAAATTTAGGAAGAATTTGAGTATAATAATGTAATAAACCATGAATCCAATGTTGATTGCATCCGTTGGATAATAAAGCATTGAATAACTAGAATGAAAATAAAATTTAATAAAATTTTTGGGAATTTTAAAATTTAACACTGCGATGGATAGATTTATCAGCTTTAAATTTTACATCTAAACTTGTTTAAATTTTTGTAAATGGGTAATAAATATAAAAGTTATAAAGATTGTCAATTCCAGAATTCAAATAGGAATTTGATTTAATTAGTTTATTTTTAATTTATTTAATTAATATAAAAATAGCCATTTTGGCCACTGACGCGGATTTCGACGAAACAAGTTTCATCGGATCCATACCAGTGAATTATTATAGGATTTCAAGTTTCGTATCGATCGGACTTGTCGTTTGATCGTATGGGCTTGAAACGCCTTGAAATCGAATTTGAAATCAATTTGAAAATATTGATTTTAGCATAACTTCTCCATACGATGCAATTTGAACCTGAAACTTTTCCCATTGCATTTAAAATATTTTAAAACACCTATTTTGATCTATGGGTTTACCCAATTTCGTTCCGGATTCGAAACGGGCTTTCCGGGCCATATTTCGTTTAGCGCGTACATCTATCTTATCCGATCCATCCTATTTCAACTTTGTCTATAAATATATCGTTATAAACCCTAATTCCCCTCATTTTCATTTGGATGTACCTATACCTCAACTCTCTCCTCCTCAATGGCAGAGAACATAATTTCAGATCCAATCTCAAATCAAATCAAAGTCAAAAATTCGAAGTCCTCGGAAAATTCTCAAAAAAAAATATGTTGAAGCCCTCGACGAGCGAAATTCAATGGTGTAATTCGTTTTTCAAATCGATTCACCATTTGACTAGAATTCGTTGAAGAACTTCGGCAGTTCGTTTTAGGTTTTCGATAGTTTAACGGCAGATATGCGACTTTAGGGCGATCGGGTGGTGGCGTTGGGAAGATGGTGGAGTGCAGATCATGGATCTCATAGTCGCTTGTCCTCAGATGGTCGTGAGCCGCCAGAAAATGGCCGCAAAGTTCAACGGCGGCGCCTCGTCTCGGGTTGACCGGAGATGGCCACGAGTTGGCCTTAAGGGCGGCCAGAGTTGCTCATCCCAGTGGCTGTTGTCGATCGTGGTATGAAGGTCGTAGGCGGCGCAAAAATTCAGCTAGGGGGTGGCGGGTACTCAAACTGGGTTCGAACGTAGTACGCAAATGTCACGGTAGGGTTTCAGTTCTTAGATGATGACGTGTAAGTTGTATTTGCTTTGTTTATATTTTTTTATTTAATTTAATTTTCAAATTCCAAATCTAAATAACTTTTACATACAAACTCCTTTTCACGCACGATTTTTTTGTTAGGATCGTAATAAAATTCCGGACATTTAAGCGCTGGTTTGGAAAAATTTGGAGACTGTCAAATTATTGGATTTAAATTGAATTTAAGTTCAATTTAAATTTAAAAGGTGAGTGTTTTAACCCACTCATAACTTCTAAGATTTCTTATGTTTGTTAAATTCATTTATGATGTGTTTAAAATTTTATTTGTAGTTGTTTGGCATATATTTCATCGTTTTCTCAGTTAAATTGTATGTATTTAATTTACGCGTTATTTAATTCATTATTGCATTTAAAAATGCCAGTTAATTGTTAATTAATTTATTCATTGCATTATAACTGTTAGTTAAAATTTTAGTAAAATTTATTATTGCATATGACCTGCTAGTTAAATTTATTTATTATTGCATATAAACTACAGTTAAACAGTTATTTAATTCATTATTGGAAATTTAACTATCAGTAATTAATTATTATTTATTTTTGTGATTGTTTGAATTGGATGATAAATTGATGAATGTTTGATGATTGATATGATGGACGAATGGATGTTGTATTTATATTGTATAAACTGCAAGTTATTATTATGCATTTTCATTTCATTCGGGATTGCGGTTTGAAATGATATACAACCGCATTTTTATTTTTAAATTGCGGATTGAAATGATAAATATCCGTATTACTTGACCATAGGATAGAAAATTATATACAGGCACCGCGGTATACATATAAAATTATTTTTGAAATGATTTTCTATGGTTTTGGAAAGAATACGGTTTAATAAATATTAAATTTTGACATATATAGTAAAAATTCTTGAATTTAGCAATGTATGAATTTGTTTCGAATTTTAAAATAAGCTAAATAATGAAGTTGATTTCGTTTATATTATATGGTTAAGAATATATTTGAAATTCTATTGTATATAGAGTTTATAATAACTCAAATAAAAGTAAAGTTGAAGATAAATGTGAATACGATTGAATTAAAGTATTTAAGAATTTTCCTCGAAAAATTTGTTTTGCAATGTAAGTAAATGAAGATTTAAAGGGTATGATCTTATAACTTGATTTTTGATTAGAGGATTTAAACGAATATCAAATTTGTTTAAAGAATATTATCAAGATTAATTTAATTTAAAAGAATATCCTGTTATTGAAGTTTAAGGGTTTTACCTGAATAATATCTGTTTAGTAAGTAAATATTTCAAACTTAAATAATAGGAATTTGATTTGATATATATTAAATTATCAAAGGATCCATTTTTGAAATAGTTGAATATTTAAAGATTGAAATATATGAACTGTAAAGTTTTGAAATACAGAATATTTAAGCCTTGAAATATATGGGAATTAAAATGGTTTATTTGGAGGTTCAAATTGATATTGGGAATTTATTGTGAAATTTGAAGAAGCTGTTTATTTTATAAAGTAATACAGTATTTGAACCATTAAGTATCAAAAATTTTGTTTCAAAGCTATGGTTTCAAGGTATATATATTTGAAAATATTATGATTTTGGGAAAGGGATATTTATAAAATAAAAATGATATCATATTGATTTGGGTTTTAAAAATATAGATGATATCGTATTTATATGGTTTGAAAGAGATATTATATTCTGGTTTTAAAGTATAAATTATTTTGAAAAACCGCGGTGTTATAATAACGATTAGTTGTTAAAGAGACCGGGATCGGAAGTTGTCATACTCTCTGCCAATCCCGAAAACCACTTTAACAACCGTGTACGCGGTGGAGATTCCAGAATGAAGTAGGATGGCGGCGGCGTTTCCTTTGAGGTAAATACGTGGACCCGACTCCAGTGAGTTGGCATAAGGTGGCTAAAACAGGAGCAATTCTCGGGCCAAGGGGGTTAGCGCCCTTTATCGGGTACTCCTCTTCGATATTATACTCTGACTTTAGATTGATTCGGTGGCCACTTTTGATTTCTTTGATTTTAGGGGGGAGTTTGTCCGAGGTGGGCGGTAGTAGCTACTACGCGTTACCACCAGCCCGGATGCGTAATTGGTATATCTACCCTGGCGTTGCCTAGTTGTGCCGTGTCACCTACCCTATCGCGCCTTGTACGAGTTTCTATTTGTGTCGTACCTATGGAGTATCCTCTGGTAGCCTCCCGATCAGGAGGTATTAGCGTGTTGTATAGACTATTGGCATTATTTGTGTTAAGGGCTATATGGGTAACCCCTTAACGCTATTTAAAAGTAAGTATATTTTACAGTTAGACACTATTATAATAGCGAAATATACTACATAGTTAATAGTTTAACGGATCCTTAAGAGATGTGAATCTCGAGCATCTTTTGAGTTACTGAACTCACATTTACTTCTGTTAATTTAACTTACATAAGATCTTTTTGTTCTGACTCGAGTGTTTTGTCTTTTCAATTCGCTCGGGTCAGTCCGAGCGTTTCAGGATTTCGAAGATCTTAGCTCTGGAGGACGAAGACGGAGATTTATATTATTATTATTATTATTATTATTTTTAGTCCATCATACTCATACTATTCCGCTGCATTGTTATTGGTTTGTGAAACTCTGATAAATGTGTAAGTATAATCGAATATTTTGTAAAATAGCTTTATAAACTGTATATTTGATTATTATATTTTATCTTTCCGCTGTGAGATTCTATTTTGTTTTATTTCTTTCTCATTTTTCTGATTTACCCCATAACAATCCGCCCTTTCGTATGGTTTGAATTGGCACGTGTGTCGATTTAAAGCGTGCGAAAAGGCGGGACGTTACAATGTGGTATCAAAACTTTGGTTTAGCGATAAACCTTAGCTTTGTGGGGTCTGACTCTTTACTAATAGGGTAGTAATACCCTATGCGAGTCGCTGAGTGTATATATATGAGAGAGCGTATTTGGTAGTGTTATAAAAGGTTTTAATATTGTGTTAATATGTTCCGTTTGGTATTTATAAATTCTGGTTGGTGCATGGGACGTTGTGACATCAATAGGGATTTCTAAACACTTAATAGGACAGACCGACATAATATTTGGTTTTAATATAGGTGAATGAAATAATTTTGCCTATTATATTTTCTATATATATATATATAAAATAAATTTTGTAAAGATTGTATTTGGTTGCAATATATTAGTTGTTAGGAATAAAATTTATAAATAATAGGTAAAATTAAGATTGAAAATAAAATAAATGGAAATTTAGAAATTTTAGAACTTAAGTCCGGGATTTTGAAAAAATTGCTTTCAAAGGATTTTGAAATATAATAATAGTATTTAGAAATATTTTCTGATATAAATATTTCAATATAATTTGAAAGTATGGTTTTAAAGAAATTCTGGAAATAAATAAGTTGTGCTCCCCTCTCTGTCGCTGGAAAATAATTTCGGTGATGAGTGCACGCATCATCGATGTTCATTTTCGAGTTTCGAAGTAGGAATGCTACTGTAGTAGTTTTACTACAGATTTATTTTTGATAAACAGAAGTAAAATTTTAATTTGTTTTAAATATACTTGGATATAGATGAGTTGTAAGTATATTTGTCTATTATTTAAAATAATTTGAAATTAAACCCGGTATTTAATTCTTAAGTTTCCATTTATTAATGGTTTAATTAATGTAGTGAAACAGAATTTAACTAATAATTGAAACCCTAAATAAAATAAGAGATTTAATGCTAGGTTATTAATGGTATTAAAGGAAATTTGAAATTTGTAACATATGAAACAAAGAGTAATATTATTGAACATTAAATTTAATTAAAGGATGAGATAAAACTTGTATAAGTTCATTTGCATTTTCTTTAACATATATAACTTACCAAATATAAAAAGTTGAAATGTTTAATAAGAAATGTAATGGAAATTGTACAAATAGAAGTATGGAATGAAGTGTTAAATTGCTGTTATTAATAAGAATTTAATGGTTTAATTGTTATAAACCTAAGTTATGACTAAAAGGCCAATTAAATATAATAGAACAGTTATAAAGAAATGAAAATAAGTTTAAGAAGGATTGAAGTTATTTATAATAAAATAAATGGAAAGATGAATACGGTAAATAAATAATATTAAGAGTGGAAAAAATGAATGTAATATAATAAAGAGAAATTTTAAACTTAAGTAAATAAGTTGAAGTTATTTCTAAATAAAATCGTAAGAAATAAATGAAAGTAAAAAGATAAATCATTATATAAAAGAGAGAAATCAAACAACAAATGTATGAATGAAATTTATAGGAATAAACTAAATCTGTTGTTTGAAATAGTTGTTGTTTGTTTTGGTTTATTATTGTTGGGTAAGGATACTTTAAAATTGTTTGGATGCATGAATAATCTTTTTAGCTTCATCAGAGACTGTTGAGTAAATGGTGAGCTTAGTGGTTTATTTTCATTCCGTACAATTCAAAGTTTTGAACCCGAACAATTATTTGTTTTGTTTGATATGCTTGGATGGTTGATTTGTGTTTATGATGTTTGTTGAAATTGATTGTTGTTGTATTGATTGTTTGCTGTGATTGAAACCATTTTAGATATTTCATTTTATATAACTGTTAACCTTTTGGATTATATAAGTAAAATACAGGTTATGGAAATAATTGCTACTGATTTTGGTTTCATAATTAAGGGTAAATTGGCCGACAAATAGGTACGTTTTCGGATTACGATTTTATAGCGCTATTATATTGTTCCCGGGTTAGGATATATTATTTTGGAAAATATATGTTATATATTGTTATATTTGATATTATATTTTCTCCCGAGCCTTCCCGTACAAAGAAGACTGCCAAAATTTTCCGTAAATTTTGAACTTAGAAAATTTTGAAAAAATGTTTTCCAAACTTTATTAAATTTGAGTATAAAAAGATTTAATTGTTATAAATTGTCATATTTTATTTTAATTAATTAATTTTGTAAATTTAGTGGTTATAAAGTTAATGCTTGAATAAGATATATTGTTTTTATTTTTCTTTTCCCTTTTTTTTCCTTTTCGGGGACGAAAAGTTTTGAGTGGGGGAGAGTGTAACGACTCGTAAATTTTGATTAATAGATTTGTTATTTTAATTTAAATTTTGCAATTTAATTTAGGAAGAAATAAAAATTCTAGAAGTTATAATGAAGCAGATGTTAGAAATTTAAATATAACAATTGAAATTAAGATTTACAAATTCAAAATGTAAGTGCAATCAATTGAAATTATGAAATTCGTCATACTTGGTTATAAGTTTAATAAAAGAAACAAACGGGAATATTGAATTAACTAAAGAAATGTATAACCAGAAGTATAATTGGAATGCTGCTAATTTAATATAATAAGAAGGTAAGTAATATAAATAAAAGATCGTAACCTTTAGTAAATGAATTAATGTGCAAAAGGAATTGAATAACATGAGTAGCATGGATATTAATAAATGAAATTATGTAATAATTGATAAATTATGGCACTAATGAATGAAATAAGGTTTGTTAGTAATAAAGGAATAATTAAAATAAACATTTAAACCAATGAATAAAAGAAAAGGGTTGTAAGAAGTAAAATGTAAAGTAAAAGGATAGTGAATGCAATCAGTGGTATGGAAATAAATGCCAACATTGAATTGTAATAAATGTAATCAAATGTTACATTTGTGTGAAATATAAAGACAATGGTTAGGAGTTGTTAAAAGGGGTATATTAAAGTAATGAATGAGAAAAACGAATCAATCAATATATATATTTGTTTCTTTAGTATGTTGCATAAGATTTGGAAGTCAAATTGCAATTAAAGGAAATTAGGTAGTACGATATTTGGAAATAAAGTTAAGAGTACAACTATTATAAATTACCTAATCAATTGGTCAATGAATTTATTTGAAATAAGTTCAAATTATGTTAATTTAGAAATTTATACGGGTAGTATGTAAATTTATAACCAAGAAAGAGATACGTTATAAATTGAATATAACCTGAAACTTAAGGGTAAGATAAAGGGTTGAAATTGAATCTAATACGTTTAATTTGAAACTTATTAAATTAAATTAGATTCAATTTATAATAATGGGAATTTATATGAAATGAAGCATGCATTATGAAATGTATTATGGTTCAATGGTATCTCTACCCATAAAATGTCTATTTATGAAATAGCAAGATTTATTTATTTAATTGAAGTATAAAAATTCAATAATTGAAGTATTGCAAAAATAAATGAAATTAAACGTTTAAATACTACGTTATTGAAATTTAGAAAGAATTTGAGTATAATAATGTAATAAACCATGAATCCAATGTTGATTGCATCCGTTAGATAATAAAGCATTGAATAACTAGAATGAAAATAAAATTTAATAAAATTTTTGGGAATTTTAAAATTTAACACTGCGATGGATAGATTTATCAGCTTTAAATTTTACATCTAAACTTGTTTAAATTTTTATAAATGGGTAATAAATATAAAAGTGATAAAGATTGTCAATTCCAGAATTTAAGTAGGAATTTGATCTAATTAATTTATTTTTAATTTATTTAATTAATATAAAAATAGCCATTTTGGCCACTGACGCGGATTTCGACGAAACAAGTTTCATCGGATCCATAACAGTGAATTATTATAGGATTTTAAATTTTGTATCGATCGGACTTGTCGTTTGATCGTATGGGCTTGAAACGCCTTGAAATCGAATTTGAAATCAATTTGAAAATATTAATTTTAGCATAACTTCTCCATAGGATGCAATTTGAACCTGAAACTTTTTCCATTGTGTTTAAAATATTTTAAAACACGTATTTTGATATATGAGTTTACCCAATTTCGTTCCGGAGTCGAAGCGGGCTTTTCGGGCCATATATCATTTAGCGCGTACATCTATCTTATCCGATCCATCCTATTTCAACTTTGTCTATAAATATATCGTTATAAACCCTGATTCCCCTCATTTTCATTTGGCTGTATGTATATCTCAACTTTCTCCTCCTCAATGGCAGACAACATAATTTCAGATCCAATCTCAATCAAATCAAAGTCAAAAATTCAAAATCCTCAGAAAATTCTCAAAAAATATATGTTGAAGCCCTCGACGAGCGAAATTCAATGGTGTAATTGGATTTTCAAATCGATTCACCATTTGACCAGAATTCGCTGAAGAACTTCGGCCGTTCGTTTTAGGTTTTCGACAGTTTAACGGCAGATCTGCGACTTTAGGGCGATCGGGTGGTGGCGTTGGAAAGATGGTGGAGTGCAGATTATGGATCTCATTGTCGCTTGTCCTCTATGGTCGTGAGCCGCCAGAAAATGGCCTCAAAGTTCAACGGTGGCTCCTCGTCTTGGGTTGACCGGAGATGGCCACGAGTTGGCCTTAAGGGTGGCCAGAGTTGCTCATCCCAGTGGCAGTTGTCGATCGTGGTATGGAGGGTCGTAGGCGGCGCAAAAATTCAGCTAGGGGGTGGCGGCTACTCGAACTGGGTTCGAACGTGGTACGCGAATTTTCACGGTAGGGTTTCAGTTCTTAGACGATGACGTGTAAGTTGTATTTGCTTTGTTTATATTTTTTTATTAAATTTCATTTTCAAATTTCAAATCTAAATAACTTTTACATACGAACTCCGTTTCGCGCGCAATTTTTTTTGTTAGGATCGTAATGAAATTCCGGACATTTTGGCTCTGGTTTCGAAAAATTTGGAGACTGTCAAATTTTTGGATTTAAATTGAATTTAAATTCAATTTAAATTCAAAAGGTGTGTGTTTTAACCCACTCACAACTTCTAAGATTTCTTATGTTGGTTAAATTGATTTATGATGTGTTCAAAATTTTATTTGTAGTTGTTTGGCATATATTTCATCATTTTTTCAGTTAAATTGCATTCATTTAATTTACGCGTTATTTAATTCATTATTGCATTTCAAACTGCCAGTTAATTGTTAAATAATTTATTCATTGCATTAAAACTGTCAGTTAAAATTTAGTAAAATTTATTATTGCATATGACCTGCTAGTTAAATTTATTTATTATTTCATATAAACTACAGTTATACAGTTATTTAATTCATTATTTGAAATTAACTATCAGTAATTAATTATTATTTATTGTTGTGATTGTTTGAATTGGATGATAAATTGATGAATGTTTGATGATTGATATGATGGACGAATGGATGTTGTATTTATATTGTATAAACTGCAAGTTATTATTATGCATTTTCATTTCATTCGGGATTGCGGTTTGAAATGATATACAGCCGCAGTTTTATTTTTAAATTGCGGATTGAAATGAAAATATCTGTATCACTTGACCATAGGATAGAAAATTATATTCGGGCACCGTGGTATATATATAAAATTATTTTTGAAATGATTTTCTATGGTTTTGGAAAGAATACGGTTTAATAAATATTAAATTTTGATATATATAGTAAAAATTCTTGAATTTAGCTATGTATAAATTTGTTTCGAATTTTAAAATAAGCTAAATAATGAAGTTGATTTCATTTGTATAATATGGTTAAGAATATATTTGAAATTCTATTGTATATAGAGTTTATAATAACTCAAATAAAAGTAAAGTTGGAGATAAATGTGAATATGATTGAAAATTTTGTTTTGCAATGTAAGTAAATGAAGATTTAAAGGGTATGATCTCATAACTTGATTTTTGATTAGAGGATTTAAATGAATATCAAAGTTGTTTAAAGAATATTATCAAGATTAATTTAATTTAAAAGAATATCCTGTTATTGAAGTTTAAGGGTTTTACCTGAATAATATTTGTTTAGTAAGTAAATATTTCAAATTTAAATAATTGGAATTTGATTTTATATATATTAAATTATCAAAGGATCCATGTAACAACCCGCATATTTATCGATTTTATATTTAAATATTTTATCGATACTCGGAATTTATTCCGAAAAGCTACTTTTTGCATACGGTCGAATTAGGACTCGGGACCACTTCCGTTGAGTTCAAAACGCCGTTTGTGATCTTTTTAAGTGTAAACTTTGATATGTTTGGAGTTAGTGGAATTTTGCTACTTTTTCACTTAGGGTTTTGGTTTGGCTGAGCCCAATAACCCCACTTATATATTCAGTCCCAACCCCTTCTCCTCTTCATTCCTCATTTCCTAATACTCAAGCTTTTATAACAATGGAGAGTGGAAGAGGAAATTAAAACTCCAAGCCCTAGTTTTCTTTTGCAAATCAAACTCTAGCTCCAAACTAATAGAAGAACCCATTGGTAAGCCTTCTCTTCTTCTTCTCCAACTCATTCTCTTATCAATTTCAGAAATTCCTAAACCTAACTTTGGGAATGTTCTTCTTTTAAAGCTTAGAATCAAGCTTCTTGAGTTGGATTTGAAGAGTGGTTGATTCTCCTTTGCTTTCAAGCTTCTTCTTCATTTGTTTGGGTTCAAAGGTGAGATTTTTATCTCACATCTTAGTCTATAATTATCTTCGATTGTTAGGTATGAATTCCTAACACTTATTCTTGTGTAATTGATTTTGGTTTGGATTGATTTGGTGTATATTCCAATTTTTGGTATTTTGAAATCAAAATCTATGAAAATCCTTTTATGGATATTTGGACATTGATATTTGAGGCGTATCGAAGAGCCGTTAAGGCTGGGTTGTCGCTTGGCGTAAATCCTTAGTCGTTGTCGCTCGATCGATCGCTTCCGATAATCGTTTGGCCATTTTTGGCCTAGGTTCAGGGAATGCCCTGAACCCCTGATTCAGACGTCTGAAACGATAGATTCAGACGTCTGAATATTATACTCGGAATATTTATTCCCCAGTATTCAGACGTCTGAATCTATATTTCAGACGTCTGAATTGGTTCATTTGGAACCAAAAAGGAAATAGGCTAAAAGGTGCCTATTTCAGATGTCTGAATTTAAGGATTCAGACTTCTGAATCATGTTCTGGAAAACCTTTGGTTTTCCAGATTCAGACGTCTGAATCCTTGATTTCAGACGTCTGAATCTGCACTCTTTTGCCTATTTGCTTGAGAATTCCAACTTTAATCGATTCGTGTCGATTCCCTTTTGTTATTATCACTTATTATCGACTATGATGACATTTTCTTCGTGATTTTTAGGAATATCCATTTCGATGGATTCGGTGTCGATTTCTTTGGATTTTATTCACGTCTTCGAATGTGAATTTTGGTGGTTGATTGTTTCTACAATCATTTCTATGATTTGTCACTTTAAAAATATAAAGGTTTTCTATACTAGTAGTAAATATCAAAACTCTTTCTTCAATTGATTTCAACACTATTTTATAACAAAGCTCGTTTTCTCAAACCAATTTCCAATCTATTAGTATATACAAACCTTTACCTCATTCGTATGAGAAATCTAATTAAACGGCTTAGTAAAACAAGTGGTATGAAACGCTTGCGTTTACTTCGTCGGTTAATTCTTGGACTTGTTCGATTGGAACCTTTGTGACAATTTTCTAGTGGAGATCTACAATTTGTTCGTAAATATTTAAGTTAAGCTAGTGGTTATGGGACATGAAGCTAAGCTCATATATTTACTAGCTTATTGTAATTGACACCTCTCTTTGATCATGACGATCATTTTGTGATTTAGACTAGCAATTGTGCGATGTCCCTTTGTCTGCGAGGGTGACTAGACCCCGTTTCTGTGTGATTTCGACTCACACATGTGGGGTAGCTCCCCATGGTCTTCGGGTCGTTCGTGTGTCAAAAATTAATGGCTAGCTACCATGAGATAGCATCTAGTTCGTGTGATACATATGTTGGTGAATTTTTATGCTCCCGTTCGTGTGATAGGCCTCCCCCCCTTTTTATGATTTCTGGATTTCGTGTGTTGATTTCTGGAAATTTTATACTTCACCTATTCTTGTGATTTCTATTGATAAGCTTTATCAATTTGTGTGCCTTGGTGAATTCGTGTGTCATTGACTTGTTAGGAATACAAGTTTTGGGTATGATACCCTTTTTGGATCCTTGAGAAGATTCTTGTGATATTGATTAATCTCATGTTGATTTTCAATTACATACTTATTGTAGTATGCTATTATGGTTATCATATGTTTATGCCATATCTCGTATTCTATATCATGTCATCTGATATTTATAGCTAGACTGATCCGTTTATTATTTTCTTATTAAATAATGCTCGGGTCAGACCGAGATGTTACAGGTGCTTCTGCTTGACTTCTCCTCAGGGATTCATTACTCTGACTTTTGGCTAACCACATAGATTAGCAGTTTTTGTTGTATACACTTGAGATATAGACTCATAGTTGTATTCTTTTGTATAGCACGTGTTGCTATTCTTCTGTATTATTGTGGATCTTTCTGACCACTACTCTGATGTACACTTTCATGTGTTAGTTATATATTCATATCTTCTTCCGCCTTTGTGATATGAATTATCTGTGACTGATTTATGTTATGCTTATTTCTATATTTGTTTCCGAGGATATTATAGCCACTGTGTAGTATCTTTGAGTTTGTATCGGTATGTCGGATTTCCTCCTTAAATGACTTGCATGTTATTCTATCTGACATATCGGTGCTCGCGCAAAGCAATTACACGGATGGTCGCTCCTCAATAGCCTTATTCTCCGTGCTAGTTGACAGCATTACTCCGTAGTGTTCTGGGCTAGTGTGGTATAGAGGTGGGGCGTCACAGCTTGGTATCGGAGCCAAACTTCGAAACAATGTAGAATAATTTAACAAGGATCATAGTCCTAAGTCCTTCTTAGGAGTCGTGCCTTAGGATTTAATTCGGGTCTTCGTACCGATTCATCCTATTTTCTTTATGATTCCTTTCTTTATCTATCAGGATTGCTTGATATTCATTTGGTGAATAACCTTTTTCTTCTTCTTTATTTCTTTCTTAAGGAAGAGAAATGGTTAGACCTGGTCGTCCCAGAGCTGGACCATCTAGTGCTCCACCCCAAGATGGAGTTTTTATGACTACCCAGCAACTTCTTGACCTTGTCACGAATGCTCATGCAGCTGGTTCTAATCCGGAACCTACTCACCCTAAATCTGGGTTTGCACGTTTGTGCAATGTTTACACCAACCTGGGTGGGAAGCCATTTAAAGGTTCTGAAACTCTCATCGAGGTCCAGGCTTGGTTGAGCACCTGCGATCAGATCTTCATTCACATGAATCTCGTCGATCTTCACCGTGTTCAGGTGGCTTCCAGTATGCTCCAAGAGAGAGCATTGGACTGGTACGAACTTCTTATTTCTGAGATTAATGAAGCGGATCTCACCTGGGAGCAATTCCGGGAACGCTTCGAATTAAAATTCGTGTCAGAAGCAGAGAAAGTGACATTAGCTCGACGTTTCATAGACCTTGTTCAGGGTGAAGCCTCCGTGACTGATTATGTTGCATCCTTCGAGTCACTTTTCAAATATGGGGTTGAATACATCAACACCCCATTGAAGAAGAACCAGAGGTTCGTTTATGGCTTAAACAAAAATCTCAAGAAGCCATTACTTCTAAAATTAGAAGTTCCCTTCGACCAACTCGTTGATATCGCTCTTCGTCTTGAAGAGGCGGATAGGGAAAGTGATGTTGAAGTGGTAGGTTCCAAACCAAACTTCAACAACAAGAGGAGGCCAAACAAATTCAAAGGTCCTTATCCCAGTAAAAAGGGTAAACAAGCCACTCCTGCTGCAAAGACCTTTTCCTCTACTGAAGGGAAATGCCTTAAATGTGGTTTCAGAGACCATTTTGCGAACAAGTATTCAAAGCCTCGTACTTGTCGCTATTGCAAAAGCCCGGATCATTATCTATCTTCTTGTCCCAAACTTCAAAATAGGAAGGAGGGAAAGCTTAGTGTTGCTCAAGTCCCTGGCAACACATCTCATGGTCAAGGTATATCTCATTCTATCCTTGATGGTATTATTATATTTCGTGATCAACCTATTCGAGTTCTCTTTGATACGGGTGCATCCCACTCTTTTATATCAAAGGAACCTGTCGATACCTTTTCTTTAAGTGTTGTTGCTTTAATGACTTCTTTGAGAATTTCGAATCCAGTTGGTGGATCCGCAACTCTTAGTTTTCTTTGTAAAGATGTGGAGATTATTTTGTGTGATTTTCCTTTCCTAGTCGATTTGCATGTCATGCGTTATTTAGGCTTTGGAATGATTTTGGGAATGGATAGGCTTAACTGTTATGAAGCTCATATCCTATGTCCCTCTGCAAAGCAAATTTCTATTATTCTTAAAGATTCGGATTCTTCTTTGACTGCATCATTATATTCTTTAAATCCTCGGGATGACGATAATGATGATGAGGAAGATATTATTTCTCTTATTCACGTTGTTCGTGAATTTTCCGACATATTTGAGCCCGTTTTAGGATTACCGCCTAAGCGAGCAATTGAGTTCAGAATTAATCTTACCTCTGAAGCTCAACCTATTACTCGTCCTCCTTATCGCATGTCTAATAAGGAGAATGAGGAGATGCGAAAACAATTATCCGAATTGGAGACAAAGCAATTTATTCGCTCTAGTTTCTCGCCTTGGGGAGCTTCGGCTATTTTCGTGAAGAAATCCGATGGTACACTTAGACTTTGCGTTGACTACCGCAAGCTTAATGATCTTACTATCAAAAATAAATATCCTTTACCTCGGATTGATGATCTATTCGATCAGCTTAGTGGTGCTAGAGTCTTTTCACAATTGGACTTGGCTACCGGTTTCCATCAGCTTCGTATCGCAGAGGATAGCATTCCTTTGACATCATTCCGTACTCGATATGGATCTTATGAATGGCTTGTTATGCCATTTGGGTTAACGAATGCTCCAGCTTACTTCGTTAACCTCGTGAATCGAGTTTTCAAAGATTTCCTCGATCGGTTTGTACTCATATTCATTGATGATATTCTTGTGTATTCAAAAACCGAGGAGGAACATGAGAAGCATCTTTGGATTGTGTTGGAGACTCTTAGGAGTAATCATTTAAAAGCAAAATTTTCTAAATGCCATTTTTGGCAATCTAGTGTGAAGTTTCTCGGTCATATTATTTCCGATTCCGGAATTTCCGTAGATCCTTCAAAGATTGAAGCGATTCAAAGTTGGAAGAGACCGGAGAGTGTGACGGAGATCCGTAGCTTCATTGGATTGGCAGGTTATTACCGCCGTTTTATCAAAGACTTTTTTAAGATTGTCGTGCCTCTCACTAGCTTAACGAAGAAAGGTGTTAAATACATTTGGTCGGACAAATGTGAAACTTCTTTTCAGAAACTAAAGGAACTTCTTTCTAATGCTCCTATTCTTATTATTCCCGAGGGGAATCAAGATTTCGTTGTTTATACTGATGCTAGTCGCGTTGGTTTGGGTGTCGTTCTTATGCAAAAAGAAAGTGTTATTGCTTATGCTTCTAGGCAATTAAAGCCGGCCGAGACTAGATATGCCACACATGATTTAGAACTCGCGGTTATTGTTTTTTCTCTTCGGATTTGGCGTCATTATCTTTTAGGAGAGAAATTTGTTCTTTATACCGATCATAAGTCTTTGAGGTATTTATTTTCTCAAAAGGAACTTAATTTGTGTCAATAACGTTGGCTCGAGTTCCTTGCTCCCTATGATCTTGATATTCTTTATACACCCGATAAGGGTAATCGTGTCGCCGATGCTCTTAGCCGTAAACAGAATGCTGCTGTTTCTATGATGATATCCGAATGGAACGATCTCGAGATTTTATCCACTTGCGAAATTCGAGACCGTGTTTCCGATTTATGTTCATCTCTTGTTTTATGTAGCCTTAAGGCTCATCCTTCTCTTTTAGACCGCATTCTTGAAGCTCAAGGGCTAGATCCTGAATTGGCTCTTCTTGACCAAAATATTAAGGATAGAATTGATATTGAAGGTTTGAAAGACTTTGATATTGATCCTCGTGACGGCATTCGGAAATTTGGTAGACTTATCGTACCAATATTGGAAATCTTCATAAAGATATTTTAGAAGACTCCCATCGTTCTAAATTTACCATTCATCCCGGTAGTAGTAAAATGTACGCGGATATGAAGCGACTTTATTATTGGGAGGGGATGAAACTTGACATCGCTAACTTCGTTAAGTGTTGCATGACTTGCCAACTCGTTAAAGCTGAACATCAAAGGCCCGGTGGGTTATTGCAACCTTTAGAAATTCCAATTTGGAAGTGGGACCAAATTTCCATGGATTTTATAGATGGCCTTCCCCGTTCTCTTTCGGGTCATGATAGCTTATGGGTGATTGTTGATAGACTTACTAAATCTGCCCATTTTATTCCCGTTCGGTCTAACCGAACCGTTCCTCTTTTGGCCAAACTCTTTGTTAAAGAGATTGTTAAATTACATGGAGTTCCTACTTCTATTGTTAGTGATCTTGATCCATTGTTTGCCAGTGGATTTTGGAAGAGTCTTCAAAAAGCTTTAGGAATGAAGCTTAATTTTAGCACCGCTTATCATCCTCTGTCCGATGGACAAACCGAGCGTGTGAATCAAACTCTTGAAGATCTTCTTCGTGCTTGTGTGCTTGATTTCGGTGGAGGCTGGGAAGATCATATTCCTCTTGTTGAATTTTCCTATAATAATAGCTTCCAATCTAGTATTGGTATGACACCTTTTGAGGCACTCTATGGAAGGCCATGCCGATCTTCTTCTTGTTGGCTTGAGGCCGGTGAGAAGCTGGTTTTAGGTCCAGACTTTATTCGTGATTCCACAGAGAAAATTGACCTTATTCGACATAGGATGAAAGAAGCCCAGAGTAGACAAAAATCCTATGTCGATAATCAAAGAAGGAGATTAGAATTTTCTGTTGGAGATCTTGTTTTTATTCGTGTGTCACCTATGAAAGGTGTTGTACGTTTCAGTCGGTCGGGAAAGTTAGCACCTCGATATATTGGGCCATTTCCTATCACTGAACGTATTGGTTCTATGGCTTATCGCCTTACATTACCGGCTCAGTTTTCTTCTATGCATGACGTGTTTCACGTTTCTCAATTACGGAAATGTCTTCGAGATTCCGATTCTATTCTTGAGCCCGGTGTTGTAGAAGAAATTGAAGTTTCGCCTAATCTAACTTTTGAGCAACATCCTGTTCGTATTATTGCTTCGGAAGTCAAACGATTTCAAAATAAAGATGTTCCGCTTGTAAAAGTTCAATGGTCTTCAAATCTTAAGGATTGTTCTTGGGAATCTAGAGAGTTCATCGAGCGAACACATCCAGACTTACTTTCCCGTACTCTTTAAGGTGAACCATTTATTTCAAATTTCTTTTGTGTTGAATATGCTTTTATGGTTGTTACTTTATATTTTCTTCTTAAATATTGCGAGGACGCAATTTCTTTAAGGAGGGAAGTCTGTAACAACCCGCATATTTATCGATTTTATATTTAAATATTTATTTAAATATTTTATCGATACTCGGAATTTATTTCGAACAGCTACTTTTTGCATACGGTCGAATTAGGACCCGGGACCAATTCCATTGAGTTCAAAACGCCGTTTGCGATCTTTTTAAGTGTAAACTTTGATATGTTTGGAGTTAGTGGAATTTTGCTACTTTTTCACTTAGGGCTTTGGTTTGGGCTGAGCCCAATAACCCCACTTATGTATTCAGTCCCAATCCCTTCTCCTCTTCATTACTTCATTCGTCATTTCCTAATACTCAAGCTTTTATAACAATGGAGAGTGGAAGAGGAAATTAAAAATCCAAGCCCTAGTTTTCTTTTGCAAATCAAAATCTAGCTCCAAACTAATAGAAGAACCCATTGGTAAGCCTTCTCTTCTTCTTCTCCAACTCATTCTCTTATCAATTTCAGAAATTCCTAAACCTAACTTTGGGAATGTTCTTCTTTTAAAGCTTAGAATCAAGCTTCTTGAGTTGGATTTGAAGAGTGGTTAATTCTCCTTTGCTTTCAAGCTTCTTCTTCATTTGTTTGGGTTCAAATGTGAGATTTTTATCTCACATCTTAGTCTATAATTATCTTCGATTGTTAGGTATGAATTCCTAACACCTATTCATGTGTAATTGATTTTGGTTTGGATTGATTTGGTGTATATTCCAATGTTTGGTATTTTGAAATCAAAATCTATGAAAATCCTTTTATGGATATTTGGACATTGATATTTGAGGCATATCGAAAAGCCGTTAAGGCTGGGTTATCGCTTGGCGTAAATCCTTAGTCGTTGTCGCTCGATCGATCGCTTCCGATAATCGTTTGGCCATTTTTGGCCTAGGTTCAGGGAATGCCCTGAACCCTTGATTCAGACGTCTGAAACGATAGATTCACACGTCTAAATATTATACTGGGAATTTTTATTCCCCAGTATTCAGACGTCTGAATCTATATTTCAGACGTCTGAATTGGTTCATTTGGAACCAGAAAGGAAATAGGCTAAAAGGTGCCTATTTCAGACGTCTGAATTTAAGGATTCAGACGTCTGAATCATGTTCTGGAAAACCTTTGGTTTTCCAGATTCAGATGTCTGAATCCTTGATTTCAGACGTCTGAATCTGCACTCTTTTGCCTATTTGCCTATTTGCTTGAGAATTCCAATTTTAATCGATTCGTGTTGATTCCCTTTTGTTATTATCACTTATTATCGACTATGATGACATTTTCTTCGTGATTTTTGGGAATATCCATTTCGATGGATTCGGTATCGATTTCTTTGGATTTTATTCACGTCTTCGAATGTGAATTTTGGTGGTTGATTGTTTCTACAATCATTTCTATGATTTGTCACTTTAAAAATATAAAGGTTTTCTATACTAGTAGTAAACATCAAAACTCTTTCTTCAATTGATTTCAACACTATTTTTTAACAAAGCTCATTTTCTCAAACCGATTTCCAATCTATTAGTATATACAAACCTTTACCTCACTCGTATGAGAAATCTAATTAAATGGCTTAGTAAAACAAGTGGTATGAAACGCTTGCGTTTACTTCGTCGGTTAATTCTTGGACTTGTTCGATTGGAACTCTTGTGACAATTTTCTAGTGGAGATCTACAATTTGTTCGTAAATATTTAAGTTAAGCTAGTGGTTATGGGACATGAAGCTAAGCTCATATATTTACTAGCTTACTGTAATTGACACTTATCTTTGATCATGACGATCATTTTGTGATTTAGACTAGCAATTGTGCGATGTCTCTTTGTCTGCGAGGGTGACTAGACCCCGTTTCTGTGTGATTTCGACTCACACATGTGGGGTAGCTCCCCATGGTCTTCGGGCCATTCGTGTGTCAAAAGTTAATGGCTAGCTACCATGAGATAGCATCTCGTTCGTGTGATACATATGTTGGTGAGTTTTTATGCTCTCGTTCGTGTGATAGGCCTCCCCCTTTTTTATGATTTCTGGATTTCGTGTGTTGATTTCTGAAAATTTTATACTTCACCTATTCTTGTGATTTCTATTGATAAGCTTTATCAATTTTTGTGCCTTGGTGAGTTCGTGTGTCATTGACTTGTTATGAATACAAGTTTTGGGTATGATACCCTTTTTAGATCCTTGAGAAGATTCTTGTGATATTGATTAATCTCATGTTGATTTTCAATTACATACTTATTGTAGTATGCTATTATGGTTATCATATGTTTATGCCATATCTTGTATTCTATATCATGTCATCTGATATTTATAGCTATACTGATCCGTTTAATATTTTCTTATTAAATGATACCCGGGTCAGACCGAGATGTTACAGGTGCTTCTGCTTGACTTCTCCCCAGGGATTCATTACTCTGACTTTTGGCTAACCACATAGATTAGCAGTTTTTGTTGTATACACTTGAGATATAGACTCATAGTTGTATTCTTTTGTATAGCACGTGTTGCTATTCTTCTGTATTATTGTGGATCTTTCTGACCACTACTCTGATGTACACTTTCATGTGTTAGTTATATATGCATATCTTCTTCCGCCTTTGTGATATGAATTATCTGTGACTGATTTATGTTATGCTTATTTCTATATTTGTTTCCGAGGATATTATAGCCACTGTGTAGTAGCTTTGAGTTTGTATCGGTATGTCGGATTTCCTCCTTAAATGACATGCATGTTGTTCTATCTGACATATCGGTGCTCGCGCAAAACAATTACACGGATGGTCGCTCCTCAACAGCCTTATTCTCCGTGCTAGTTGACAACATTACTCTGTAGTGTTCTTGGCTAGTGTGGGTATAGAGGTGGGGCGTCACAGCTTGGTATCGGAGCCAAACTTCAGAACAATGTAGAATAATTTAACAAGGATCATAGTCCTAAGTCCTTCTTAGGAGTCGTGCCTTAGGATTTAATTCGAGTCTTCGTACCGATTCATCCTATTTTCTTTATGATTCCTTGCTTTATCTATCAGGATTGCTTGATATTCATTTGGTGAATAACCTTTTTCTTCTTCTTTATTTCTTTCTTAAGGAAGAGAAATGGTTAGACCTGGTCATCCCAGAGCTGGACCATCTATTGCTCCACCCCAAGATGGAGTTTTTATGACTACCCAGCAACTTCTTGACCTTGTCACGAATGCTCAAGCAGCTGGTTCTAATCCGGAACCTACTCACCCTAAATCTGGGTTTGCACGTTTGTGCATTGATTACACCAACCTGGGTGGGAAGCCTTTTAAAGGTTCTGAAACTATCATCGACGTCCAGGCTTGGTTGAGGACCTGCGATCGGATCTTCTTTCGCATGAATCTCGTCGATCTTCACCGTGTTCAGGTGGCTTCCAGTATGCTCCAAGAGAGAGCATTGGACTGGTACGAACTTCTTATTTCTGAGATTAATGAAGCGGATCTCACCTGGGAGCAATTCCGGGAACGCTTCGAACTAAAATTCGTGTCAGAAGCAGAGAAAGTGACATTGGTTCGACGTTTCATGGACCTTGTTCAGGGTGAAGCCTCCGTGACTGATTATGTTGCATCCTTCGAGCCACTTTCCAAATATGGGATTGAATACATCAACACCCCATTGAAGAAGAACCAGAGGTTCGTTTATGGCTTAAACAAAAATCTCAAGAAGCCATTACTTCTAAAATTAGAAGTTCCCTTCGACCAACTCGTTGATATCGCTCTTCGTCTTGAAGAGGCAGATAGGGAAAGTGATGTTGAAGTGGTGGGTTCCAAACCAAACTTCAATAACAAGAAGAGGCCAAACAAATTCGAAGGTCCTTATCCCAGAAAAAGGGTAAACAGGCCACTCCTGCTGCATAGACCTTTTCCTCTACTGAAGCGAAATGCTTTAACTGTGGTTCCAGAGACCATTTTGTGAACAAGTGTTCAAAGCCTCGTACTTGTCGCTATTGCAAAAGCCCGGATCATTATTTATCTTCTTGTCCCAAACTTCAAAATAGGAAGGAGGGAAAGCTTAGTGTTGCTCAAGCCCCTGGTAACACATCTCGTGGTCAAGGTATATCTCATTCTATCCTTGATGGTATTATTATATTTCATGATCAACCTATTCGAGTTCTCTTTGATACGGGTGCATCCCACTCTTTTATATCAAAGGAACTTGTCGATACCTTTTCTTTAAGTGTTGTTGCTTTAATGACTTCTTTGAGAATTTTGAATCCAGTTGGTGGATCCGCAACTCTTAGTTTTCTTTGTAAAGATGTGGAGATTATTTTGTGTGATTTTCCTTTACTAGATGATTTGCATGTCATGCATTATTTAGGCTTTGGAATGATTTTGGGAATGGATTGGCTTAACCGTTATGAAGCTCATATCCTATGTCCCGAGCGGACTATTTATCTCTGACACCCGCAATTTGTAAAGCAAATTTCTATTATTCTTAAAGATTCGGATTCTTCTTTGACTGCATCATTTAAATCTTTAAATCCTCAGGATGACGATAATAATGATGAGGAAGATATTATTTCTCTTATTCACGTTGTTCGTGAATTTTCCGACATATTTGAGCCCGTTTTAGGATTACCACCTAAGCGAGCAATTGAGTTCAGAATTAATCTTACCTCTGAAGCTCAACCTATTACTCGTCCTCCTTATCGCATGTCTAATAAGGAGAATGAGGAGATGCGAAAACAATTATCCGAATTGGAGACGAAGCAATTTATTCGCTCTAGTTCCTCGCCTTGGGGAGCTGCGGCTATTTTCGTGAAGAAATCCGATGGTACACTTAGACTTTGCGTTGACTACCGCAAGCTTAATGATCTTACTATCAAAAATAAATATCCTTTACCTCGGATTGATGATCTATTCGATCAGCTTAGTGGTGCTAGAGTCTTTTCACAATTGGACTTAGCTACCGGTTTCCATCAGCTTCGTATCGCAGAGGATAGCATTCCTTTGATATCATTTCGTATTCGATATGGATATTATGAATGGCTTGTTATGCCATTTGGGTTAACGAATGCTCCAGCTTACTTCGTTGACCTCATGAATCGAATTATTTCTATGGTTTTGGATACAGTTTAATAAATATGGATTCTTTTGATATTATATAAAAATATTTTATATATAGTTAAATTCATATATTTAAGCTATGTATAAATTCGTTTAATAACAATTAGTTTAATAATGGAGTTTGATTTTATTGAAATAAAATATGGTTAAGTATTTAAATCATACTTTAATATAGAGGTTATAATGATTTAAATAAATTAAGATTTGAAGGTAAATTGGAAATTTATTTGAAATTGAGCTTATTTAAGAATTAAATAAGTTGATGTAAAATTTATTAAACTTAAAATTTTAAAAGGTATGATATTTATAACTGGATTTTTATTTAAGATGAATTAAATGAATATTCTAGTATAAATAAATTCAAGGAAATATTTAGTTACTGGTAATCTGAGTTTTATTTAAATGATTATGGATTTATTATGCAAATATTTCAAAACTAAATAATAGGACATTGAATTGTTGAATAGTTATTTCCAACCTTAGTTTTGATATTGTTTAATACTCAAAGTTTGAAATATATTGAAATTGAAGTGGTTTATTGAAATTGAAAGTGGGTTGAAAATTTATGGATTTGGATTTAATTTAAAGTGAATAAAATTGTAAAGTCAAGGAAATTATTTTACTTTATAAAGTAATTTTAAATTCAAACTATTTTATTTTATATACTGTTTGAATATCCAAACTATTTAAGCTTTGGAAGTTATGGATTCGAAGCTATAAAATTCAAAGTATTATGTTTTGAAAGGTCATATTTCAAGCGTTTGGTTTCGAAATATTATAGTTTTGGAAGTGCTATGATTTTAGAAAAGAGATGTATTTGAAATAAAAATGATATTATATTGATTTGGGTTTATAAAAATAATATCACATTGATTTGGTTCTTAAAATGAAAATGATATTGTATTTATATGGTTTTGAAATGAATATTATATCCTGGTTTTGAAGTATATTTATTTTCAAATGACCGCGGTGTTATAATAACGTTTGGTTGTTAAAGAGACGGGGATCGGAAGTTGTCATACTCTTTGCCAACTCTAAAAACCACTTTAACAACCGTGTACGCGGTTGAGATTCCAGAATGAAGTAGGATGCTGGTGGCATTTCCTTTGAGGTAAATACGTGGACCCGACTCCCGTGAGTTGGCATAAGGTGGCTAAAACAGGAGAGATTGACGGGCTAAGAAGGTAGCACCTTTTATCGGACACATCCCTTTGATATTATACTCCGATTTTTGGATTGATTCGGTGGTCACTTTTGATTTTTCATTTGGGGGTGTAGCTCGAGGTGGGCGGTAGTAGCTGTTGCGTGCTACCACCAGTCCGAAAGCGTAATTGGTATATCTGTCTTGGCATTGCCTAGTTGTGCCGTGTCACCTGCCCTAGCGCGCCTTGTACGAGTTTGGTCTTCTCCTGTAGCCCGTGGAGTATTTAAAGTAGTCTTTCGGTCTGGAGATGCGCTGATACTGGATGGACTACTGGGACTATTACGTGTTAAGGGCTATATGGGTAGCCCCTTAATGCTATTAAAAAGTAAGTTTATTTTACTGTAGATATTATTATAATAGCGAAATATTACTACATAGTAAATAGTTTAACGGGTCCTTAGGAGATGTGAATCCCGACTATCTCTTAAGTTACTGCACTCACGTTAGACACTGGATAGGAGATGTCAAACCCCATAAACATCTCTGATGCCGTTCCACTCATATTATTTACTGTTGATTTAACTTACATAAGATCTTTTAGTTCTGACTCGAGTGTTTTGTCTTTTCAATTCGCTCAGGTCAGTCTGAGCATTTCAGGATTCGAAAGCTTTATTTCTGAAGGACGAAGATGAAGAGTGTATTACTATTATCTATTATATTACACTACACCGTTGTATTCTGCTGTAATGTTATTGATTATTCTCTGGTGTGTGTAACTCTGATATATATTATATAAGTGTAATCGAATATTTTGTAAAACAGCTTCATAAACCGTATATTTGATTATTATATTTTATCATTCTGCTGTAAGATTCTATTTTGTTTTTTTGCTTTCTCTTCTTTTTCTTATTTACCCCATAACAATCCACCCTTCTATATGGTTTAAGTCTGACGTGTGTGGTTTATCATCGATTTAAAAGCGTACGAAAAGGCGGGTCATTACATCTGGCATCAGAGCTTTGGTTTAGCGATAAACCTTAGCTTTGTGGGGTCAGACTCTTTTTAAATAGGGTAGTAATACCGTATGAGGAGTCACTGAGAGTATATATATGAGAGAGCGTATTTGTTAGTGTTATAAAAAGATTTTGATATTGGGTTAATTTGTTTCGTTTTGTATTTATAAATTCTGGTTGGTGCATAGGACGCTATGACATCAATAGGGATTTCTAAACACTTAATAGGACAAACCAACACAATATTTGTTTTTATATGGGTGAATGAAATAATTTTGCCTATTATATTTTCTATATATAAAGTAATAGTATTTTATAAATGATGTATATTTGGTTGTAATGTATTGGTTGTTAGGTAGTGAAATTTATAAATATTGGTTGGAAATAAGATTCAAATTAAAATAAATAAAATTGGAAATTTAGAACTTAAGTTCCGGGGTTTTGAATATTTCTTTTAAGTGATTTTGGAATATAATAATGATATTATTAGAAGTATTTTTTGGTACAAATATTTCAATATGATTTGAAAGAATTGCTTTAAAGAAACTTGAAAGAAATAAGTTCTGTACTCCCCTCTTTGTCGTTGGAAAATAATTTCGATGATGAGTGCACGCATCATTGACATTCATTTTCAAGTTTTGAAGTGGGAAGACCACTGTAGTATTTTACTGCAGATTTATTTTGATAAACAAAATAAGTTTTAAATTGTTTTAAATATAATTGGATATATAAGTTGTAAGTATATACATTTATCTACTATTTTAAAATGATTTGAAATTTAACCCAGTATACAGTTCTTAAGTTTCCGTTAATTAATAGGTTCAATTATTGTAGTGAAATGGAATGTAATTAATTAATAATTGGAACCTCTAATTTAAAATAAGAAATTTAATGCTAGGTTATAAATGAAATTTCAAGGAAGTTGAAGTTGCAACCTATAAAGCAAATGGTATAATTATTGAACATTTAATTAAATTAAAAGAAATGAGATAAATTTGCATAAATTTCAATTGCATTCTTTAACATATATATAACTTACCAACTACAAAAAGTTTAAATGCTAAAAGAAAATGTAAGTGAAAATTTTACAAGTAAAATTTGAAGTAATGAAGTATTCAATGAAATTATTTAATAAATTAGAATTTGATGTTGTAATTGTTATAAACTTAAGTTATAATGGAAATCTTACTATAATAAAATATGATAGAAGGTAAATGTTTTAAGTAAGTAATTATAGACTTAAGAAAATGTTGAAGTTATTTATTTTGAAAATAAACAAAAAGATGAATATTGTAAATAAATGAAATTAAGCAGTATAAATGAATGTAATATAATAAAAAGGAAAATTTCATGATACGAATAAGTAAAAATGAGATTTTGTTAGAAATGAAAAATTAAATGAAACTGTAAGGAATAAAATGTAAATAAAAAGATAAATCATTATATGAATGAAAATGGAGTGAAACAATAAATGTTGTGAAATGAAATTAATATGAATGAACAAAATTTATTGTTTGAAATTGTTGTTGGTTTGGTTTATGGATTGTTTGGGAAATGATATTCTAATTGTTTGGATGTATGAATAATCTGTTGAGCTTTATCTAAGACTGTTGAGTAGAGGATATGCTTATTAGCTTATTTGTCATGCTCTGCAATTTAGAATGTCTAAAACCCGATAAACCATTTGTTTTGTCTGCTTTGGATGGATAAATTGATTTATATTGATTTTTGTATGATGATTGTAGGATGTTGGTTACAATGATTGTTGTTTTATATTTAATAGGTTGAGACAACTTAAATAATTCATTCTACATAACTATTAACTCTTTTTAGAATATATAAGTGAAATACAGGTTATGGAAGCAATTGCTACTGCTTTTGGTTTCATAATTAAGCGTTAATTGCCCGACAAATAGGTACGTTCTCGGATTACGGTTTTATAGCACTATTTTATATTTTTTCCCATGTTGGGATATATTATTTTGTAAAATATATGTTGTATATTGTTATATTTGATATTATATTTTCTTCCGAGCCTCTCCGTACAAAGGAGACTCTGCCGAAATTTTCCATAAATTTTGGACTTGGAAAATTTTGAAAATGTTTCCAAACTTTATTAATTTGAGTATTAAAAGATTTAATGGTTATAAATTGATATATTTTATCTAAATTTATTTGTTTATAAATTTAATATTTTAAGTAAGATATATTGATTTCTTATTCATTTCTTTTCCCTTCTCTTTCTTTTCGGGGATGAAAAGTTTTGAGTGGGGGAGAGTGTAACGACCTATAAAATTCGCTAATTAAACTGGTTAAATTAACAAGATTTTTGTAATTAAATTTAGAAAGAAATAAAAATTTTATCATTTATATTGAAGTAAATGTTAAGAATGAATGTAGCATTGGTAATTAAAATTTATTTTGACAATTGAAGTGAAATCCTAATAATGAAGTAGTTTAAATTTTTGCACTTGGTTGTAATATAGAAAAAAAGAAAAAAAAGGTAAGTATTGAGTTAATTCATGGAATAACACATTGTTAATAGTAATTGAATGTAAACTAAGGCCATATTTGGAAATAATGTTAATGCAAGTTAATAAATAACTAAATTTGTGAAATCCCAATTATTTGAAACAAATTGTAAAGTTATAATTGATTGAAATTTATAAATTGGGAATGAATTCAAAGTTATATAAATTGATGAAATAATACGTAATAAATGGTAACTGAATATAATCAATGTTTAGTAGGAAATTATAACATTGGTTTGGAAATGATTAAACTTGTAAGAATGTGATTGAGAGTTAATGACAACAATTTTTTTTAAGTTACCTATTTTGATGGAATTGGAAATAAATTTTAATAAATGTAAATAAATGTTACATTAATGTGAAATGTAATACAATGTTTAGGAGTTGTCAAATTGGGGTATATTAAGGTAATGAATGAAAAAACAAGGTAACTAAGTTTATAGAGTAGTAATGAACTTAATAAAAAGATTTGAATTGAAACAAATCAATCCACTGAAATCCAATTTATAATAAGTGCAATTATTGTAGAAATTGAAATTAAATGTTATGCAATTGATAATAGAGTAGGAATGGGGTTAAATTGGGCAAAATGGTTATAATTATTAATTGTTTACCCATTTATTTAATCTATTAAATTAGATGTAAATCCATTGCAATTAAACGTAATTAATTACAAGTTAATATGAATTTAGCTAATAACTATAAACAATTAGGGCAATTGGAAATATAGAAGCGTTAAAGTTATCCATAAGATAATGGTTGATTTAAAAAAAAGGACTAAGAATCAAGATTTGTTAACCTAAATTTAATAATTGGATTAACTGTAATTAAATGAAATTTAATATTTAATTATTGCATTAATTGAAATGAAAATGGAATTTAAGGATATTTATGTAATAGATTTTGAATCCAATGTTAATTTCATCCGTTTGATAATAATGAATTGAATAATAGAATGAAAAGTAAATTTAATATAATTATTGGAAATTTAATTTATAAATTTTGAATTTAATGAAATTGTGATTAATACTGAAATTGATAAATTAATCAACTCTAAATGGATATTTAAATTTCTTTAAATTAATGTAAATGGTTAAGAAATCAAAAATGATGAAATTTGTCAATTAAAGAACTGAAATTGAAAGTTTGATTTAATTAGCTAATTTATTAATTTAATTAATTAATGTAAAAATAGCCATTTTGGTCATTGACTCGGATTTCGATGAAACCAGTTTCATCGGATCCGTAACAGTGAATTTTTGTAGGATTTCAAGTTTCGTAGCGCTCGGACTTGTCGTTTGATCGTACGAACGCGAAGCGCCTAGAAATCAGTGAAATTGAAATCAATTTGAAATAACTTGATTTTAGCATAACCTCTTCATACGATGGAATGTGGACTTGAAACCCGTTCCATTGCATTTTAAATATTCAAAAACATCTAGTTTGATATATGGGTTGACTCAATTTCGTTTCGGAGTCAGAACGGACTTTCCGGGCCATTTTATCGTTCAGCACGTATATAAATTGTGTCCATCTATTCTATTTCAGCTTTGTCTAAATATACCCTGTTATAAACCTTAATTCATTTCTTATTCCTCATTTCTATACATTCTATTAGCTCCTCTTTCCAATGGCTGCAAACGCTAATTCCCAAATACAATTCCAAATCAAATCCAAAGCCAAAATTTCAAACTCCTCAAATACTATCATATTTTATATCGTCGGAAAGCTCTCGAAGAGAGCATCCCAATTCTATGATTCGTTATTCAATTCGATGCACTGTTTAGCCAGAAATCGAAGAACCATTTGCGGCCGTTCATCGCGCGTCGATGAACATCGACTGATCGACGTACCATTTCTGGGTTTTGTAGAGTGGACGATGGGGAGTTCATCGATATGCTTTGTTTCACGAATTGATGGTTACATTAGGCAGAAAATTCAAACTAGGGTTCGAATTAGGCGGCGACGCTGGGTTAAATCGAGGCTGTACGGTGATCGGGGTGGGGTCTTGGAGTCACGGCGAGGTTGGCGTCGTGGTTTGGAGTGGGGCGCGTGGTCGCGAGGCTCGTCGCTGATAGGCGTTCGTGATTATATGGTGGCAGATGGGCTTGTTGCCTGCATTTCGTTTCGTTGATGCATAAGGGTTGGGCTCTGGAACGAACGCTGACATGGCAAAACGCGTGAGGGTGAGTTTATTTATCTCTGTTTTTAATTTAATTTTGACTTCAACCCGTTCTAATTGCTATAACTTTCAAATTCGAGGTCCATTTTACGCGCGGTTTTCTCCGCTAGGTTCGTATTGAAATTCCGGATAGTTGGACGCTGGTTTGGACGAATTTGAAGACTGTTCAAATTTTGGGTTTAAATTGGATTTAAATTCAATTTAAATTCAAAAGGTGAGTGTTTTAACCCACTCACAATTTCTAAAATTTCTTATGTGTGTTAAATTTATTTTTGATTTGATTAGAAATTTAGTTACTGTTGTTTGTTATATTTTTATCATCATTCCAGTTAAATTTAATTTATTGAATTAAATTGTTATTTAATTTATTACTGAATATAAACTGCCAGTAATTACCTGTTATTTATTATCTGTTCTATATTAATGTTATTGTTTGAATTGGATGATGATTGTGATAAATGGTCGATGATTGATATTGGGTGAATGGATGTTGTATTTTGTATTGTTATCAAGTGCAAGTTATTATGCATTTTTATTTCATTCAGGATTGCGGTTTGAAATGATATATAACCGTATTTTTATTTTAAATTACGGATTGAAATGATAAATATCCGTATCACTTGACCATAGGATAGAATATTTTATACAGACGCCGTCGATATATACATATAAATATTTTGGAAATGATTTCTATGGTTTTGGATAGAATTATACGGTTTAATAATTATGGATTCTTTTGATATTATATAAAAATATTTTATGTATAGTTAAATTCATGTATTTAAGCTATGTATAAATTCGTTTAATAACAATAAGTTTAATAATGGAGTTTGATTTTATTGAAATAAAATATAGTTAAGTATTTAAATCATGCTTTAATATAGAGTTTATAATGATTTAAATAAATTAAGATTTGAAGGTAAATTGGAAATTTATTTGCAATTGAGCTTATTTAAGAATTAAACTCCATAAGTTGATGTAAAATTTATTAAACTTGAAATTTTAAAAGGTATGATATTTATAACTGGATTTTTATTCAAGATGAATTAAATGAATATTTCTATTATAAATAAATTGAAGGAAATATTTAGTTATTGGTAATTTGAGTTTTGTTTAAATGATTATGGATTTATTATGCAAATATTTCAAAACTAAATAATAGGACATTGAATTATTGAATAGTAATTTCAATCTTAGTTTTGAAATTGTTTAATACTCAAAGTTTGAAATATATTGAAATTGAAGTGGTTTATTGAAACTGAAAGCGAGTTGAAAATTTATGGATTTAGATTTAATTTAAAGTGAATAAAATTGTAAAGTCGAGGAAATTATTTTACTTTATAAAGTAATTTTAAATTCAAACTATTTTATTTTATATACTGTTTGAATATCCAAACTATTTAAGCTTTGGAAGTTATGGTTTTGAAGCTATAAAATTCGAAGTATTATGTTTTGAAAGGTTATATTTCAAGCGTTTGGTTTCGAAATATTATAATTTTGAAAGTGCTATGATTTTAGAAAAGAGATATATTTGAAATAAAAATGATATTGTTGGGTTTATAAAAATAATATCATATTGATTTGGCTTTTAAAATGAAAATGATATTGTAATTATATGGTTTTGAAATGAATATTATATCCTAGTTTTGAAGTATATTTATTTTGAAATGACCGCGGTGTTATAACAACGTTTGGTTGTTAAAGAGACCGGGATCGGAAGTTGTCATACTCTCTGCCAACTCCGAAAACCACTTTAACAACTGTGTACACGGTGGAGATTCCAGAATGAAGTAGGATGGTGGCGGCATTTCCTTTGAGGTAAATACGTGGACCCGACTTCTGTGAGTTGGCATAAGGTGGCTAAAATAGGAGCGATTAACGGGCTAAGAAGGTAGCACCTTTTATCGCACACATCCCTTCGATATTATAGTCTGATTTTTGGGTTGATTCGGTGGCCACTTTTGATTTTTGATTTGGGGGTGTGGCTCGAGGTGGGTGGTAGTAGTTGCTATGCGCTACCACCGGTCTGAAGTGTAATTGGTATATCTACCCTAGCATTGCCTAGTTGTGCCTTGTCACCCACCCTAGCGTGCCTTGTACGAGTTTGGTTTTCTTCCGTAGCCCGTGGAATATTTAGGTTAGTCTCCCGATCTGGAGATCCACTGATACTGGATGGACTACTGGGACTATTACGGGCTATATGGGTAACCCCTTAATGCTATTAAAAAGTAAGTTTATTTTACTATAGACATTATTATAATAGCGTAATATTACTACATAGTAAATAGTTCAACGGATCCTTAGGAGATGTGAATCTCGAGCATCTCTTAAGTTACTGCACTCACGTTAGACACTGGATAAGAGATGTCAAACCCCGTAAACATCTCTGACGCCATTCCACTCATATTATTTACTGTTGATTTAACTTACATAAGATGTTTTAGTTGTGACTCGAGTGTTTTGTCTTTTCAATTCGCTCGGTTCAGTCTGAGCATTTCAGGATTCGAAGGCATTATTTTTGGAGGACGAAGATGAAGAGTGTATTACTATTATCTATTATATTATTCCACTACACCATTGTATTCCGCTGCATTGTTATTGATTATTCTCTGGTATGGGTAACTCTGATATATATTGTATAAATATAATCAAATATTTTGCAAAATAGCTTCATAAACTGTATATTTGATTATTATATTTTATCATTCCGCTGCAAGATTCATTTTGTTTTTTTCATTCTCTGCTTTTCTTATTTACCCCATAACAATCTGCCCTTCCGTATGGTTTAAGTCTGATGTGTGTGGTTTATCGTCGATTTAAAGCATATGAAAAGGCGGGTCGTTACAATTCATGTTGTTTGCCTCGACTTTTTTTCAGTTCTGGTATGTGGTTGCTCTGACCAGTTCAATAAACATGTTGCATTGATGTTGTGTTGTAAGTGCATATGTGCTTGGTTCTTTGGACTCTATAGCATTGTTTCTTTGACTTGTATGTGGTCAGTGGCGGTCTGTTGGCACTTGAATTTGGTCTGCACTTGTATTTGCATCCAGCTTATAGCTCGGGTTTGACTTTGTGCTAATATCGTGACTTTATTTGTATTTCACCTGAGTTGAACCCGGCTTTTGATTGGGTTTGACCTTGTGCTCACCTATCCCTGTAATTTTATCAAGTGTATACTGGTGTGCACGACCATGTGGCATGTACCATGATACACTGTGCATGTCACAAGTTGTTCGTGTGTGATGAATTCAAAATTAAATGATGCCGAACAACCCAAATAAGCGAGGCATATAATTTTTCAAACCACACTTTATTTTACACAGCAAAAAATATTTCTTTTTCAATTTTTAGTGTGTCAGTGTTATTTTACAGATCGCTTAGATGCTGGAATCAATCTGGAATAGAGTTGAAAATAAAGATGAGTGAATGAGTGATATGTAGTGAGGTGCAAATGTAAATGATTATTGTATAGTGACAAATTGTATTATAATTGAAACTTGTGTATATATATAGCGAGAGCACAAACTTGTAATATTTAAAATTGTAATAAAATATCTATTTGAATTTATATTCTATGTTATTTATTTTATTCAGCAAATATTTATTTAATTATGTGAAAGATAAAATAGTACATTAACAAATACATTTAAATGAGTATATATATGTATATATGTTTATTATCATCAAACAAAAGTCATATACTTGCATATTCAACAGGCCCCGGCATGGAGTTGGATTCGTATTTATTAGAAGCTGAAAAATTTTCATTTTCGAATAAAGGTAAGTGTTTGAAACTACTCATGAAATACTAAAATAATTTTGTGTTAGCTAAACCTAAATCATGAAGTGTTTATTTTTATTGATTATTGTTTGGTAAATTAAGTGACATTAAATCGACATATGAATTGACTTTTAGGAAGTAAAATTGACAGTAAATTGAAATTGGAATTAAAAAGATAGTTAAAATATTATATTTAATAACTAGTTAACTATTGTGTTATATTGACTGTTTGGATGTTGATTGTGATGGATGCCTATTGGTTGATATTTTGGATGATTGGATATTTATTTATATATCCATGTACCACCCTGTATTATTGATAGTATCTAAAACTATAAATTGAATTATTTCGAATAAATTTAGAAACATGTTGAAATGATATAATACCTATGACATTTAATTTGGATCAAAATGATATAAATCCATCCCTACAATTAAGAATTGAAATAACTATTCACTTATCCATAGGATGGAAAATTATATACATACAACGGATTGGTTAAATTAAATGGTTTTAAAATTATTGGTTTTGAAATTATTTAAATGATATTGTTTTTGAAAGAAAATTTGAATTTATGGTAATTGATTTATTTTTTCAATTCGAGTTTTGAAATGTTGGAAGTGAAATTGGTCCAAGGAAATTGTTTAAAGAATTTGATTTGAAATTTGAAGTTATAATCGGAATATGATTTGAATTATGGAAATTGATCTGTTTTAAAAGTTTGAACTTTTATTCGAACTTTGAAATAAATACAAGTAAAAGTTGGAATGTGTATATTTAAATCGTTGATTTAAATGCGAATTTGGTTAAATTGAAGTTATAACCAAAACTGAAATTCGAAACAATTTTAGAAATGAATAAAATAACTTTGAAATGAAAATGATTTCGAAGTGAATATAATAATTTGAAATGAACGATATTTGGAAGTAAATATGACATATTGAAGTAAATATGATATTTTTAAGTGAATATGATATACTGATATCAATTGAATCGTTCTCAAAATGTAAAAGAACCAACCAGTGTGTAAAAAGAAGTTTGGTTGTTAAAGAAGCCGGGGCCTCTTATTGGCATACTCTTTGTCAATGTTGGAACCACTTTAACAACTGTGTACGTGGAGGAGACTCCAAAATGAAGTGGTAGGATTTGGTGTATATTTGCTGGATTTAAAGAAAGAGAATGATGATGGATAGACCCAACACTTGTGTCAATTTGAAATGACTAAAACAGGACGGCTTGATCTAGGCCAAGTGGGCTAGCTACCCCTTGCGAACACCCGTTCCTCGATTTTCTCATGGACTTGGTCCATACTATTACCTTTATTTTTGATTTCGATTAGTGCATTATGGTTGGGATAACCTCCCTTTGACTCGATATGGGATGGGTGGACGTGGTGGGCAGTCATAGCTACGATGCGTTGCCACCAGCTTTGTGACCCGAACTGGTAGTATCCTACCTTGGGCATTACCTCATGTGTCTTGTCATACTTTTATCCTTTTACGAGATAACTACGAGTTTGGTTTAGTGTTGTCATGTCACGGCACATCACTATCTACCGATGTTCTACTAGCTGTGTTATATGCAAACTGTACGACAATGCTTAAGAACGTGTTAAGGGCAATTAATGTAATGCCTTAACGCTAAGAAAAATATTTATTTATGGATTATACATTATATATAGTGTATTCTACTATATATAGATATTTCAACGGATCCTTAAGAGATGAAAAATCGCATAGCATCTCTTGAGTTATTGCACATACGTTATACACTGGATAGGAGATGTAAAACCCTGTAAACATCTCTGACGCTATTTCAATCCTGTTATATGTGATATTGATTAGACTCATATAAGAATATTTTAGTTCTGACTTGAGTGTATTGTTTTACTTTATGCTCGGGTCAGTTTTGACTTTTCAGCGTACTGAAGATTATTTTCTGGAGAACGAAGACTAAGAATTGGTATGTTATATTACTTGTATTATTCCCCATATTGTTGTTCTGCCGCATTATTCTATTGTTTTGTTTTATATATAACTCTGATAGATGTTGATAAAATTTTAATCAAATGTATAGTATAAACAGTTTCATGACCTATTTATTTGATTATTATATTTATCATTCTACTGCGAGGTTCTGTGTTTGTTTTCTTCCTTTCTTATTTTTTTAATTAATCCCATTGATTATCTGTGTTCCGGATTGTTTTGAGTTGGGTTTGTGCGGTTTATTATTGACTTAAACCTTCCGAAATGCGGCTCGTCACAGGAAGTGAAACACTATCCAAGAGCGGATTCATCTCCTTAGTTTTATGAGATTAGTATCATGGTCAACTGATGTCACCTTAAAGTCGAAGTCTCTGGCCAGAGCTTCTCGGTTAATAATTATTATTATTATTGAACCAAGGACTGTGTCTTTGGACTATAAAGTTGAATGTGGATGATATTGGAATTTTGACCATTACCAAATTATAAAAGTCCTATGTGATATAGTTTGGCCAAAGAGAATTGGTGTATATAATTGTCACGATTAACTACCTCTTGTGATAAGTAGAATTGGATTTTACCAAAAGACGTATAAGCGATGAATTCAGCCAAAATGTCACACCACCTGCTAAGTGAGTGTGAATATTAATATTTAAATTGTTCGATATTAATCGCTGATTGAATTTACACTTTGAGTCGCATAACCGTAATGATGAATTCTCCGAAAAACCACAGGATTTAATAGTTTATAAGAAGTTTTAAATTAATTAAATTAATTAATATTTGAGAAATATTTGTTGTTATTTATTTTATTTGATGTTTGGGAGTTATTGTAATTATTTAATGGATTTATAAAAGTTATAATTGCACGCAATATATGATATCAATGTAATTAAATAAAAGATAAACACATGCATTGATTTACGGAATCTTATGTCATTTGATGGCACGTAATTTTCAACCATACCATGTAAGGAAATAAGAGTGAAACGAGAAATTTAAGCGAGAGAATTAATTAGGGAAATTTTAATTAAAGAATGGGAAAGGTTTCCTTCTTTCAAATAAAACATATTCTCTAATTCATCATGTACGTACGATTGATTGTCTCATTTTTTTCATTTCCTTTCTATAGCTTTTCTAGTTCTTTCCTTCATCTCTAATGGTTGAAAATATGTGATCTTCCATGGATTCAATTATTCCCAAAATCAAATACAAATAAAATCAGTTTTGAAAAGTGGTTTATTTCTCTTGATCCTTGCAACATCTGGAGGTTGTTTTAAATCTAGGAGATTTGTATCATCGTTTAACGTGTGATTTATTGGCTACACCTAATGGTGAGTTCATTGCTTCGAGTTTTGACTCAAGGGTTTGGAATTAAGGTATGACCTTTTTATTCTAACGATTTTAATATAATGCTTCAGTGGATAAAATTGAATATCATAATTTATATGCATATAATACTGTCTCATTTGATTTGAAAATGGCTTATGTAGTTTGAATTGTTTATTACATAAATTGATTGAAGTTTTATTTAGATGAATCAAAACTAAAATTTGTATGTATAATTTTACAATGTTTTAATCATAGACCTGTGTTTTAAACTTCCAAATCAAAGTGTAGTTCTTTAGATCTGAAAGTTTGTATGCTCATATTAATTGATTTCATTTCATTTTGATAAATCAAAATAGTGATTTGTATATGATTATTATGATGTTTTAATTGTAGACCTATGTTTTAAGCACCTAAATCAAAGTATATATTTTAGATTTGAAAGTTTATGTATTCTTATTATTTGCATCTGTAATGTAATAGGAACTTACATAAGATTAAAAAATGTTCTGATGACAAATTGATTACAATCATTTTCTAAATTATTTACCCTATTTGATATCTAAAATATCCTTCTTCAAATATTTAAAGGTTTGTTAATATATTGTACAGTTTAGTATATTTCATTTTTGTTTTATAAAAAAAAGGGAAAAGAAAATTTTGTTCAAATAGATTGTAGCTCCTGATTTAATTGTACATATATGTATTTTGCAAATTATTTAAGTTTACATAAATTCATAAGTACATCTGAAAATTGTAATGTAATATGGAAGTTACTTTTGAATTAATTAAGAAGTTTTGGTTTAATCTTTAAATACCATGATTGCATTTATATGTATGTGTACATATAACATTTAATGTTCATATGTCAAATTGTACAATTTAATTGCTTTATTTTTATCAAACAATTTAAAATGAGACAATAATATATGCATATCAATTATTATTGGCTGTTTTTATTCTTGTGTAATAATGATTCATTGATTATTATTTGAATCAATCATCTTTGTTATATTTTTTATTTCTTTCCTCTTTATCCCTTTTGTGATTGCATTTAAATTGATTCTGATTCATTCATATATACCCAGTTATCGATTAACCATACTTGCCTTTATTAACTATTATGTCACGCAATTGAGGAATGAATATATTTGATATATTCAAACCTTTTTCATATCTTAGCACTGTTTATATATTCACACAAACGGACACATTTGATACATCCATTATAAATTACGTTGTACATTCATAATTCACACAGAAATATATTTAGACAAAATTACATTTTATGCCATGTATTATTTTCTAATTAATGGCATTTAATGTATCAATTAATTCGATTATAAGAGAGAGAAATGGAAGGTTTCTCTCTCCATATAAAGCGTAGTATGTCTTTAATTAACTTTATAACTTTTAGAGAAAGAGAGAAATTTCTCTCTAAATTACATAAGTTTGGAGAAAGAAACAAATATTTTCTTTCTCTTAATTTACTCTTATGAGAAATTGTTTGGTGTATTTGATACACTGTTTTTTTAAGTTTAAATTAATAAAAAACTTCTTTTAATCAATTTCAAATAAAATATGATTTTATTTATAACTTTATTAAATTGGATCTAATATTTCTTTAGACTTCATAGGCTCAAAAGATCCAAAAGTGGTAAAAATAAATAAATTCACCCATTTCTTCCGCTACGGGCTGACCCAGTTCCAACAAACAACTTGGTGCATAGTTATCTATTATAGTTATCTATTTATATTGTTATGTGACCCAGACTATGTGACAGACATGTTTTATGCACTATTATGACATTTTACTATTGTGATTTTGTTTTATAAGATAGGTACTTTATTTTATTATTACTTTTATTCCTTTTGATGTGAGACTCTAAATGCATAGATAGATAGCTCTATATATTGTTTTGTTAAATTAATTATACCAACCAACAGCTTGCTCTAGAATGAACCTAAGGTTCGATAGGTTTTCATCAGGTAAAAAATTAGCCCTGTCACGAAAAAGGTTATTGCATTTGGTATTAAAGCTTAGGCTAATGATCACAAGAATTAGAATATGCTAAGTGAACATATTTGTACTTGACATATATATATATATATATATATATTACGTGCTAAACTCTACAAATTCTGACTATATAAGTATGTAATGACCGACCAATCTGTATAGTTCAAGCTGAAAATAAACCATATATGTCCAACCCAAATCAATCGGGAAGAAAGATAGTTATGGGAAAGAAAGAAGAAAGAAGAAGAAGAGAAGGAGAGAAAGAAACTAAAACAATCACAGAATCTCACAATCGAAGCGGAACAACATATAATATAAAATCAATAATCTGTATGAAGGAGAAATTGTTGTACACATACAGCCATCAGACTACAACAACAATCATAATCATCAGTTTGGACAGTTATAACAACCCGTCCTCACAATTGTTGATGGTTCCAACAACAAATAGCGAAAATAAAACATATATGTAAATTCGATTTGAAGACCTCCAACTCATCTTCTGAGCTCCAATGCATCCAAGGCAAATCTATAAATATGCTCGGTCTGATCTGAGCATTATAATAAAATAACATCCGAGTCAGTATGGGAAACCAGCGTGAGAAAAACACACCCAATTAGATTGTTAAAATTATGGAAACCTTTTCGAAAATCAATGGTATCTCATTAGACCACACCGCACATAAAACATGGACAGGTTTTTGCCTTACCATAACCAACGCATGAAATTCTCTAATATTATAATAGTGTCTAGATACAAATACTTATTAATCTTAGCCTAAATTGTTACATTAATTAAATTCCAGCATAATAGGTATACCACTAAAACCGTAAAGGCCCGTGTTGAAGAATGGATTTCATACAATGACTGGGCTATGGGGGTACCATCCTTCGTTGTGCATCTCTAGATAAAATAACACCGAGGACCTTTCCTGGATCCTCTGCCAACACAGGACTGACCCACCCCTTACTTCATAGTACCGAATATGATCACCCCTCCATTAATGGGCTCCGAAGCTTACAAATGAGAGATAGTAACAACTCCAGATAGGGATGATCATACCCTACTTGGTAATGACCCAATGAGCCCTGCTGCATCTACCCTGTTTTAGTCAAACCCGGTTGATGACGCTTAAGGCTACATTTTACCTTTTATATAGCACTTCCCACTTGGAATGCTAGTACTGCCCTCCAAGCAACAATGCAATACCGGCATTCATTCATACAAGTTCGTTATGGGACTAAACAAAACATTTGAGAGCTCCGTCTCCAATACCATCATCTTTAATGTCTTCACTTCAAAACGAATTCGTTGGACTATAGTGGCTTTCAGATATGATACCCGACCCAGTCTCTTCAAAAACAACTTTCGATAATTCCCGGTAAACTCAACTCCAGTTCTTTAGGAAGTAAACAGTTAAAAATAAGAGCGGAGATCACCTCCTAACCGTTAGTGGATGGATTTCCTTATCATTGTCCTAGAAAAACGAAACAAGATTTATATGCACATTATAGCATCATCGACGATGGTTGTGCCAAATAACTCACGTGTCTCTCCTAGATATTTGCAAAGTTACGTATGAGTCCAATTTCAATAGTTGGTTACTTAACTATCGAATAAAAAACATTCAATCAGAGATTGTATTGCATAGGGAAAACTAACATTGGTTAAGCACCAAGCAACACTAAGCCCCTTTTAACAAATTCTTCGATTTTATCAAATCACTTTGTAAATATTTGTACCAAAATACTTTTACAAAGATTCATTTACAAACACTTATATTCTCAATATTTAAAAAATATCCATATACTTATCTCAACTGTATAAATCTATTCACAACATTTGGGTAGATCCCCCATTTTGTCCAACTCAAAAATTATTCATAACTCTATTTTCAAACCACTAAAACCATTTATAAAACTCCTTTTATAAATATATAAGTTTGCTTCTAAAATTCCTTTATAATATTTAAAATCCATTTATAACAACCTTTTATCTTTTAACTAATCTTCCTTTACGTTTTCCAAACATATTATAAGATTCCTATTATAATCCACATCAGTTTATAAAACCCCATTTATCAACCTCTAAAACATTTAAATAAATTTCTATCCTTTTACCTAAGACATTATTATATAAAACTAACAATATAAATAAATAAATATTAACTTTAAAACGTCTTTAAATAATAATTAATAAATCCCAAACATTCTTAAATAAACAATGATGATTTATCTTCAACGTTTTTATAAATAATAATAATTTATTTCCATGTCTTACTGGTAAATAATTAAAATTGACTTTAATCATATTAATAATCTTTAAATAATAAACTTTTCAAATATTAAAATATTGATAAGCCATTATTAAACGATATTAATATAAATAAAAAAATTCAAAACATAATTATATTGCCTTGGTAAAAATCCATACTTAAATTTCCATATAATTGTTTCCATATGTATAAAACTATATTTATAAACCTCTTTTATTTTATGAAACTTCCTTTCATAAAAATACATTTATTTATGAACCCCATTTATAACTCCTTTTCTTTTATAAATCTCACTTACTTATAAAGTCACATTCAAAACATAATTTGAACCATTTTTAACCTTGCTTCCATAAGTATAAAATTCTTTCAATTTATAAAATATCATTTAACAATCCCAATTCACCCTCACTTTCAATTTTCAAATAGAATCAGCTATTTTCTAATCAGACTTCCATATCTTATAATAAATCCATCATTTGATTTATTTTACCCATTTGTTAAATAATAATTTCCTTTGATTTATAACACCATTTATAAATCCACTGTTTTCTATGATTTTTGCAAACCTTTACTTAATTTATAAAACTTCATTTTATACAAAATGATTAACAATATTTATATCAACTATTTTCTAGTTTCTTTGAAAACTATATCCTTTTTATTTTTAAAGATGGACTTAATTTAAGATTTAAAATCTTTATCTAATTAAAATTTTCTATTTAAAAATATTTTTATAAACTATAAATTTATAATTTCTCAAAATCATACCTTTTATTTTGGAAAAATTATTTAAACATAAAATTTCCAAAATCACTAGAAAGTCCATTTTAAATTAGATCATTAGTTTATAATATTTTTAAATAATAAAAATAAGGTCAACTGCTAATAAAGCCCTAAGTAAACAAATCATATTCATGTCATCAATATGGCATCCAATAAGTCATATATCAAAATATTTATGACTATAAAATCAACAGCGTGTGGTATCTCGTTGGATCCCTCAACCTGTCCCTCTACATCTTATACAGTATATATAATCATAAAAATATAAATCAACTGCTTCGAGGCAGGATTCATATACAAAGGGTCATCTGCTCTTACATCGAAACGTAATAGGGTCTTATCCGCACTAATAGATGGGAATATATCCAAACCAATAATATAACTAATTATATTATCTAACAATCGATAATGATCAAAAATATATATCAAAACATCCAATAAATAATATTTGTCGACTATATAGATTTTTTGATTAGCCAAAAAGGTGAGATTAACTGACATTGATTTTTAGAGTAGCCAAAACATTTCGTTTAGAATTAAAATTGAACGAACGTCTAATTTTAACCCTAAATTCTCACTAGTTCTGAATCCTTCCAATCTGATTCCATAGCATAGCCTTCGTCGGTATAATCGCAATGCAACATGTCGCGCTAAAAATGGACTTAATTAAACAAATTTAAATCTTAACCTTTCCCCTGTCAAAATCTCGTTCTTCCTAAGCAAAACCATGTGCGCATATGTTTTTTTCTTCCTTAAGTCTTGATCGTTTACTGCACCATCCACCCACCACCTCGCCCAACCATCGACTACCCACACGAGCGTGCTGTAATCCCTCCTTTTGGCAAGGCCGCGACACCATGAACTTAACGAGAAACCAAGAAAAATCCATCCCGATGATCGGTTGTACGCAGGTTCACCATGGATACTAGCAAATTTGGTTCATGTCTGGATCAAGCTACAATTAACATGACACGACAAGCACAGCTATAAAAGCCAACGTTCCAAGTTTCAGGTCAATTGAAGGTCGTATGTTCAAGTTATGGATCGATCGAAATCAAGAAAGAAGGACTCGGTTCGTATCCATCAAAGACCACCCTTCTTCGTATCCACTATGCCCATTCCCCTTCGCATCCATCAATGGTCGATATTTTGTGTCGGTTCCATTAATGCACACTTCGTATGGATCTTCCTATCTACACAGTTCGTATCAATCGGCCAACGGTCGATACAAAACGTACCACCGAACGATCGATACGAAGAACACATGCAATGGTCAATACAAAAAGAGTCATGTTACATCGATACGAAGCAGCTTCTAAAAGCATAGATATGAATGGAGTTACATTAGGTCGAAACGAAGACACATGGTCAAAAGAGGAAATAATCACTTGGCATGAAAAGTGGATCTACCCTGGGTCATTGCTCCACATCATCAATACACGTCTGATCTATACGAAATGCTATCGATACGAACCAACCGATACGCACATTCCAGCTACATACAATGCTAGACTGTATCGATCATAACTCAAAATCCACAAGTCCAAATGCTACCAAATTTTCATAGGAGCTTACTTACCACATCAACATTGTCTCTAATCGATCTTATCTCAAATGGATGTCGTTTTGATCGATACGAACAAGATAGTTATAGATCAGGTATCGACCCTAAATGACCTTAGATCAATCAAGTGAGCCCACCCATGTGGGAGAATAGGCATTCTGAGATCTGAGCCAGATATTTTCAGACTACACTTATAAATAGCAGCCCTATGCTTCAAAAAAGGGAACTTTGTACGCCATTACGCCTTTGCTCTGCTGGAGATCCATTGTAACTTGAGTGTTTGAGTTATATTGTATTGTAATCAATTAGTAAACATCAATAAAACAGCAAATCTTCCAAAGTGGATGTAGGCTACAACGCCGAACCAATATAAATCCCTGTCTTTGTACATTTCTGTTTGTTGATTTTGGCATGTTATTAGATTAGCCTCTGTTTACATTTAAATTATTCATTTTAATCTCTTCAAATACATCCGAAGAGTGTCATGCCCAATTTTGGTACAAACACTTTGGTGCTTTCACTGAGAAAACCCAGTTTTTCTCCTGCTCATTGGATCTACTGCACTTGTTGGATTGCTGAAATCTAAGGAGGAGATCCAGATTTGATATCCCGTAGTTCCTTCCATTCTATTCAAATTCCACTAGATCTAGGAAAGAGCTACATCACTCACCATGGTTACTACCAGGACCGCTTAAACTGCTGCAGATCCAGAATGAAGGGATAGGCAGAATCCCACGCAGCTGAATACAACGGATCAAGCATCTACCAGGATCTCAAGATCCACAAGGCCCCTTGACTTGGGAAGAGCTCCGGATTCTAATGCAAGAGCTAACTCAGAGCCATCAGCAATTCACCCATAAGATCCGTGCCAACACGGAGCTCGTGAACCAATTAAACGAGGAAATACGAAGGAGGTCTAGAATGGATTGTGCTTCTTACTCATCAACAAAAAGCTCAGCTTCCTCTGATTTCCATCATAGATCTACATGCCAATGGCTGGATGGAAACTATGTGCAATCCTCCAAGCAACCGTGTGCCGTGAATCTTGGATAAGCCGAGGCTGGTCCTTTCGTGGGACATCAAGCTAGACCCTCCTCTTAAGGAGGAGCACTTGCTTATCACACCATCGATAGCCACGCAGCTGCTGCCCCTAAAGACTTGGAAGATGAGATTCGAAACAAAGCAGATCCGACCCTTCATCAGCATGTTCTTGCTCTAGAACCCTATGTTCCTGAAGACCCGGAGACAAGGAAATGAGGAACAGACCGTCGACCGTGCCGAGAACCATCCCTGCAAGTGGAACCCTACCATGCTTTGGGTCCGAATGTCCAAATGCCTGACATTCCAACCATGATCTGCCAAATGATCTGTGAAAGTCAAGGCCTTACTAATGATAGTTGGGGAATCTCCCATAGTTATACTCCATTCACGAACGACATCCTTTATGCTGAGCCACCTCGCCGATTCAGGATGCCTACCCTCCATGTGTATGAAGGAAGTTCAGATCCTAATCAGCACATATTAACGTACGAATAGCTCATGAATGTCGCATGAGCTGATGATGCAGTTAAGTGCAGGAGTTTCCCTATATCGTTGAGAAGTATTGCAACGATGTGGTTTACTCATCTACCCTCAGATCTATTTCCATCTTTGATCAGTTGGCTACGAAGTTCATCGAATAATTTCATATGCGTGTCACAAGGCCAAAGATGACAACACCTTGTTTAGCATTTCCAAGCTCCGGGAGAGACACTTAGACATTATCTAGAAAGGTTTCACGCTGCCTGTGTTGAGATCAGCAGCCCAAATGAAAATTCTATCTTAATGGCACTGACTAAAGGAATCAATCCCGATTTCGAGTTTGGCAGTTGGATGGCTAGGAAACCCCCCGCATCATTAGATCGTTTCTATGCTAAGGCCGCCTTGTTTCTAAGGAAAGAAGATGCTAGACGATCTAGGAAGCAGGACGATACGGAGCCCAGTGTCGAAGGCATTCAAAGTAACGTTGCTGCGAAACAAACCGATGAGAGTTCCAGCAAAGTGCACATGGACGTACGTAACAAGCAGAGCCAGCAGAAAGGCAATGGAGGTCAGGATAAGAAGTAAAACCAAAATTGTGGACTGAGACCCAGAGCTCCCATGTTTGATCTATATACCCCATTGAATACATCCCTGGAGAATGTTTATTTACAGACTTGTAATATCAGCCAGTATAAGAAACCAACTCCGAAAAAGTCATTTGAGAAGCAGATACAAACCGAAAAGTTCTATAGATTCCACCATTGCTATGGCCATAATATTGGTCAGTGTCGTCATTTACAAGACATCATTGAGAAGTTAATCAGAGAGATGAAGTTGGAACAATTTGTGCGGGCATCGCAGAATGGAGGTGTGGGCCCATTGAACCTAAATCAAGGTCAAAACCAGGCTAGATCAGAGGAACCCACGCATACTGGTAGGAAATTAGTGATAAATACAGTTAGTGGTGGCCCTCATCCAACTGATCAGAGCTAGAAGGAAATGGAGTCGTAGGCCAGTTCGATTAGGCATGCAGACTTCGAATGTTGTAGTAATGTTGATCACGGGGCTCAGGTGAAACACAAAAAACGATGGCAGACGACATCATTTTTCGAAGTAGAGATGCTGATAGAGTCGAAGCCCCCACTATTGATTTGCTAGTCATATCAGGTCAGATAGGTCCTGCTTGGATGAAGAGGATCTTGGTAGATAGTGGAAGCTCCGTGAATTTTCTTTTTAAACGAGCTTAAGACCAGATGAGAATGGAGGCGAAGGACCTAAAGCCGTGTCAGTCTCGCATACATTGCTTTAATGGAAGTGCAACGATACCCACTGGGATGGTAGAGTTGTCGGTTGAGTCGAGAATCGAAGATTGCTGGAGAGTCCGAATGCTACAGTTCGTTGTGTTAGACATTAATTCTCTGTATAATGCTTTCTTGGGCCAACCGGCCCTAGCTGAATTTAGGGTAGCTATTGCCCCATGATGTTTGACTCTAAAGTTTCCCACAGATAACGGAGTTTTCGTTTTTCATGAAGATTAGGCAGCTGGATGCGCCTGTTATATTGCTGAGCTGCGGGAGGCGAGCGTAAAGAGAAGTGCAAGGACATAGAGGAATCTCTCTGCATCTGTTTTTTCAAAAATTGACAGTTAACACCTGGGCCAAGGATCAGGAACCACAACCAGTTCCAAAAAAATCTTGACCCATAAGATAACGATATGAAGAGGAATTCAAAGACACTCAGGCTTCTCCGGTAGAGTTGACGATCAATGCTTCGATCGATGACAATGATGACTCCAGAATGATAATGGTTGGGTCTGAGCTAAGCCATCGAATGAGAGAGGAATTGTTGAGTTTCTTCAGGCAAATCTTGACGTGTTTGCCTGGACTGACACGGATATGTGTGGGATCTTGCCGGACATGTGAGCCATGCATTGAATATTAACCCACAACATGTCCCGGTCAAACATAGAAGGCATGGTATGGATCAAGAGAGATCTGCTGCCCTGAAGGAAGAGGTAGACAAACTCAAATCGAATGGGTTTATTCGAGATGCTCTATACCTGAAATGGGTATCCAATCCAGCAGGAAATCCAATGGGAAATGGAGAATTACGTGGACTACTCGGATTTGAATAAAGCCTGCCCTAAAGATAGTTTTCCACTTCTCAGAATTGATCAACTTGTAGATTCAACGGCCGAACACGAACTCTTATCTTTTATGGATGCATATTTCGGCTAAAATCAAATACTGATGCACCTACCCTATCAGGTTCATACCAGCTTTGTCACCAATCTAGGACTCTATTGCTATAATGTGATGTCATTGAGACTCAAGAATGCTGGGGCAACCTATCTAAGACTTGTCAACCGAATATTCGCTAACTAGATCAGGAGAGCCATAGAGGTGTATGTGAATGTTATGCTTGTGAAGTCGCTTCTATCCATCAATCACATCAAAGACTTGGAAACGATGTTCAACATCCTCCGACAGTACCATATGAAACTCAACCCATTGAAGTGTCATTTTGGAGTCGCATCCGGAAAGTTCCTTGCATTCATTTTCAATGCTCAAGGAATTGAAGCCAATCCTGAGAACATCTGGGCGATTCGGAATCTCGAGACTCCCAGAACTATGAAGCAAGTGCATAGCCACAATGGGAAGGTGGCAGCCGTGGGTAGATTCATCTCCAAATCCACAAACAAGTGCATTCCCTTCATCGATCTGATCAGAAAAGGAAAGTGAAATTTCGAGTGGAAAGAGGAGTGTGAAGGTGCATTCCAAGCACTGGTCCAACATTTGGCGATGCCACCAATTTTGTCAAAGCTGGTTGATCATGATAGTTGTATATATATTTGGCGGTTTCGGCGAATGCGATCAGTGCTACATTGATTCATGAAGAGTACCGAATCTAGCGACCGGTCTACTACATCAGCAAGTGATTAACTAGGACAGAGAGAAACTACCCGAAGTTGGAAAATCTGGCTTATTGCCTCGTCATTTCCTTAAGAAAGCTCTATTTTTATTTCCAGGCTCATCTGATCACAGTGTGCACCGACCAGCCATTACGACAGGTCCTTACACGACTTGAGATGTCCGGTAGATTGCTCAAGTGGAACATCGAGTTAAACCAATTCGATATTGCTTATACGCCGAGGCGAACCGTTCAAGGACAAGTTCTGGCGGATTTTATAGTTGAATTCGCTATACCAGAGGACTTGACCGAAACCAGTGAATCTCCCAAATACATATGGAAGCTATACACTAACAATGCATCAAACGACCATTACTCAGGCGCTGGAGTCGTACTCGAAACTCCAGAGGGTCTGTCCATATGCTATGCTTTGAAGATTGACTTCCATGTGACTAACAACGAGGCTGAGTATGACGTTTTACTCATTTGAATCAGACTTGCCAAGGACTAGAGAATTATTTTTGTAGAGATTCATTGTGACTCGCAATTGGTCATATGCCAGCTTTGAGGAGGATACCAAGCTAGAGACAGGAGGTTGGCTATCTATCTTGCCTGGGTTCAGGAAGTGTTGAATCAGTTTGACTACTATGCAATCCGCTGTATACCCCAGGAACACAATCAGAAAGCCAATTCTTTAGCAAAGTTGGCCAGCACTGGTGAAGCACAACAAATGGGACTCATCCCCATTAAAACACTTACCACTCCAAGTATCGATCAGATGGAGATGGACTGGGTACATGAGACAATGCCCGAGAAGGAGTCATGGAAGATCCTGTTCAAGAATTATCATGAGCGCGGAGCTTTCCTTGAGCGCTAAAATGAGAAAAGATAGGTTCTTCGGAAAGCTTCACAATTCACTATCCAAAATGAGTCATGTACATGAGGGGATACTCTAATCCTTTACTCCGATGTATCACCCACGACGAGATCAAATGAGTGTTACATGAAGTGCACGAGGGAAAATGTGGAGATCACACTAGAGGCAAGACCTTGCTAAGAAGGAATTCTGATGCGGATATTACTACCCGACAGTGAAACAAGGCGCATTGGAGTATGCGAAGAGTTGTGACAAATGCAAGAAGCAAGCCAGAATTCCGAGAGTCCTGCCTACTGAAATCACCCGGATGGTTAGTCCATGGTCGCTCGCCACATGGAGCATCGATATAATTGGGTCTTTACCTCTGGCTAAAGATGGCCCGAAGTACGCCATCTCATAGTTGACTACTTTACCAAATGGGTAGAAGCTGAGCCCCTTGCTACCATCAAGATGAAGAAAGTACTCAACTTTGTTGCACGCAACATTATCAGTCGTTTGGCCTCCTGCAAATAATCATCACTGACAACGGAGCCCAACTCGATAGTGTCGAGTTCAATAATTTCTGTCAACGTTTCCACATCCAGAAGAAATTCTTGGCTGTTGCTCAACCTCAAGCAAATGGACAGGTTGAAGCCATTAACAAAGTTATTAAGTCCATCCTGAAGAAACTACTGGAGAAGGCTAGAGGCAGATGGGTCGATGAACTTCCCATGGCTCTATGGGCATATCGAACTATGCACAAGTCCGCGATCATCCACACCCCGTTTTCACTTTCCTATGGTTCTGAAGTCGTCATTCAAGTTGAATTAGAAGTACCTTCTCACCGCGTGACATGTTATGATAAAAAGACGAAAGCCATATTACCTGCCGAATCTCTGGATTTATTGGACGAGAAGCGTGAAGAGGCTGATTTGAGGGTAGTCGCACACCGCAGTCGAGTCTTCCGATTGTACAATGCTAAGGTTCGACCTAGAACCTTTGAATTTGGCAATCTCGTACTTGAGAGAATCTATCTGCTCCCTTTACATATGAAGCCGACGTGGGAAGGACCGTATGTTATCGAGCGGAGACTTGGAGATGGCACATTCAAACTATTAACTATTGATGGTCTCGCTTTACCACGAGCAAGGAACAGCAAGAGTCACCATCACTATTACACATAACAGGCTTTATTTATTCATTTAGTCTGCTTTTTTTCCTTTGAAATATGTTTATGCATTTCTAAATTTGAACTTGTAATAAGGCAATTGACTTTGCCGTACTTTCTTATTTCAGTAATAAAATGCAAACTCATCAAGCGAGAGCGGCTATTCTTGAAATGAGTCATGCGACCATCACGATACGCAAAGTGCTAAGCTCCATTATATGGTGGGACTTATTCAAATAGGGAGTGACTATGATCCGACCGATCACTTGCTAAGTGAAACCCTGAGCTCAGGAGCAAACAACAACACTAAATCCATAAGGATTGATACACGACAATCCTCTAACTAACTCCGGCTCCTAGAGTATGAACCAGGGTATGAACTCCGAAACATGGGCTCGAGGAGGGTGGATCCATCCACCCACGCCTACATTTGAATTCAATCTAAACCCGAGGAAGATGGATCCATCTGTCCATGACCTCGCCTTCCATTTTTACAAGCTCAAGGAGGATAGACCCATCCATCTACAACTTAGCTTGCCTATTCAGAGTGGATGTGATCCGACCGTCCGTAGCCTTGATCAACTCCTTGTTCCTAGAGTCAGAACAAGATCCTAATACTTGGAAAGATGTAATTGACCGTCTGTCAACTTACTCCAGATTCCCGAAGTGTGAACTAGAGTATAAACATTGAAATGGGTATGATTGACCATCCATCAACTAAGTCTGGTCCCTAGAGCACAGGTCGGAGTATAAACACCGAATGGGTGTGACTGACTACCCATCGACGGACTCTAAGTCTCCCGAGCACGGACTGGAGTATAAACATAAACTGGGCATTAACCAACCGCCCGTGAGATAACTCTAAGTCCTCGGAGCGCGGACTAGAGTACAAACACAAAATGGTGTGACTGACCACCCGTAAATTGACCTTGTCCCTAGAGTGTAGATATAATTCTAAGTGTTAAAACAGGTGTGACCGACTACTCGTAAAATAACTTAAGTCCCCGGAGTGTGGATATAACTTTAGACATTAAACAGGCATGATCGACCGCCGGCATACAAGTTCAATCCCCAAAGTGTGGATGTTATTGCCAATAGATAAGCGAGCATGATCCCACCACTCGGACTTGTTTCGCTTTAACTCTGTTCCGACAAAGTTAGGTTAAATTTATTGAAGGCGAAAAACGACTCTCAACCGACCACTTCAATTCTCTACAAAAATAGGGGCATAACTCAAGTACAAGCCGCTAACCGGAGCAGTGCAACATTGGGACTCGACTTAACGTTTAGTTATGACCCGAAGCCACGACTTTAGGACTTAACAACCGAACTCAAGTCCAACTCGGAGACTAAAGCCTCACAAGTACATTTAATGGAAATTTTAGTGCTAAAACACTTAAACAAATAAACATAGAGTTATGCTAAAGGAAAAAGGAAATTTTATTTCTACTATTATTTGGAAAAAAGACAAGTACAAAAACTTATTCCAAGAATTCCTACAAGCGGGGGCCGAATCCGCCTCTATATCCGGCCTGCAAAAAGCAGAATGAAATCCTATCCTATCTATCTACCAAAAGAAGGAATAGAGGACACGTCTACTCCTTCGACTTCTTCTTCTTCTTCCTCAGCATTCACCCACTAGAACTGCCACTCGGATGCCTCTTCGAGCCATTGCCTTCCCGGCCTCCTTTTGCTGGTTGGTCTTTGGCCGGGGGAATTACAACGGTCTCTTCCTTCGAACTCATAGGGATCGGGATACTTTCTGAATGTGGAGCCAGAGGAATGGTGGCACTTTCATCATAGGAAGATAAAGGAGGCACGTCGGTATCGATGATTGTGCCACCAAGAGAAATCATACGCATAGAGACCGGGCGGGGACCTGCCATACCACCTCCAACACTACTGACCCGCTAGCCTTGCTCTATTTCGTCTGTGATTTCTGCCATTATCTCATCATCCCTTTGTGCGCTACCGGCTGTTGGAATGCATCCAGTCGGGCCTAAGGAGCCAGCTGTAAATACATCTTCACGTATATTGAAAGGCAGATTGGTGACTGTGTCGCTTTTGTGGCCGAGGAGTTCTTCCATCTTTTGTTCATCAAGAATGAAACTGCTCTCGTGAACTTCCCCGATTGATGTAGCGGTCGTTGTGGTCGTTGCCTCCATCATAATGTCCTCCTGCTCATGATGCAATTCTAGGGTTGCAGGAGGAATGGCTGGTGCAGCATCTATAGCTAAATAAAGATAAGAGATATATGTGACGTCTTCCGACAATGATCCTGCACTTAGGCAAACGAACTAGTGTTCATAGTACCTTCCTCAGATAGGCTCACATGTCGAGCCGGAGTGCCTTCAGATACATGTTTGTGTACCGAAGATATGTGCGGCCTATATGGGTCGTACGCTGGAACAGCCAGAGGATCAACCATAGAAGTAAGCTCAGGCTGGGTTACTGCAGGCATTTCGGAGCTAACTTCATAGTGTTCAACTCCGGACCCTTCTCCAACGTCCAAGTATGGGGCAGCTTGTTTCCCCTTTTCGAAAGTGACAATGGCATCATGAAGAACCTTTGGCTTATCTCCAACTAATATCCGGTTTCAAGTTCAAAGTCATCGATGGTTGAAGTGCCATGGTCTGTGTTCTAGTCCTCTACCAAGCGGCGCCATGCATTGTATAGATGGAATGGTTAGTCTTCGAGCCAGGCCAGGTTGCGGTTTTTTAAGACATTGACATTATATGTGACCAGGAGATCCTCATCCCTTTCATTCTTGAGCGCCACTGTCTGCTCACATGCCTCTTGGGCGGCTTTATTAGCATCATCTCTTTCCTTGACGACCTCGGTGAATTTAGCTTTTAACTCCTCAAACTCTTTGGGCGCAGCACTCTTTCTGCCACAACAGTGGTGGTTCTATGGCCTATCTCCTTGACCAAGGCCAAGTGCTCCCGCCGCATCTTTTCCATAGACTTGTTCGTCTCGTCGGCTCTCTTATTGGCCTCCATTTCTGCATTTCTTAATGTTTCATTTTTATTGGTAAGCACTTGCACTATACGGTCCTTCTGGGCAATATCTTTCTTCGGTTTTTCGATTGTTGATCGAAGGCTACCGCTAAAGCTTTCTCTGCCGTCTTCACCCATTCTCAGTACTGATCATCATATACATAATCAGACACTATTTGTACTACCTCATTCAATGATTCGCTTTAAGTTCGGGGGAAAATGGAAGTCATCGAAGCGGATGTTCAAAAAATCCATCTTTAACTTAGATATTTTGAAGGCTCCCTTTCCCGTGGGATCCATGGCAGTTGATGTAGTGACACCAGGAGCTCTTCTCCCTCCATGCCTCACGGGGGCCATTCTGAGTACTCCTACCGATTCGATGCTCTGGTCTTTATCTATCAGCTCCACGATAATCAAATTTTTATCTGTGAGGACTTCATCGATTTCTCAATGCTTGGCTGGCACCGCTTGAAGAACCCTTACTATTTCTTTAAACTGAGCTCCTTCGAGTAACGGAATCAAAGCTGTATAAGAAGCAAAGTATTAAACTAGGCACCAATTGGTATTGTCCTATTAATCAACAAAGAGGTTGAAGCACTTACGTCTGACTAGCCACCGTCTGGCGAATACCCGTGGACACCAAACGAAGAACCATTCGGTCTTAAAGTAGCTTAGCTTGCTCCATGCTCTCACAACTAGCAATTTCTAACCGCTTCTAGAAAAGTGAAAGAAGGTTGTTCCCACGACTTTTTATGTTGAACAGAAATCCGATCTCTTCCATAGTCGGAGGTCGGAAGAGGTGCTCCATGAAGATAACAAACATAATGTTGAGCAAGGAATACCCATTTGAGTGCAACAGGGACGGAGCGATCCTCAAGAAGAGCAGCACTTCTCGAATGAACTGATTAAAAGGTGGCAGCGTTCCGGCAAACACATGAACCTGTTGTAAGCAGTATACCCTTTTGGGGGATTATGGGCTCTGTCTTCTATGCATGGTTCCAAGATGTCTTCCATAGATAGCCCGTGCCTAAGGTAAATCCTACCCAACACATCTTTAATTTTTTTTGAGAGGACAGAATCCTTCGGGTTCATAACAAAAGCAGCACCCGACATCTCGTCCGAAGCGAGACCTATTGCTTCAACTGCAATGGCTGGCATTTCGATTACTGGAAGAGAAGGACGCTAGACATCCTACGGCTCAAAACTTCCGGATTCCATAGCTTTTAAACTCAGTAAAAAAAATGTCACTAAATGGCAATAAACCCATGTTCCCCCTGGTGTGAAGTGCGTGAATGTGTTGTGCAGTGTAGTTCTACATAATACTTAAGATTTCTTCAAATTCAAAAGATGTTAGAACGACAAGACTTCGAGATTCAACCAGAGTGACAGTCATCGCCGACCGTCACAACCATGCCAACCTGACTTCAAAGAACAATAAATGTCCAAGTTTGTTAATTTTGTCAAGTTATAGTTTCATCGACGAACTCCAAAGGGCGGTCAAATATGCAGTTTAACAGTTAAGTTAAGATATCCAAGGCTGAAGCTTCTAGGAGTGAAGTGTTTGATTATGCCAAAGTTTGTATCCATCATTCAATTATGCAGGGTAGAAATTCAAACTCGAATCATTCCATAGAAGCCTGGTTTCATAACGATCAAGATAAAATAGGTTGCATATCAATCATCAATCCTCAGCTTCGTATTGATCATCGATCGAGGATTTCATATCGATCTCCATTAAGGGATTTCGTATTGGTCGCCTACAATGGGAGTTTGTATCGATCATCGGCTCCTCGACTTCGTATCGATTGCTTCAAATTGATAAGAAGTTCCACCACACCAGATCGATATGAAACTCCTCCTTTCACCTGTTGGTTCTGGATCGATGCATACTTCCTATTCTGGATCGATACAAGATCTGATTTCTTCCTTCCTTCACCGATACGAGATCGAGGATAAGTGTCCTTCCACTGATTCTTTCATATCCATCGGTGGTCCTTCTTCTCCAAATAGCTTGAACGCCATTTCTTTGTTCCTCGACCATGCTCCGACCCAAATCCGGCATTAACATCACCGGAATCAATCGCCGATTTGTATGAATTGGTGGAAAATCCGAGTCTCATCTTTCTAAGATGAATTATTTCAAATAATTACCTAATTTGAAGATTTGGTTTGAAAATTTAGTGGTTATTCAGTTTGGAGACGAAGACAGATTCACTTTCTCAAGCTTTCTATCGATACGAAGGCAAAGTGTAAAAATGATAGCAAGTGAAAATTTGGCTAAGTCTAAAATGAGTTATATGGATGTAAAACCAAGAGAAAAAACGATTTGTCTCCCAGTAACATGAATCGATGGGGGCGGCCAAAGTCAGATCGATATGAAAGCGAACGAGCAAACAAACCGGGAGCGGTCACAATTTCCATCGATACGAAGAGGCTAGTTCATAACCATCAATTCAGATCAATCCAAAGCATGGCTGTTCATATCCATCAGTTACCTATCGATACAGAAAATGCAACAAAGGCTTATTTGAACTATTTAACTCCATCGATACGAAGTAACAATTTCGTATCCATCTCCTTGAAGACCACAAGAACTAGTATCATCGATACGAATCATCTCCAAAACCACCTGCTTCGTATCGATACCCATCGATATGAAATTAAAATCCCAACTTCTCAAATCGATCCAGAAGAGGATTGATATGAAGGAAGAACTTAAAACAACCACCAAATCGTTGTTACAACTCAAATTTCACATCGGTCCAAGAGAGGATCAATGCAAAGCTCGATCCAAATGAAAACTAAAAGACTTGACAACGACCCATGAACATGTGAACATGAACAGGAGTCAAGTTAACGTATGTGCATGTATGACGAACTAGCATTCAATTTTCAAAATTGACAGGAATCGAATGCTCACCTACTGGCAACCAAAACAGTGAACAACAAATTTCTAACACTCAACACTCAGCTACAACAAAACATAACGTAATTATTTGCAGTCAACAATTCTACATTTATATTACTGGAAATCGATCAAAGGTTATATCTCTTGATGAAAAGGCAAAGACTATTCAACGACTCAGATAAGACTTTTTTAGAATAAAGAGGACAGATTTTCAAAGCACGTAATGTTTACACAGGACATACTTTAGGGGGCAAATGTTATCCCGCCTTTTGGAAAGACCGTGACACCAAGAACTTGACTAGACACCAATGACAATCCATCCCGAATATCAGTTATCCATAGGTTCACTATAGACACTAGCAAATTTGATTCGAGCCTGGATCAAGCTATAATTAACATGCACGACAAGCAGAGCTATGGAAAGCTAACGTTCTAAGTTTTAGGTCAATTGGAGGTCATATGCTTAAGTTATGGATCGATCAAATTAAGAAAGAAGGACTTGGTTCGTATCCATCAATGACCACCCTTCTTCATATCCATCATGCCCATTCCCCTTCGTATCCATCAACGGTCGACATTTCATGTCGATTCCATTCATGCAAGCTTCGGATCGATCTTCCTATCTACACAGTTCGTATCAATCGACCAACGGTCGATATGAAACATACCACCGAACGATCGATACGAAGAACACATGCAATGGTCGACACAAAAAGAGTCATGTTACATTGACAAGAAGCATCATATAAAAGCATCAATATGAATGGAGTTACATTAGGTCGATATCAAGAAATGTGGTCAAAAATAGGAAACGGTTGCTCGGCATGAAAAGTGGATCTACCCTGGGTCGTCGCTCCACTTCATCGATACACGTCTGATCGATATGCATTGCATCGATATGAAATGCTACCGATACGAACCGATTGATATGCACATTCTAGCCACATACAATATCAAACATGGATCGACCATAATTCAAAATCCACAATTCCAAATGCTTCCAAACTTTCACAGGAGCTTACTTACCACCTCAACATTGTCTCTGATAGATCTCAACTCAAATCGATATCGTTTTGATCGATACAGACAAGATTGGGATCGATCAAGGATCGATCCCAAATGACCTCGGATCGATCAAGTGGGCCCACCCACGTGGGAGAATAGGTATTCCGAGATCTGAGCCAGATATTTTCAGACTACACCTATAAATAGCAGCCGTATGCATTTAGAAAAGGGACTTTCGAACGCCATTATTCTGTCGGAGATCCATTGTAACTTGAGTGTTTGAGTTATTCTCTATTGTAATTACTTAGTAAACATCAATAAAACAGCAAATCGTCCAAAGTGGATGTAGGCTACAACACCGAACCACTATAAATCCTTTTCTTTTTACATTTTTGTTTTCTATTGGCGTGTTTGTTAGATTGGCCTCTTTTTACATTTAAATTCTTCATTTTAATCCCTTCGAATATGTCCGAAGAGTGCTGTGCCCAATTTTGGTACAAACACAAGCCACGTGTGAAAAATCACCTCGAGATACCCAACATTGCTGCTGTAAATGGAGGAATCCAATTGTCGCCATCGTCATCCATACAATGATCTAAGACCATGGATCGACTCCCCTCGCCGAGCTCTCCAACTTTCATGTTGAAGTCGAAACCTAAAAATGCCTAGATCGACCGGAGAAATATGGGCCGTTGGATGGAGGGTTTTAATGGCGCCTGAAAATTAGAAGCTAGGGTTTTGTCGGAAATGAAAGGAACTGATGGCCTTATATAGAAATATTCGCGGCACTATTCACTCGTGAAAATTTCGAACTCCAAAAGAACCGTGCCGCTTGGCGTTTTATATGTTACCCTTATTCCGAACACAATGGAATATATATCGGAAGCCAATTTCATCATATTCAGAAGAAAAAATTCAAATCCAGTTATTTTAATTAAAATTCATTTAATTATTTTCTATGCTTTTTGGTCTCGCATGTCCAAACTACACGTCTAATCGTCCCAAAATTCGCCGGCATACAATAATTTACTATTACAGATCCAATGAAACTGGTTTCATCGAAATCCAAGACATTGCCCCAAAAGACTATTTTTACATGTTATTTAAAATGAAAATTTTCAAAAAATCAGTTTAATATCTTTTAAATCCAATTAAAAAGTTGACTATCTTCATTCTTTTTCAAATAGAAATTAATTCAACTTTTGAAATCATTATCATTCATATTAAATTCACTATTCAATTATTTAAACAATTTCGAATATTAAATTCAACAATTTAATAGTCAAATAAATCGTTATATTTGAAATCCAAGTTATTTAACCTATAAAAATAAATTTTCAATATTTAAAATCAATTAAATATTCTAAATTAAAATAACCAAAATTTTAGGTCATTATAAAGTAATTGCGACCATAATCTAAGAAGATGGATAAGACAATTATGAGTTGGAACAATAAAATAGTTAAATTTACACACCTACCCCGATTACCCCACGGGATGTAGCCCATACCATAAGACGTTGACTTAAGAAGAGCATAAACACGACACATAAAAGTGCCCATGTAACAACCCTGTATTTTCTAATTATTGTAATTGTATATTTTAATTATTTTAATTTAAATTCCTAATTTAAAAACTTTATTTTATTTATTAAAATTAATAAGTTTTGTTATTTTAAATATAAATTTTGATTTGTATGTGAAATTATAATTTCAAACATGAATAAATTGAATATTTCCAGAAAATGTGAATTTTGGTCAATCTGGTCAAACTTTGACTTTTAAATTCAAATTTTAAAAGTTTGAAAATTTGAATTTTATCTTTTGTTATGAAAGTAAATAAAATTTCAAGAACACTACTTTTTGTTTCGTTGAAATCCGAATAATATTGTGAAAGTTATGCTTTTTACAAAATTGGGTGTAAATTGTTTTATTTAACAATATTGTTTATTTTAAATTATAAAAATAATATTTTTAATTGTCATATCTTATTCTAAATTGTATTATATGTTATGTTTCATATATTTTTACCTTTTAAATATTTTTAAAGTGATGTTTGAATTTTTCCAAAGCTCATTGAATTTATTTTCTATTTTTAAAGGTTAGTTTCCATTTTTCTGCTATTTTCTTCATTTAAATTATATTTAATATAAATTTATTTATTCATTTTTATGTATGAATTTTATTTTTATGTTTTTATCTTTATTTATAAAAAAATTCATGTACATGCAATTTTCCCAAAGTTCATTTCATTTATTTTCAAATTTTCAAGCCTAGTTTACATTTTCTTTGCTATTTTCTTATTTTAATTATATTTAATTAATATTTATTTATTTATTTTTGTTTATTTACTATATTTTCGTGTTTTTACATGTATTTATACATATTTTTCATGTATTTAAAATTTAAAAAGAAATGGTGGAAATTTGAAAGGTTTGTGACTCTTTATTTGCTTAAGCCTTTTTGTATTCTGTCTTTTCATTTCTCAACCAACATCTCTTCAATTGGCAGCCTTAACTCCACTCTTCAGACAACATTCTATTTTCCTTTTCACGTGAAAACACTTTCTCATCTTCCCCCTAAAACTCACGACTTCATGAAGAAAAAAAGAAAATAAACTTATGGCTTCATTCTTTCTTTCCTTCTTCTTTTCAATGATTTCTACCTTGTTCCTCCTCTAGCATAGCTCGGCCTCTACTCCACTCCAACTCCATGACCACCTCCTCCACCATCTACAGCAGCTCTTCCTCCCCCTCCTCTGACTTTAACCAAGCCTTGCCCATCCATGGAGGTTAGCATTACAAACTTTGCACCAAACCCTTCCAAATTGCCTAACCAAGCTTCATACTTCACCTACCCTTCGTATTTCACTTTGGCCACCCTCTTAGCCACCACCACAAGTAGCTAACCCTCCTCTAGACACCACTTCAGCCATCTCTATCTCTGTCCAGGTCTGAAACCCCATAGGTCGAACCCACTAGCCTTTGGCCGAGCCAAATTGTTGAACCAAAGTTGCCTTTTTGCCTTGTTTCTTTTGTATGCTCCATGTTTCACCTCTATACTTCATCTTCATGTTGCCGTGCTATTTTGATGCCATAACCTGAGGTTAACACACATCATGGCCAAGCCTAGGTCCAGTTATGGCTAAGCTTTTGAATGTTAAAGCATGGTAAAGTCATCTTGTCCATTGTTGCATTTTAAATTCAAATTGTTTCAATGTGTTTGGGGTTAAATATATTCATATTTATGTTACATTGTCTTGTTTTGATTGTTGCATGCGAGATCATCATCTAGGCTCCCCACTCACTTGAATCCAATATTGTGTTGTATCGTGCTTGTCGTGCCTTTGGAATTGTTTTGTGTGTCGTAGTGGTCTTCAGCTTGAAAAGGTGAGTCATTCTAACTTTGACATTTATACTTATGAAACAGTAAATTGATGGCAAGTATATAGTAATATAAAATGTTTATGCAAGTTAATGATGATCATATGATATGCTATGCTATGTTATTGCCATATTAAAAATATTAATTATCACCTGACATCTGATATACGACATTATATTGTGGTATTTACATTGGTTATATTGTTTATGCATATGTTCACACTACAAGTTCTCTGTTAGAATAGAATCACTATGGGTTGAAATGATACATACCCGAATGGACTTTAGAATAGAGAAAAATCGTTATGGGCTGAAATGATAGGCCTGAGCGATTTTTATTGTATTTTATTTGACTTGGGATTGCAGGTTTGAAATGATAGAACCCGGTTTTCTTTGTAAATTACGGATTGAAATGATATATATCTGTATCACTTGACCTAGGTTAGAAAATTATATACAGACCCTGTGGTATATTTTTAAATGATTTTTTTAATAAAATATGTATTTTTAAAAGTATTAAATTTTGATTTAAAAATATATATTTTCTGGTTTTAAGAAAGTTAAATATTAAATCTTGAAATTGTGAATTTAAGTGAATTCAAGTATGTAAATTTGGAGTAAATGTGATGTTTGACTTTAAATTATATTTTTAGATGTAAATAAATAATGGAAATTTAATTTAAAGTTTAGAAATAAAATGTTAAGTTTTATTTAATTTATAAGTTAAGAAAACAGTGAATTTTGACTTAACAAATGGAAGTGAGTTTTAATTGGATATTTAGTTTTAAAATTTTGTTGTGACAAATCATATGTTAAAATTATTTAAATGTGAAATTTTGAAGCCTAGAAATATGATTTATAAGTTTAAAATTTGTTAAATTGAAGTTTTATTGTTTTGAAAGTTAAAATAAAATCTGGAATTTTATAGCATTTCCAAATGCTGTAGTCTTTTGACAGCATTTTTAAATGCTGTTGTTTTTGAATTTAACTATGTTTGAAATGACTAAATATCTATTACGGCATTTTATAAAAGCCGTTATTCTTGAACTAAACCATTTTAGAAACTATAAGCTATGATAGCACTTTATATGCCGTCGTTGCTATAATTTGACAATGTTTTGAAATGTTATAGATTTGACTCTGTTTGAGTTATATTTTAAAGTGTTAAATGATTTAACTTTTGGAATTGATTATTTATGAAATCTAAAGAGTTTTGAATATATTTTAAAATTTAAGTTTGAATTTTTAAGGAATTTAAATTGAATTTGAATTTAAATAATGTGTACTTTGTTATGTGAAAAATGGTAGGAAGTGTAATGAGACAAATGAAATTTCAAATGGAATTTTGAAATGGGTATTGTAATGATACTTGAAATAATAAATGAGTGATATATTTGAATAAAAAAAGTATTTAAATTTGAATATTTGAATTTGAACTCAAATAATGATTTGAAATGAGGTATTGACAGGAAATGATATTTTATGATTTGAAATGGTTTGGAAATGATTTGATCTTTATTTTGATAAAGAATATGAATTTGGAATGATATTTGATTTTGATAAATGAATATTTGAAGTTTATATTAGTATGAAAGGATATTGAGTTTATTGTAAATTGAGTTTATTTAAATGATATTGGATTTATGAAATGAATATTTCAAAACTAAATAATAATGAAGTTAAATTTGAGATATATGAAATATTAAAATTTATTTTTGAAATGTGTGATATTAAAGCTTTCAATTATATTGAAAGATTTAACAGTTTATTTTGTGGATCAAATCTATATTTGAAATTTATAAGATTTAAAATGTTTTGTTGGGAAACTGAATTTGATTGAAACTGATGGTTTGAACTGAATTAAATTGGAAATTTGAAATTTGGGTTTAATTGAATAAATTTGTAAAATGTAAAGAATTAAATGAATGTTCTATGATTTCAAATGTATGTTTCGAAATGTTATGATTTTTCAAAGTGTAATGATTTCAAGTATTTTTGTTTCGAAAGATTTATAACTTTGAAAGCATAATTATTTTTGAAATGGTGAATATATGTTTGAAATGGTTTTGGTTTCGAAGTATAACTATTTTGAAAGGGATATAATTTTGAAATGAAATGATTTGATTTTTGAAGTATAAACTATTTTGAAATGACCATGAGGTTATAATAACGATTGGTTGGCAAAGAGACCGGGATCAAATATCTGGCATGCCCTCTGTCGATACCGAAAACTACTTTAGCAACCGTGTACGTGATGGAGATTCCAGAATAAAATAGGATGGTGGTGACGTTCTTGAGGTATATTACGTGGACCCGACTCCCGTGAGTTGGCATAAGGTGGCTAAAACAGGACCGATCTCGGACCAAAAGGGGTAGCTCCTCTGGTAGGACACATTCCTTCGATACTGTACTCTTACTGGTGATTGATTAGATGGCCATCCTCCGATTTTGATTGGGAGTGTGTTTCGAGGAGGGTGTATGTGGCTGCTGCGTTACCACCAGCCCGTGTGCGTAATTAGTATATCTACCCTGGCATTGCCTTGTGTGCCGTGTCACCTACCATACCGAGCCTCTACTACGAGTTTATTTTTCTCCCGTAGCCCGTGTGGTATCCTCTGATAGTCTTCCGATCTGGAGATATCATGATATTGGATGGACTATTGGGACTATTATGTGTGAAGGGTGATATGGGTAGCCTGGAACGCTATTTAAAAGTATGTTTATTTTACTGTAGACATTATTATATAATAGCGCAATATTACTACATAGTAAATAGTTTAACGGATCCTTAAAGGATGGGCGATCCCACGCATCCTTTAAGTTACTGATGCATTTTTATTACTGTTCACTTGAGTTGATTTACAGTTCATAAGTATTTATGTCCTGGCTCGAGTGTTTTGCTTTACGCTCGAGTCAGATTGAGTGAGTTAGCATTCAAGATTCACCATCGGAGTTGGAGCTTTCCTTGAAGATCTAGCCATCTATTTTTCTTTCTGTATCCAGTGATCTCAGTGATGTATTCTGATTTGTACCTGATGTATCTTGTTACTCTTCTGTTTTATTTTGTTTAACTCTGATGTATCTTATTTTTATATAGTAGCTTCATGAACTACTATCTCTTTTAATTCCACTGCATTATTATTTACTCTGTGTCTTTGATCTGTGATTATGTATTTACTGTATATTCTGAGATTTGCCAAATTTTATTTACAACGTGGTATTTTGAGCAATTCAAGTCCGACATGTGCGGATGCAAATGGTTGAAAATATCAGGTCGTTACATTTGGTATCAGAGCTTTGGTAGCTCTAGGCAAACTCAGCATATAGGGCAAATGTATTTACAGAATCACTTTCATTCGAGTTTGAACCTCTTCCTTTTTGACTCGATCCCTTTGAATTTTGGAACGTTCCCTGCGGTTCCAAAATTCATTCGTGTCCCTCACTATTCATCATCTTTTGATTCCGGAGTATCCCATAACTCCACTTTGAATGATCTTTATAGTGAGACGGCGGTCTCGCCAATCTCAAATTTATTTGTAAAGGGGTGAAACTCCTTTACAATAGCATCTATTCGCCAAAGATTTTTATATCCTCAGTTTAGATGTAAGTATCTCTTATTATCCCAAATTCTATCTCTTGAGATCGAATGTTGATTTACCCCAGAAAATCCACATCGATCTTATTCTTTAAGTCACGGTTGACCCGGTTAAGGTTGCCCACTATTTATGTAAGCTTATCCATCTTCCTAATCTGTTCATCTCATCTTTGTTTCCAACTTATCTTCAAATCGTTTTTGAAGTGTATTTGTAAACTAATATTTAAAATGTTTATATATTGTGTTGTTTGAGTTGTTGATGTTGATTTGGATTTCCGATCGATTCATCTTATCAACGTATCGATAGGATTTCCAAAACACTTGAACAGAGCAAACTGACACGTTATGTTTTTTTTAAATTTAGTAATGAAATAAATTTCGTAACTATATTATAAAAAAAATTCTGGATTTTTTTTCAATTGGTTGTTAAGAAATAATATTGATTTTATATCATTATCTCTTGTTTCATATATATATAATTGAACTATAAACATGGTTATAAATTTTTGAAAATTTAAAATGAAGTTAATACAAGAATTTGAGAATTTAATTTCCGATGGATTTCAAACCTTGTATTTAAAGTTTTAAATGATATATTATTTCAAGTATTTTCGAACAGAAATTTGTTTCCAAAGAATTTTTTTTGGTTAAAATTAGTGCTCTTCTCTTTGTCGCTGGAAAATAACTTCGGTGATGACTGCAGCATCATCGACATTCATTTTCGAGTTTTGAAGTGAAGAGACTGTTTTGTAGTCTTGCTACAGTTTTGTTTTGGGAAATTTAATTGATTTGAATTTCTAAAATAGACTGGATTTATAACATATGCTGACATATGGTTTAAATCTGAATGGATATATATATAGTATATGTGCATTTATTTATCTCTAAATAGTTTGGAATTTATCGGGAATTTAATTCCTAAATTGTATCTTGAAAGATAAATTTAAGCATAATTTCAAGATTTGTACAAATATTCAAGTTTAAAATGATTGAATTGGAAAGTTTTATTTGTATAATACACAATTTCATTCCAATATAACTTACCTTAATTTTCAGAAGTTGAATATGTAATTGGATAATATACAATATAAAAAGGATTTTATAAATAAAATTTGAGTGGTTATAATAAATGTTATACACTTAAATTTTAGTTATAAAAAGATTAACAGTGGCAAATAAAGAAAAAGGGTAATGGAATAATTTATAATATAAAATGATGTTAAAAGAAATAAGAATAAGATAAAACAGTTATAACAAGTATAAATATATTTAACATAGGTGATAAAATATATTAAGAGGAGTGAATTTAATTTTAATTAGGAATAATGAAGAATTAAATTTATTGAATATATTTTGAGTATAATAAATGATTTTTTTTTTCAAATCCATGATTTTAGGGATTTGTTAATTTAAGATAATTGGATGATAAGATATTGAAATCAGAGATGGTTTAGATTTATTTAACTTATGTAAGATTAATTATTAATTTAAGTTGAAATTTCAGGTTTTCAAATTTATTATCTTATTTGTTTACAAACTATCTTCTAGTTGTCTTTATTCCCGTATCTTGCTACAGAATTGGAAAGCTATTGCTTATACCTGTCTGTTTAGAAATCTTTCTATAACTTTTGGTACTCATTTTGAATCTGACCACTGCTTGCCATCCACAGACCATCGGTCAAACGGAAAGGGTGAATCGGAATCTAGAAGAGTTTTTCGTGCTTGTGTTCTTGATTCTGGAGGATCTTGAGAAGATCATCTCCACCTTGTTATACTTACCCATAACAACAGTTATCAGGTATAATTTCAGTCTTCTTTTCATCCTGTCCTAATCTTATTTCATTCTATCTTTTTTTGTGCTTTCCCATACCACATTCCTTTTCGGGGACGAAAAGTTTTGAGTGAGGGAGAGTGTAACAACCCTGTATTTTCTGATTATTGTAATTGTATATTTTAATTATTTTAATTTAAATTCCTAATTTAAAAACTTTATTTTATTTATTAAAATGAATAAGTTTTGTTATTTTAAATATAAATTTTGATTTGTATGTGAATTATAATTTCAAACATGAATAAATTGAATATTTCCAGAAAATGTGAATTTTGGTCAATCTGGTTAAAATTTGACTTTTAAATTTAAATTTTAAAAGTTTGAAAATTTGAATTTTATCTTTTGTTATGAAAGTAAATAAAATTTCAAGAACGCTACCTTTTGTTTCGTCGAAATCCGAATAATATTGTGAAAGTTATGTTTTTTACAAAATTGGGTGTAAATTGTTTTATTTAACAATATTGTTTATTTTAAATTATATAAATAATATTTTTAATTGTCATATCTTATTCTAAATTTTATTATATGTTACATTACATATATTTTTACCTTTTAAATATTTTTAAAGTGATGTTTGAATTTTTCCAAAGCTCATTGAATTTATTTTCTATTTTTAAAGGTTAGTTTCCATTTTTCTGCTATTTTCTTCATTTAAATTATATTTAATAAAAATTTATTTATTCGTTTTTATGTATGCATTTTATTTTTATGTTTTTATCTTTATTTATGAAAAAAATTCATGTACATACAATTTTGCCAAAGTTCATTTCATTTATTTTCAAATTTTCAAGCCTAGTTTACATTTTCTTTGCTATTTTCTTAATTTAATTATATTTAATTAATATTTATTTATTTATTTTTGTTTATTTACTATATTTTCATGTTTCTATCTATATTTATACATATTTTACATGTATTTAAAATTTAAAAAGAAATGGTGGAAATTTGAAAGGTTTGTGACTCTTTATTTGCTTAAGCCTTTTTGTATTCTGTCTTTTCATTTCTCAACCAACATCTCTTCAATTGGCTGCCTTAACTCCACTCATCAGCCAACATTCTATTTTCCTTTTCACGTGAAAACATTTTCTCATCTTCCCCTAAAACTCACGACTTCATGAAGAAAAAAAGGAAAAAAAAACTTATGGCTTCATTCTTTCTTTCCTTCTTCTTTTCAATGATTTCTACCTTGTTCCTCCTCTAGCATAGCTCGGCCTCTACTCCACTCCAACTCCACGACCACCTCCTCCACCATCTACAGCAGCTATTCCTTCCCCTCCTCTGACTTTAACCAAGCCTTGCCCATCCATGGAGGTTAGCATCACAAACTTTGCACCAAACCCTTCCAAATTGCCTAACCAAGCTTCATACTTCACATACCCTTCCTATTTCACTTTGGCCACCCTCTTAGCCACCACCACCAGTAGCTAACCCTCCTCTAAACACCACTTCATCCATCTCTACCTCTGTCCAGGTCTGAAACCCCATAGGCCAAACCCACTAGCCTTTGGACGAGCCAAATTGTTGAACCAAAGTTGCCTTTTTGCCTTGTTTCTTTTGTATGCTCCATGTTTCACCTCTATACTTCATCTTCATGTTGCCGTGCTATTTTGATGCCATAACCTGAGGTTAACACACATCATGGCCGATCCTAGGTCCAGTTATGGCTAAGCTTTTGAATGTTAGAGCATGGTAAAGTCATCTTGTCCATTGTTGCATTTTAAATTCAAATTGTTTCAATGTGTTTGGTGTTAAATATATTCATATTTATGTTACATTGTCTTGTTTTGATTGTTGCATGCGAGATCATCATCTAGGCTCCCCACTCACTTGAATCCAATATTGTGTTGTATCGTGCTTGTCGTGCCTTTGGAATTGTTTTGTGTGTCGTAGTGGTCTTCAGCTTGAAAAGGTGAGTCATTCTAACTTTGACATTTATACTTATGAAACAGTAAATTGATGGCAAGTATATAGTAATATAAAATGTTTATGCAAGTTAATGATGATCATATGATATGCTATGCTATGTTATTGCCATATTAAAAATATTAATTATCACCTGACTTCTGATATATGACATTATATTGTGATATTTACATTGGTTATATTGTTTATGCAAATGTTCACACTGCAAGTTCTCTGTTAGAATAGAATCACTATGGGTTGAAATGATACATACCCGAATGGACTTTAGAATAGAGAAAAATCGTTATGGGCTGAAATGATAGGCCTGAGTGATTTTCATTGTATTTTATTTGACTTGGGATTGCGGGTTTGAAATGATAGAACCCGGTTTTCTTTGTAAATTACGGATTGAAATGATATATATCCGTATCACTTGACCTAGGTTAGAAAATTATATACAGACCCCGTGGTATATTTTCAAACGATTTTTTTACTAAAATATGTATTTTTAAAAGTATTAAATTTTGATTTAAAAATATATATTTTATGGTTTTAAGAAAGTTAAATATTAAATCTTGAAATTATGAATTTAAGTGAATTCAAGTATGTAAATTTGGAGTAAATGTGATGTTTGACTTTAAATTATATTTTTAAATGTAAATAAATAATGGAAATTTAATTTAAAGTTTTGAAATGATATTTGAAATAAAATGTTAAGTTTTATTTAATTTATAAGTTAAGAAAACAGTGAATTTTGACTTAACAAATGGAAGTGAGTTTTAATTGGATATTTAATTTTAAACTTTTGTTGTGATAAATCATATGTTAAAATTATTTAAATGTGAAATTTTGAAGCCTAGAAATATGATTTATAAGTTTAAAATTTGTTAAATTGAATTTTTATTGTTTTGAAAGTTAAAAGAAAATCTGGAATTTTATAGCATTTCCAAATGCTGTAGTCTTTTGACAGCATTTTTAAATGCTGTTGTTTTTGAATTTAAACTATGTTTGAATTAAGTAAATATCTATTACAGCATTTTATAAATACCGTTATTCTTGAACTAAACCATTTTGGAAACTATAAGCTATGATAGCACTTTATAAATGCTGTCGTTGCTATAATTTGACAATGTTTTGAAATGTTATAGATTTGACACTGTTTGAGTTATATTTTAAAGTGTTAAATGATTTAACTTTTGGAATTGATTATTTGTGAAATCTAAAGAGTTTTGAATATATTTTAATATTTAAATTTGAATTTTTAAGGAATTTAAATTGAATTTGAATTTAAATAATGTGTACTTTGTTATGTGAAAAATGGTAGGAAGTGTAATGAGACAAATGAAATTTTAAATGGAATTTTGAAATGGGTATTGTAATGATACTTGAAATAATAAATGAGTGATATATTTGAATAAAAAAAGTATTTAAATTTCAATATTTGAATTTGAACTCAAATAATCATTTGAAATGAGGTTTTGAAAGGATATGATATTTTATGATTTGAAATGGTTTGGAAATGATTTGATCTTTATTTTGATAAAGAATATGAATTTGGAATGATATTTGATTTTGATAAATGAATATTTGAAGTTTATATTAGTATGAATGGATATTGAGTTTATTTAAATGATATTGGATTTATGAAATGAATATTTCAAAACTAAATAATAATGAAGTTAAATTTGAGATATATGAAATATTAAAATTTAGTTTTGAAATGTGTGATATTAAAGCTTTCAATTATATTGAAAGATTTAATAGTTTATTTTGTGGATCAAATCTATATTTGAAATTTATAAGATTTAAAATGTTTTGTTGGGAAACTGAATTTGATTGAAACTGATGGTTTGAATTGAATTAAATTGGAAATTTGTAATTTGGGTTTAATTGAATAAATTTGTAAATTGTAAAGAATTAAATGAATGTTCTATGATTTCAAATGTATGTTTCGAAATGTTATGATTTTTCAAAGTGTAATGATTTCAAATATTTTTAATTCGAAAGAGTTATAACTTTAAAAGCATAATTATTTTTGAAGTGGTGAATATATGTTTGAAATGGTTTTGATTTCGAAGTATAACTATTTTGAAAGGGATATAATTTTGAAATGAAATGATTTGATTTTTGAAGTATAAACTATTTTGAAATGACCACGGCGTTATAATAACGATTGGTTGGCAAAGAGACCGGGATCGGATATCTGGCATACTCTCTGTCGATACCGAAAACCACTTTGACAACCGTGTACGCGGTGGAGATTCCAAAATGAAGTAGGATGGTAGCGACGTTCTTGAGGTATATTACGTGGACCCGACTCCCATGAGTTGGCATAAGGTGGCTAAAACAGGACCGATCTCGGGCCAAAAGGGGTAGCTCCTCTGGTCGAACACATTCCTTCGATACTATACTCTTACTGGTGATTGATTAGATGGCCATCCTCCGATTTTGATTGGGAGTGTGTTCCGAGGTGGGCGTATGTGGCTGCTGCGTTACCACCAGCCCGTGTGCGTAATTAGTATATCTACCCTGGCATTGCCTTGTGTGTCGTGTCACCTACCATACCGAGCCTCTACTACGAGTTTATTTTTCTCCCGTAGCCCGTGTGGTATCCTCTGATAGTCTTCCGATCTGGAGATATCATGATATTGGATGGACTATTGGGACTATTATATGTGAAGGGTGATATGGGTAGCCCGGAACGCTATTTAAAAGTATGTTTATTTTAATGTAGACATTATTATAATAGCGCAATATTACTACATAGTAAATAGTTTAACGGATCCTTAAAGGGCGGGCGATCCCAAGCATCCTTTAAGTTACTGATGCATTTTTATTACTGTTCACTTGAGTTGATTTACAGTTCATAAGTACTTATGTCCTGATTCGAGTGATTTGTGTTTTGCTTTACGCTCGAGTCAGATTGAGTGAGTTAGCATTCAAGATTCACCTTCGGAGTTGGAGCTTTCCTTGAAGATCTAGCCATCTATTTTTCTTTCTGTATCCAGTGATTTCAGTGATGTATTCTGATTTGTACCTGATGTATCTTGTTACTCTTCTGTTTTATTTTGTTTAACTCTGATGTATCTTATTTTTATATAGTAGCTTCATGAACTACTATCTCTTTTAAAACCGTTGCATTATTATTTACTCTGTGTCTGTGATCTGTGATTATGTATTTACTGTATATTCTGAGATTTGCCAAATTTTATTTACAACGTGGTATTTTGAGCAATTCAAGTCCGACATGTGCGGATGCAAATAGTTGAAAATATCAGGTCGTTACAGCCCATAAAGTTGGATAGTACTTGACTCCTTTGTTGGGCCTAGACTTCCCTATGATTGTCGATTCGTGGGATTTTAAATTGATGACGTACATTTCATCCAGACAGATGGAAAGTAAGGACCTGTATGTGGTAAATATATGGAGGTAAGGTATAAATAAGAATGCGCAAGTTCCTACAATAGGGTGTGTATTAACCGCCATAAAATGATAGCCGGATTTTAATATGTTTTTAATGAAGACGAGTGAAGAATAATTGGAAAAGAAGAAAATTCTAAAATAAAGGAGAAAAAAAAATTCATTTCTAAGTCCGACTCTATATGAAAGAATTTAATAAAAGAATTTGAATTTGCTTAAAATATTTGTAATGCCTTTCAAAGAATTTATTTTAAAACAGAATCCTATCACTAGAAAGTTGTCATTCTTGGAAAATAAGTAAGTACTAACTTTTTTGATATATAAAATATCCTTTAAAAATAGACTCTTGAAAGACTAGGAAATTTTAGTTAAATGAGTTATTTAAAAACTTCTAGGGCAAGCTAAAAATGACTAGACTAAAGTTCCAAGTAAAGCGTTTTTGGTAGAGAATAAGGAGAAACTATAATCTCTTTCTTTTTAAAACAGACAGAAAATAACGTGTAGATTTGGCTCGATGACATTTTTATTTCTGTAAATTTAGAAGTTTTAAAATTCTTTCTAAGGGTGGATAAATGGAAATGGTACTTGATTTAAATGGGGAAAGTGAATGGAAGGATAAGAGCGCTCGATAGTAAAAATAGGAAGAATATTCCTATATAAGGGAAGTATGGAGAAAAATAACTGAAATAGATTTACAAACAAGAAGTAAATAGTTTCGTGTTAATGGAGAAAAGTCGAATGATCATAGTATGCGAACGCATTGCAATAATTCAATGACGAAAATGATCAAATAAAATAGAAAATGAGCCACATAAGGAGGAGCAATTTAAAAGCAATTTAGGTAGAATGAATTTAAATAGCAGTAGTAGGAGATTTAAATAAAAGCAACGTTAGAAATTTATATTAAAACAGCACAATTATAAACAATTAAGAAATTAAAGGCAAAACAATGGAAAAATGAATAGTTTCAAAATATGTATAGTAATTGCACATATCTTTTAGTGCCTCATATGCTATTAGAGTCTCCGCTAAGGTTGAATGTGAAAATAGCATAAGTAATAGAAAATTAACAGTTGAATGTTTCTCTTGTCTACTGCAGTTTATTGTTTAAAGTTATAGAAGACATTGTAGAAACATTGTAATAGTGCATTTTTGAAAAAAGGGTTTGGTATAAAAATTGGGTTTTTGAATGCAGAACTTAACAAATGGTTTGAGATAAAAAACATACCTTTTAAGAAGTAAATCTCTATTGTAAAAAGTCCTTAATGGGAAAATTGATTTGAAAACTATTCTTGCAATAAAACTTGATTCTTACTATCTGAAAAGGAAGGAAATAGTACATTGTTTAAAGGAAATGAACCTTTTAAATTTCATTGCTAACATTGACTTTTGAACTTAATAAATACTAAATTATATTTTTAAAGGTTAAGACACCTATAGTTAAAGTTGGTTGAAATGAGGAGTTTTCATGGCTCCTTTTGGAATCCAAGCAACCGTTGAATTTAATAAAAAAAGTTTCTAAGTTAATATTTTCAAAGATAAAATTTGGATTAAATACTCTTGATTATAAAATTTAATGATTTTACAAAATAAGTGAAGGCCAAACAAACCATGATATGGAGTAGACAGGGACGACAAATTAGGAAAAATAAAGAAAGGTTAAAAGCTATAAGGAATATCTACAAATATTACAGTGATTGGAAGTGGAGACCTTAGGAAGGTTTTGTAACTGCACATTTTGTTTGAGAAGGTTAATATTAAAGGAAAGTGATCTAGAAAGGGAAAGTCAAGAGACAATCTCACTTTATGAGGCATGTCCATGCTAAAAGAAATGAGCCATTGTGAATAAAGTTCTATATGTAGGCAACACATTAGGCCTAAACCGCATGAACATCTCTTTCCACCACTAAAATTGAAATTTAGAATTTTTTTATAAACATGTTAAAAAGAAAAGGGGTCTAATACATGACATAAGTTTTTAAACTGTACTTTTGAGCCTAAAAAATACTTTTATAAATTAATGGTTTGTGAAATTTGAAATATTATCTTGTTTCGAAAAGAAACTTATGTAATTAAAAAAGAACAAATGGTTTTCCTTTTGGGATTTCCTAATTTTTGAAAAGAATAATCAATTATTGTTTGGACACTTTAGAAGTGTTGCCGAACATAATGCTCATAGTTAGAGGATTCTGAAATATGAAGAAGAGAATGCTTGTAACGATCCGAATTATTCGATGGTTAATTTTGAATATTTAAATGGTTTTAAATATTGAATCTGGAATTTAATTTTGTTGGTAAGGTTTTAAATCTGAAATTTCAAGCGATTTCGTAGATTTTGGAAATCGACGATTTGATCGGCGCATTAAAATAGTGATCTAGGGCACAATCTCAGAATTGATAAAACCAGTTCCATTAGATCCGTAATAGTGTACTATTATCGGATTTCAAATTTCGTAGCGTTTGGAGTTATCTTTTGGTCGTACGGGATAGAAAAGCGTTGAAATTAATATCGAAATTTAATATAATATTTGGGTCCAAAAGGCTATCTTCTACAAACGATCGAATTAGGACTCGAAAACTTTTCCATTACGTTTGAAACAGGGGTATAACATTATAATCTCCAGGCGACACGTCTTAATAGGGGGTCGAGATTTCATGGTATGTGATTCGAGATATCTCATGTGTGTGTGTGTGTATGTATGTATAATGGTTAATAAATGAACAGTTGGGCCGTCCCATTTATGTCTCTTCTCTTCTAAAACATTCATCTCCCTTCTTTCCTTTTGAAAAAAATGCGCCCCCTTTCTCCCTTCTTTCAGTTTGAACGAAAACAAAATCGAGATCAAAAAAAGAAATGGAAGAAATCACGGCCTCTTCGAATCCTCAAAGCCATTCATGAAATTTGAAATCATTCGAAATTAAATCGAATGAAATCAAAAGAAACAAAAGAGGGGAAATCATCTTCACAAATTAGCGGAGGGAAGTTTGAAGTCGCGAGAGCTTGTGGAGGAGGTGCAGGCGCTTGCACACGACGACTGGGTTGGGCGAGGTCATGGTCGGTTTGGGGTGGAGTCGTACGCGGTTGGAGGCGGAATCACTGGCGATGGTGGAAATAGAAGAGGCGTGCACGGTAGCTCTTTGTTCGAAGGATGGGTGATCACGATGCATAACTGTGGACGTGGAGGCAATTCGCATGCAATGGAGGGGAAGTCGTGAGCCCGATTTGAGCTAGGGTATGGTTGTTGGGGTCGCCGTAGGCTACAGCGACCATCAGCAATGATGGGTGGCTCAAGAAGTGGGTTACTCGCGTGGTTGAGGGGGTGCGGCACACTAGGCGGTGGGAGGTAGAGCGGTGGAGGAATCATGGTCGCGATGTTATTGGTTGCGAAGTGTGCGTGAGCATTGACAGTTATGCAAGGGGAGAACGCAAGGCCGAGGGTTGGTCACAAATTGGGGATCTCGTATTCAAGCTACAGACTAGTGGAAGCGATGTGAACTAGAGTGACTGAGGCGTGACTTTAAGACGTTGGGTCTAGATGCGATGGCATGACTGATAGAGGTGCTCGGCTTGAAGGAAGACGAGCATGTGCTGGTCCGTGAAGCCAAGCAGGTGATAATTTGTTAAATTAAATTTAAAATTTAAATTGAGTATGTTAATGATAGTTTTAAATTATTTCAAATGGTAATAAATTTGTAATTCGTTTATACGAGGTCTAAAAATCATGAAAACAAGTCAAGATTGGAATGGTTTGTAAATAAAAATCAAGGTGAGTTAATCTCACTCAATTTTGGATTTCTAGTTAATTTTAAATAGTTAAAATTAATTATTGGTTGATTAGTTGAATTTGATTATCATTATCAGTTGGATTTTCTCATATATATGGTAGTATATATATACACACTAGTATTTGGGGTGATATTCCCACACATTATAGCAGATGCGACCCTATACGCATCGCATAATAGCGGATGGCCCTATATATCGCGATATCCCCTCGAAGTGGGATTGGTATTTTTATATTGTATTAACATCTGTGGATGCAGGAAAACAGGTTGGAGGGATCCAGCTGGATTCCTCAAAAATGTTCAATTTAATTTCATATATTGTGATATATGGATTGTGTAGAATAATCTATTATAGATTATTCTAGTGATTGGGATTATTGGATGCTATTGTAGCACTGATCTGAATTTTGATATTTTAAATACCATAAATATATTTTTTAAATTTAAGGAATTAAAGGGAATTTTTGATATAAAAATATTTATATTGCAATTGGGGTTATTTTATAGAAATTGAGTTAGAAAATTATTTTTGATTTTTGGTTATACTTAAGTATTATGAATTATTAAATGGAGATTTTTAAAACTGAATTATATATAAAAAAGAATTTATAAATGATATTCTGGAAATGTAAAAAGAAGTTGAAGTCGAGATTAAAAATAGATAGGAAGTTATAAATGGGATTTATAAAGGAATAGGTTTATAAAAATGGAATTTTATAAACGAGATTAGTTTTATAAGAAGAGAAACTCAAAGGAGTTATAGAATTTGTAAATGATGTTTATAATTAAGGGAAATCGATATCAGATGATGGAACATAAATTTACAGGGAGAATTTATATTAGAATATAGAAATAGGGTGAGAAAAATAGTGGATAGTATTTTCGAAAAAGTGAAAATGGTTAAGGAGATCGAAATGGAAGTGATGTGATGTGATGTGATTCGAGAGGAATTTATAAAACTGAATTGGTTATTGAGGTTTTAAAAATAAATTTTTAATTCTAAGAAGTTAAGTTTGTTTTTAAAAGGAAAATTTTAATTTTTTAAAAAAACTATGGAATTTTAAACAAAATCAACCTTGAAAATTTATTTGTTTATCTAAAAATGTGCTATTGACGTTTACAAAAGTGTTTTCGATATTTTAAATAATTTTTTGAACATGATTTAAAATAAATTATTATTCTTTTTAATACTTATTTAATATATATATATACATATAGAGTTTTGAAGTGATTGAAAAATTTTATTTATAAATTCTTTCGAGATTCATAAATGAGGCTAAAAAATGGATATGATCTTGAGGAGAGGAATTTTATAAGGGATTTGGAGGAAATGGAATTTCAAATTGTTGAATATGGGAATTTTGAAAATGAAATTTGAACTCATAAAAGAAGTTATAAATTGTTGAATGAGGTTATAAATAAGTATACTGGGCTTTGGAAATTGAAAAAAAGGAATTTATTAGTGATTCCGAAGACTAATGAGGTAAGTTACGAAATATTCTCTTAAGTGTAGATATTTGAAAATATTTTGGAAAATAAGACTTATAATATTTTCCAGAGTATAAAAATGGAAATTTGAAAATATTTCTAAGTGTTGAGATGGTTTTGGAATATCCTGTCATGGATTTAAGTATTTTTAAATGTTGGAAGGGATTGATATATCTTATAAAGGTACTTTTAAAATAACTATTTTGGAAAATTTATAATAAGGCCTAGTGACTGCTTATGGATGTTTTATTGATAGTTAAATAACCGACTATCAATATTGGCCAATTTCTTTAATTGTTTAGAAGAGACCGAGAACAGATTTAATTATCCAAAAACCATCGATACGGTTTGAACATTACAAATGAATACCGTGAAGATGATGAAGACGGTTTGTCCAGACCCAGGACAACTTGTATGGATGAATGCTATTAGAACATCATCATTGGAGGACGATGAGCATCCTAAGTGGAATTGTTCTTGAAAGGTAATCGTTAGCCTCAAGCCTCATCAACCGGGAATGACTAAAACAGGGAAGATGCAGCAAGGCTAAGTGGATCGCACACAATTAGGGTATGTTATCACTTTTCTAGATATCCTCAGAAATATATAAATAATGGATATGGTTGTGAATGAAAAAAGGAGCACTCGATTTTTAAGGGTGGGAACACCCAGGCAATGACATATTCGGTCTATCCAGGTTAGGGTTAGGCTGGTCTTGTGTAGCAGGGGATCCCAATGAGGTCCTTGCTACATTTTTCTAGAGTTGTACTGATGGGCGGTACCCAATGGCCCAGTCATTGTATGGGATCCATTCTCCAATATGAGTCTTTATGATTTTGTTTGTAGAGCCTAATATGCTGGAATTCGATTAATATAACGATTTCGGCTATTTCAATAAGTATTTGTATTTAGACACTATTATAATGTCATTGTATTTTCTATAAAATGTTTTGGTTATCGTAAGGAAAAAACCCATCGTGTTTATGTGTGACGAGGTCTTATGATATACCTTTGTTTTTCAAAGGATTTGATAACTCTAATAATTCAAGTTGAGTGTGTTTTCACACGCTTGTTTTCCAGACTGACTCGGGTGTTATTTTATTATAATACCCAGGTTAGACCAACTATTACAGTTTCAGGTAAGAGTGCTATGGAGCTCAGGACACGAGCTAAAGGAGTTCAAACGTATTTCCGCATTTGGTTTATATTTCCGCTGTGTGAGGACAAGTGATTATACCTGTCCAGATTGATGTATTGGTTTTTGTACTCTGATGATTGTAAGTATAAACAGATATAGATTCTTTGGTACAAAAATCTGTTATTATATATTATATTTTGTTCCTCTGCGATTGTGAGATGCTGTATTGTTCATTTTTCTTTTACCTTTTTTTCTTTACACTAAAGATTCGTAATTTCCATTCAATTTGAGTTGACTTGATGTGAATTATGATCGACTCAAGGGGAACGGATTTGCGGGCCTTTCACTTGGTATAAGAGCTGAAGGTTAAGTGAGAACCTTGGCTTTGGTGGAAATTACTCATTAGAGATAGGGTCAGTACTACCATAGAATGAGTTTGAGTATAATAATAGATATGAGCGTGTATTTATTAGTTAATATAAATGGTTTTGTGTTGTGTTGATTTATCTGGTGAGTGCCATATGAATTCTAGTCAAATAGTGGGACGCCACTAAATAGATAGGAGTTTATAAGCACTTAAACACGGCAAACCTACACTGTGTTGTTTTGAAGCGGGTAAAATAATTTTACCCAAACTATATTTTTATACAAAAGAGAATAATTTTCTGAAAATTATTATAGTGGTGTGTTTGGTTGTTATTATATAACCAAAACAAGATTTAAAATTTTGGAATAGTTATAAAAACCAAATTGAATTGTATAAGAATGAATTATACAAGGAAATTTAAAACAAAAAATGGATTCAAATCAGAATTTGGAAAAAATTTAAATCCCAGAGATTTTCAGAAAGATTTTCCAAAGTATTTTGAAATAAATAATAGTAATATTATTTTGGAAATATTTTTGAAAGAAAATGGTTTTAAATGGATTTTGGAAGTGATATAGCATTGAACTCACTTCAGTCGCTTAAAAATAATCCTGGTGATGACTACAACATCTTTAGTATTCATTTTTTAGTTTCTAAGTGATGAATTCTTACTATAGTAAATTAATATGGAGGTTTTTCGGTGAAAACGAGTGTTGTTTTGGAAATTACAAGGGAATTGGTTTGGATAAAATTAGGTTGATTTTGAAATTCGAAGGAAGTGGTTTGTTGAACCAGAGAGAGAGAGAGAGAGAGAGAGAGAGAGAGAGTGTGTGTGTGTGTGTGTGTGTGTGTGTGTGTGTATTGGATTTCAAAGTGATTTGAAATAAATACCGGGTATTTAAGAAAATTAGGGAATCCTTATTAAATGTTCTAGAGAATTTTAGAAATAAGTTTTTAAAAATGTTTAAGTGGAATATGGTATTTATAAGGAGGAAAGTATGAAAATTGAAGTTGGAATAAAATTTAAGTGAGAAAGTTAAGATGGAATTCGACTTAAGTTAAGTTGGATAAATTAAATTTTAGAAATTTAGTTGACTAGATTTGAATTGAATTAATATAGTATATAATGAAATGGGTGTTAACTTAAGCGAAGTAATTTAAATATATAATGAAATTGAATTAAAAATAAACTTGCTTGGAGTGAATTTTAAATTAAGTATGAATAACTCGAATATGGTTTTGAAATGTTGGTTAAAAGGAATTGAAATTTAAATAAAACGTGAATTGTATTTGAATCATCTTGAATTGAATTAAATATGGAAAATGTGAAATATTCGAGTATAGAATAGATGGAAATGGGAAAAATAAGTTGTGTGACATATAAAATTGAAAAGTGAATTAGAAAACCCAAAATAAAAATAGTTTAATATTTTGGTGAAGGAATAAAATCCAAACTTGAATTATAAAATAAATTTGAATTCATATAAATTTAATGGAGTAATTTTTGGATAAAAATCTAATATTGGATAAAAAAAAGTGGAACTTAACTTAGTTGATTGAACTGGATTGTGGGTTGGAATTGAAATTAAATGTGGAACTTGAGTTATAAATAAAATTCGACTTAAGTGTAAGCGAAATAATTATATTATGAAATGTTGTGGAATTAAATAAAATGAAATCAGATTGAAATAGAAATGACTTAAGTTATAAAAATTCGGTTTAAAGTGTAAATAAATTGAATGTGGCCTTGGATACGAATTAAATAATTTCGAGAATGAATTCGAGTACGGAATTAAAAATTGAATTGGATTAAATGAATGAACTAATTAATTAATTAATTAGTAAATGAAATGAAAGTTAGCTGAAATGAAAATAAACTTAAGTTATAAGGTGGAAACAATTTAAAATAATAGATTAAATTAAGTAAATATTTTGAATGGAATCATGGATTAAATAAATTTGTGAAATGGTTATTTGATAAAATAACATGGAACTATTCCAAGATTAATTAAGTGGATTTGAATATAATGTGGATATGAATGGAATGCAACTGAATTGATCGTGAATAGATTTGAAATGGAATAGAATTAAATATAAATTGATTTGGGATCAATTTAAATAGTTATGAATTGAAATGATTATTTTATTGAATGAATATCGCCGAATGTGCATAGAAAAAATTGTTGTTTGACGTAAACGGAAGTAAATAAAATTATACAATATATGTGGGAAGTGAATAGATTGATTTAGAATTGATATGGAATGGATATAAATATAATGTGTGTGTTTAAGAAGTGAATGCAAGAAAATGGAGTTGTAAATCATTTGAATTGAACGAAATGGTATACGGATTGATTGGAATTAATTAAATTAGTATCGGAACCTTAAATTGCTTATAATATATGTTGGGCATGATTGAGTTATGATGTTTATATGTTTTAACTATTTAAATAAGTGAAATGTCAATGAATTTCATGTTTTGGTACTTACGGGTTTAAATTGAGTAAGTACAGGTACAGAGGGACTATTTGGCTAGATTTTAGTTGCGAAATTGCTTTTGAGGTAAATGCTTGCTTAATAATGCTTAAAACGCTAAATAAGGTACGTTTTCGGACTAAATACCGCAAAACATAAATATTGATATATTTTTTGTTTTCCGACCGCGTGGGTCAATGTATATATATATTTATCTTTCTTATCATATTGAAAAAGGCTCTCTGTACAAGGGAGACACTGGCAAAAAAATTCGAAAATTTAGGGTGTTGGAAAAATTTTGGAATTTTTTGAAAAGATTATGTTAACTTAAAAAGGCTGATTTTTGAATTGAAATCGGAAGAGAGGATTTTGAATCAGAAATGGAAACTAAATGCTTGGTTGGAACTAAAATATTAGAAAAGTGAATATCGAATTTTAACTAAGTGGATTTTGAATAAGTTAATGGGTTTGGGCATTTTTCCTACTCAGCAATTTCGGGGACGAAATTCTTTTAAGGGTGGAGGATTGTAACGACCCAGATTTTCGACGGTTAATTTTGAATATTTAAATGGTTTTAAATATTGAATTTGGAATTTAATTGAGTTAATAAGGTTTTAAAACTGAAATTTCAAGCAATTTCATAAATTTTGGAAATCGTCGATTTAATCGACGCATTAAAATAGCGATCCGGGGCACAGTCTCAGAATTCGACGAAACTAGTTCCATTGGATTAGTAATAGTGTATTATTATCGGATTTTAAGTTTCGTAGTATTTGGTGTTATCGTTTGGTCGTACGGGATAGAAACGCGTTGAAATTAATATCGAAAATTAATATAATATTTCGGTCCAAACAGCTATCTTCTCCATACGATCGAATTAGGACCCGAAAACTTTTCCATTGCGTTCAGAAAAGAGGTATAGAATTATAAACGCCAGGCGGCACGCCTCAATAGCGGGTCAAGATTTCAAGGTATGTGATTTGATATATATATATATATATATATAATGATTAAATCAATGTTTTCACAAAAAATGGGCAAACACCTCCAAGTCGTATGATTTAGTCGATTTTTATGTTGTTCTTAGCGATTTGGGTGATTCATGCAAATACATAAAAAGCAGGGACTAAACTGTAAAAGACACACAGATTTATAGTGGTTCGGCCAGAATGTGCCTACGTCCACTTTATATGTTATTCTCCTTCACAATTCAGATTATAAGTACAAAGCTTTGATTACAAGTATATGAAAGTTGTTTGAAAGTTCTGTCCATGCTTGGGCTCTCAAACTTGTCCGCCATTGTTGTACCCCTGCCCCTCTATTTATAGAGTGAGGCTGAGGGTAGGGTCTTGGATGTATATAGCTGCCGGTGGGCCTGGGCTGATACAATCTGGCCTGGCAAAGTTGGTTCGGCATTCGTTGGTCTGGTGATGGTTTCGGTTTGATATGCCTTGGTCCGGTAGTACGTTGGTTTGGTAGTATGTTGGTCCGGTGGTATGTTGGTCCGGTGGTACCTGGGAGATGGGTTGGTTCGGTGGCATGTGGAGTGGCTTTGGTTCGGTGGTAGGAACGCATCCAACATTTGCCCCCCAAAGTGGGGGCATATGCCAGCATATGCCGTGCTTTTTTTTAGGCCATTCATCTTTGACATTCTCATTCGGTCTCGAGCGCCGAACCAATCGGTCCGGTCGTGTCTATTTGCCTATAAGTATGGGCCATACGCTTTCGTCATTCCTTACTAACTGAAATAGCCGAATTAGATTCTCTCCTGCCGAATCAAACGCACTGCCGAATCAGGTGATTTAGCCTTCTCTCGCCGAATGGCTTTTATGTTTTTGGACTACCGAATGAGTCTGGGGATTCCGAGGGCTGAATGAACTTAAATACTTGACTTGCCGAATGAACCCGGAGATTCCGAGTACCGAATGATCTTTCGGCCTTGAATTCTCGAATGACCATGGGGAGTATGATTGCCGAATGAGATTGGGAGTTTGAATGCCGAATGAACCTTATGCCTTTAATGTTTTAACTTATAAACGAAATTCTAGACTTCATGCACTTGCTTGTTTACTTCCCTCATTCTAACGACGTACTTTTTTGTGTTTGCAGATAAATGTCTCATAAAGTGGAAACTCGATCAGATAAGAAGAAATCCAAGGACAGAGAAGAGTCCTCCACAGTGCCCCCAGCTCAGTCAGGATCGGGACGTCATGGACCCACCCCGAGATCACTAGTAGATAGGTACGGCCCTCAGGAGCTCCTGAACTCGCCACCTGACTGCTTTCCTAGCTCCCTTAAAGAGGAGCAGCTTGATGTTATATCTCGTTCTTTCGGGATTGACAGAGCACATATGGTGCTGCCAGGGAATGGAGTTATGCCGTATGACCCTCCTGAAGGATATTTTTCTTATAGCGGTACCATTGTATGTGTGGGGCCATTTCCCCGATCAATGCTTGGATAGTCAGCTTCATCACCCACTTGAAGGTGGCCCCTTTCTAGCTTCAGCCCAACTCTTACGCTATATTGGTGAGTCTATTCATCATTTTCCAGAGAAAATACGGGCATCCCCCTTCCAACCGGGAGATCCGATATTTATATAATTTGAGAGGTTACAAGAAGGGGTCTCCATATATCAGCTTGGAATCGGCCGTGTCCTTTAAGCCGGTCATGGACTTATATTCGAAGTTCAGCATGTTCAAGAAAGAATGGTTTTTCGTCAAGGATGACTCTGTTTCTATCCGTCGCTTCACCTCCGGCTGTAAGTTGAAGCTTATTTATAATTTCCGTTCTGACTGCAATGCTTCTTCTTATGTGTTTTAATTTCTTGCTAGCGACAGGTGGCTTTGCGGTCGTGGAGAACGATCGCCTGGTTCAGATGGCTGCGGAGATAGAAGCCATTTCGGGAAGGGAGAGGTCAGCGTCTTACCTGATCAGGAATGCTACTCTTCTACAGCACAACTTGATTCTACCACGTCAGTCTGTGGTCAAGCAGAGAGAAACAGCTGAGGAGAGGGCTGCCAAAGCTAAAGGAGGGGCTACGGCGAAGAGCAGCAAGAGGAAACCCTTCTCGATACATCCAGTCGCCGGGGGGAAGAAGCTCAAGAGATCTGATGGACCCTCCCCCAGCACATGTTCATATGTTCCGGAGGAGGAAGATGTGGAGGAGGAAAGAGACGAGGAGGAGAGAAGAGGTGACGGAGAAGGTGATGGTGATGATGGTGGCGAAGGACAGAGCGGTGATGGCGCTGGGGCTTTATCCTCTGGGCAAGCAGGGGAGATCCAAGAGTGGACAGATGATGCTTTCCGCCAGGCTTTTGAGGGGTTGGAGGAAGGATCGGCCTTGATGGAGAAGGCGAAGAAAGCTGACAAGGCCGGGACTGGTGCCGATCCATCTTCTAAGAGCATTTCAGCTAGGGAAACTCCGGCGATTCAAGGTGAATTTTTGACACCTGCCGACTCCATTTATGATAAGTATTTAGGAATATTTTACGACCATCTCCTGTCCTGGAATGAGATCCAGGACTTATTGCAGTATCCTACTCCTCCCCAGGGTTTGTATAACAAAAGCGTCTTTTTAGTCTTCTTAACTTGATACGTTTCTTGAATTATGATTCAATGCATGCTTGTAACACTTGGTTTTTATTCCAGGAGCGGTTAAGGTGGCCAAGACATCAGACATTCGACACCGCCTTGAACAATACAAGCTCCTCAAAGCTTCCACTAAACCAAAGCCTCCGACCAACCGCTCCGGAGACATAGTCGGCTACCGTCCTCTTCTTCGGGTTATTGAGGAGGGTATTCAGAAGAAGAGGAGGAGTCGCTCCTTGTTTGAACCTTCACTTGGCCCTCAACCCCCACTTCAGCCTCTTCAAGATATCACGGAGGAGGATACTGAGTTCATACCTTCTCCGCATCCATCTGAAAATCCTAACGTTACCCCGATAGATCACCCCGGCTTGGCTCGTAACACGTTTGCGGGTCATCCGGATCTGGACCCGGGCTCTCATGACATTTCCTTCGACGAGGCTACTGGTGAGCACCTTCTCCCACGCAATCCTATAGTACGGGTGCTTGATGAGGCTAAGTCCCTAGACCTTGATTTGCTTACCACTCGGATTGTAACTATGGGGGACGAAGCTAAGGCAAACATCGATCGGGTTGCTGAGGAGACCAGGAAGCTGATGGGGCATCATGCCCGAATGGTCAAGGCCGGAGAGGAAATCGGAGTGCTAACATTCGATTGCGGTTAATGGTTTCCGACCAGGCCAAGCAACTCGCCGATCAGGCCATCCAGATCTCTCAGCATGAGGCCGCCTCCAAGCGACTAAAGAAAACTATGGATGAGGCTGGCGGAGCAGAGTTACGGAAAATGGAGGCTGCCTGCAAGGAACGGATCGATATGGCTATTACAACGGTGGATGAGGTTCGAAAAGCGGATCTCGAGCGGGTAGAGGAGTTATCCGGGAAGCTTGAAGCCGCAGAGCTTGCTCAAACCAAGCTAAAGGAGGAGATGGAGGCGATGAGGAAATCCCTTCAGGCTGACCGCTCGCGATATCGATAGGAGAGGGATGTTGCCGTTGCAAAGCTGTTGGCTTCTGAGGTCCGAATGAGGGAGTTTGAGGAGAACGAGGGGATGATGGATGAGGTGCTTCAGGATATGTACTTCCGTACTTGGAAACAGGGCAACTTATCCTGGATGGATGATTACCCCCGAATCATGGCTAGGATTTATCTCAGGGCTCTGGAGGAGGCCAAGGCTGACGCGGATAAGGAGGGTGGCGTGGCCTTCAGAATGGAGGTGGTTACGGCCCAATTCACCAAGGAGGAGATAGTGGCGGTGAAGGAGGGTATGCAGCTGCTCGCTGCTGAGGAGGTAGGTGTGCAGTTGGAGGATGATGATCAAGGAGCAGATACTGGTAAGTCTTCCCTTTTAGTCTTTTCATAACTTGGTTGCTTATTGTTTATTTAATGGATTCTTCTCCTGAATTGGACGGGCGGGACCTCTGAAGCGCCAACTACCTCTGGTCAACATGCTGCGAGTCCTGATCCTGCGGTTAAGTAGATCTCGGAGGGCCAGCAGGATAGAGGCGAAGCCCCGATGCAGCCGACTCCTTGACTTGATCTGGATATTTTTTTTGGGTCTACTTGACATTCTTGTATATACTAGTCCCAAAACATTAATGTACTTTCAGGCTGTAATTATGTCTTTTGTGACAAACGACTTTATTCCTAACATGTAATTTTATAACATAAGCTGATTTTGTCATATTTGAATGTTGTCGTTATTTTGATGTGTTGCATAAAATATAGCTGTGCATGTGTTAGTGATTCAGTTGTGTTTGATGCTAAGTTCTTGCTTAAAATATAATTTCATGTCTTGCAATGTTAGTGTAATGTGCGAATAAATTATAGTTACATATTTATGTACAAGAGAAGAAAGTACCGCCCTTCAAGTTTTAGCTGTAGACGGCAGCTTTGAATGACTTGTGTAATCGAATATGGAATGCAGCTGAGTGACCTGCCATCCAGCTGTGAGTTCTTATTCCCATTAGTGAGTGTCTCCTATTTTGTGTCATGTACTTTAGTGATCGTTATAGAGGATAGGAGGAAAAATTTTATAAATAAAATGGTAATATAAGAAATAGTAAAACTTCCAATCACGGAAGGCCTTCGATGTGCTTAAGTTCGTGGCAAACGGGTTTTGTAGTCACTTTCCCTAGCTGTTGGTCTTGGAGACATTTGTCACCCATCTTACACCTCCGTGGGGAGTTTTCTTTTTTACCACAGCCGTACTTAAGACACATCGGAGCCGAGATCGCGCACAGTAACTACCCGGGCCATTATGGCCCGTAATCGTGGGTATTATTCGATTTACCATGGCCGGCTAGCGTGGGTGTCGATCGTCAACCGTGAACGACCCCTGGATGGCCACACCTTATGTTGGGGTTTAAAGTAGGTTCACAGTCGCCGGCGAGCCAAACACCGTAATGAGCTGCCTCGGCTATAGTCGGCTTTCTCGGTGGCTTATAATCAGCTCGTTACAGTTGGCTTTAAGGACCGATCGCGAGCAATGAGCTAACCCGCAGCAGAGGGATGCTGGAGCAAAAGTGTCTCATTGGCGAGGGCATAGATTCGTATAGTACCTGTTAGGTCTTGTCCAGGGGAGGTTGCGCCGTGATGCGTCTTGAATGGAAATGCCATTACACAGAATTTTGTCCAACAGAAAAGGATAAAGCTTAACAAGCAGCCAAGATATAAAGGAACAAGTTAAAAAGAGACAAGATTTTTAAAGTGGTTCGGCACGAAGATGCCTACGTCCACCAATTCTCTTTGTTAATTCACTTCAAATGGGCAGTACAAGTTAAGAAAAGTATCGACGAAGGTGTTGGATGTTCCATGCCGTCTGGAACACCCCTTCGTCCACTGTTGACAAAATATAAGCTCCGTTGTGGAGATCTTTATGAATTACATATGGTCCGTCCTAGATTGGATCTAGCGCTCCGGGGCGTGGGAAGATTCGCATCTCCTTCTTGTAAGCTGCGATGCTTGACTTTGGAGTTGTATTGTGCTGTCACTTTTTGCTTGTGAGCTGCTGCTTTGAGTGCTGCATCATTTTTTCTTTCTTCGATTAGATCCAAAGACATGTGGAGGAGTTCTTCGTTCTCTTCTGGGTTGTAGTGGATCCTACGGTGGGATGGCACTATAGTTTCAACTGGGAGCATGGCCTCCGATCCGTATGCCAAAGAGAAAGGAGTATGCCCTGTTAATGTTATGAAAGACGTGCGGTAGGCCCAAAGTGCCATAGGAAGTTCATCCACCCAAGCGCCTTTTGACTTTTCAAGCTTCTTCTTGATTAGAGTTTTAAGAATTTTGTTGACAGCTTCGACTCGTCCATTTGCCTGGGGATAAGCCACAGATGAGAAGCTTTTGTGAATTCCGTGCTCTTGGCACCAGTCGACGAACTCCTCGCTGTCAAACTGAAGTCCATTGTCCGATATGATTTTGAGTGGAACCCCGTACCTGCATAGAACATTTTTGATCAAGAAGTTAATAACTTTTACCGAAGATATTTTATTTAGAGGTTCCGCTTCCACCCGTTTGGTGAATTAGTCGACTGCCACTATAGCATATTTGGCTCCGCCTCGGCCCATCGGCAGTTCGCCAATCAAGTCAATTCCCCATACTGCAAAGGGCCAAGGGCTGGTCATTTGAGTAATCTCATTTGTTGGTGTCGAGGAATCTTAGCAAATTTCTGACATCTGTCACATCATTTGACGAAGTCTAAGGCGTCTTTGTTTAAAGTGGGCCAGTAATGTCCATATCGGAGTGTCTTCTTTGCCAGAGTCTGCCCACCAGTGTGATCTCCGCAGCTTTCTTGATGGATGTTGGATAAGATTTTCTTGGCTTCCCTTCCAGCAACACACCTTAATAAGGGGTTAGAGAAGCCGCGTCGATAGAGGATGCCTTCTTGTATTTTGTAGCGGGAAGCTCTCCTCAAGATTTTCCTGACTTCGTTACGCTCGTTGGGTAGTGTGCCATCTTGTAAGTATTTTCGGATAGGAGTCATCCAAGTTTCTTCTTCGATTGCAGCTATCAGATCCTCTTGTTCGAAACTTGGGGCTAGTTGTTTTGAGATGGCTACTGTTTCGGAAATTGTACTGTTCTTCATGCTAGCTTGCATTGCCAGTTCGTCGGCCTCCTGATTCTCTTCTCGAGGAATGTGTTTGATTAAATAGTGATCCAATTGATCGAGCAGCAGCTTGGTCTTCTTTAGATATGTTGTGAGTCATTCTCCTCGAGTCTGGAATTCTCCCAGTATTTGATTTACAATAAGTTGAGAATCACTATGGAGACATAAAGAACCGACTCCAATCTCTAGGGCAAGTTCTAATCCATCTATTACTGCTTCGTATTCTGCGTCGTTGTTGGTGGCAGCGAATTCCAACCTTAGAGCATAGCGTAGCTTCCTTCCCCTAGGAGGGATTATTACAATTCCTGCCCCCGAGCCTTGTTCGTTTGATGCTCCATCTACAAAGAGATTCCACTTAATGTCTTTTGTTATTTCAGATTGCTCCTTACCTTCGTTGGAAGTGAATTCGGCAATGAAATCGGCCATGGCTTGTCCCTCGATGGCGGTGCGAGGATGGTAGGTGATATCATATTGACTCAGTTCAATGCACCATTTAAGTAGTCGTCCAGAAGTGTCAGGACGATGGAGTACCTACCTTAGCGGTTGATCGGTTAGAACTCTGATGGAATGAGATTGGAAATAGTGTCGCAGTTTCCGTGACGTGATTAGTAAACAGTATGCTAGCTTCTCAAGTTTAGGATATCTGGCTTCTGCCCCTGTTAACCTCTTGCTTACAAAGTATACTGGTCGTTGTGCGCGGTTGTCTTCTCTCACCAAAGCGGCGCTGAGAGCATGAGATGACACAGCAAGGTACAGGTATAGCTCTTCGCCTTTGTTTGGAGTTGAGAGTATTGGTGGTCTCTGGAGGTGTTTGATTAGGTTAAGGAAGGCTGTTAAGCATTCGTCAGTCCATTCGAACTTTCCTTTGTCTTTCTTTAGAGCCTCGAAGAAGATGACACATTTTTCAGTCACTTTAGAGATGAATCTGCTTAGGGCGGCCACCTTCCCATTCAGGCTTTGCATTTCTTTTCGAGTAGAAGGTATCTTGATATCTTTCAGGGCTCGGACTTGTTCAGGATTCGCTTCAATTCCACTGGCATGGACGATGAATCCTAAGAACTTTCTCAATGATACTCCGAAGGAGCGCTTTAGAGGATTCAGCTTCATTCCATATTGGCGAAGTACTTGAAACATCTTGCTTAGGTGGCTTACGTGGTCGTTGGCTTTCCCTGATTTTACTAGCATGTCGTCCACATAAACTTCCATAGTTCGTCCTATTAGTTCTGCGAACATCTTGTTGACGAGGCGCTGATAAGTAACTCCGGCGTTTTTTAAGTCCAAAAGGCATTACTCTGTAGCAGTACAATCCCCGGTCAGTGATGAAACTAGTGTGGTCTTGATCGGGGGCGTGCATAGGAATCTGGTTATATCCTGAGTATGCGTCCATAAAGATAAGAGTTCGTGCCCGACTGTGCTGTCCACGAGTTGATCGATTCACGTTAGTGGGAAGCAATCCTTCGGGCAAGCATCATTTAAGTTGGAGAAGTCAATGCACGTTTGCCGCTTCCCATTAGCCTTCTTTACCAGTACCGGGTTGGCGATCCATTCTGGGTAGATGGCTTCTCGTATGAAGTTATTGGCAAGTAGGTTCTTTACTTCTTCCTCGAGGGCTGCTGATCATTCTGCCCCCATACTTCTCTTTTTCTGCTTTACTGGCACCTTGGTGGGATCGATGTTCAGTACGTGGCATGCTACGTCTGGCGAGATTCCAGTCATGTCAACGTGCGTCCATGCAAATTCATCCAAGTTGTGGCGAAGAAAATCGACGAGTTGATCCATCAACTCTTCTCTTAACTGAGACCCGATTCTCAGCGGTCTACTTGGGTCGTGTTTGTCTGCAGATACAAATTCCATAGCCTCTGCAGGCTCGGCGGTGGTCTCCTCCTCTTTGTCTCAATGGTCTAATTCATTGAAAGGATCACTGGTATATCGAAGAGGAGGGGCTTTCTTTAGTTGCTATGCTTCCAAGTTTTTCTTGCAGAGAGTAGTCTCTGCATCCTTCCCTTTATCCTTCCTGCGGTTATTGCGAAGTTCAGTTACATAGCAATCTCGAGCGGCGTCTTGATTTCCTTCTTCTTCCCCTATCCCATTATCTGTTGGAAATTTCATCTTCAGGCACCAAGGGGCCAGGACAATCTGGAAGTCAGACAAGGCTGGTCTTCCTAAAAAGGCGTTGTAGGCCGAGTGGTTATCTATTAGCACAAATGTTTGTTTCCGCACAACGGAGCGGGGATGACTTCCTATTTCAACAATGAGGTCCAATTGCCCGAGGGGCATCTTCGCATCTCCAGTGAAACCGTGTAGTAGTTTGTTGCAGGGAGACACATCCTTCATAGACAGCTTCATTTTGTCAAAAGCATGCTTGAATAGAATGTTTACGGAGCTTCCAGTATCTACCATAATTCGAAAACTTCGGCTGGGCTGAACCAGGCAGAGATGACCATAGGATCCATGTGAGGGTACTGCCTTCCTTCTAGGTCTCGCCTACTGAATGTGATGTCATTATCCTCTTTCCGCTTCGCGCGGCGTTCTTCCATGATGGAATTGATGCAGTCTTCATTGTTTCTATGTGACTTTCCATATCTTTCCATTTCTGCCCAGTTTCTGTCGGCGATGTGTGGTCCTCCCGATATTGTGTGGACCACTATCTTCTCTTGACTGGAACAGCTGGTGTTATGATTTCTTCCGCCTGTCTCTGTGTGGAGTTGCCCTGGGTTCTCCTTGGCAGGAGCTGGAGTCCTGTCCTGACCCTTTACATAGTGCTTCAATCTCTTTCTTCTGATGTGTTCTTCAATCAGGTCCTGGAGATGACGGCATTCATTGGTATCATGCCCATGGGATTCGTGGAAACGGCAGAACTTTCCAGACTTGATTGCGTGATCTGATTCCTTCTTGTACGGGGGGCGTTTGTATTTAAGCTCGTCTTGGGTGGCCAGAAAGATGTTTTCGACTGTTTCATTCAAAGGAGTGTAAGCGTCAAATCTTGGTCCTGGCCGATATAGGCGTTTTTCTCCCTTCCTGCCCCCAGCATTGTCTCGAGAGTCATTTCCTCCGACGTCCTTTGCTGCAGCGGGTGCGTTGTCATGAGCTGCCTTGGCTTGTTGCCATGTCTGCATTTCGGTGGCAACGTCTTCAAGTCTCATATACTTTCCGGCTTCATGGAAAAAATCAGGTAAGGTAGCTGGTTTTTCTTTCGTTAATATTCTATCAAACTTGGTATCCGGATGTACGCCACTACAAAGAGCCATTAGGATAAGTTTCTCATCGGCATCTTGGCCTGCGGCCGCTGCGGCGTTGAATCGGGTTAGATATTGTTGCACTGTCTCTCCGGGCTTCTGTTTGATATTAGATAGGGAATAAGCGTCCTTGCGTTGTTCAACATGAATGCGAATGTGACGACCCGACTTCCTAACTCCAGGAAATTGCATCATCATGAAGAAAGAAAGGGATAGAAGAAGAAAAGAAAGAGAAAGAAGAAACAGAACAACATTAGAGAACTCACAGCGGATCAAATGAAATATAATATATCAAATAAAATATTACACAGTATCATAATACATCAGAGTACACAACTATACAACACATATTAGACAGTTATAAACATCTGTCTAATTCATACAACTCAAGAATATAAGATACAGATACCAACCAAACACAGCGGAATCAATATATATCTACACGTCGAAGCCTCCTGCTCCATATCTCCTCCAGAATTCGTCAAGCTAACCTGAACCACTTGACTACTCATACATAATATGAGTACCCAAGAGTTTAATAAAACAGAAAATAAACACTCGGGTCAGACAGGGGTCTGGTGTGAGTAAACGGTTTAAATTTGCTTAACTTTAGAAAACCTTTGAAAAGAAAAGGTATCACGTAAGACTTCCCACACATAAACATGGAAAAAAATTTACCTTACGCTAACCAAAACATTTGATAGGAAATCCAGTGATATTATAATAGTGTCTAGGGTTTTCAAGTAAATAAGAAATAGCCAAAATTGTTACATCTATTAAATTCCAGCTACTAGCCACAAAAGTGGGTAATACAAACAAAACCGTCGGGTCTCGTAGGAAGAATTGGTTTCCATCAATGGCAGGGCTACTGGGGTACCGCCCGTCACAGTACGTGGCCTAGATCACCGTACCGAGGAGTACTCCCACTCCCCTGCAACACAAGGCCGGGACCATTCCTTACTGAACAGTCCCGAACAAGACAACCCCGGCGGTTGTTCGGAATTCAACTGCCCCACACAGCCGAATAAAAAGGGACTTCTAGACAGGAGTAAATCTTTCTCTCCAGTGGGAGCTACCCACGAAGCCTTGCTGCACCTCCCCTGTTTTAGCCATTCCCGGTTGATGAGGCTTGAGGCTGCGATTACCTTTATAGGACACATCTCTTAGAATGCTCATCGTCCGCCTGACGATGTGCTGAAAGCATTCAATCCATACAAGTTCGTTCCGGGTTCGAACGAAACCGAAGGCACTATCTCGTTGCACTCATTTTGGAATCACCCTCAGAGTCAACGACCATAGCCCTTGCACTCTAAATCACCATCTTGAACCTATAAGTAATATTCCGTCAAACTCATTACGGAATCACCTACAGAATTATACTGACGTATAGCCCTTACACCTCGAGTCTTCACTTGCTCCACTTGGATTACCGACCTAACGTTTAATTGGAATCGATGTGGTTTTCGGATTCCAAATATGGAAACCCGATCCCGGTCTCATCGAAACCAAACGCCATTTTAATGTCCAAGTTGTACTTAAGGGTTTTACAAATTAACTTATTCAGGATGATATAAACAGATAGATGAATAACATTATCACTATAGATAATTCATAACAACATTCATTTCACAATGAAGCATATCACAACATAGATATCCAAATCATCCAATATCAACCAATCCAAATCATCCAATATCAACCAATCACCCAATATCAATCATCCAATATCATTCAACATCCAATATCAACCATTCAATATTAATCAGTCACCCATAGCAGAATTGATTAACTCTTAATCAATTTAATTAACCTATATTTAAATTAATTACTATCCTTCAATTACTTGGATTATCTTAATCCTGCTTCATTGATTGATTACAAATCAAATTCATTTATCATTTCTTAATGATCTTCTTTAATTAATCTTCCTTGATTAATTATTTTTAATTACATTCAAGTAATTATTCTTAACCATATTCAGTAATTAACCTTTAATTACTATCATTAATTACAATAATTAATGATCCTTCATTAATTAATTAACTATAATTAATTACATTAAAGCTTAATTAATTACAATTAATTAATCATACTTATATTTAATTATTATTATTAATCAACCTTGATTAATGTCATTAATTTAATAATCCTTATTAATTAATTAACCCTTTAAGTTATTAACTTATAATTAATCACCTCTTTAATCAGTAATTAACAACTTATAATTACCTATCTAAATTAATTAACTTCTTAATTAATTAACTTCTAAATTAATTATAATAATCCTTGATTAATTAATCCATTTAATTAATCTTTAATTACTTCATTAAGTAATTATTATTCAATTTAAATTAACAATTAATCCTTAATTAATTACTTAATTAATTAATTAATTACATTTTAAATAATTACCCTTAGTAATAAATCTTGAATTTAATCTCATTCATTAATTCATCACATTAATTAATTAACTAAAATAAATTAAGTAATTAACTCTTAATTACTTACATAAGTAATTATCTCTAATTACTTTCATTAATAAATCTTAATTTATCTCTTAATTAATTAAAATAATTAATTCCATCATTAAATAATTCTTAATTCATTAAATAATTAATTACTCCATAACTAATTAACCTTAAACAATTATATTAATCTATTTCTTAATTAATATCATTTGGTGATTATCCAAAAATCACTTCAATTCAAATTACTCCTATGAGTAACCTCCGCTAATTTCTTCCATATTAATTACTTCCATTCTTAATCATTCAAACATTAACATTTGCTTACTTCATTAAGTAATCATACTTAATAAATCAATAATTAATTAAAATTAAATAAACAATTAACTAATTATTTAAGATTAATTAAACAATTAATTAACTTCTAAATTTAAAGAAAATCTTTAATAAATTAAGATAACCATAAATTTTTAAATCAAACTTAACTTATTAACAATGTTAAATTCATATTCTTAAGTTAATTATCCCAATAATTTAACCTTATTTATTTCCATAAATAAATTATTTGAATTAAATCAAGTTTTAACACTTAATCAAATTATTCAATTTAGATTTTCAAAATCACAATCACAACCTTATTTGAAAATAAGGAATTTAGAAATCAAATCAAAATACTTTAATTATCCAATTAAACATATCTGTTTAAAATGAATTTTGAAAATTTTGTTATTAAAAGTATTACTTCAAAATTAAAACTTAGGTTTAATAATTAAATTCAAATTACTCTTTTAAAATTTGAATTTTTAAAACTTGATCAAGATAATTATTTTCAAAACAAATACTTAAAACATTTTTCTAAATTTGAAATATAAATTCAAGTTTCATTTTAAAATAACAAATTAATCCTTAGTTTTCTATATAAACTTATCTATAATTTAGTGTTTGATTTTTACACTGTTCCACTCGAGTTTATTATACGATCTACTATAAATTATAGGTTTAAAATAGCAACTCATAATGTACAAAAATACCCCCAAACACAACTCCCACAATCTCGAGTACGAACTCGAAATCAACTCGGGTCAGCCCTGAAGCAAAATTCCAAAACGCGACTTCGAGTCGTCTTCAGGAAAACGCGATAGCTCCTTCGAGATTCCAGTGTCTTCCCCAAATTCCATCAGCCAGTGTACAGCATGTACACTCGTGCACTTGCACCACGATCTCCGGCCAGCGTCGCTCATCACAACCAACGACGATCATCACTCCACTCCACGCGAGCTCCAAACCATACCCAGATCGAACCAAACGCAAACGATTCAAAATTTCACCATTTCGAATCGAAACCAGAAGAACAACGCGACCCAAACGCGGCCACAAAATCACCCAAACGTCGATGCCACGACAACATTCAACCCTCGCCATCCTCACCTCAGAAACGCCATGTCACAATCTACTCTCTCCCCAAAAGCGAACACCTCCGGTCCTCCTTTCACGACGCAAAAGCCACGACAAAACAGCCGAAACCAAAAACCAAAGTAACCCTCGTTTGATCAAATTCACACACCACAATCAATAAAAAAATTCCAAAGCATTTTTCCCTAAATCCTTGACACTAGAGCAAGCTTAACCCAGAATTTCATCTCAATTTATTAAATAAATCATAGACAGTACACAAAAATTCCCAAACCGATCAAACTAAAAATTCTCATGATTTATCAAACTAAAAATCATGAAATTGGTATTAAAAATCATGATTTCTAATTTCTAATTCATTCATGTAATCGAAATCAGCAAACAAGATTATAAATTTTCCAAGTGTAACAGTATTTCACTGTAAAATTTAAATTCTGAGTAACTCCTTCAGTTTAAAATCTTATAATTATTTTTAAATGATATATTATGTGTTTACCAACAACTTTCATTAACATACCACTGTTCAATTCATGATAAAACCAAAGTTATTTAGATTTTTGAAAGAATTGGACTGTTCCTATTAAACACAATATTCATTTTTATCTCCTACAGGCAATTAAATGTTTTTAATTCCACATGCAATCCAATTTAAATAAAATTTCCAGGTAACAACATGATATCATCATAAAATCAAGATGAAATCTAAAATTAAACTGTCTTTAAAATAGTTTACTCACCATTTCATAAGCAGAGCAGGGTTTTTTTTTAAATTTTCTTCCAGGTTTTAAACAATTTGCAGATTAAATTCTTGCTTTGCTGTTGAAAATTGAATCCATGCATGCCATCAATTAGTTGTTTGAAAGTTGAAATGGATCTTGAAGTTGCAGTTGAACATCCATGAGCATTTGCAGGTTGAAATTGCAGAACTTATTTTGCAGATTTCCACTTTGCAGTTTGAAGTTGTAGATTTGAAATTGAATGTGAGGAACTTCATGAATTGCAGGTTGGTTTTGCTGATTCTAATTTGCTTTTGATTTTAATTTCAGGGTTTGAGAATAATTTCAGGTTTTGGAAATAAATTTCTGATTTGAACTAAGAAAGAAAACAAAGGAGAAAGTGTTTTGTAAAACAAGTTTTCTTCTTAAAATTTTATTAAGATTTAAAATAAGAATTTTGCCACATGTTCTTAATTCAAACAAATGTCATTTTATTTTCTCAATAGCTTTACAAGTGTTATTAAGATGCCTTAGAATGTTTACACATATTTTTAAGTCCTTTTTAATTTATTTTACTTAGTTTAAATGTAAATATAACTTATTTTCTTAAGTTACTAAATGAATAAATGTTTACATAAATATTTATAAATTTACTTTAAAAAAATATATTCTAAAACTAATAAATACAAATATAAATATACATCTTATACATGTTATTTAAAATCTAAAACTTTTATTTTTATACACTTATAACCATTTTAAAATTAAACACTTTAAAAAGAAAACAAAACAAACTTTATTTAGACTATCATATTTAAAATAAATAACTATCCTATAAAAAATAACAATTATCTTATAATTTGAAAACAAATGAATTAATCTTTAAATTAACTTTTTGGAAAATAAACTTTTAAACAAAGCTTTAAAATTTCAATATTCATTCATACATCAATTATTGATAGATTAAATTAAATTTCAAAACAATATCAAACTATAACATATACTTACATATATATTACAATTTGCAAATGCACCTTTTATTTTAAACAAAAGGGTATTTAAATTCACAATATATATCAATTATATATATTATAAACAGAATAAAATTTTATTAGCTTTTGAAAAACAATTCTTATCAAAATTTTAAATTGTTAAAAGATATTGATCACACTTACCAGATTAAATATTTGTTATCCTCTAAAAGATTAATTTCACCAATTTAAACTAAAATTATAAAGAAAATTTATCAAACCCATTTAATTATTTATATATAGATTATTAAATTGATATTGCCTCAAATTCCGGGACGTTACAATCCTTCCCCCTTAAAAGAATTTCGTCCCCGAAATTTAAAAGCAAAGATAATTTAATAACCCAGCAAAGATTTTAATTCAATCAGCAAAGCATACTTATCAATCAGTTACTAATAACCAAAGCAATCAATCAAACAAACAGACTTAACTAATTATCCTGACATATGTCAGAATAAATCAAACTAACACTATCTCGAGTTTCCCAAGTATAAATCACTGGGAGACTCGCTCTACAAGAACTAAACAAACTACACCACCATAATCCAGAGCTCTTCTCATCTCTAGATCCATCAATCTGAACAGAACAATCAGACTATACTCAAGTCTAGCACAACTCCCAAATCCAACTGAACTACAGATTCAACAATCAATCAATGAATCATACACGTATTCTCTCAGAGATACCTGAATTACAATGAATTCCAGCTATCAAACTGGCAATTCAATCTTATAGACAACAGATCTTATCTTATCAGAACACAGATAAGAAATCTCAAATGCCTCAGCACCAGCCATCCACTCTTATCCAATTTCTGTTCTCTTAACCAGAGAAACCTTAATAACTACGAAGTCTCCAACTTCGAATTCCAAATTCCTTTTCTCATATCAGCAAAACTTAACAGACAATCTTGGACTACCCAATTTCTTCCTGATCAGCTCAACCTATGCTGATACTTCCAGAGACAACTAGACCAAAGAAAACAGTTCCTGGATTCTATTCAATAGAAAAATCTTTATAATCCGTCGAAATCCAGAACACATACTCTTCTATTCAAAAAATAGTAAAAGAACTTGCTTCCTTCCTTGCACAGCTGCTACCTCGCTTCCGCTGCACAACTCTGATTCTAGAATAGATGAGAACAATGTTGATGAACACGAGCACAAACTTATCCAATATATCCGGGAAACTATGTCCATCAAATCCATGAAATCTGAGTGACTCATCTGACTAGGTCACACAACTTTACTACAGAATCTAATTCAAAAACAAGATCTAACCAAATACAAATTCCAAAAATAAATTCCTGAGCTGCTATACCAATCTCTACTTCTCCAAGAACCATCTACTACCAGGCTAACTATCAAATCACTTCTAGAACCAAACAATATGGAACTCAAATCCAGATGCAGACAATCCTTCTGATTACCTCAATAGCTCCTACTTCCACATGAGAAACCTCAGTCTCAAACAAAAGAATGCTCAAGAAAATTCCAAACCAATCGCAAGTCACTTTTGCGATCCAACCTAATCCGAATTCCAAAGAAACTGTCCTTTCTTTACCAATTAGAACAGCTCTAAGCTTTTCCAAACAAGGTTAATTCTTCAAGATAACTTCCACCAACTGCTCGGGCTGTTGATAGAAGAACCAATAAGATTCCTGAACCATCGAAGAAACAAGCTACATTGCTGCTTCCAAACTCTACCTCGATGATACTACGAAGCTAAAAGACCTTCTTGACAGCACACCGAACACTTCGAGCTGAAACTGCTACCACAGCTAACCAAAGACTTCTAATCCAAAGGCTTCTCCAAACCAAGCATCAACATCTCGCTTTCCTTAAGGAATGACAAATGAGACCATGCCGAAACAAAGCAACTTATAGACCTTAGTCTCATATTCCAAAACAGCCAACTTCCTTACTGAAGATCCAAACAACTTATACACAGATGAATCATCTTTACGGCATATAAAGACTGCTCCTCAACTATTACTAAAACTGCTTCAAAAGAATACATCTTCGGAAATATCCATGGATTCTGCATCTCATCACGCAGTTATCAAGATATCATCACTTACTTCTGCACTACCAACATATCCAAACTCAAGAAAAATTCGCTTACCCGAGCAAAATCCAAACTTACACTTCAAGGATAGACTCCAAATCTTTAAAAGATTTCCTTCGGATATCAGAGAATTCCTTACTCCAAACTACAAAATTCACTCGAGACGGTATTAGGTCTACAGTCTCGCCAATACACTTCCAACCTCAACATATGGACCTTATCCATTAGTGGTAGTCGTGTTACACACACCACTACTACTCCATCTACCTACCACTAGAACTTATGTTGGAAAAATCCGAACAGATAACCCAACATATCAGGTAGATATAGATATATATATATAGTTATATATAAAAATTACAAGTACGCTCTCTCAAGAAAGACACCACTCCAGAGCTTAGGTATTCGCTCAACCTAATGCTCTGATACCAAATGTGACGACCCGACTTCCTAACTCCAGGAAATCGCATCATCATGAAGAAAGAAAGGGATAGAAGAAGAAAAGAAAGAGAAAGAAGAAACAGAACAACATCAGAGAACTCACAGCGGATCGAATGAAATATAATATATCAAATAAAATATTACACAGTATCATAATACATCAGAGTACACAACTATACAACACATATTAGACAGTTATAAACATCTGTCTAATTCATACAACTCAAGAATATAAGATACAGATACCAACCAAACACAGCGGAATCAATATATATCTACACGTCGAAGCCTCCTGCTCCATATCTCCTCCAGAATTCGTCAAGCTAACCTGAACCACTTGACTACTCATACATAATATGAGTACCCAAGAGTTTAATAAAACAGAAAATAAACACTCGGGTCAGACAGGGGTCTGGTGTGAGTAAACGGTTTAAAGTTGCTTAACTTTAGAAAACCTTTCAAAAGAAAAGGTATCACGTAAGATTTCCCACACATAAACATGGAAAAGTTTTTACCTTACGCTAACCAAAACATTTGATAGGAAATCCAGTGATATTATAATAGTGTCTAGGGTTTTCAAGTAAATAAGAAATAGCCGAAATTGTTACATCTATTAAATTCCAGCTACTAGCCACAAAAGTGGGTAATACAAACAAAACCGTAGGGTCTCGTAGGAAGAATGGGTTTCCATCAATGGCAGGGCTACTGGGGTACTGCCCGTCACAGTACGTGGCCTAAATCACCGTACCGAGGAGTACTCCTACTCCCCTGCAACACAAGGCCGGGACCATTCCTTACTGAACAGTCCCGAACAAGACAACCCCGGCGGTTGTCCGGAATTCAACCGCCCCACACAGCCGAATAAAAAGGGACTTCTAGACAGGAGTAAATCTTGCTCTCCAGTGGGAGCTACCCACGAAGCCTTGTTGCACCTCCCCTATTTTATCCATTCCCGGTTGATGAGGCTTGAGGCTGCGATTACCTTTATAGGACACATCTCTTAGAATGCTCATCGTCCGCCTGACGATGTGCTGAAAGCATTCAATCCATACAAGTTCGTTCCGGGTTCGAACGAAACCGAAGGCACTATCTCGTTGCACTCATTTTGGAATCACCCTCAGAGTCAACGACCATAGCCCTTGCACTGTAAATCACCATCTCGAACCTATAAGTACTATTCCGTCAAACTCATTACGGAATCACCCACAGAGTTATACTGACGTATAGCCCTTACACCTCGAGTCTTCACTTGCTCCACTTGGATTACCGACCTAACGTTTAATAGGAATCGATGCGGTTTTCGGATTCCAAATATGGAAATCCGATCCCGGTCTCATCGAAACCAAACGCAATTTTAATGTCCAAGTTGTACTTAAGGGTTTTACAAATTAACTTATTTAGGATGATATAAACAGATAGATGAATAACATTATCACTATAGATAATTCATAACAACATTCATTTCACAATGAAGCATATCACAACATAGATATCCAAATCATCCAATATCAACCAATCCAAATCATCCAATATCAACCAATCACCCAATATCAATCATCCAATATCATTCAACATCCAATATCAACCATTCAATATTAATCAGTCACCCATAGCAGAATTGATTAACTCTTAATCAATTTAATTAACCAATATTTAAATTAATTACTATCCTTCAATTACTTGGATTATCTTAATCCTGCTTCATTGATTGATTACAAATCAAATTCATTTATCATTTCTTAATGATCTTCTTTAATTAATCTTCCTTGATTAATTATCTTTAATTACATTCAAGTAATTATTCTTAACCATATTCAGTAATTAACCTTTAATTACTATCATTAATTACAATAATTAATGATCCTTCATTAATTAATTAACTATAATTAATTACATTAAACCTTAATTAATTACAATTAATTAATCATACTTATATTTAATTATTATTATTAATCAACCTTGATTAATGTCATTAATTTAATAATCCTTATTAATTAATTAACCCTTTAAGTTATTAACTTATAATTAATCACCTCTTTAATCAGTAATTAACAACTTATAATTACCTATCTAAATTAATTAACTTCTTAATTAATTGACTTCTAAATTAATTATATTAATCCTTGATTAATTAATCCATTTAATTAATCTTTAATTACTTCATTAAGTAATTATTATTCAATTTAAATTAACAATTAATCCTTAATTAATTACTTAATTAATTAATTACATTTTAATTAATTACCCTTAGTAATAAATCTTGAATTTAATCTCATTCATTAATTAATCACATTAATTAATTAACTAAAATAAATTAAGTAATTAACTCTTAATTACTTACATAAGTTATTATCTCTAATTACTTTCATTAATAAATCTTAATTTATCTCTTAATTAATTAAAATAATTAATTCCATCATTAAATAATTCTTAATTCATTAACTAATTAATTACTCCATAACTAATTAACCTTAAACAATTATATTAATCAATTTCTTAATTAATATCATTTGGTGATTATCTAAAAATCACTTCAATTTAAATTACTCCCATGAGTAACCTCCACTAATTTCTTCCATATTAATTATTTCCATTCTTAATCATTCAAACATTAACATTTGCTTACTTCATTAAGTAATCATACTTAATAAATAAATAAATAATTAACTAATTATTTAAGATTAATTAAACAATTAATTAACTTCTAAATTTAAAGAAAATCTTTAATAAATTAAGATAACCATAAATTTTTATATCAAACTTAACTTATTAACAAAACATGTTAAATACATATTCTTAAGTTAATTATCCCAATAATTTAACCTTACTTATTTCCATAAATAAATTATTTGAATTAAATCAAGTTTTAACACTTAATCAAGTTATTCAATTTAGATTTTCAAAATCACAATCACAACCTTATTTGAAAATAAGGAATTTAGAAATCAAATCAAAATACTTTAATTATCCAATTAAACATATCTGTTTAAAATGAATTTTGAAAATTTTGTTATTAAAAGATTACTTCAAAATTAAAACTTAGGTTTAATAATTAAATTCAAATTACTCTTTTAAAATTTGAATTTTTAAAACTTGATCAAGATAATTATTTTCAAAACAAATACTTAAAACATTTTTTTAAATTTGAAATATAAATTCAAATTTCATTTTAAAATAACAAATTAATCCTTAGTTTTCTATATAAACTTATCTATAATTTAGTGTTTGGTTTTTACATTGTTCCACTCGAGTTTATTATACAATCTAGTATAAATTATAGGTTTAAAATAGCAACTCATAATGTACAACAATACCCCCAAACACAACTCCCAAAATCTCGAGTACGAACTCGAAATCAACTCCGGTCAGCTCCGAAGCAAAATTCCAAAACGCGACTTCGAGTCGTCTTCAGGAAAACGCGATAGCTCCTTCGAGATTCCAGTGTCTTCCCCAAATTCCATCAGCCAGTGTACAGCATGTACACTCGTGCACTTGCACCACGATCTCCGGCCAACGTCGCTCATCACAACCAACGACGATCATCACTCCACTCCACGCGAGCTCCAAACCATACCCAGATCGAACCAAACGCAAACGATTCGAAATTTCACCATTTCGAATCGAAACCAGAAGAACAACGCGACCCAAACGCGGCCACAAAATCACCCAAACGCCGATGCCACGACGACATTCAACCCTCGCCATCCTCACCTCAGAAACGCCATGTCACAATCTACTCTCTCCCCAAAAGCGAACACCTCCGGTCCTCCTTTCACGACGCAAAAGCCATGACCAAACAGCCGAAACCAAAAACCAAAGTAACCCTAGTTTGATCAAATTCACACACCACAATCAATAGAAAAATTCCAAAGCATTTTTCCCTAAATCCTTGACACTAGAGCAAGCTTAACCCAGAATTTCATCTCAATTTATTGAATAAATCATAGACAGTACACAAAAATTCCCAAACCGATCAAACTAAAAATTCTCATGATTTATCAAACTAAAAATCATGAAATTGGTATTAAAAATCATGATTTCAAATTTCTAATTCATTCATGTAATCAAAATCAGCAAACAAGATTATAAATTTTCCAAGTGTAACAGTATTTTACTGTAAAATTTAAATTCTGAGTAACTCCTTCAGTTTAAAATCTTATAATTATTTTTAAATGATACACTATGTGTTTACAAACAACTTTCATTAACATACCATAGTCCAATTCATGATAAAACCAAAGTTATTTAGAGTTTTGAAAGAATTGGACTGTTCCTATTAAACACAGTATTCATTTTTATCTCCTACAGGCAATTAAATATTTTTAATTCCACATGCAATCCAATTTAAATAAAATTTCCAGGTAACAACATGATATCATCATAAAATCAAGATGAAATCTAAAATTAAACTGTCTTTAAAATAGTTTACTCACCATTTCATAAGCAGAGCAGGTTTTTTTTTTAAATTTTCTTCCAGGTTTTAAACAATTTGCTAATTAAATTCTTGCTTTGCTGTTGAAAATTGAATCCATGCATGCCATCAATTAGTTGTTTGAAAGTTGAAATGGATCTTGAAGTTGCAGTTGAACATCCATGAGCATTTGCAGGTTGAAATTGCAGAACTTATTTTGCAGATTTCCACTTTGCAGTTTGAAGTTGTAGATTTGAAATTGAATGTGAGGAACTTCATGAATTGCAGGTTGGTTTTGCTGATTCTAATTTTCTTTTGATTTTAATTTCAGGGTTTGAGAATAATTTCAGGTTTTGGAAATAAATTTTTGATTTGAACTAAGAAAGAAAACAAAGGAGAAAGTGTTTTGTAAAACAAGTTTTCTTCTTAAAATTTTATTAAGATTTAAAATAAGAATTTTGCCACATGTTCTTAATTCAAACAAATGTCATTTTATTTTCTCAATAGCTTTACAAGTGTTATTAAGATGCCTTAGAATGTTTACACATATTTTTAAGTCCTTTTTAATTAAGTTTACTTAGTTTAAATGTAAATATAACTTATTTTCTTAAGTTACTAAATGAATAAATGTTTACATAAATATTTATAAATTTACTTTAAAAAGAAATTATTCTAAAACTAATAAATACAAATATAAATATACATCTTATACATGTTATTTAAAATCTAAAACTTTTATTTTTATACACTTATAACCATTTTAAAATTAAACACTTTAAAAAGAAACCAAAACAAACTTTATTTAGACTATCATATTTAAAATAAATAACTATCTTATTTAAAATAACAATTATCTTATAATTTGAAAACAAATGAATTAATCATTAAATTAACTTTTTGGAAAATAAATTTTTAAACAAAGCTTTAAAATTTCAATATTCATTCATACATCAATTATTGATAGATTAAATTAAATTTCAAAACAATATCAAACTATTACATATACTTACATATATATTACAATTTGCAAATGCATCTTTTATTTTAAACAAAAGGGTATTTCAATTCACGGTATATATCAATTATATATATTATAAACAGAATAAAATTTTATTAGCTTTTGAAAAACAATTCTTATCAAATTTTTAAATTGTTAAAAGATATTGATCACACTTACCAGATTAAATATTTGTTATCCTTTAAAAGATTAATTTCACCAATTTAAACTAAAATTATAAAGAAAATTTATCAAACCCATTTAAATATTTATACAGATTATTAAATTGATATTGCCTCAAATTCCGGGTCGTTACAGCGGAACTGGCTGATGAACTTTTCTTTCAACATTTCCCATGAGCTGATGGATCCTTGGGGTAGATGGCAGAACCAGGAGGTAGCTAGATCTGCCAAGAATAGTGGGAAGCATTTACACAACACTCCCTCTGTTGCTCCGCTCATGAGCATATGTTGTGTGTATCTCTGCAAGTGTACAACAGGGTCAGAGGTTCCCTTGTAAGGTTCCATTGTTGGCATTTTCCATTCCCGGGGGGTGATGGCAGTTTCGATATTGCGGGTGAAGGGGCTGGTTACCCTAGCGCCTATCCCCCGATCCCTTTGGTCCCATTGGTCGCACTCTCTGAACAATCGCACCATCCTTTCATCAGAACTTGGAGCGGATAGAAATGAGTTTGGTTCTTCTCTACGGGATTGATTCCGTCCAGATGACCTGTAGGGATGGTATCGTCTATTGCTCCTAACATTTTCCGGTGGCTGTCTTCGGTCTTCTGGGAGCATGCTGGGGTCAGCCACAGTTGGCCCTTGCCTCGATCTTCCCCTGCTGGGCTCTGTTCTAAGCATTCCCTCGGGTCCAACTTCGGGCTGGACTCCAACTCAGCCCCATCCATTGGTGTTCCCATGGTTAGGTAGCATGACAGGCTCAGCCATATCCGACCCCTGCTTGGTACCTCCCCCGTTGGGTTCGGTTCCAAGTGTTTCCTCGGATCGGAATTCGGGCTGAGTCTGGGCTCGGACTCCTACCATTGTTATTTCTTTTGTTAGCCTCTTCGAAGAAGAAAGATCTTTGTCGTCTCCCAGATCCTCCAGACTGGAATTCACCCCATGATTCAGTGTTGTGGTTGGATTCTTCAACATCCCTTAAGCGTGACATGAGTTGGTTCACCAAGGATTCTTGTTGGGATGTGAAGCGATCAGTCACTTCAGCCACAACCCTGTCTAGATCTGCCCTAGTAATTGCTGTCGGTTGTTCCGTGGCAGGGGCTGTCGGATTTACCTGACTTCCATTTTGTACCGCTGTTGGAACGGGACGATTCTCTTGATCAGTGATCACTGGATCTGGAATACTGCTAGTTGCGATGTTCTTCCCTTTGCTAGCATCTTTCCTCTGCCTGGGAGGCATGTTTTCCAAGCAATGAGCGATGCTGTTGGGAAGAAGGTTGAGTGGGAGAAGCTGAAGCTTCTAGCTCGATCTCTCAGTGAAAGCACCAAAAATGTTTGCACAAAAAATGGGCAAACACCTCCAAGTCGTGTGATTTAGTCGATTTTTATGTTGTTCTTAGCGATTTGGGTGATTCATGCAAATATGTAAAAAGTAGGGCTAAACTATAAATGACACACGGATTTATAGTAGTTCGGCCAGAATGTGCCTACATCCACTTTATAAGTTATTCTCCTTCACTCTTCAAATTACAAGTACAAAGCTTTGATTACAAGTATATGAAAGTTGTTTGAAAGTTCTGTCCATGCATGAGTTCTCAAACTTGTCCGCCATTGTTGTACCCCTGCCCCTCTATTTATAGAGTGAGGCTGGAGGCAGGGGTCTTGGATGTATATAGCTGCCGGTGGGCCTGGGCTGATGCAATTTGGCCTGGCAAAGTTGGTTCGGCATTCCTTGGTCCGGTGATGGTTTTGGTTTGGTATGCCTTGGTCTGGTAGTACGTTGGTTTGGTAGTATGTTGGTCCGATGGTATGTTAGTCCGGTGGTACCTGGGAGATGGGTTGGTTCGGTGGCATGTGGAGTGGCTTTGGTTCGGTGGTAGGAACGCATCCAACAATCAATGAACATTAAGCCGTCCCCTTTACATCTCTTCTCTTCTAAAACATACAACTTTCTTCTTTCCTTTTAAAAAAGCAAGTGCCTCCTTTCTCCCTTCTTTCAGTTTGAACGAAAACAAAATCGAGAGAGAAAAAAATGAAAGAAATCACGTCCTCTTCAAATCCTCAGAGCCATTCACGAAATTTGAAATTGTTTGAAACTAAATCGAATGAGATCAAAAGAAAAAAAAGAGGGGAAATCATCTTCGCAAATTTTCAGAGAGAAGTTTGAAGTCGCGAGAGCTGTGAGGAGGTGCAGGCACTCGTGGAGGAGGTGCAGGCACTCGTGGAGGAGGGCAGGCACTCGTGCACGACGGTTAGGTAGGTGAGGTCGTGGTCGGTTTGGGGTGGAGTCGTACGCAGTTGGAGGGGGAATCACTAGCGACAGTGGCAGTAGTAGAGGCGTGTGAGGAAGCTCTTTGTTCGGAGGATGAGTGATCGCGATGCATTACCATGGAGGTGGAGGCGATTCGCGTGCGATGGAGGGGGAGTCGTGAGCTCGATTTGAGCTAAGGTACGGGTGTTTGGGTCGTCGTAGGCTGCAATGACGATCAGTGATGATGGATGGCATGCGAAGTGGGTTGCTCACATGGTTGAGGGGATGCGTCATAGCAATTCGCTGTCATCATGCGATGAGAGGTGGCGTGGTGGAGGAATCGAGGTCGCGATGGGAGTTGGTTGCGAAGCGCACGTGGGCGTTGACGGTTATGCAAAGGGAGAAAGCAAGGCCGAGGGTTGGTCATGAATTGGGGACCTCATACTCGAGCTACCGACCGGAGGAGGCGATGTGAACTAGAGTAACTGAGGCGTAACTTTGAGACGCTGGGTCTGGATGCGATGGCATGATTGATAGAGATGCTTCACTTGAAGGAAAACGAGCGTGTGCTGGTCCGTGAAGCCAGGCAGGTGATAATTTGTTAAAATAAAATTAAAATTAAATATGTTAGTAATAGTTTTAAATTATTTCAAATGGTAATAAATTTGTATTTCGTTTATACGAGGTCTAAAAATCGTGAAAACAAGTCCAGATTGGAATGGTTTGCAAATAAAAGTCAAGGTGAGTTAATCTCACTCAATTTTGGATTTCTAGTTAATTTTAAATTGTTAAAATTGATTATTGGTTGGTTGGTTGAATTTGACAATCATTATCAGGGTGTTGTTATTATTTATATGGTAGTATACAAATACTGGTATTTGGAGTGATATTCCCACATATTATAGCGGATGAGACACTATGCGCCCTGCATAATAGAGGATGACCCTATATACCACGATATCCCCCTCCAAGTGGGATTGTTATTTTTATATTGTATTAACATCTGTGTATGCAGGAAAACAGGTTGGAAGGATCCAACTGGATTCTTAAAAAATGTTGAATATAATTTCATATATTGTGATATATGGATTGTGTAGAATAATCTGTTATAGATTATTATAGTGATTGGGATTATTGGATGTTTTTGCAGCACTGGCCTGAATTTTGATATTTTAAATACCATAAATATTTTTTTTAAATTTAAGGAATTAAAGGGAATTTTTGATATAAAATATTTATATTGGAATTGGGGTTATTTTAAAGAAATTGAGTTAGAAAATTTTATTTGATTTTTGGTTATACTTAACTATTGTGAATTATTAAATGGAGATTTTTAAAAGTGAATTGTAAAAATTTATAATTTATAAATGATATTCCGGAAATATAAAAAGGCGTTGAAGTCGATATAATAAATAGATTGGAAGTTATAAATGAGATTTATTAAGGAATGGATTTATAAAAAAGGAATTTTGTAAATGAGATTAGTTTTATAAAAAGTGAAACTCGAAGGAGTTATAAAATTTATAAACTATGTTTATAAATAAGGGAATCGATATCTGATGTTGGATTGAAAATATAAATTATAGTGAGAATTTATAGTAGAATATGAAAATAGGGTGAGAAAAATAGTGGATACTATTTTTGAAAAAGTGAAAAATGGTTAAGGAGATCGGAATGGAAGTGATGTGATGTGATTTGAGAGGAATTTATAAAATTGAAATAGTTATTGAGGTTTTAAAAATATATTTTTAATTCTAAGAAGTTAAGTTTGTTTTTCAAAGGAAAATATTATTATTATTTTTTAAACAAAACTATGGAATTTGAAATAAAACCAGCCTTGAAAATTTATTTGTTTATCTAAAAATGAGATATTGATGTTTATAAAAGTGTTTTCGATATTTTAAATAATTACTTGAACATGATTTAAAAATAAATTATTATCGTTTTAATACTTATTGTATATATATAGAGAGAGTTTTGAAGTTATTGAAATTTTTTATTTATAAATTCTCTTGAGATTCGTCAATGAGGCTTATAAATGGATATGATTTTGAGGAGAGGAATTTTATAAGGGATTTGGAGGAAATGGAATTTCAAAATGTTGAATAAGGGAATTTTGAAAATGAAATCTGAACTCATGAAAGAAGTTATAAATTGTTGAATGGGGTTATAAATAAGTATACTGGTTTTGTAAATTGAAAAAAGGAATTTATCAGTGATTCCAAAGAATTATGAGACAGGTTACGAAATATTCTCATAAGTGTTGATATTTGAATGATTTTGGCAAATAAGACTTATAATATTTTCGTATGTACAAAAAGGGAAATTTCGGAATATTTCTATGTGTTGAGATGGTTTGGAAATATCCTGTTACGGATTTAAGTATTTGAAACTATTTTCAAATGTTGGAAGGGATTGATATATCTTATAAAGATATTTTGAAAATAAATATTTTTGAAAAATTTATAATAAGGCCTGGTGACTGCTTATGGATGTTTTATTGATAGTTAAATAACTAACTATCAATATTGGCCAATTTCGTTAATCGTTTCAAAGAGACTAGGATCGGATTTAATTATTCGAAAACCACTTCGATCCAATTTGAATGTTACGAATGAATACCATGAAGATGATGAAGACGGTGATTCAGTTTGTCCAGACCCATGACAACTTGTATGGATGAATGCTATCAAAACATCGTTACTGGAGGACGATTAGCATTCTAGGTGGAATTGTTCTTCAAAGGTAACCGTTAGCCTCAAGCCTCATCAACCGAGAATGACTAAAACATGGGAGATGTAGTAGCTCCAAGTGGGTCGCACTCAGTTAGGTTATGTTATCACTTTTCTGGATATCCTCATATAAATTATGGGTATGGTTGTGCATGAACAAGGGAGCGCTCGATTTTTAAGGGTGGGAACAACCAGAGTGATAACATATTTGGTCTTTCCAGGTTGGGGGTACGCCTGCCATGTGTAGCAAGGGATCCCGGTGAGGTCCTCAGTACATTTTTCTAGGGGTAACTGTGATGGGCAGTATCCTAGTGGCCCAGTCATTATATGGGGTCCATTCTCCAATACGAGCCTCTTCGGTTTTGTTTGTAGAGCCTGGTATGCTGGAATTTAATTAATGTAACAATTTCATCTATTTGAATAAGTATTGGTATTTAGATACTATTATAATATCACTGGATTTCCTATAAAATGTTTTGATTATCATAAGGGAAAAACCAATCGTGTTTATGTGTGACGAGGTCTTACGAGATACCTTTGTTTTTCAAAGGATTTGATCACTCTAATAATTCAAATTTAGTGTGTTTTCTCATACTGGTTTTCTAGACTGACTCGGGTGTTATTTTATTATAATACTCAGGTCAGACCATGTATTATAGTTTCGGGTTAGAATGCTATGGAGCTCAGGGGACGAGCTGGAGGAGTTCGGATGTATTTCCGTACTTGGTTTATATTTCCGCTGTGTGAGGACAGGTGATCACAACTGTCCAGATTGATGTATTAATTTTTGTACTCTGGTGATTGTAAGTATAAACAGATACATATTCTTTTGTATAAAAACACGTTATTATGTATTATATTTTGTTCCGTTGCGATTGTGAGATTCTTTGTTATTTTTTAATTTTTCTTCTACCTTTTCTTCTTCACCCTAAAGATTCGTATTTTCCATTCAATTTGAGTTGAACTAATGTGAATTATGGTCGATATAGATTTGCAGGCCTTTACAATGCTAGTAATCGTTATAAGAATATTATGGATAATTATCTTAAGCTAATAACATGATGTGTAATGATACATGTCAGATAAGTTAAGACAACAGAAAAAATGATAACACGGTTGGCAAAAAGTGGATATATTATACTAAAGAAAATTCTTACGATATTTATCCACTGAAGGTGGATGATCATAATTTTTGGACATGTGTGTCATTATAACGACATTTTGATCAGTATGGCACCACTTATATGTATTTGGTTGTGGATTTATTGTTCACCATGCCAGTAGAATGTCGTACCACCATATGTATTTTTGGATTATGGCTATATAGATGGAAATACTTAGCTTGTCACTGCAACCTCAAGAAAGTTTGTTGGGATTGCACTTAGGTTAACATAGGATTTACCCAAACTTAGGTTAGCATACCACTTGGACTCCAAGGGTTATCATCTAAGGCAATACCATAGCATGACAATCCAAAGGTCGTTGAAGCAAACTTGGAGGAAGTTAGACCACATCCATTTGGAATAACTCTGAATAAAGTCGATTGGTAAAAGATGAGAAAACCACATACCACTTTGAGTTGCCAATGTTGAAGTACGAGATATTATGCGTTGTATGGACAAGCATGATTGATGATTAAATGGATATCTTGCATATTTAGATGTGAAGGAGATCCTCATCGAAAACAATATCTAAAACTCGAAAGTATTTTAATTAGAAGATCAGAAGTGTCCTTTTAATCAACCCATGGACTAAAGTAGACAAAACATTCAACGAAACTTAGTAAGAAAATATTCATTTAGGCATCTCTACAAGCTCACAAATTTAGGGATTAGGTAGTATAAAAATTTAGGATTACAAGCAATTCTTGTTCACTTTAGGATAGAAAATTAATAACTTCTACTAGGTTTAAGAGAAAAATACTTTCGAAGTGGTTGAAGTTCAAAAAGAGATGGCATGGAATGACATGGCACCGTTTAAATGGAACTAAAAATCTAGAATGGAAGATCACGTACTACTGGGGAGACCAAAAAAACCAGGAGTTCGCAACACCTTTAATGTGTCATACTTGGAAAATCACATAAAGGATATAGCCGTTATGATAAATCCTGATTGGTTCGGGATCTAAAAGGAGAGACAATCTAGTTTAAACACCTAGGGAACATAATGAAAGATGAGGTCTCCTTATCCAGCTCTTCCTTGGAAAAATTTCTCTCTATAGATTTAGTAGCATAGATTTAGTAGCATATAGGTTTTGGTTACATCATGGTTGCTGGATTGGATAGCAGGGGATGGTTGTTGCACTTTTTCATGTTTTTTTGCACTCATATGGAACTTCATGCATATTTAGGTTGTTTGCATACATGCCTATATGTCACGATCTTGCATTCAAGCTAGGGTTGAGCTCAAATATAAATATGTTACATGCATAATCACATTACACTTTTGGTTGAGTAGATGATTGTGTAGACAACTTAGTTGTACAACATGGTTATGGTGTGCAAATTACACTCTCTATCTCTAAGGAATGTCAACGATGAAATTCTCTTAAGGGGATAATATAAAACTCATTAAATTTACAGAAAATTAATTAAGAAAATCAATTAATTAATAATAAAGATAAAAATGGAAATTGAGAAAACGTCAAAATTTAGCCATGAGACTTGCACAATTGCATTCGTGGTGATCTTTTGAGTAACTTTCATAAATAGAGTTTCGCAATGGAGTTCAAATGAAGAAGTTATCGAATTTAATGATTTCAGATCCAAAATAATTCAAAACGAAATAAATAATAAATATAAATGTTTATGTTTAACGTTAATTTAAATGGTTGTGACCCACAGGTGAACTACTAGCGGTCAATTGCTTATCGAGATCAATCAATCAGTTGGTGTGTGACTATTAGGGTTTTCTTTGGCTCAAATGGCCCGGATTCCATAATACCAATCAACGGTCGTAATGCATCCAAGCAACTATAAATAAAAGGCTATCTCATTCATTTTTTTTCATGCAAATCGAGACCTGGTAATGGAATACTGCCCAATTAATTCTCTTCCACCACGAAAATTTCTAAAACTCAAAATCAAAAATAGAATGTGTACATCCAAAGATTAGGGGAGGAATTGAAGAAAACAAGTTAAGGGAAAAGGCTCTAAATTTTATGTGTATAGATCTATATTCTAATTCTCCCTCATCCTTAATTCACTAAATCTAATTGTTATATAATAAAAAGGAGATAAATCCGAGGAAGAAAGGCAATAGCACGAAAGGCAAATCAAAGAAAATTTTAGTTGAGATTATGAATGAGTGAAAAATATTAATTTACTTAGTAATAATTTGCATAATTTGTTGTTGGATTTATACCGTGCCTTAGGGAAGTTTTGAACCCAAAAACTCATAAATTCAATACCCCAAAATTTGTAAAGTTTGAGATTTATTAAAATTCTAATTCTTTTATTTTAATGTAGTGCTATTAGGTTTATTATTATTACAATTTGTATTCCAATTGATTCCACCTCTCAAATTCTAATTATAATGACAAAGAATTCAAAATATGAAAAGTAGAAATGGTCATGTAAAGCAAGGAAAGGGGGATCTTTCCTCTTCTCCGTAGTTCAGCGTCTAGTTCAACAATTAAAATAAATATGTTTTATTTATTGTTTCAACGTTATATAAAAAGTGGAATGGAATATAAAAGGTTGGAATTGTAAAAATGCTTCTTTGGAAAAATAGGTTGCGGTTTTGCTATATTAACGTAAAATTGATTTGCATGTTTTGAATTCCAATTTGAATATGAACAAGTTTGTTTAGTGTAGCTAATTCATTGATGATGTTAGCTATTATGTAATTTGTTGTAATAGATTGGGATTTGAAATTGCACTTGTTAACACATTAAAATAACTTATCGTTTGAGTAAGGAACAAATAAATTACTTAAATGCACATATAAACAAATTAACATAAATTGAAGTTGGACATAATCTTAATAATAAAGTATTCTTTTAAATTTTGCATTGACCAACCAAAATAACAAACTTGCAACATATAATAAAAAAGCATTTTGTAACGACCCGATTTTTCGACGTCCGAAAATCGACATCAATACTTCCACTGTATCAAATGCCAAACAAACGAATACGGGAAAAACAAGACTGTAAGGAAAAGAAGAAGGAGGTAGAAGAAGAGAAAAATAAAATAACATCAGAATCTCAAAACGCAGCGGAATCAATATATAATGGATAACAATAGATTTTTATACAAAAGAATCTGTAACTGTTTATGCATTACATCATCAGAATACAACACAATCAATAGCAAAATACTAGATAGTTATATTAACTTGTCCAAACACAACTGAATACACAGCTCATACCGCGCAGCGGAATATACATCAAGTACATGTGATACGTTTCGCCATCCAGCCCGTCTTCTAAGCTCCTCAGCATCCCATCCTGTATCCTATAATACTCGGTCTGACCTGAGCATTATAGTTAAATAGCACCCGGGTCGGTCTGGTTAACCAGTGTGATAAAACACACTCAAATGGTTTATTAAAGTTTTTGAAAATCCTTTGAAATCAAAGGTATCTCGTAAGACCATGCCACAAATAAATATGTCAGGTTTTTACCTTACGATAATCAAAATATTTTTTTCAAATCTGTCTGATATTAGAGTAGTGTCTATATAAAAATACTTATGCAAATTGCCAAAAGAATTACATTCATAAAATTCCGACATAATAGATATACAAACAAGTCCGAAGGCACTTATTAGAGATTGGGTTTCCATCAATGGTAGGGCTACTAGGTACCGTTCGTCACAGTACCTGGTTTAGATCAGCGTATCAAGGATCCCCCCTGATCCTCTGCAACACAAGACTGGAGCTACCCCTTATTGGATAGTACAAATAAGATCACCCCGCGATTGGGATCAGCAACCGCCCATACAGCCGAATAAAAAGGGACATCTAGACAGGAATGAACTTACCCTAATTGGTCGCTAGCCACCAAGCCTTGCTGCACTTCCCCTGTTTTAGCCATTCTTGGTTGAGGAGGCTCGAGGCTATGCATTACCTTTTTAGCACACGTTCACTGAGAATGCTCATCGTCCTTTTGACGATGTTCTGATAGCATTTGTCCATACAAGTCCATTCCGGGTCTGAATGGAACCGAAGGCACTACTCCTACTACATCCATTTTGGAATCACCCTTAGGATTAGTAGCGATTAGCCTTTGCACTTCACTGCTCCATCTTCGACGCCAAGCTCTTGTCTTCCTCACGAAAACGTTCAAACCGGATCGAAGTGGTTTTCGAAAAATTAATCCTGATCCCGGTCTCTTCGAAACGATCAGCGCATTGGGCAATACTGATAATCAGTTATTCAACTATCATATAACATCCACAAACAACCATCAGGCCTTAATAATGTTCTAAATTATTTATTTCAAAACATCTTCGCAAGATATTTTTCTATACTTCAACCCTTTGAAAAATAGTTTTCAAATCACTTTTCTCTCGCGGAATAAATTTCCACCCAATTGTTTTATTTCCACTAAAAATCACCAAGTCTTAATACTTTAGATTTTTAAATAATTTAAATCCCTTTATCCAAAAACATAAACTTAAAACATTTGTAATAGAACTAGTTAAAACCCTTTATTAAAATAATAGTTACGAAGTTTTATAATAATTTTTCAAGTAAAACTTAAGCCAAAACTACTTTTAAAATAAACTGCTAGATAGAGTATAAATATTTAATAACCATCTTTTAAATCAAATACTAGTTATACCTTACAAATAACCACTTCTATAATTAACTTAATAAATACTTATTTAAAATATTAAAATGATTAAATAAAAATTTCCCTAAAACATTCATTTTGAACAACTTCAAACTTCCAACTTATATATAAAAATCTCATTTGAAAATATACTTGCTTTTCAGGAAATTTCACTTTCCATTCCATTATAACCCGTATAATCCTTTATAAACCCTTCTCGATTTATCCAATTTAATTTACGTCCCAATTCCGTAAAATACTTTCAACACTTTAAAAATAAAACCACTTTCTATTTTTAAAACACATTTCCCATCTTATTATAATCACTTTTAAAAAAAAATATAGTTTAATTATTTACATTAAGGCTGCTAAAATTGCGTAAATAAAAATAAAACTAAAGAAATTCTATATCGTATGGCCACACAACAACTCCAAATGTTATGAAAATTGAACTACGATAATAATACAACATTACGGATCCACTGCAACTGGTTTTATCAAATTCCAAGACTTTGCCTCGGAAGGTTATTTTCAAACATCAATTTAAACGATATATTTTTAAAATTGAACCAATCACCTTTAAATTCACTTTTATCATTTTTATTATCTTCAGTATAATCAATATAAATTTTACGAGCCTTTAAACTATCTTTAACAAGCTTGAATCTCCAGATTCCCTATTTTACCTAATTCCAATTATTAAATTCAATATTTAAATTATCCAATAAATAGCGATATTTGAAATTCAAGTTAAAAATTAACTATTAAATATTTAAAATCAATTAAATATTCTAATTCAAATATCAAAAATTCAGGGTCGTCACATTTCTCCCCCCTTAAAAGAATTTCATCCCCGAAATTACTAGTTAGGAAGGATGATCCATAACCCGTTAACTAGTTTCCCAATCTAAATAGTTTTTAACAACTTTCAAAACCAAACAGTTCTAACAACACCCAAATCAATCTTTTTTTTAAAGACACTATCACTCTTACTAACTTCCTAAACTCATCCTTAACTTCCAACCAATCTTATTGACTCAACCGGTTCAAATTATAACTTAAAATCCAAATTTCAAATTCCAATTTTTCTCAAAAAATTTCTGACTCTCTAAATTTTCAAAAAAATTCGCCAGCTTCTCCTTTGCGCAGCTAGATCAATACGACTACAAAATGCCTCTATGGGCCCCTAAATTTCAAAAGAAAACAAAATGCCAAGTGGCAGGATCAGAAAACCATCAAATTTCAAATGGCAATTTAAACACATACCTCTATGTCGGACAATCAACACCTCTTCTGAAATCAAAAACATCCATATATCCTTTGCCTTTAAAACACCTGTATATCCCTCTTAGCAGTAATATCCAATCACAGAGTTCAAAATCATTTTGTTCATTTCTTTACAAAATTTCAATATCTATTTTCAAGCCAGTACGATGTACATATACCATCCGTACGCAATACCAAATCTCATCGCTCACTCGATTACACAATTTCACTTCTGAACCAGTATCATTCACCCGACTTCCTAGTGCAGACTCAGATTTGGTTTCTTGATCAGAAACCATCATTCTCCTTGTGTAACCTACTTACTATGATAGAGAATTTACAGAATCAATCAAAAATCCATATCCAGGGTTCTTTGTCGAAAATCGAGTGAAAAATCCCAACTTGGATCGATATAATTATCTTGTAATTCTGTGCTCGAATTCTAGATCAAATTGCTATGCTAAATAAATAACATCCGTACATCTTATGTATTTATCCCAATTGGTTACTAGCTATATCAATTCTCTTTTATACACCTTTATTTTTTATTTTCATCCACTTATCCAAAGTTTCCTTTATCACCATTTTTATTAAATCTTCATTCAGATATTAACTTAGAATATTTTTAAATTGCAAATCTCATCCGATTTCAAATCCAATCAAAATATTTCCAAAATAATATCACTACTATTCCCTCAAAGCCTTTGAAAAATCGTTTTCAAACTCAAAAGAAATTAGTTTCGAATTCCACATCCCTTCAATTCATATTCAAATATTACTCTAGAAAATTTTATTTTATTTTAATTATAAATCACATTTATAATTCACATTTCAAATTCCATTCTATTATACCAATTTATCCCTTAACCTTTTGTTGAATTTCAATTCCTTATTCCAATTTCCACCCAACAATGATAATAATTTAATATTATCATTTTCTAACAACCAAGCAACCATATATAGCTATAACAATTTATAGAAAATTATTTCTTTCATATATAAAAATAATTTGGGAAAAATTATTTCATTTACCATATTTAAAAACAACACCATGTCGAATTGTTCTATTCCAGTGTTTAGAGATCCCTATCAATAACGTTAATCACTCATATTGACCAGAATCCATAAATTACTTAATAAACTAATCAACACAATATAAAACAATTTTATATTCACTAACAAATACGCGCTCATATCTATTAATACACTCAAATTCATTCTAGAGTACTACGGACTCTATTTTAATGAGTAATCCCCATCATAGCCAAGGTTTTCGCTTAACCTTCAACTCTGATACCACTGTAACGACCCGATTTTTCGACGTCTGAAAATCGACACCAATTCGTCCACTATATCAAATGCAGAACAATCGAATGGCGGAAAAACAAGACCGTAAGGGAAAGAAAAGGGAGGTAGAAGAAGAGAAAAACAAAACAACATCAGAATCTCACAAACGCAGCGGAATCAATATATAATAGATAACAATAGATTTTCAAACAAAAGAATCTGTAACTGTTTATACATTACATCATCAGAGTACAACACAATCAATAGCAAAATACTGGACAATTATATTAATTTGTCCCTACATAACTGAATACACAGCTTATACTGCACAGCGGAATAGACATCAAGTACGTGTGATACATTTTGCCATCCAGCTCGTCTCCTGAACTCCTCAGCATCCCATAATGTATCCTATAACACTCGTTCTGACCCAAGCATTATAGTTAAATAACACCCAAGTCAGTCTGGAAAACCAGCGTGAGAAAATACACTCAATTGGTTTATTAAAGTTTTTGAAAATCATTTGAAATCAAAGATATCTCGTAAGATCACGCCACAAATAAACATGTCGGGTTTTTATCCTACGATAACCAAAACATTTTTATCAAATCTATCTGATATTTTAGTAGTCTCTATATACAAATACTTATTCAAATAGCCGAAATTGTTACATTCATTAAATTCCAGCATAATAGATGTACAAACAAGTCCAAAGGCACTTATTGGAGATTGGGTTTCCGTCAATGGCAGGGCTACTGGGTACCGCCCGTCACAGTACCTGGTCTAGATCAACATACCGAGGAATCCCCTCTGATCCTCTGCAACACAAGATCGGAGCTACCCCTTACTGGATAGTCCGAATAAGATCATCCCGCGATTGGGATCAGCATCCGCCCACACAGCCGAATAAAAAGGGACATTCAGACATGGATGACCTTACCCTAATTGGTTGCTAGCCACTTAGCCTTCCTACACCTTCCCCTATGTTATCCATTCCCGGTAGATGAGGCTTGAGGCTATGCGTTACCTTTTTAGCACACATTCACTTAGAATGCTCATCGTCCTCCTGACGATGTTCTGATAGCAATCGTCTATACAAGTCCGTTCTGGGTCCAAACGGAACCGTAGGCACTACTCCTACTACATCCATTTTGGAATCACCCTCAGGATTAGTAGCGATTAGCCCTTGCACTTTACTACTCCATCTTCGACTCCAAGCTCTTGTCTTCCTCACGAAAACATTCAAACCAGATCGAAGTGGATTTTAGGAGATTAATCCTGATCTTGGTCTCTTCGAAACGATCAGCATGTTGGCCAATACTGATAATCGATTATTTAACTATCATATAACATCCACAAACAACCATAAGGCCTTAATAATTTTCTAAATTATTTATTTCAAAACATCTTCGCAAGATATTTTACAACACTTCAACCCTTTGAAAAATAGTTTTCAAATCACTTTTCTCTCGGGGAATAAATTTCCACCCAATTGTTTTATTTCCACTGAAAATCACCAAGTCTTAATACTTTAGATTTTTAAATAATTTAAATCACTTTATCCAAAAATATATACTTAAAACATTTGAAATAGAACTACTTAAAACCCTTTATTAAAATAATAATTATGAAATTCTATAATAATTTTCCAAGTAAAACTTAAGACCAAACTACTTTTGAAATAAACTATTAGAAAGAGTATAAATATTTAATAACCATCTTTTAAATCAAATACTAGTTATACCTTAAATATAATCACTTCTATAATTAACTTAATAAATATTTACTTAAAATATTAAAATGATTGAATAATAATTTCCATAAAACATTCTTTTTGAACAACGTCAAACTTCCAACTTATATATAAAAATCTCCTTTGAACATATACTTTCTTTTTAGGAAATTTCACTTTCGATTCCATTATAACCCGTATAATCATTTATAAATCCTTCTCGATTTATCCCAATTTAATTTACGTCTCAATCTCGTAAATTTCATTCAATAATTTAAAAATAAAACCACTTTTATTTTTGAAACACATTTCCCATTTCATTATAATCACTTTCAAAAAAAATACTTAAATTATTTATATTAAGGCTACTAAAATTACTTAAATAAAAATAAAACTAAGAAATTCTATAAGAGTTTCTGAGTAAAACTTAAACCAAAATTTCCTTTTAAAATAAAGTTACTATATCAAATACTTATGTTAACATTCCTTTTTAAAAATGATAGTACTAATTTACCTTTAAAAATAATTAACTTAAATAAATATTTTCTTTTCACTTAGAAATAATTAAAATAATAAATTTTCTAAAACATTCTTAAAAACATTTTTAAACTCCTAGTTTATACCTTGAAATCTTTTCTTTGAAAATATACTTAGTTTTCCAGGAAAAATATACTTTTCAACTTTTTAAAATAAAATCACATTTTCATTTTTAAAACTAGCATGGGCCCGTGCTTCTCACACGGGCTGTTTGTGTTATTGTATGCGTTGATATTTTGTTGTGCGCAAATATGTAAATGGAAAGCACGGGCATTTTTGAAATTTCAAAACGACACCGAGTAAATTAATTCAACGAATTTTCTTTATTAGTAGTAGAGATGAATAGCACCTTTTCTTATACATTCCACCAGAATGTATATTTCCAAATTTATCCATTGATAAATATTCCACTTCATTTATAAACCCATTTTACAAATTTCCATTTCTCATTTTCCTTTAAATCACAGTTTCCAAAACACTAAATCAATTTTGAACCGATTTCCTGGTTTAAATTCCCTTTAAAATTTATTACTAGATTTATCCCATTCCAAATAATTATTTACATAAGAATTTTCTTTTCATTTCCTTTAAAAATCCGAACTTATATATATTTTTCCATTTCTCAAAATAACAATATATATTCAGCCAAGCCATAACATTCAATAATTTCAATCCCCGATATAATCAATATAATCTATCATAGATCATCAAACAAATCACATCGCCGAATGTAAAATAAATTCGACGTTTTGAGAAATCTGTTTGGATCCCTCCAACCTGTTTCCCTACATCCGCAAATATTAGCACAATATAAAAATACCAATCCCACTTCGAAGGGGATATCGCGGCATAAAGGGTCATCCGTTATTATGCATGGCACATAGGGTCTCATTCGCTGTATAATGCGAGAATTAATCACTCCAATATATATATATATACTATTGTATATAATATCACATTCAATCAATTCAATCATTCAACCAATAATGTAAATTTAACTATTTAAATTTAAATGGTAATCCAAATGAGTGAAATAACTCACCTTTGATTTTTAATTTGCAATCTGATCCACGCCGGCTTGATTCTGTATGATTTAAGACATTGTATAAACATTATACGGTTTATAAATATTAGAAACAAATCGGACAATTAGTTGCTATTTTCAAATTTAATTAACTAATGTAGTTTAAAATTGATTTTCATTTAATAAATCTTTTAGTAAGTAAAATAGTTTAAATAAGTCATTAAAAAAATTAATCTCCATAATATATTATTTAAAGTATCTTAGTAAAATAAAAATGTGTATGTGTATATTTACTTTATTGAAACTACGTATATTCTTAAAAATCTATGTAGATCCCAAAGTCTAATTTTATATAAACTTTCAACATTCTAAAATTCCTATTTATTTTTCCCAAAACCTTACCTATATGTGTGTGTGTGTATATATATATATATATATATATATATTTCTTTTTACATATTTTAAATTTCAACAGTAAGTTTATTGTATATTCTCAAAACTATATATACACATATATATTCTAATTACAGTAAATAATGTATGTATATATCCTAATTATCATTGTGTATATATGTATTAAATTAAATTAAAAACCAAAACTGCTACCTCACAGCCTGATCAAAACTCATCGCAGCTGCAAGCCACCTTCCCCACCCCCTCCCTCGAACGCGACCTTCATCTTGCTTTCCATACATCAGCCTTTCCGACAACCACAAACCCACCATCCCCTCAATTGTTGCACGCGTACCCACGCATGTACCTGACCACTCGTGCTCGCGTCAGTCGATGGCTAAATCGAGCTACCACTGTAACCCTAAAACCATCGAAGCCACCCCATAATTCGACATCACCTCATCAATTGCGAACATACAGGCCTTCGATCCCACTCCCCAACCTCGCTGGCAGCATCGCGCATGAGCTCAACTCGTTCGTGATTTCATCGCGAATTCCCCCTACCTGACCTCAGTCACAAGCTCTATCCTTTTGCTGTCCTAGCAGTGTCGCTGAGCTTGAGAATGACTCGCGGGAGTGCAAATAACCCACGCGCAGATTGTTCGCATGCCGCACCCTCTATTTTTCATATTAGATTTGATTTTGCTCTGGTGATTTGAGGAAAGTCGTGATTTTTCTTTTCTTGACTGAAGAGAAGAAGGAGGAACGAGGCTTGATTTTGTTTCTCTTTTGATTTTTTTTAGTTTTGATCTGTTCTTGTGTATTTTAAAAGAGAAGGGAAGGGACAAGATTTAACTGATGGAGAGGGAAGCATGTGGGAAAATATTTGCTACAGCGATATGAAAAAGTTTCGATGTGAAGGTTAATTGACCAGTCAAAGAAAGTATAGTTTAAATTTAAATTCAAATCGTTTCGAAATCGTGGCTCAAAATCTCGATCTCCTATCGAGGCATGCCACTAGGCATTCGTAATGTTATACCCCTATTACGAACGCATTGGAAAAGGTTTCGAATCCTAACTCGATTGTGGGAAAAAGATAGCCTTTTGGAACCAGTTTATTATATTGAATTTTCGGTATATATTTCAGCCTGTTTATATATCGTACGGCCACACGACAACTCCAAACACTATGAAAATTGAAATTCGATAATAATACAATATTACAGATCCACTAGAACAGGTTTTTTCAAATTCCAAGACTGTGCTCCGGAAGGCTATTTTCAAACATCAATTTAAACGATATATTTTTAAAATTAAACCAATCACCTTTAAATTCACTTTTATCATTTTATCATGTTCAGTATAATCAATATAAGTTTTACAAACCTTTAAACTATCTTTAACAAGCTTGAATCTCCAGATTCCATATTTTACCCAATTTCCAATTATTATTTAAACTATCCAATAAATAGCGATATTTGAAATTCAATTTAAAAATTAACTATTAAATATTTAGAATCAATTAAATATTCCAATTTCAAATATCAAAAATTCTGGGTTGTCACACATTTAATAATGAAATCGACAAATAAATAATAATTAACAATTAATAGAAACGTTACACACACATGTATGTATGTATGTATGTATGTTTGTATGTATGTATGTATTTTGGCATAGTACAACACTTTTTGGGGAGTGGCAATATGGCTAAGTTATAGGGATGTGAGGTCAGTGAAAAGCATGTAGAAGCTTGCCCAAGTAATCTGGCTACTAGTAGTGTGACTTTTGTAACTGATTTGGGACATCGCTTATAATAAGTACCCAAGGTGGATACGAGGTTAGTTCTAATTTTGTAGGGTCTGTCCAGCTAATCTGGCTGCTAGCACCTAAAAATAATCAGACTAATATACGACGTCATAGTTAGGTTATGGACCATAAGGATAGGGAAATTATAGAAGGGGTTTACTTTGGGGTTGAGGTATTAAATGGCTGGTTTAGGGTCTGCCTCCTTCGAATAAAGAAGTATGGAATGTTTTAGGAAATTTATTAGAAATAATGTTGGGTAATCTCAGGGTGCGCTTGCTTCAGGGTTCAGGTATTAAATGGCCGTTGGGTCTACCACTTCCCTATTTAAGAAGTATTGAATCATTGGGGTTACCATTTTGACATTAGGTAATTCGAGGACTAGTGTTACCCGGTTGATTAACCCGGTAACATTAGGTTCATCAAACAAGTGCAACACAAGAGAAAAGGCATCGCTCGGCCTACAGACCTCGTTCGCCATAAGAGCCTCGCTCGGTACAAGTACCTCGTTTGGCCTACACTCTTCGCTCGGCATCTCCCCTCGCCCGGCACAAGAGCCTCGCTCGGCACGAGTACCTCATTCGACACAAGAGCCTCGCTCGGTACAAGTACCTCGTTCGGCCTACACTCTTCGCTCAGCATCTCTCCTCACCCGGCACAAGGGCCTCGCTTGGCATGAGTAACTCGCTCGGCACGAGTACCTCGTTTGGCATAGAAGTGACGCTCGGCCTAAATACCTCGCTCGGCATTCTCTGGTTCGGCATCTACCATTCGACAACATCCCTTGATAGCACCATTTGGAAAAGTCGCTCACTAAGGTCGCTCGGCAACAGCCATTTGGCATCCCTGGCTCGGTGCATACTAAAGGAGTTAACAAGTTGTCAAGCCTACAACAAACCAAGGTGTTCGGCGGAACTTTACCTCGAGTTACTTGATGATCACTGCAGACAATTCTCGACCGGCATCCCTCGCTCTGCAACTGCCGTTCGGCATCCTTGGCTCGGCACACAGAAGGAACCTGTTGTGGGCCGAAGTACCTTATCCCTGGGCCCGTAAAGGAAGTCCGACCTATCTTCGCTTATAAATAGAAGGGCAAGGGAACAGTGAAATGGACCTTTTTTGAAGAACACTGGGGAGACTCTGCCACTTTCAAAACTCATTCTTTTTCACTTAGCATTTTCATTCGAGTAGTTGGTGTACGGATTGTATCTATAATCAATTGTTTAGAAAAGTAATAAAGATTAAACTCAAAGTGGACGTAGGCAGTTACGCTGAACCACTATAAATCTGGTTTTTCTTGTTTCTTATAATAATTACTGCGTTATTCCTCAGTTTTAATTTACATTCTTCATTAATCTCTCTACACAAATTCTTCTTTGGGTGTTAGTGAACAATTCTGGTGCTAACATTTTGGTGCTTCCACTAAGAACGTATTATCAGGTTATTAGGCTTTGCTTTGTAGCTAGTAGATTGAAGAAATCCCCCTAAGGAGATCCAAGTTATTCATAGGACGACCGTTGATTCTACTCAGAGTTTCTACCATTAACTCTACAATGGGAAGACCTCATACCAGATCAACCTCACACAACGCAGACGTCAACGAGACTGCTAGCGTTCAACAAGTAGGACCCAGCAATCAACAAGTTAATCCAGGCGCAAGAAATATCACTACCCAAGATCAGATGGAAGTTGTCACCAGAGCAGAGTTCAATGACCTGATGAGAGACATGGAAAGCAGGAGGCAACTTAGCAAACAGATCCAAGCTAATGCTAACCTTATGACTCTACTTACTTAACAACAGCATCAGAATGCTGGAGGTAGCTCCGCTCCTTACTCTTCATCTGATAGCTCGACTTCCTCCGATGAACCTCCCAGGTGTAGACGCCGCAAAGCTGAAACAACACAAGCGGGTGCTGCTGATCGATCTGCTAGGGATCACTTACACCTTGGAAACCACACCCAAGCTGAAGCAAGAAACTTAAGTTCTAGAATGCAAGTGGAAGTTGGACGATCCGCCCATTAGGGTCCTAATAAAGCTGGTCCCCAGGATACACATTTGGAAGACCGCCAGCAGAGGAGACACCAACTAGAATGATCGTGCGGGACAGATTCCAACCTCACACCTTCCATACAAACCCTGGATCTATCGGCTATGGCCAGACAACTGATGAGAGAAAATCAAGGCTTGACCGACGAAGATTGGGGGATATACAAGAGTCATACTTCATTCACAGATACCATTCTAAAGGCCGAGTACCTCAAGAAGTTTAGCATGCCAACTATCTCAGCTTACAAAGCGTAGACTGATCCCCTTCGGCATGTAATGAGATATGAGTGGATGATGGATTCAGCTAGAGAAAATGATGCAACTAAGTGTAGATGCTTCCCGATAACTTTATCCAGAATTGCAACCATGTGGTTCACTCGACTTCCTCCGTGGTCAATATCCAGCTTTGATGAATTAGCGTCGAAATTTGTGGAGCAATTTAGGATTCATGCCACTCATCCTAAGGACGTTATGTCATTTTCCAGTGTGATTCAGGCTACAGGGGAATCATTGAAGGAGTACTTACAGAGATTTCATGTTGTGGCTACTAAACGTAGCAACCTAAATGACCATGCAATAATGATGGCTGTGATGCGAGGGGTGGATCCGGATTCAGAGTTTGGAGATTGGTTTGCAGCAAAGCCTCGAACCATACTAGAGCGTTTTTATTCAAAGGCTCATCAATTCATAAGGAGAGAGGAAGCCAGGTGGATGAGGCAAGATAATGCGCCAGGACTTGGCAAGGAGGTTGTGAAAAGCAACATCGCTGTAAAACAATCCGGTGATAACTTGGGGAAGGTTTAGGTCAATGTCCAGAACAAGCTTGGGGAATATAAAGGGTTCGGAGGAGGAAATCCCGGAAAGAAAAGGAAGTAGAGAAATGGAAACCAAGGATTCCAACTTACAACGAATACACTCCTCTGAATGCATCTTTGGAAAATATTTACCTGTCAACTTGTAATACTTTTCAATACCGAAAGCCACGTCCAAAGGAGTCTACAGAGGAACAAAAGCAAACTGGGAAGTATTGCCGCTTCCATGAGACTTACAGGCATAATGCATAGGAATGTAGACACCTCCATGATGCTATAGAAAAGCTGATTAGACAGAAAAAATTGCAGGAATTCGTCAAGAGCCCGCAGGAGGGCAGACAAGGAGCATCAGACCCCGGACGCGGGCAAGTTCTATGCCATCCAGAGGAACCTGCTTGAACCATGGGAAGACTAGTCATAAACACGATAGTCGGTGGACCTTACCCTACGCATAAGAGTTGGCAAGAATTGGGGTGGTATGCAAACTCCCTCAGGCATGCAGAGTTCGAGTGTTGTTCAAATAAGGAAGACGGGTAACCAGCTAAGCAGCAGCGAACGATGATGGACGATATATTTTCAGGAGCATAGATGTTGATCAGGTGGAGGCTCCTACTATTGACCCGATGGTCATCACCGCGACAATCGGGCCAGCGTTAGTGAAAAGAATTTTAATTGACTGTGGAAGTTCTGTTAACATCATCTTCAAAAAAGCATATGACCAAATGAAGATGGAGATCAAAGATTTAAAACCATCTAAAGCCCGTATCCATGGCTTTAATGGTGCAACAACCGATGCGGTGGGTCATGTTGAGTTGCCAGTTGAACCGGGACAAAATGAACGTAGGAGGGTACGAATCCTGCCTTTCATTGTTTTGGATGTCGATTTTCCATACAATGTTTTTCTGGATCGATCGGCCCTGGCAGAATTTAGGGCAGCTTTGGCCCCTTGGTGTTTAACTTTGAAATTCCCGACAGACAAAGGAGTTGGTGTGGTGCATGGCGATCAGGTGACTGGTCGTGCATGTTATGTGGCTAAGCTGAGAGAGGCCCAGTGGAAGAGAAAGGAAAGGTTGCGGACAACTCCGTCCGCACCCGAGTCGTTGAAAATTGACAAGCAATACCCGAGCCCTGGCTCGGGAAACACGATCGGATCTATAGAGACAGATCCGAGAGATGATGATGAGAAACCAAGGAAGCGAAAGTAGCACTGGCTGAATTGACGATTGACATTCCAGTCAGCCTAGATGACCCATTGCGAGTACTTAAGATTGGATCACAACTCGACCCCTTGATGGCCGAGAATCTCACCGATTTCCTCTGAGCAAATATGGATGTTTTTGCTTGGACACATTTTGGTATGTGTGGGATTTCTCCTACTATTGCGAGTCATATGTTGAACATAGACCCGAGGTACGTACCAATAAAGCAGAAAAGGAGAGGCATGGACCCGGAGAGGTCTGCTGCTCTCAGAGAGGAGGTGGACAAACTCAAAGCCAATGGGTTTGTCCACGACGCCCTCTACCCTAAATGGGTGTCTAACCCCGTGCTAGTGAGAAAAGCAAACGGGATATGGAGAACCTGCGTAGATTACTCTGATCTGAACAAAACATACCCTAAGGATAGTTTTCCTTTACCCAAGATTGACCAGCTGGTCGACTCAACCGCAGGACACGAGTTACTATCATTCAGGATGCATACTCGAGATATAATCAAATCCTGATGCATATTCCAGACCAAGAACACACCAGTTTTGTCATAGATGTCGGGTTATATTGCTATGTAGTGATGCCTTTCGGATTAAAAAATGTGGGAGCAACTTGTCAGCGTCTAGTGAATCGAATGTTTAAAGACCAGATAGGTAGAACAATGGAAGTTTATGTGGATGACATGCTTGAGAAGTCACGGCAGTCAAACGACCACATTCGAGACTTCGTGAAAATGTTTGATATACTCAGATATTATGGAATGAAAATCAATCCTTTGAAGTGTTCATTTGGCGTTGCGTCGAGGAAGTTTTTAGGTTTTATTGTTAATGTGCAGGGAATTGAAGCTGACCCGAAAAAGATTCGAGCCACTCGGGACATACAAGTGCCCAAAATAATAAACCAAGTACAAAGCCTGAACGGAAAAGTAGCCACGCTGAGTCGATTCATATCCAGAGCCACAGATAAGTGTATTCCTTTCTTTGATGTAATAAATAAAGGAAAGAGAAATTTTGAATGGATGCCCGACTGTGAGGACACATTTCGAACTTTGGTGAGACATTTGGAAAGTCCCCCGGTGCTGCCAAAGCCCATAAACCATGAAGTATTGTATGTGTACTTGGTTGTATCCTAGTATGCTATCAGTACAGCTTTGGTTCGCAAGGAGGACCGAGTTCAGAAGCCGGTGTATTATGTCAGTAAACGTTTGACGAGGGCAGAAAAAAATTATTCCAAGATTGAAAAACTAACCTACTGCTTGGTGATTGCAACACGCAAGCTTCGTCCGTACTTTCAGGCACACTCAATCAGCGTTTATACCGATCAACCCTTGCGACATGTACTCCAACGACCAGAAACCTCTAGAAGGATGTTAAAATGGAACATCGAGTTGAGTCAATTTGATATTACCTACCTGTCATGAAGGGCCATAAACGGAAAGCGCTAGCAGATTTCATCGCTGAATTCACCGCGACAGAGGAACTAAACAGTCACGATGTCAATCCCCCCATTCGATGGAAGCTGTACATTGATAAGGCATCTAACGACTGTTGCTTTGGGGCTGGTATAGTTCTTGTGACTCTCGAAAACCGATAAATTTGTTACACTTTGAAACTCAATTTCCCAGCAATAAATAACGAAGTCGAGTATGAAGCGTTGATGGCTGGCTTGAAACTTATCAGGGAATTGGGGGTAAAATCGATTGAAATCTTTTGTGACTCACAATTGGTGGTATACCAGGTGTGGGGGGACTACCAAGCAAAGGGTCAGCGACTTGCCTCATACCTTGCACGGGTTCAAGAACTGCTAGCAGATCTAGAATATTATGATATTTCGCATGTCCCGCATGAACAAAAGTGAGAAGCCGATTCATTGGCAAAACTTGCAAGTACTGGCGATGCACAGCAAATGGGATTGGTTCTCGTCGAAACCTTACATGCTCCGAGTATAAATGTGATGGAGATAGATTTCATGTTAGAAACAGAAATCGAGAAGGAATCATAGATGACCCCATTTAAGCAATACTTGCTACATGGGGTCTTGCTCGAAAGAAAGAACGAAAGACGGCAAGTCATTCGTAAAGCTTCGCTATATGTAATGCAGGATGGAATAATGTATCGAAAGGGATTCTCGTCCCTCTTACTCCGGTGTATTGCCCATAATGAGATAAAATGAGTCCTGAAGGAAGTCCATGAAGGAGAACGTGGTGACCATACTAGGGGGCAGATATTAGCAAAGAATATCCTCCACTATTGATATTATTGGAAAACTGTAAATCGAGATGCTGCAGACTACGTAAGGAGATGTGACAAATGCCAGAAGTATGCAAAAATCCAGAAAGCTCGCCGACAGAACTCACACAAATGGTTAGTCCCTGGTTGTTTGCAATGTGGGGAATCGATATAATCGGTTCTTTACCCATATCCAAAGGTGGTGCGAAATACGCAATAGTTGCGGTTGATTACTTTACCAAGTGGGCAGAAGCAGAGCCCTTAGCCACAGTCACTACCAAGAATGTCATTAATTTCATTGTATGGAACATTATATGCCGTTTTGGCCTCCCACGAACTATCATTATAGACAACGGAACTCAATTCGAAAGTAGGGAGTTCAAAGAATTTTGCCAAAAGTATGGCATTAAAAAAAGGTTTGCAGCAGTTACTTATACAAAAGCCAATGGACAAGTAGAAGCTGTGAACAAAATAATCAAGTCCATATTGAAAAAGCATTTGGAAAAGCCTAGAAGCAAGTGGGTGGATGATCTTCCAACAGCACTTTGGGCTTACAGAACCACCCACAAGTCCACGACTGGCCACACTCCATTCAAATTGGCATATGGCATGGAAGCTGTTATACCTGTGGAATTTGAAGTTCCTTCACATCAGATAACTCATTATGACCCTAAAACAGATCGAGATCTTTTACTAGAATCACTAGGCTTCGTTGATGAAAAACATGAAGAAGCTGATTTAAGGGCGGCTGCATATAGACACCGAGTCACTCGATATTATAATGAAAAAGTCCGACCGAGAACCTTTGATGCGGGCGATCTCATTTTGAAATGGGTTTTCTCGGTCCCATCGCATATGAATCCCACATGGGAAGGTCCATACTTCATTGAACAGAGGCTCGAAGAGGGAACTTTCAAGCTAGCGACCGTTGATGGCGCGACACTCCCCCAAGCATGGAATAGCGAGCATCTGCGACATTATTATACTTAGTCTATTTCTTTCATATCTTTGTTGCAATTATTTCCAGTATATTTTTATTTCGTTGATTCTTAGTTTTCGGCATGTAATAAGACAATTTAGTTCGTTTTCATTAATAAAAGCTTGAAGCCATCTTTTCCATGAATTATTGATGTTTCGTGTATGATAATTCTATGGCAAAAAACTAGGGTTACATTATTTTGTCTGACATACGAACGCACACAAACAATTGAAATCTCCAAGTCCCCGAAGTGAGGATTGCAATACTCTAAGTCCTCATAGTGCAAATTAGAGTATAAACGACTTGAAATCTCCAAGTCCCCAGAGTGCGGACTGGAGTACTCTAAGTCCCCAGAGTGCGGACTAGAGTATAAACGACTCAAAATCTCCAAGTCCTCGGAGTGCGAGCTGGAGTATTCTAAGTCCCCAGAGTGTGGACTAGATTATAAACGACTCGAAATATCCATGTCCTTGGAGTGCGGACTGGAGTACTCTAAGCCCTAGAGTGCGGACTAGAGTATAAACGACTTAAAATCTCCAAATCCCTGGAGTGCGGACTAGAGTACTCTAAGTCCCCAGAGTGCAGACTAGAGTATAAATAACTTGAAATCTACAAGTCCCCGGAGTGCGGATTGGAGTACTCTAAGTCCCCAGAGTGCGGACTAGAGTATAAACGACTTAAAATCTCTAAGTCCCCGGTGTGCGGACTGGAGTACTCTAAGTCCCTAGAGTGTGGACTAGAGTATAAACAACTTGAAATCTCCAAGTCTCCGGAGTGCGGACTGGAGTACTCTGAGTCCCCAGAGTGCGGATTAGAGTATAAACGACTTGAAATCTTCAAGTCCTCGGAGTGCGGACTGGAGTGCTCTGAGTCTTCGGAGTGCACACTAAAAATATTCTAAGTACCAAAACCATGAAACAGAGGATTTACGATTCTCAAAAAAATTCCGAGTCACATGAAGGTGAACTGGAGCTCGGGTAACTCACTAAATGTCAAGTTATGGTAACAAGTTAGATAGTAAGCTTAACAATAAAAGTCGTTTGAAAGTCGTTTGAAAGACAAAGAAACTAAATTTTATTTTTCAACCCAAAATGAGGTTCCACAACAATCCCTCTAAAATTCGGAGTCAAAAGTCTATTTACATTGACCATGAAAATAAATAAAAATAATTACATAAAACTAGGCTAACTCTCGTTGAATGAGTGTAACAACTACTTCTTTGGTTTCTTCCCCTTCCTCATTTTCTCAGATGACTCCTCCCCCACATGTTTTCATTTGGACGCTTTTCTTGATGGGGAAGTAACATCCAAAGAAGGAAGAGGAACTTCCATTGGCTTAGACCTACCAGGGAGGATGACCTTCAAAGGCCTGTTCAAAGGATCGTCTAGTTCCACTACCTGGGGCTACCTTGATCTCAACTTTCTTCTTTTACTCTTTCGCAAGTTGCTTCTTCATGCTCACTTTCGAAGTGTGTCTGAAGGCGCCTGTAATCTCAACTTCATAACTTTCTTCGACGGGTGACGAAGTTTCAGACTTGTCCTCATCAAGCGCCTCAATCACTTGAGCATCAGGACCGGAGTCTCTCCTGCTTGAATGGCCTCACTCGTCTTCTCCTTCTTCTCCATGGCGTCGTCGCTCCTTGGAGTTGGCTTAGGATCAGAACGGCCTACACAAAATCATATGAAACAAATGTTAGAATACAATAACCTCTCGTCGAAAATGACGGCTCTTTGAACTTTAAGAAGAAAAATTATGTATCGGTTTCTTGCCGACTCTAAACCGTCCAGGGAGTCTCACCCTCTAGAATGGGAGATAGAATATGAATGTCAAGGCCAGGGTCTTCCGAGTCGTAACCAACGTGCTGCTCGAACAGATCAAATACTGGCCGACCAGTCGATTGAGTAGGGGGAGGAACTGGAGACTCGGTTCCAGATGGATCGATAATGTCATTCTTTCCTTTTGACGAGGAGGAATCTTTGCTATAGAGAGCCTTCGTTGTAGACAAGTCTGAAGGCTCATTCCCCCTGAGAAATTCCTTTACTAAAGCCTCCTCGTCAACCTCTTCGGTGCCGGACTCAACCTCTCTGATCTTTATTAAAGTTTCCCATGCTTTGGCCAGAGATTCGAGGTAACCCTCGCCAAGAAATGTTAGGTCGCGATGCATGAGAACTCAAGCGTTGTACTCGGCAATAAGCGGATCAAACATGCATTTAATCTCCTCCTTTATAGCCTCCATAGCCGCCTCAAGGCGAGAATCAATCTTCGTGGATGCTATTCTTCTGCCCTCCTCACGGGCTTCATCCTTCAGCATCTCAACTTTAGAGAGTTCGTCGTCGAGCTTTGTCTTCAGGAGTCACGTAGCAACAATCTCATCGCAATATCCTTGCGACTCTTCCTGAGCAGCAGTTTTTTCCTCTCTCTCTTTGAGAAGTAGCTCTTCTAACTCTTTGACTCGCTGAGCGAATGCATCCCTCTCCTTCTAAACGTAATCTTTCTAAAAATCCAAGGTGCCGCAGCGTTGAACCGCTTCGTCGATTTCCTTCTTATGCGTGGCCTCCAGACGATTAACTGCCTCAGCTGTGTCTTTGGTGTTTTTCTGAGTGGTTTCAAGATGAGACTTGCATGAGAGAAACTCTTCATCTTGGGATTTAATGATGTCTTTGTCATGGATGGCTTCAAGCTTCAGACGATCAATTTCATGTTAGCGTTCAATGGAGACTTCTGACACTTTCTCTACCAATGCTGAACATAGACATCGTTGTTGCAAGCGATGGCGCTTTGTTTGACTTTCCCTAGAATGTGATGAATCGTTGGAAGAAATTGCATACCATCGAAGCAAATTTTCGAAAATGTGGCCTTGAGCTCAGCAATTCTTTTCACTATCAACGGATCATGTATAGGAGCGGGAGGATTTTTCTTAGAGACTATAGATGTTTTGTGAGGTTCCCGGGATTGCCTAGTACTAGATGAACTAGAATGTTGGTCTCGGTGAGCCTCAGGCTAGGACCCCTTATGTGCAGATTTCTCCTTGCCTTGCTTTATTTGAAAAGGAGGATCGCAAGAGTAGGAAGACTGGTTGTATGTTTTTCTTCGATAAGATGATTCTCGGGGGCGGTAGTCACGATCGCCCGTGTCATCTCTGTCCCGACGTTTGCCAGAGCTCGAATCTCGGCCATAATGATGAAAGATAGATAACCCCCGAAGACGGTCGAGTCTGCGAGTACGCCCCATATCATCTGCGTAGAAATTGAATGACGACAAGTTAGAAAAAATAGAGTGATGGCTAAAATTTAAGTGCAAAGTGAAGTGCACGTGTCCATGTGTGTCCTAGTGTTTCCCCCCGATGGACCAGTTTCTTTATCTTTACTTATAGGAATTTTATCTCCTTGGTTATGGGCTTGAGTGCCTACATAGTCTCTTGCGGCCGAATGAAGCATAAGGGTTTCCGGATCATCGAAGCCATAATTGAGTAAATCGTCAGGAATAGTAAGGTCCGACAAGCCTTTCAAAGAGCTCTCTAAGTGCTGAGGAGAAGGCACTCTCTCCACGGGGGTGATTGTCACCTTTGAGGTTCCACTCAATGTCTTCTTCCTCAACTTGTAAGCCAGTTTCTTCTTTCCCTTCATAGGGGGAGGCGTTACTTCGATATCGTGAACTCAACCATCGGCTTCCGAGCGGGACTCACATTATAACCCGGTACTTCGGGCTCTTTAGCTTCTCTAATCTCCCCTACCTCAGGTGTGTCAGGGACACCACGTGATGAAGGCCCGGCTTGACTTTTGCCTTTGTCCAAGGCAGGTCCATATGAAGTGAGACCGTGAGGAAGACATATTCGGTGATCTTTCGCCAACAGCCCAAATTTCGAGAGCGATTCATTTGAAATAATAGATCTAATGTCCCGCTCTCCCGTGGGGACAGCTCAGATAGCTTCAACGGCCTCAGAATACCTAGAGCCTTCGGGACGCAAGCAGATACCTATAGAAAATCGAGAAAAGGTTTAGGAAAAATGCATTTCCTGGCGCGTACGACTAATAATCTAGACAAGGAGCTTACTCCCTTCCAGCCATCTCCTCGCGGAACCAGGGAGAAGCGCACGTAAAACCATTCTTGCTTGTAGTTGGCGAATTTGCTTCACGCTCCTATAAGGATTTGGCATTGGTTGTGCAGCTCAAGGAATATGGAAGATGGGTTTTCAGACCGCCTCTTGACAAGATAAATATAGCAGATGTCGCCGGGAGTGGGGAGCCTAAGTAGAATGCTCATAAAGAGAATACACTTGCCGTATAAAAATGCATGACCGTTGGGATGTAGCTGTGATGGAGCGATCTCAATATATTGCAATAGGTCACGGAGGAAGGAGTTGAATGGTGGCACGCTACTAACCCAGCACATAAATTTATTGCAGGTTGTATACCCGATTGGGAGCAAGTGAGGACGATCTTGTCCCGATGGAACCAGCACATCATCAAAAGGAATTCCATGTATTGAGCATATGCGACGAAGAGAGCTTTTGTTAATTCTCAAAGCTTGAGAATCGATCGGATTGTCTAGAAAGATCGCTACATCTAAGGCATCGGGAGCCAAGTCGAAGGATGCGATCGTTGGACTCGAAATATCTTGTATAGGAACTATCGATGGATTTGAGGTCCCAACCATTTCTTGTTGAGAAGTTGGCTCGGGTCTATCCGAGACTGTGGCAGAATTGGATTTTCTTGACATCTTTAATGAGTGTTGGATCTGATGAAACACCTATTTAAACATACTTGAAAAATAATCAATATTAGACATAACAACAAAAATACTCCCCCGTGTGGTGTGTGAACTAGTGCAATCGTTCAAGTATAAGTGTCAAAGAATTAAAAGTCATCAAGCTGATAAAATAAAGTTAGGCTTCGAACTATCATCTTCGAAGACCATCATCGCTGACCGTCTCCGAGAGTTTGGCATATGATGGTTTCAATTTTGGACTCGGCATCAACACTGTATGTGGAAGGCTATTGTTTGTTTTAATCAAGTTAGACTCGGGATTATAGTTTTTGAATTTGGGAAATTGTCAGTCCGGATTAGTTTTATATGCTAGTTTGCTTAAGTCCTTGTCCCTGTTTGTTGTCATAATGCTAAGCATGGAAAATAAGTGGATTTAACATGGGCTGTTTTCGAGTGGGAATGATTTTGACTTTTGTTGCCCACTTCAAGCCTCTCAATATAGACTGACTCTCAACACGCTCGGTTATCTCAATGTCGAGCGACTCTCAACATGCCCGGCTATCTCAATGCTGAGCGACTCTCAACAGCTCGGCTATCTCAATGCTGGGTGACACTCAACACACTTGGCTATTAATGCCGAGCGACCCTCAACACTTGCTAGCCGACCTACTCACTTTCAACACCAAACAAAGTCAAGCCACTTATCTCCTAACTCCCAAACATCACTTCCACATGGAGACCACCGGGCCGCCAGTTCCACACTTGACCAGTTTTCCATTCTCTTACCAATACATCACTGACCTACTTAAACACCCACTTTTCCCTTGCTCCTGATTTACCGACCAACCTAGATCAACAATTTAGGTACACTTCAACAACCCAACTCCCACGCTTGATGACCCAGCGGAGGCCTACGCATAAAAACCGTTGATATCCCTGTCCCTTTTCCTCTCCACTTCACCAAACTCGAAATCGGTAGAGGTTCCAGCCCTAAGGCATGTTTAGACCACGATTTGTCTTCCTCTTCTACACAATTTATACCGTCCTTGGTCTGAAGAAAATTCACGAACTCGAGTTTCGTGCTAAACTTCCTAATCATGAAAAAGCATTTGAAAGAGAAGTTATTACCTAAGAGGATAACCGAGGCTTAGGGATCTGATTAGGTTCGAGATTGAAGTTTGCTTAGATTCAACCTGGGGAAGAACTGTAAGAAGACTTGCTAGATTCGGGGTAAGGAAGGAAGGTTGGAGAGGTACTCGGAGTTCGAGAGAAGGAAAGTTGCGAGTTCCCGAAACGAAGTGAAAGTAAAAGAGTGACGGAGAGAAGTGTCAGTTTTTATAGAGAAGGGAAGTTGAACAGGCATTGACTGGTGGACTAGGTCAAGGTATTTTAGTGGTTTAGTGGGAGTTATGCCAAACGGCTGAGGACTTGCCAAATGAGTGGCTCGGCACACGAGTATGGATCGAGACGTGTCAAGGAAGTTTGATAAAGGAGCAATTTCCACCTAATGGAAGACGAAGAGCGATAAGCATAGATGTCTTAAGATTCAAAGCATATCATGATTGACTCTCATGATACGCTTTGGAGGGCGAGTGTTACTCGGTTGATTGATTCAGTAACATTAGGTTCATCAAACAAGTGCAACGCAAGAGAAAAGGCACCGCTCGGCCTACAGATCTCGTTCGGCACAAGAGCATCACTCGGCACGAGTACCTCGTTCGGCCTACACTCTTCGCTCGGCATCTCTCCTCGCCCGGTACAAGTGCCTCGCTCGGCACGGGTACCTCGTTCGGCCTACACTCTTCGCTCTGCATCTCCCCTTGCCCGACACAAGGGCCTCGCTCGGCACGAGTACCTCGTTCAGCATAGAAGTGACGCTCGGCCTAAATACCTCGCTTGGCATTCTCTGGTTCGGCATCTACCATTTGACAACATCCCTTGATAGCATCATTTGGAAAAGTCACTCACCAAGGTCGCTCGGCAACTACCATTCGGCATCCCTGGCTCGGTGCATACTAAAGGAGTTAACAAGTTGTCAAGCCCACAACAAACCAAGGGCGTTCGGCAGAACTTTACCTCAAGTCACTTGATGATCGCTGCAGACAGGTCTCGACCGGCATCCCTCGCTCGGCAACTACCATTCGGCATCCCTCGCTCGGCAACTGCCGTTCGGCATCCTTGGCTCAACATACAGAAGCAACCTACTGTAGGTCGAAGTGCCTTACTCCTGGGCCCGTAAAGGAAGTACGGCCTATCTTCGCCTATAAATAGAAGGGCAAGGGCACAGTGAAATGAACCTTTTTTGAAGAACACTGGGGAGACTCTTCCACTTTCAATACTCATTCTTTTTCACTTAGCATTTGCATTCGAGCAGTTGGTGTACGGATTGTGTCTGTAATCAATTGTTTAGAAAAGCAACAAAGATTAAACTCAAAGTGGACGTAGGAAGTTACGCCGAACCACTATAAATCTGGTGTTCTTGTTTCTTATAATTGTTACTTCATTCCACTACGTTATTCCTCACTTTTAATTTACCTTCTTCATTAATCTCTCTACACAAATTCTTCTTTGGGTGTTAGTGACCAATTCTGGTGCTAACAACTGGCCTTCTTTGAGGTTGAGGTATTAAATGGTTGTTGGTGTCTAACTCTTTGCTATTTAAGAAGTATTAGATGATTGTGATCATCTTTTAGGTGCGTTAGTGGAAATCTCTTATGGGAGGGGTCCGTTTCGGGGTTGAGGTATTACATGGCCGAAGGGTCTTCCTCTTCCATATCTAAGAAGTATTAAATAGCCTTAAGAGATTTTCTACATTGACAGCTAGGGAGTACTAGGAGGGGTTCTCCTTAAATGACTAAAGGGTCTTCATATTCCCTATTCAAAAGTCTAAAGTAGCCCAAATACTTTCTCTTGCATCGTTTGGAAATTTTGGATGGGAGATGAATTGTTGAATCTAGTATACTCCATAGTTGCATTTCACCCACTTTTATAGTCATGTGGTTGGCTTGTAGAGCCAATCTATAGATAGATATATATTTAGGAAAGTATAATAAATACGTAAAACATAATACTTGTTCAATTACTCACTACCCATATATTGTTATTGTAAAACTTAAGGTTTTCATTCATCAAACATTGTCATTCTGACTCCTTCCTTATTACAACTTACTGGTTAAGTACAACGATAAGTATGTAGAAGATGGTGGAGACTTGGCAGGCAATTATGTATGTTATTATGATGTACCCGGACTATGTAACAGACATGTTTTATGCACTATTATGACATTGTACTCTTGCGATTTGGTTTTATGAGATAGATACTTTATTTTATTATCTTTGGTTTTAAATGCCGGATCTGGAACTCACATCTATAATTCTTACAAAGACTAGGGTACATACATTATGTAGTGAAGGGAGATATAAGGCTTCAAGTTGTTGATGGATCTTTGGTAGATGCATCGATGGTTATAGATTATCGTTTATCTTTGCCAAATGGATTGGTTTTAATACTAAATAGTTGTTATTTTGAAAAATATTTTATTTGTGGTATTATTTCTATGTCTAGGTTTTTTGAGACTGGATATATTTTTTACTGAATTAATATTGTTATGAAAATTATGTTGGATGGCAATAAGTCTTTGACGGTATTTTAAATAATGGAAATTATGTTATTAGTACTTGTTATGTTTATGTTGTGAATGATTCTTATATTATTTACATACACAATACCTATCTTTAGCATTGGAGGTAAGGTCGTATAAGTGAGAAATGACTATACAAATTGAGAACCGAAGGTTTTCTACCATCATTTGATATGTGTGAGTCGTGTCTCAAAGTAAAAAACGACCAAGCACCCTTTTAGTGGGAGCAATAAAAGAGTTAACGAACTCTTGGGCCTCATACATACTGAAATATGTAGCCCAATGCCCAAAGTTACCAAAGATAATTCTTCTTACTTTCTAATCTTTAGAAACGATATCTAAAGACTAGGATATGTGTACGTATGAAGAACAAATTCGATGCCTATGAGAAATTTATTGAATATAAAAATAAGGTTGAAAATTAGACGAACCAAAGGATTAAAATACTTCGATCTGACCGAGGAGGTGAGTAAGTTGGTAAGAGCTCCAAAGGTACTTAAAAGATAATAGGATTATCTCTTAGGTTATTCCACTCTATACTCCACAACATAACAGTGTTTTAGAGCGAAGGAATCGAACATTATTAGATATATTTCGTTCCATGATGAGTAAAGTTGAGTTACCTCTATCCTTTTAGGGATTTCAGCTAGAAACCGAATTGCATATATTGAATTTGATGCCCACTAGATTTGTTCCTAGGACACCATATGAGATATGGTGCGGGAAGAAACCTTAACTTAAGTATTTGAAGGTGCATGGTTGCCCAGCCTACATTAAGAATGTTGGTCCCAATAAACTCAAGGTAAGATCAGCATTGTGTAAGTTTATAAGATGTCCTAAGAATTCAACGGGATATATTTTCTACAATACTAAGGAATAAAGGTTATTGTTTCTTGGCCTGCTTTCCTTTTAGCAATGGACTTTTTGTCAAAAGAAATTGACAGTGAGGTTGTAGACTTGGATGAGATCTAAAAATTAACACAGAGGCCAAATTAGGGGCAGAACCAAATTCACTCGTATACAATAACACTCACCCTAATAGTATGTCATATAGGGAATCGCGTCCTCCATAGAGATAATATAGTTTTCTCGTGGATGGCAAGGAGGACTTCTTCTTATATGATAACACTTCTTTATTATTCCAATATGCACTTTAGAATAAAGTGTCTATACTTTGGCTTGGAGCTATGAAATACGAAATGAATTCCTTGAATGAAACAAAGTATGGACTTTAGCTGACATACCCAAAGGTATTAACCCATCGGGTGCAAATTGATTTTTAAGAGAAATCTAAATGCATATGGATAAGTGGAGATTTACAAAGCAAGGCTAGTTACGAAAAGGATTATGTCAAATTCAAGGTATTGATTATGATGAAATGTTTTCGCCCATAACAATGCTTACGTCAATTCGGATAATGTTAGCTATTGTTGCATTCTATGTCTATGAAAAATGGAAAATGGACATAAAGATGGAATTTTTAAATGGTGTTCTAGAAGTACCGCCTATATGTCGTAGCCCGAGGGTTTCGAGGTCCGTGGGAGTGAAGACAAGGATTGCAAGTTGTTAGCGTCTATTTATGGACTTAAACAAGCTTCAAGGAGTTTGAATAAGTGTTTTGATAAAGTAATCAAACAATTTAGATATTATCAAAACATAGAGGAAGCGTGCGTATACCAAAAGGAATAGGGGAGTGCTATGGTATTCTTAGTTTTATACGTCGATGGTCTACTACTGATTGACAATGACACTTCATTGTTACAATTAGTGAAAACCTGGCTTTTCAAAAATTTCTCTATGAAGGATTGGGGAGTAGTAGCTTATATACTATGTGCAACAACTTAGAAATTTAGCCATTTGAATTTAGAATATTTGATTGATTTGAAATATTGAAAAGTTAATGTAATAGGTTAAACAGTTTAAACTTGAATGTGACTGTTAATTGAATAACTAGAGTTGGTTGAATAATTGAATCTGGAGTCTAACAAGTGAAAATAGCCATTCAGGATACTATCTCAAAATAGTATAAAACCAGTTTCATATGATCCGTAATGGTATATTATTTTAGAATTCCAAATTTCATTGCAATCGGACTTATCGTTTGATCGTGCGAATCTAAAATGCATGGAAATTTATTTAAGTAGCCGAAAACCGTTTTATTGATAAAACTGATTTTTAAATAAAAGAATCGTGCATGAGCCAGGATGCACACACTAATGTGTCCATTAAACAAGAATAAGAAATAAAAATATTTTCATGCTTTTGGTCGTGAAAATATTGATGATGTCATCATTACTTAATATATGAAGTTTGACTAAAAACAGTAAGTAACACTATTCACTTTTATAGTGTAAATCCGCAGCACTTCTGAATATTCAATATGAATGATTTTATAACTAAAATAGTGTCGAATAGTGTCGAATAGTGTTTGAATAGTGCTTGATAGGGCACATGATGGTGCTTCCTTGATTTGGAGTTAGCGTGAGTGTAAGGGTATGGTGATGTGATGGGGTAAGGTTGTGTAAGGAGGTAGGGGTTGATGTGACATTTAATGAGTTGTTTAACCTTCAACTTTTCTATAAATAGCCCACCATTTCACTCTTTTTTTCATCATCTTCTTCATTCCATTTCTACCTCGAAACTGATCGTACTGGCTTCATTCTTTTATTGAAACCGTTTATTTCCGGTGGCTATAACTTTCTTTTATATCACTTCTTTTAATTTCTTAATTTGTTATGCCAAAAAACTCAAGCCTTTGCGGAGTGTTTTTAAACTCAGGTTTTCAAGTCTGAAAAAGCCTCTGTTTTTTTGGACCATAACTTCCTCAAAACCAAACCTTTTTGAGTGATTATTTTTTTAGAATGGATAGAAAAGAATTTTCAACAACTATTTACTTAGTCACTTTTAAAGATTCGGTAAGATTCTGGTCTAAATCTTTGCTTAAAGATGATTTATTTTTTGGTATGGTTTTGGTGAAATCGACGATGATTCGAAGTCGACCACCACCACCAATCCACTTTGGCCAAGCTTTGAAAAGTTCTCGAACTTGATTCCATTGGCTTTTATATGATCATAATAAAGCTATAGTCCATTTAGCGAAGATAGGAAGAAACGAAAGTGATTTAACCTCACCTCTATGGTCTGTTTATATTTTTACATAAGTGGGAATAATTATATAGTATGATGTTTGTTGTCTGTTTGGATGATTTACTATATTTATCGGTTGGTTTGGATATACCCGCCTATTAGAGCGAATGAGACCCTAATACGTTCATGTGTATGAGCGGATGACCCTTTGTATACGATCCTGCATCGAAGCAGTTGATTTATATTTTTATATAACCGTATGTGATGTAAGGGAACAGGTTGGAGGGATCCAACAGGATTTCTCATGTTGTTTATTTTATTGTTCATATATTGTGTTATATGATGTATTGAATTACGCTCGACCAGTTTATGAGCATTGGTTATTGCTTATTGATTTATGCTCGACCAGTGTATGAGCATTGATTATAATTTATTGATGTTTGAATTCGCTCGAACGGTTTATGAGCAATTACCTTTACATAGATAGATTGTGTAGATCATAATTACGGATGCATTGAATATGAACACTTTGTGATTAGAATTTCACAGTTTGACTCTAAAATCTTCGATGGAAATATTTGAAGTGATTTATATAAAAGAGATTTATATAGAAATTGTTTATAAAAGTGTTTTTTAAACGATGAGAATTTCGAGGACTAAACCCGATGTTTGAAATTGATTCCAAAAAGGTTTTGGAAAGTGAAAATATTATGATTGAAAATACTTTGAATATTAGTGCAGAATAATTTATCACTTCGGGATGCAAACTAATTTGTTTTGCTACTGATGATTCGGGTAACCCACGACTAGACAGGTAGTACAGATATTCTATAGCTTTAGTGTAGTCCTCTCTTGAGTAGAGGGATACACCAATCTGTTATTTATTTGGAAGGAAAGACCCAAGGGTCTGGTTATGGCTAGAAATCTCCCAACATTGAGTAGCATATAGTTTTGATATGCTTTAATAATAAATATTTGATTTTTAAAAGTGATTTGATTTGGTTATCCTAAAGTAAAGTACAATTTGATAAAAAAGGTGTATATATATTTCAAAAGTTTTATAATAAAAATTCGTAAATAAAGTCCAAAGGGATAATCTTCGTAAAGATAATTAGATTTGAGAATCTAAAAGTAAGGATTAAGCTAAGTGGGTAGACTTAGTATCTACATTTGCGTGATATACACTATGTAGTGGGAATTGCATTTGTTTGTACATCGTAGGCTTCATGAGTCCTATTTGTGGTAGGAGAACTACGTTGGCTTGATCATGTATCTAATTGAGTACCCAATTTGATAAGGTTACGTAGGCAGTCATTAATGGTAGTGATGTAGCACCTAAAGTAACATAACATTTTTCTGTTTATTGTTTGTTATCTATTTTGTGTTAGATGTTTATTCCTGCTTGTCATTTATTCCGCATTCACATTTTTATTGAGTTTGCAGGTAATGACAGTGTTGTCTCTCTCATCAGAATTGTGGAATGGTAGATTTATAGTGTTTTTATTTGGTATGTATTAACGCACACTTTTGTAGAATTAATTAATTACTCCGATAAATTGTATACTTGAAATTGTATATTATACATTTAGAAGTATTATATATTTATTAAATAAAGTGGTGTTTTAAATTGGTAGTTTTCATTAGTAGTTTTAGTACGGACGGATTTTTCGGCAACTTTGACTGGTCCAAAAATCCGGGTCGTTACAACTGGTATCAGAGCTTTGGTTAGGTGCCTAAGTAAACTTTGTCTAGGTTAGTAAATCAATCTAGGAATTTTATAAATGAAACTACCTTAATTTGATAAATAAAAATGGATAAGATAAGACACTGTACCTCCGACCGGGGTTATGGGTGATATTACCATTTTTGGTATGCTTAACATTCGTTAATTATTTGTTTTTTGTTATATTTTTCATTCTTATAATTTCGAGGACGAAATTCTTTAAGTTTGGGAGAATGTAATAACCCAAAAATTTAGCCATTTGAGTTTGGAATATTTGATTGACTTTAAATATTGAAAAATTAATTTAATAGGTTAAACGGTTTAAACTTGAATATGACTGTTAATTGAATAACTAGAGTTGGTTAAATAATTGAATTTGGAGTCTAATGAGTGAAAATAGCCATTAAGGACACTATATCAGAATTTGACGAAACTAGTTTCATTTGATCCGTAATGATATACTATTGTAGGATTCCAAATTTCGTAGCAATCAGACTTATCGTTTGATCTTGCGAAGCTGAAACACGTGGAAATTTATTTAAGTAACCGAAAATCATTTTATCGATAAAACTGATTTTTAACTAAAAGAATCTTGCACGAGCCTAGATGCATACACTAATATGTCCATTAAACAAGAATAAGAAATAAAATTATTTTCATGTTTTTGGTCGGCGAAAATATTGATGATGTCATCATTACTTAATATATGAAGTTTGACTAAAAACAGAAAGTGACACTATTCATTTTTACAACCTAAATCCGTAACACTTCTGAATATTCAATATAAAAGTTTTTATAATTAAACCAGAGAGTTTAATTAATATAAGATTATTTTTTATATATAGATGAATATATAATAAAAAATGTGACCGATAAACAGAATTATAGTACGTTGAAAAACGTTGCGTAGAAGCCGCCAAACATTGTCGAAAATTGTTGTACATGCTTGTGTACATGTACACACATAATTATATTAAGAGTTCATTAGAATGTCAAAGTAGGTTTTAGTTAATAAAGTAATGACGGGACTTTAAATAATAAAAGTATGGTGTGAATAGTGTCGAATAGTGTTTGAATAGTGCTTGATAGGACACATGATGGTGCTTCCTTGATTCGGGGGTATGATGGAAGGTAGGGTGTGTCTAAGTGTATGGTGATGTGATGGGGTAAGGTTGTGTAAGGAGGTAGGGGTTGACGTAACGTTTAATGAGTTGTTTAACCTTAAACTTTTGCTATAAATAGCCCACCATTTCACTCTTTTTTTCATCATCTTCTTCATTCCGTTTCTACCTCAAAACTGATTGTAATGGCTTCATTCTTCTTTTGAAACCATTTGTTTTTTCCGTGGCTACAACTTTCCTTGATATCACTTCTTTAGATTCCTTAAGTTGCTATGCCAAAAAAAACTCAAATCTTTGCGGGGTGTTTTTAAACTAAGATTTTCAAGTCTGAAAATGCCTCTATTTATTTTGACCATAGCTTCCTCAAAACCAAACTTTTTTGAGTGATTATTTTTTTAAGTGGAGAGAAAATAATTTTCAACGACTTTTTAGTTAGTCACTTTTACAGATTCAGTAAGCTTCTAGTCCAAATCTTTGCTTAAAGATAACCTATTTTGGGTATGGTTTTAGTGAAATCGACGATGATTTGAAGTCGACTACCTCCACCTATCCACTTTGGCCGAGCTTTGAAAAGTTCCCGAACTTGATTCCATTGGCTTTTACTTGATCATAGCGAAGCTATAGTCCATTAAGCGAAGATAGGAAGCAATGAAAGTGAGTTAATCTTACCTTTATGGTCTGCTTATATTTTTACATAAGCGGTATAATCACATAGTATGATGTTTGTTGTCTATTTGGATGATTTACTATATTTATCGGCTGGTTGGATATATTCGCCTATTGGAGCGGATGAGACTCTAATACGTTTATGTGTATGAGCGGATGACCATTTGTATACGATCCTGCCTTGAAGCGGTTGATTTATATTTTTATATAACCGTATGTGATGTAGAGGACATATTGGAGGGATCTAATGGGATTCCTCATGTTGTCTATTTTATTGTTCATATATTGTGTTATCTGATGTATTGGATTATGCTCGACCAGTTTATGAGAATTTATTATTATTTATTGGTTATTGACTTCGCTCGACCATTTTATGAGCAATTACCTTTACATGCATGGGTTGGGTAGACCATAATTACGAATGAATTAAATACGAACACTTTGTGATTAGAATTTCATAGTTTGACTATAAAGTGTTCGATGAAAATATTTGAAGTGATTTATATAAAAGAGATTTATATAGAAATTGTTCATAAAAGTGTTTTATAAGCGATGAGAATTTCGAGGACTAAAGCTGATGTTTGAAATTGATTCCAAAAGGTTTTTGGAAATGAAAATACTAAATATTTGTGAGTATTAGTGCAAAATAATTTATTACTTTGGGATGCAAACAGATTTTTGTATGTTACCGATGGTTCGGGTAACCCATTACTAGACAGGTGAGCAGGTAGGTACAGATATTTTGTAGCCTTAGTGTAGTCCGCTCTCGAGTAGAGGGATGCACCAATCTATTATTTATTCAGAAGGAAGACCCAATGGCCTGGTTATGGATAGAAACCTCCTAACATTGAGTAGCATATAGTTTTGATATGCTTTAATAATAGAATATTCGATTTTCAAAAGTGATTTGATTTCGTAATCCCAAAGTAAAGTATAATTTGATACAAAGGTTTATATATATTTCAAAAGCTTTGAAATAAGAATTCGGGAATAAAGTCCAAAGGGATAATCTTCGTAAAGATAATTAGATTTGAGAATCTAAAAGTAAGGATTAAAATAAGTGGGTAGACTTAGTATCTACATTTGCATGATATATGCTATGTAGTGGGAATTGCATTTGTTTGTGCATCGTAGGCTCCATAATTCCTATTTATGGTAGGAGAACTACGCTGGCTTGATCTTGTATCTAATTGGGTACCCAATTAGATAGGGGTACATAGGCAGTCACAAGTGGTAGTGATGCAGCCCCTAAAATAACAAAACATTTTCATGTTTATTCGTTGTTATCTATCTTGTGTTGATATTTATTCATGCTTATCATTTTATTCCGCATTCACATTGTGTTGAGTTTGCAGGTAAAGATAGTGTTGTCTCTCTCATCAGAGTTGTGCAATGGTAGATTTATAGTCTTTGTATTTGGTATGTATCAAAGCACACTTTTTTAGAATTAATTAATTATTCTTATAAGTTGTATATTTGAAATTGTATCATATACATTTAGCAGTATTCTATATTTATCAAATAAAGTGGTGTATTAAATTGGTGGTTTTCATTAGTATTTCTAAAACGGACGGATTTTTTGACAATTTTGATTGGTCCAAAAATCGGGATCGTTACACTATGTACAAAGATCTATAGAGGTAGATCTAAGAGGCTATTGGGATTATCCCAATCTTTATATGTATATACCATACTAAAATGGTTCAATTTGTAGAATTCTAAGCTTGAAAATGTTCCGAAGAAGTCAAGAATCGTCCTTTCTAAGAAGGACGCTAACTAAACTTATGAGGAGAAAGAGCTTATGAAAAGGATACAATATGCTTAGGTAATCAGTTCTATAATGCACGCTATGCTATGTATGATACTAGATGTGGATGTGTAAGCAGATATTAGTCTAATCCAGGAGAGAAAAATTGGACGGTTGTAAATTAGCATCAGGTTACATATTTAGTATAATGGTGGGACCGTCAGTTAGGAAAGTACCAAATAGGAAATGGTAGAAGATTCCACGATGAAGGCCGAGCATATTGCCCTCGGCGAAGCACTTAAGGAAGTATTCTAGATGCACAAGTTTTTAAGTGAGTTAGGAGTGATTTACGACTCGAAGAATCCAATGGCATTGTTTTGCGATAACAATCCTGAGATACAAATCAAAAAGGATCCTGGAGCACATAAGAAATAGCAACACATTCTTTGTTCTACCTAAAGAATTCATTGGGAAGAAACATATCATGGTACAAAGAGTAAATACGAAGGACAACATAGGAGATCCCTTCACGAAAGGGATAGCTCAATTAGTTCACATCATGCTGATTGAAGGGATGGAATTAAGATTCCATAATTGGCCCTAAGTGTAAGTGGGATATTGATAGGGTCAGAGATATGCCTTAGGGGAAATTCTGTAATTATTGAAAATTATCAACTCTATAATAAGATCTCGTTCGCAATAAACAGTATTTTGCTTTCTGTTATATACTTATTATAATGTGTTATATTAATTATTTATTTAATTGCAATGTGTTGTGACCATGACCAATTTATACCAACATAATAAGCATATCGTTTTAAATATTCCTAGTCAAAATGATTCAAGGTTAGATATCGATAAATCTATTGGGACTAGAGTAGTAATGCTCTTCAAATGTTAGGTAGTGTATTAATCATGGCTTTAGGGGCACCAAGGGGTTACATACTGATAGTTATTGGATAACTATGGAATGATTCACTTGATTGTTTTCTGTTGGTTTATATAACTAAGGTTAAATAGAAAATATCGATACAACAATATCACACGATTCTCTCGACTTGAGAATATCATTGAACTTTAATGTGGAAACTCCACTTAAATTATAGTTAAACCATGGTACGACGTCCATCAAATGACTATAGTTGGATCGAATAAAAGCATTGAAGGTGAAAACTATTCAACAGAGATTTCGTCTCCTCAGTTATATGACGTTAGTATCGCGGTCAACTGAAGTCAACTCGAAGTCGAAGTCTCTAGTCAAAGTAGTTTGGTTAATAACAATTTTTATTATTGAACCAAAACTTTGTGTTCGGATTATACAAGTTGAATGTGGATGATATTGGAATTTTGACCATTATCAAATCACATAAGTCCTAATCTGATATAGTTTTGACGAATTGAAGTGTTATAAACAATTATAACTAACGTGGACAGCTTAAAATAAGTAAAATTGGATTTTTATTAAGGATGTGTAAGCGATAAATTTGGCCAAACCATCACAACACTAGCTAAGAGTCACACAACCGCAATATTTAATGCTCTGACTACCACTCAATTTAACTAAATTATAATTGTTATAACTTTGTTAAATTAATTAATATTTATGAGATATTATTATAAAAATTTATTTGATTTATGTTGATCCGTATTCAAAAATAATGCGTATATAAAGGTTATATATACATGTATCGATATACATGTATCGAAGTATGCTTAAATTTGATTTAAATACGTGAATTATCTAATCTGGTTTGAAGTGGGATGGAAGCCTATATGGGCCCACGGAATGGCTTGCCAATGCATGAGGGGAGAAGGGGCTTGTGATGATATATGTGGGGTTTGAATTAGTAGAGAAAAGGGTGGATCCGAATCCATATTTTACTTTATCCTTTCTCTTTTATTTAACTCATTTGCGCCTCACTTTTATGGCTTTAGCTTTGCCTTTTCGTGCCTTCTACGTTTGTCCAAAATAATCCTACCCCCTCCTCCATCATTTTTTAAGCTTAAAACATAAATTCAAGTCAAATAGAACAAAGATGTGTAGTCTCTTCATTTGGTATTTCTTTATGGAAGAGATTGGATTTATATCCTAGGAGTTCAATAGATTCAGCATTCAAGATGTCATCATTAGGCAAAAGTTAAGGTAACATACTAATTCACAATTATTTATATACATACGTACGTACATACATACATACATACATACATATATATATATATATATATGTTCATCATTTACCACGTTATATTTGGTTAGATTGGTTGTATATATCAAAAATGGTTAAATGTGTATGCTGTCAATCCAGAACTCATATATATATATATATATATATATATATATATATATTATTGTTATTTTTTTACATATATGAATATTTTATTCTCGGCATAGATAAAATAAATGTTAAATAAATTGAATTTTTAGATCAAACAAATATATATAACACTTATACAATTTATTACTGAATTTTAAAAATATTTTGATTTGAAAATAAAAATAATTAATTTTTCTTGTATATAATTCATGAGTACATATTTTATTTTATAATATAACTTATTGAATTTGATTTTAATAATTTATAAATATGTTCATCTATATTTTAATATACACATATTTTCAAACATTGCCAATAATTTCCACAAATAAAATAATTGCATTTTTCCATGCAAAAATTGAATTTCAAATTTAATAAAAAAAAATCCCTAAAAATTTATTAACAATAATAAAAATTTGAATTGGCCAAACTTTAAATATGGGCTAAAATTACATATGTGTGTGTGTGTGATATTATAAGTGTTCAAATATTAATTTTAACATATATATGCACGTATATATATTTATGATTTATATATTATTTTTTAGCAATGCTAGCCGGCATTTAACGTGTGCTGACCACATTTACTACCCAAACTTTAAAAAGAACAGGTGACCAGAACAGGCTCCGGATCAGCTAGTAAAAAAACAAGGAAAATACAGGAGCTAAACAGACATGTCTAAACTACTAAACAAGGATAACTAATCCCCCTAGATTTTATTGAGAACAACGTCATTAGTAGGCCCATGACTGTGCAGAAACCAAGAGAATAGGGTCCCAAGATTTGGAAAATATAACCGTGAGAGGATGGAATCAAGATACCGCCGATTCCAAGATGCATCCAGAAATAGTTGCCAATTGCACAGACCAAAATTACCTTCCTTTGTTAGAGTCAAACCTTCACCGTCCACGTGATAAAACAGGTGCCTAGATTCCTCATTCTCTCCTACCCACATATGATAACTATCCACCTTCGGATCATATCGCATTTCTGAATCATTATGAATCCAAGCATTCTCTTCCTAGCACCAAGAAATTTGCCCAACAATAGGGGAAGGGACCCCTAAGGTGACCGGAACACCCGACTCAATAGGAATAACAGAAGCAAAGGATGGCGGCGATAGTATCTTAGCTTTAGGAACCCATTTCAAAACCGGACACTGGAGCGGAATCTTTGCATGGAGAGGCGAGGTAGAGGGTCCTATCGAGCATGTGTCAATAGAATGACCAAAAGACCGACAAGAAGAGAAAATATCATGTTTCCATTTATATTGTACGTCTACTTCCACATTATGACCATCTGCAATTCTAACTTTAAGCTTTGACGACAATGGCTTGGACGGGGTTATCTAAATTAATGCTCTAACATAGTGCAATGACTTCCTGGCTACAGTATTTGAATCAAAACACTTAAGTTAAGCAGTGAGACTGGCAAGCCAATTTAAGCCTAATAAAGGTTGTAGAGAAGAAGGAATATGAGTAAAGGTGGCCCAAACAGGAATAGAAAGAACATGCTTCCTAGCTTTGTCCACTCCAATACTCCATGGTGTAACAATAAACGGTTTCCCACCTATGATAAGTGGACTAGTCTCAAGCGCTTAGAGCTTGCCATCCTTATTCGCGAATTTGAAATAAAACATAGTATTGAAAAATTGAATACGAAGACTACCTTTCAACTTCAAAACTCGCTTGAATTGTTCACGAATTCCTGGGAAGGAGTAGAGGAATCCAAGAAAAAACCAACCAAATAATCAAACCAATGATTTACGCCTTCTGGAATAACCTCAGCCAGCGGAATACTGAGGGATATCATTCAGAAATAGGAATTCGTGTTATCAAATAATTTTCCGCAATTATTTCTAGTATGGAATGAGTCAATCATCCACTTGGTATCTTTTTGAACAAAAATGGTAATGTTGTTCCTCCATTGATCAAGAATTTCGGTCTTTGGAAAGTATCACGATCATCCAATAAGAAGGGTTTCAATTTATTCAAATGAACGATTTGAACACCTATTGATTCTAACAACTGATTGCAGGGTTGATCATTCAGACTTTTCAATTCATAGATGTGGATCTCGGATCTATGAATTGGGGTATTCCCGATACTCACAAAGAAAAAGGGAAATGATTTGGACAAAAGGGGAAGTGACTTGGACAAAAAGAGTCATTACTTGGACAAAAAGAAACGAAGTGATTTAGACAAATCTTGTTTGTCGATAGCCCCGTACATGAGATTTTCCCCTCATACGGCTCCTCGTTCAATTCTTTTGAAGTAATTGGATCCTTTTCTTCGTTCGAGAACCTCTTCCCTTCTTCCACTCTGCCCCGAAGAGTAACTAAGACCAATTCATTCACGTTTTCATATTCCAATTGAACTCTTTCCATTTAGGATCAAAGAAGAAGATTATTCCTTTTACCAAACATATGCGGATCAAATCAGATCTTCTATTCTAATCTAACAAGAACAAGAGATCTTTCTCAATCAATCCCTTTGTCCCCCATTCTTCGAGAATCAGAAAGATCCTTTGCAAGTTTGAATTTGTTCATTTAGAATCTGGGCTCTTTTATTTTCTATTTATTTTTTTTGTTCTTTATTTCATTTCGATTTTCCATCAATCACAACCGTGTCAAAGGTTCTACGAGGGAAAGAACCCGCATTTCTGGTCAAGGATTTAAATAAAGATGACCAGGTGGACGTTGATGAACAAGTAGCACTTGCTGCTGGAATTTACAGTGAAATATGGGAATTGGCATTACCACGATCTTCTTGCAAACAGTTCTCGTTCACAGGAATTTGACTATCTTGTTGTTCCATAAATGCAGCAGAGGGGATTGTTGTTTCGGCATTTTCACAAATAGGTAGAGGGCACGCAAGATTTGAAGAAATACCAGCCCCTAAAGCATAATCGCATCCAAAAAATTTAGACGAATCAACACCATGATTTAACCCGACATTCATATCAGTCCAACAAGTATCAGGCGAAGCAAATCTAAGTAAGTTGGATAAGTTGTGCTCAACAAGAACAGAGGGATCGAAACTAATAGCTCGGGGACTAATGACAATGTCCGAAAATAAAGCAGATATAGGATTTACAAAAGTGATTGAAGCATTTTCATTTGACTACGAATTTGCAGTGGAAGATGGACACCGAGAATTGGCGATTAGGCTAGGTGAAGACATAGGCAAAACTGATGTTGAAATAGAAACAAGCGAAGAGGCACCAGCACTTAAACTGAGGGATGAAGACCCACGAGCTTGCGAAGTAGAGAAACGGCAACCTGACCTGGTCAGAGAGTCAGAACGATCCAGATCTGAATCCTGTAGGTTCACAAAATAGACTTGAGCCTATTCTTCTCTGGCATGAGGAGGTTAGGCAGAACGGAGAGACATGAGATGGACGGAGGAGTAGGATGAGATAGCACAGAAGGTGGTCAGAACGAAAGATGCGAATAGGCGATTGAGGGGAGCGGCCATTGAATCACCATGGTAAAACACATATTAGTGTTAAATGTTTATAAATTATTTCTTTTATATACATATTATTTAATATAATATGTATTTTATTTGCAAAATTTAAATTTTGAATTTAAACTTAAAAGATATTTTTCAAATCCAGATCTATTTTTTAAACATGAATAGAATTTTTTTATTTATATTTATAAATATTTTTTATGTATATTTACAAATTTATACAAGATTTCTTTTTCATTATTATATGTATATTTATTTAGTCAAATATAAATTATAATTTTATATCACATTAATATATATATATATATATATATATATATATATTTCTGTGTGTACTTGTATTAGACAATATAGACGTAAATAGAGAGGCTAACATGTCCGTTGTTGTGTAAATCCTAGCACTTTGATACGGGCGTGTTAAACTATGAACATTATATATGTTGCATGTGCATGCACACATGCATGTATATATGACAATATGTACACGGTATATATTATATATAATATTAAAATAAAATTGCTTTGTTAATAAATAAACAAAATAATGGTTTTGTTCAAAATTTATTTAGATCGGATCTGAATCAATTAAGACATCATAGGCCCTATATGATGCAAAATGGTTAAAAAAAAAAATTAAATTCGCATATTTAACCCGCTGCATGCTGACCTAGATCCAACATAGAGCAGTTTTCAAAACCCCATCATTTGATTTTTGAAAAAATTAAATGGCAAGTAACACTAATAACACTCTCTTTATTTGCAGAAGGTCAATCTACTGTTAGACCACCACTATTTAATGTTAGTAATTATGCATATTGGTCGTGTAGAATTAAAAGTTATTTACAATCTAGTGGTTTAGTTATATGGAACATCACTCAAACAGTTACGCTAAACCCCAAATGACTTATGCACGGTAGGCTAATGAATAGAGGATATCAGCACTCAATAATTCGAAGGTTATGAATATTCTATTATGTGCACGAGATAAAACTGATTCGATAGAATATATGTTTGTAAAAGTGCACATAAATTTTGGAGGACACTGCATGTCACACAGGAAAACAATAGTAAAGTTAAACAAACCATGATTTCTATGTTAACCAATCGATTACAAATTTTCTAGATAAAACAAAAGTAATCTATTTCTGAAATGTTTTTTAGATTTTAAGACATATTACATGTACTAATATCATTAAGATATAATTTCATTGAAGAGGACCAAGTCCATAAGTTTTTAAATTCACTTTCTAGTGAATGAGATCAAAAGACTTTGGCGATCAAAGGAACCAATGATATTGGTACAATGAAAATAGAAGAGTTAATTGGTAGTTCAATGTTATATGAAGTACGTGGAAAAAAGGAAGCCAAGCAAATTAAAAGAAATCTCTAACTTTTAATGCTACAAAAGAGAATTAAGGATTGGATGAAGATAATGATGATTAAATTCTGTTTATAGTAAGAAAATTTTAGAAAAAATTTAAAGTAAAGGAAAAGAAATCTTTAGCTTTATAACACATTGAACATAGAGATAGAAATTTTCTTTTTATCGAATGAAGATATAAGTGATTGTCTTGAAAAGCGACAAGTTCCACTTGAACATTCTCAATCAGATTTGTAGCCTGCATAATCTACATCATTATAAGTTATTAAGTCAAATATATCATCCTTAAGGTAAGATAGTCCATTATCTAAGGTGTTATTAATGTATCTTAGAATTCTTTTAACTGCTTTAAGGTTTGTTTCCTTTAGGTTCATTTGATATCTCAAACGGAGACATGCACCATGGATTATATCAGGTCTACTTGTAGTGTAGGTTAGAGAATCGATCATACCACGATATAGTTTTTGATCCACATATTTAGATTTAAATTACTTCTTGTAGAGTTTTCCCATTTGATAAGCATCATAAAGATTTTATAATTCGAAGTTCGTCTTTAGAAGTCCTCTCACAAGTTCATATCTATCAATTTTCAATAAGTGTTCAAAACTTCTCTTTATTTTCTATATAAAGGCTTTGGAAAATGATTTTTTTTATAACAGCTCTAATACTTTTCTTTTGCTCTTTCTTCTCTACTACTTTATGATAAAGTTCTTTTACTATTTAAGCATATACATTGCGAAATTCATATTCTTTCACTCTCATTCTTCATGTTTTCACAAACAATAAAAGATCAGACAGTTCTACTTCGATTCTTTATCATTTTATCTTTAATTTCATCTTATTCCTCTTAGATTTCAATTATAAACCCTATCGGAGATTATAGGATCATTATGCTAAAGTGTAGCGACCCGACTTTCCACTCTCGTAAAATCGCATCACTAATTAAGAAAGAAAGGGATAGAAGAAGAAAAGAAAGAGAAGAAAGAGAAAACAACACATCAGAATCTCACAGCGGAACGATTTAAATATAATATAGAACATATGCATAGTATCATATACATCAGAGTACACAACTATACAACTTAATTTAGACAGTTATAACATTTCTGTCTAATACAATACAAGACATCAAACAGAATAACACACAGCGGAAACACAAACTATATATCTACACGCTGAAGCCTCCTGCTCCAAAGCTCCTCCAGAATTCGTCAAGAGATAACCTGAATCACTTGACTACTCATATATAATATGAGTACCCAAGAGTTTAATAAAACAGAAAATAAACACTCGGGTCAGACAGGGGTCTGGTGTGAGTAAACGGTTTAAGATTGCTTAACTTTAGAAAATTCTTTGAAAGAAAAGGTATCTCGTAAGACTTCCCACACATAAACATGGAAAAGTTTTTACCTTACGCTAACCAAAACATTTGATAGAAAATCCAGTGATATTATAATAGTGTCTAGGGTTTTCAAATAAATATGAAATAGCCGAAATTGTTACATTTATTAAATTCCAGCTACATAGGTATACAAACAAAACCGTAGGGTCTCGTAGGGAAAATGGGTTTCCAACAATGGCAGGGCTACTGGGGTACCGCCCGTCACAGTACGTGGCCTAGATCACCGTACCGAGGAATACTCCCACTCCCCTGCAACACAAGGTCGGGACCATTCCTTACTGAACAGTCCCGAACAAGACCACCCCGCAGTTGGCTGCAATTCCAACGTCCCACAAAGCCAAAATAAAAAGGGACATCTAGACAGGGATGTATCTCGCTCTCCAGTGGGAGCGACCCACGAAGCCTTGCCACACCTCCCTTGTTTTAGCCATTCCCGGTTGATGAGGCTTGAGGCTGCGATTACCTTTATAGGACCAATTATCTTAGAATGCTCATCGTCCGCCTGACGATGTGCTGAAAGCATTCAATCCATACAAGTTCGTTCCGGGTTCGAACGAAACCGAAGGCATTATCTCGTTGCACTCATTTTGGAATCACCCTCAGAGTCATAGCCCTTGCACTCTGAAACCACCATCTCGAATCTATAAGTACTATTCCGTCAAACTCATTACGGAATCACCCACAGAGTACGTATAGCCCTTACACCTCGAGTCTTCACTTGCTCCACTTGGATTAACGACCTAACGTTTAATTGGAATCGATGTGGTTTTCGGATATCCAAATATGGAAACCCGATCCCAGTCTCACCGAAACCAAACGCCGTTTTAATGTCCAAGTTGTACTTAAGGGATTTAAACAATAGATATTTCAGAAAATATCACTTAACATAAATGGATGTACCATATTACACAGATAGATAAGCATCTATTATCACATGCATCTATACATATCACAAAGCAGCATATAAATCACATCTCAAATATAACATATTCACATCATCACCCATCAATCAATGTCATCCAACAACATCCAATATCATTAACTCATCCAATGATATATATATCATCCAATCATTAATCATTCATAAACAAGTTTGATTCAAACTTGATTAATTTAATTAATCCTTAAATTAAATTAATCCTTAATTAATCACTTGGATTATCTTCAATTCAACTTCCTATTCATTAATTAATTATAAATTAATTAACTAACATCACTTAATTATCCATCTCAATTAATCTTCCCTGATTAATTATCACTTAATTACTTTAAGTAATTATTACTTAATTACCATATTAATTAATCATCCTGATTAATTACTTCCAAATTATACTAAGTAATTACCTCTTAATTACCTTCTAAAATTAATCATACTTGATTAACTATTCTTTAATTATTCTGATAATTATTCCTTAATTATCCTGATAATTATTCCTTAATTATCCTTTAATCATACCTGATTAATCACTTTTAATTAATCACATTGATTAATTTACTTTTAATTAAATACTTGATTAATTACTTTTAATTAATCATACTTGATTAACTACTTTTAATTAATCATACTTGATTAACTACTTTTAATTAATCACCTTTGATTAATTACTTTAATTAAATTTAGTAATTAAAACTTAATTATAAATTAATTATACTTAAATTATTAATTAACAATTAATAAATTATTTTCATTAATTAATGATTAATTCCATTAATTAAATTTCTTTCTTAATTAATTACTTTAACAAGTAATTAATCACTTAAATAATTACTCTTAATTCTTTTATTCATTAATCATTAATCAAATAATTTAAATCTTTAACTAATTATTAATTAATTCTTTAATTAATAACTAAAGAGATTATTCCTTAATCACATTTACTTAATTACTTTTCATAAAGTAATTATCTTTTACTTAATAACTTCTAGTAATTAACTACTTAATTACTTTAATTACTTTCCAAAGTAATCATATTAGATTACCCCAAAGTGATTATCTTAATTAATCACAATTTAATTATTTAATTCATTATTTAACTTAATCATTTAAAATTAATTAAATGTTTCTTTAATTTACTATATTAAAAAGATTCTTAAACAAGAAACCATTATCTTAATTAACACACTTATATTAACCAATAACTTTTCAATGGTTAATAATTTAATTATCTTAATTACCTTTCCAAATTTAATTATTTTTAATTAAATCAAAATTCCAAATTACATAAGATAAATCTTTATTACCATTAATTATCAAATTCTAAATCATTAACTTATTTAAATATAACATTTAGAAATCAATTATAATTAAACATATTTTAAAATTGATCTTTTAAATATTTAAACTTCCTAAGAATATTAAATAAAATTAAATACAAGCTTTATTTCAAAAATATCCATTTCTTTATTTTAAAAACAATCATATTTTAATATATATATAAAGCTTGTTTAAAATTTATTTTGAAACCAAATAGTTTTATAAGTAAAACTAATTCAACTTTTATTATAAATCTTTATTTAAAATTTTATAATTATTCTAAAATCAAATTCACTTTATTAAAAACATTTGCTGTAAATTTTAAAACTTTAACTATTATAACCTAACACTGCTCCGAGATAAACTCCAAAATACCAGGATAAAAACCCGAGTAACTCACACGAAAATAACGCGTCAACCCCGAGAAATTCACGCGTCGACCCAGAATCTCCCTTACCCTAAGCCCGCTTCGAGAAAAAGCATCAGTTACACGGAGGTAACTTTGAGATTCCACCCTCTTCTCCCCAGAACCCCAAAACAGAAATACACAAACGTGCACGTAAACGTGCACGACGCCGATGGTCGACGACGAGCTCTTCTCCGGTCATCCTCAGGTCGACTTCAACTTCGACATCAACAAACTAAACCCAGAAAGGTTATATCGATCGAGTATCAAGATTTAGCCTTCCAACCCAAAAACAGTTCGAAACCCATACCATCACTCTCGACCACCGCCGGCCATCTCCTTCACCGGAGACCACGCCACCACCACCGTAGCTTCCCCACCGATCTCCTGCACCTATATCCTGCCTCGCGATGGTTCCGGTCTTGCCTCGACACCCCAATTTCCAAGTGAACCGCGACGTCAAAACTCAGGGTCTAAAACCCTAGATCGATCCATTCCCATTGATTCAACAATTAGAAAAATTCTTTTGCATTTTTTTAATGAACATCAACACTCCCTCCACCTCCATACTCAACCACGACGATCCATTTCACGTCGTTCACCCTCAATTTGCCGAAATGCCCAAAACCATTAACATGAAAATTCTCTTAAATTCCTAATCTAAAAATCATGATACTAATCTCAAAAATCATGATTTTGCATTAGGAATTCAATTATGAAATCAAAAACTAAAATTATTTTAATAATTTTTACCCCAATTTATTTTTTTTACTGTAAATTTTAAAATTCAAGATAATTACAAAGTTTATCAGCCTACAACTATTTTTAGATGAAAAATCAATTGATTACAAACCATCTTTGTTTACAATTCATCAACTAACTCGAATTCAACATTTATATTTTTGTTTTGCTATGAAATTGAACACTTAATATAGCACACAGAACATACTTTTATGTTTACAGGTATCTCAATATCATTCATCAACATGCATCAATTAAATTCAAGAATACAGTCATATCAACAAGATTTCATCTCAAGAACAAAACAAAAATCCAGATTTTAAACTGTTTTTAAATTTGTATTTACTCACCTGAAAATTTGCAGAAATCAGAAAAATGGTTTCCAGGCTTTCAATTTCCTTTGCAAGTTGAAGTGATGATTAATTTCCAGCATGCATGTTGAAGATTTACATCCTAATGCTTGATTATCTTTAATTTCTTGAATTGCTTGAATTATTCAAGTTGCTTGCCTCTAACTTCATTTGAAGATCTTGCATTTGCATTTTCCAGATTTACAGTAACTTCTTCTTATTCTTTTTTTTCCACTGATTTCCTTTTTGATTTGCATTCATTTATGATTTGTTTTGTATTTTGTTTGAGTTGAAGAAAATGTTTCAGCTGAAGAATAAAACCTAACTTTTATTTACAATTAGATTTTAAATTTTATTATTAGAGAGGAAGACATTTGTCACAAAGAAACTCTAATTAACTCACACCTATACATATGTGATTACAAGTGTTATTGAGACCTTAATATACTTACATGTGTTATTTTATTTTATTTATAATTTATTTTAAATTTTGCATGTATTATGTATATGTAATTATGTAATATGAAAATGTGTACTTAAACAAATCTTTAGATTTTAATAAATATAAAAGTAATTTCATGTTAACAATTATTAACAAATAACTTATGCCTTTTTATTCAATTTATATAACATATGTTTATAAGCTTAAGATATCTATTTTAATTCTTTATATAGAAATTTTAAAACAATTTATCTTATGTTAAAATTGAAATGAAAGATTATTAAAACAAATGAACTTTTATTTTAAATCTTATTTAAAAGCTTAAAGTACATATTTATCATAAATAAGGAATTAACTTTGTTATTTAAATTTAAATCTCAATTATCAATTCAAAGTCATTAAATCAAATTAACATTTCAAATTTCAAAACTATATATATATCTAAATAAAGTTTGGAAATACTTATTAAATTTAAATTTAAATTAATAGAATTCCTATTTCAAATATATATATATATATATACAAATATATATACACATTTCCAATAGAAACATCCTAATATTAAATTTGTTAATTTTCAAATTAAATTTTAAAACAAATCTCAAATCACAATATATACATTTATATATATTACAAATTTGAATATAAAGTTTTATTACATTAAAAACTTCTTATTTACCAAAATAAATATTCTAAATTAAATTATTATAAACTTTCAAAAGAATTAAATTTTGCTTATTTATGTTGTTAAGTAAATGTTTATAGATATTAACAAATTATTGTTTTCAGCCTTTGAAATAATTTTAACTTGTCAATTTATAATATAAAATGATCAAATCAATTTAATTATTATCAAAGATTATTAAATTGATATTGCTCAAAATTCCGGGTCGTCACATAAAGATTACAAAATTTCGTATTTGAAATGTATGATTTCTTATAGAATTACTCTATTACTACTTAAATTGTAAAGGTTCATCCTACCAACCATAGAAAGTCAATATTATATAGGTGATCTTGACCACCCATGGAAATTCAAGAGGCCGGGTGTATCCAGCCACCCATGAAAAGTCGGGAAATGTTTACCTACAACCAGATTCAAATCCAAGTTGTATAGGTGTACTTTCCACCCGTGGAATTAAAAGTTTGTTATAGTGGAAATACGGTATGGGGGTATAGAACTAGATATAGAATCGGAAATCTAAACGAGTATAAAAATTCCTGTTGTCTCTCTTTATACCTCACTACTTTTAGTTACTACATTGATTTACAAATATTTGATTATTTATGTGATTCTGAATTGAATAATATGATAACTAAAAGTAAGTATTAAGAAATTTAAATTCACTATCCACCCACCTTTAATATTTTAATATCTTTAAGATCCATTCCGCATAAGTATTAAGTATCTCATATAACCTATAAAAGGAGTTGTAGGATGGTCATGATATCATGACTTGACCAAAACCAAATGACTCGTCTTTATTATACTTATCATCAGAGTACATTAACCTATTATTAGCGTAGACAATTATAACAACGTGTCCTTACAATTGCTGATATATATACAAACAGACAAAAACAAACGACAAACATGGTGGAAGATAAAAGATACGTGAATATGTCTATCATCAGAGTACATTAACCTATTATGAAAGCTCCAAAGAAGCCAGCTAAATATGGAAAATATGCTCAGGCTTATCCAAACATTATAAGAAAATAATGTTCAGAACAATCTGGTAAAATCAGCATGAGAAACCCAAATCACAAAGAATTTTATTTATTATAACTTATAGAATCCTTTAAAATTAAAGATATCTCATAAGACCACGCCGCGCATAAACACGGACGGATTTTTACCTTATAATAACCAAAACATTTTTATATAAAATCCAATGATATTATGATAATGTCTAGAATACAAATACATATTAATCATGGCCGAAATTGTTACATTATTAAATTTCAGCATAATCGTTATACAATCTAATCTAAAGGCACTTATTGGAGAATGGATTCCAACCATAAATGGGTAAGGTCTACCCATCGAATCCGTACACCTCAATATAAAAATTATGGGAGGCTACGACATGTTGCACCTCTGTTACTCAAGACCGACTTTATCTCTTAGTGGAAAGCGTCGAATATGATCACCTCTTGACTATGATCGGACAACCATAATGGGCCCCGAAGTATACATACAGATATTGACACTAGATCCTTGGATAATCATACCCTAATAGGAGGGACCCACATAGCCCTACCGCAAATCCCTGCTTTTGTCATTTTTTCAGTTGAGGAGGCTTGAGGCTACGATTACCTTTTTATATAACAACCATCTTGGAATGCTAACACTGACCTCCAGGCAACAACACTGTGCCAGCATTCATTCATATAAGTTCATTCTGGATTTGAATGAAACTAAAGGCACTACCCAAATACTACATCCACTTTGGAACATCCTTAGGATTAGTAGCAAGTAACCCTTGCATTTCAAAAGCTCCATCTTTAATCATCTTCAAAATATCTTCGGTTCGAAATGCAGGAGTTGGATCAAAATGGTTTCCGAATAATTTTACTTATCTGATCCCAGTCTCATTGAAACAACATTCAATAGTTCCGGTAAACTCAACACCGATTCTTTTGAAAATAATCAGATAATACCTAGGAGTAGGGATCACTCTCTAACCGTTTAAGTGGACGGATCTCCCTATCATTTGTCCTTGGAGAAAAAAAAAGATTAATACATCCAGTATAGCATCATCGAAGATAATTATGCCACATAACTTACGTGTTTCTCCTAGATATTTTTGGAGTTATATTTTGGTCCAGAATTTATAGTTGGTTATTTAACTATAAAATAAACAAACAACAACAAATTCAAAGATTTAATTACCCATAGCAACTACTAAGCCTCAAAATAAATCTTTCATTTATTCAAATCTCTTTCCAAAATATTTATCAAAATATTCATATACTTATCTCACCGGCATAAGTACATTCACAAAACATTTTGAAAAATTTCTTATTTCAAAATCATATTAGCGGATCAAAAAATATATTATTTAAATTAGAGATAAAGATAGCCTCAAATGATATTCCTTTGGTGTTAAGTGTGGAACGAACGTCCATACCACCAGAATTAAGAAGGTCGGTTAAAGGAAATCCAATCTCAAATCCTTTTATAAATTCCTTCTATAAATTCTCTTCATAAATCTCTTTTATCTATGAATCTTCTTTACTTAAGTTCCAAACCCATTTACAAAACTATTTATAAATCACCAAGTTAAATATATAAAATTCTTTTATAAAAATCAAAACCATTTACATATCTTTCTATAAATCTCCAAAATTATTTATAAAACTTCCTTTATACATATCCAAAATCATTTATAAAACTTTTTTATAAATATTCCTCATTTAAAAAATCTCCTTTAATAAACTCATTAAACAAAATGATTGTTTAAAGCATCTTTACTAAAATCATTACTTAACTTAAAACCATTATTAAAATAATGATTGACCTTAAAAATTAGAAAGAAGCTTAGTGACCACAACAATTCTGATTTAACAAGTTTATTTTTCAAGTTATAACATGGGTATTTACATAATAAGCAGATATGTATAAGAGAATCAGTCAATAACAATCAATCTATAAGTACATGTTCAAGTTACCAAAATAGCAGAAGGAGATTCGTACTGCTAAACACATGCCTAATTTAATATAATAGCAGAATGGGTTTTATTTTGCCTAATAGATATCAACATAATCTACTTGGTGAACTATCATAGAACGATGATTTACTCTACCAAATAGATGCCAAATACATGTTAATTAGCAGAACGGTGATTTATTATGCTAAACAGATGTCATTGGTTTCATATACAATTGGGGTTACTTAAGGATAGTCAATAAAGAAATCCATTGGATTTAAAATCTTCCTTTAAAGAAAGTGGCTTTTAGAAAACAAAACTGATCTTTAAAGATGAGGTAGTCTAACTTCTAAAACTTTATTTAATAATTAAATAACATTTAAAAAATTTATTTTAAAAATAATCAAACCTTTAATTAATAATTAAACAATAATTACTAATAAATAAATAATTAAACCCTAATTAATCTTTGATTAATTATTAAATAATAATTTTAACCTTTTAATTGATAATTAAATATTACTTAATCTCAATTAAATAATCATTTAATTCTTAATTAAAAATTAAATAATAAATTAAACCTTCATTTAAAATAATCAAATCATAGTTAAGTTTTAATTAAATCTGAACTTAAATTTAACTTGATTAATAATTAATTAATAATTAAACCCTTCTCAAATAAATAATTTAATAATAAAAAATAATAATTAACCTTTTATTAATTAATAACTTATAATTAAATTACTTAAAATAATTAAGTACTAATTACCTAACTTAATTAATGATCAAGTACTAATTACCTTAATTTATTAATTAAATAATCATTAAATAAATAAATTATTAATTAATTAATTAATAATTGCGTTTAAATATTTAAAATATGTTTGAAAACACTTTTCAAAAAAGGTACTTAATTTAAAACATTTTAGATTCAAAAAGAGTTCGTCTTTCACGAACTGCATTTATATATGGTTATATAACCTGTAATTTCCAAAGTTTGTTTACTGTAACAATTGACCTTAAACTTCTTATTTTTTGCACACTAAACACCTTTATATCTTAATCTAAGATTTTGAAAAGTAAATATAAGATTTAAAACTTTAAAAAACATTTATGAAAAGTAAGTTGCCAAAGTATTTCAAAGTCGTGACTAACCACTTTAAACACTAACTTCCTTAGCTTAGCACATCCTAAGCAAGATCATAAACTTATATACATGTTATAACAACATCCAACAAATAAAGATTCTAGCTTTCACCTTACCAACATTTGACTCATAGCTTCAAGTTAAAATTACATAACATCCATTACATTGTTTCATACTTAAACCAAGTCATAATCAACATACATTAAAGCATATATAAACACATATAATCCAACATAATCAACCAATAAAGCTATTATTTTGCAAAAAAAAAATACAACATAACTTAAAGTTAGAAACTATAAATAAAAGGAGTTAGTTTCTTACTAAAGTCTTCCAAAATTCTTTTGAATTTGACAATAAGACCTAGATCATGCATAGCTTTGGAAAAAGTTGAATTTAGCTTTAAAAACTTGGAAACAGGCTCGGCCATGAAGAATGAAGCTCGACCTTAAAGGTGGAGGAACTTCGAATCATCATCAATTTCACAAAAATCAAACCCGAAAATGTGTCATCTTCCTACTGATTTTGAATAAATACTCACGGAATTTGGGAAAGTTATCAAAGGGAAAGTTCTTAGAAATTCTTTTATCTACAATTTTAATAATTGAATTGCTCAATTTGGATCTGTTTTGAGGGAGATATGGTCAAAAGAAGAAGAGGTATTTTCGGACTTGAAAATATATGTTCGAACATGAGTCTAAAAGAAATGTATTTTTGACCCACTAACACTCGAAAATTGAAGAAATGGTGTAAATGAAAATTGCAGCCGACACGATTCACTTGAATTTGAAAAAAAAAATTATTTATTTGGATTAGTTTACAGGGAGTTATGGTCATGAGAATAGGAGACAACATTGAAAAAATGAAAGGGGTATTCATAACCAAGAAACAAAGTAAATTACCTTAATACCCTTGGTCCTTTACCCTTCACCTCCTCTTGCCACATTACCATGCCATCCTTCATGTACCTTAGCCCACTCTTGTGTCCCCCCACCTTTTCCAAGCTCCAACATGTTTAAACAAGTTTTAGTACTCTAATGTACTTATGTTTCCTAAAGAATCTTTTCATATTTAACATTTTATATTATTTTGTTTTTCATATATGTTACATCCACCTTTTATATTACTTAATTATGCATATATAACAAACTATATCCTAATTCAAATATAAATGTATGTGTTATATTATACAATAGAGTTCGCAACGTTTTTGATAACTTTTATTTGACTTTAAAGTCGAAAATTCAAAAAATGAATTCCGGTCATGTTTTCAATTTTTCTTCGAACTATATATTTTTGTAAACACATTTTGGAAAACTATTTCAACATCATTAATTATTTAAAAGAGTCTTTATTTTCATTTTAAAATATATTATCTGAATACTTAAAGTTAATTAAATATTCACAAAAGCGGTGAAATTCCGGATCGTTGTAGAATAGAAAAGAATCATATTTAATAGATTGGAGCACAGTGATATATAATTAGATCACATATTCTTTTATGAGAAAATTTATTTTTTGATAATAGGAGTGACACTTTTTTATTCGAGTATAACACTCATTTTTTTATGTCTTTGGGGCTCAAACCCTTAACCTCTAGAACTGACATCTAGAGATCTTACCGCTTGAGCTAGTAGTCCTTGTCTTTTACTAAAAGATTTCATTTTCATTTAGGCTTTTATTCACATATATTTAGTGATTGTACTCAAAATTTATTATTCCCATATGAATACATAATAACGTTGTGAAATTGAATATAATCAAGAAAATTTTCCTTTGTAATTTCGTTTTGCCTATTTTCCCTTTTCAGGGGTCTAATGCTAAAGTTTTTTATCATAAAATTATACTATATTTTGTGACATAGAATTCAATCTAAAAGTTTTTTTTATATACAATCGCATTTTCATTTTAGTTTTTATATGATTTCTTAGTTGATTATTGATGCAATTATTGTTATCATAGGACAAGTTTAGAAATTATGTGATCCATCACATTTAATACAATCTGTTATATCATGGAGTTAGCATAATTATAATTATGTAGATTTGAAATCCCACTGACATTTTGGAGATTCTCCTATTAAGCCAACATATATTATGCCTTTTCATGCTATAATTAAATGACTGATGCAAAAGGATGGTGTTCTTAGAGGAATGGTTTGCAGTGGGGCACATTGGATCATTGATGAACAAGCAAGACAACAGTCACATATGAATACTATGTATGTCGCCCCATTCTTCATATTTCTTAGCATGCATGCTTTCATATGTATGCTACCAGAATACACTTTTATATATTTTTCCCGCATGAAATTGTACTCATCCATGGGTGACTCGTTTATATTCAGTGTGTCGTTTAGTTTTTACTAGCACCAATAGATGTTTACTAAACTAAATATTGGTACATATAGTTGATTCTCTAAATATGAATATTAAGATTTTGGGTAGTTCTTTTGACCTTTAGGTATGAATGATGTTTTGATTTAGGTTGATAGAAAAAGGAAGGGTGTGTTTTTCGAAACTTAAATGCCATGGCTTGACAAGATGTGCATGAATATAAGCTAAGACTAACAATTTTATTAATGGGGCATTCCACTAGAAGGACAAACTTTGCAGTCTAATTAATTTCTAGGACACAAATCCACAGAAATTAATTTCAAGGCCAAAGTCAGTAGAATAATTACTTTTAAGGACAAAGTCAGCGGTCCAATTACTTTCAAGGACATAATTTCATAGGTTTTTAGGACTTAGAAACTAATTATTTTGCATTTTGTCCTTAAAAGTAATTATTTTAGTTTTGTTTCCTAGAAACTAATTGCACTTGTTAAAGAGGTCCTTGCGCCTGATTTCCACTTTATTAATCATATATTGTTGCATGAGAATATGGCCATCTTTGAAATATAAAAGGTACCAAATATAGGGTTTCTGTTTAGATTGTTATTTTTATTTTTGTAATTTTCTGTTTTAAAATTGTGTAACTTTCTAGTTGTGTAACTAGGTACAAACTATGGGGCGTAGTTTGAGAATTCGCAACTCAGTGGCTAAGTTGTGGCAGGGTTTTGAGCTTAGAGTTAGGTTAATCAAGTAGTGGGTATCGTAAGTTTACGTGTGTTTGTAAGCGTCTGATTACTTAATTTCTAGTAGAAGCCTTTGGGCAGCACGTAGGCAGGTTATTGTTGAAGCTAGGTAAAACTGTGTGTGATTTTTACTGTTGCTTTCTGTTATTATATTTATTTCCGCATTAATTTTCAGTATCACCCTATTCACCTCCCTTTAGGGTTGAAACGATCCTATAAATGGTATCGGAGTTAGAAACAAAAACCATGTTTTTTATTAAATTTTTTTGATTTTTTTTCAGTGGCGTCTTTTAATAATGCTTTTACTGAAGGTCAGTCTACGGTTAGACCACCTATGTTCAATAGTGAATATGCGTATTGGAAAACTTAAATGAAAATTTTTCTGAAAACCATAGGTGCATGGAATATTATTGAAGTAGGATATAGGACACCAACATTAATGGTATATAACCAAGAAGTAGAAAAACCTATGGACCAATGAACAAATCTTGAAAATAAACTGCAAAATACTAATGCTAAAGCTATAAATTCTATTATTGTTCATTAGATTAAATTGAATTTAATCATGTCTCACATTGTCTAACTGCGTAGAAAATCTGGTATACACTTGAAGTGACTCATGAAGGAACCTCCCAGGTTAAAGAATCTTGTCTTTCCATGCTTAGTAGAGAGTACGAGAACTTCACAATGGAAAAGGATGAAAGTGTCAAAGAAATGTATGGACGACTTTCTAATCTTGTATACAAATCAAAATCTCTAGGAAGACCATACACGTAACTAGAAATAGTTTGAAAAATCCTCAGAATTCTTCCACGAAATTTTGAAGCAAAAGTGACTACCATTCAAGAATTAAAGGACCCGAAACAGATTAAAGTCCAAGAACTCATTGGAAATTTCACCACTTATAAGCTAGAAATCAAATTCAAGGAAAAACGTGAAGGAGAAGATATATGAAATCAATAGCTCTCACAGGAACGATGGAAAGTGAAGATGATGGTAACGATAAAGGAGCAACTGAATTGGCACTGATAATAAAGAGATTCAAAAGGTGGAACTGCAAATATGGAAATCCAGCCTAAAATCAACAACTAAAATGCAGAATCGTCAAAGTTCTAGACAACTCAGAAGAGTAAAAGATCATTTGTCACAACTGCAATAAACCTGGTCACATCAAGCCAAATTGTCCTCAAAATCAATTCAGCAAAAGAAAGAAACCAAAAAGGAGAAGTTTTGCAGCTACTTGGGATGAAAATGATGAAGTTGATAAAAGCACTGGCAGTGGGAGTGAAAAATAAAATCTGTGTCTTTCAGGAGAAACAAGTAACAGCGATGATGACGAGCCCAGCGAGGTACCAAAACTTACCCCGTTGTAATTACTTATATATTTTCATGAAGTAAATGGTTGTTTTGAAAGAGTTAGGGAGAAATAAACTAAAATTGAATCACAAAAAGAGTTAGATAGAACTAAATAAGCATCTTGGTCAATTGGTTCAAAACTATAGAAATAAGTGCCCTATGTGTGATAAGTGTCCATCATTTGAAAAGGAAATAAAATATCAGAAACTATAATTAAATCGCTTGAAAATGAAATTCTGATTTGAAAGAAAGTGAAAATACTAGGAGTGAAAATTCTATTAAAAAGTGTATTTTGTTATTGAATGAAAATGAATCTCTTAAGTCACAAGTCCAAAAATTATCTACAACTTTAGGAAAGTTATCCAAAGAAGAAATATCACTAAATATGCTATTAGAGAAACAAACTTTTAATACTATTAGACAAGGACTTGGTATGCTCAATCTGAAAGAGTTAGAAGTGAAGCTAATCATGTAAACTCCAAGTGCACGATTTGTAGAAAAATTGAACATAATCAAAATAATTTCTGGTTTAGACCCAAACACACGAAAACCATACCAATTTTGGTTCCTAAAGGCACGAATGTAAAATCCCTTAAAGTCAAACAAATCTGGGTGCCAAATGGAATAAACATAGTTTGTCTTGGTTCTACAAAAACTTGTTTTTCAATATCTTTTGTCACTAACAATCATGGACCTATAAAAAAATAGGTCACAAAACTCTTTCCTCGTGCAGGTATGTTGGCACCTAAGGAAGAGCAAGAGTGGTACCTGAATTCTGGCTGTTTCAGGTACATTACGGGAGACAAATCAAATTTCCTTAGCCTAGAGAAATAAAAAGGTGGTAGAGTCACAATGGGCAACAAAAATGTATTATATGTTGAAAATATGCACCATAATCTGATTTCAATCAGCCAGCGATAATTTAAAATCATCTTTTCATGCCAAGGACACTATAAGTACTTCTAGAGTCCTTAAACTAGTTCATATGGATCTATTTGGACCAAATGATATTGCAAGCTTAGGTGATAAGAGATATTATCGTGTATTCGTTGATGATTACTCTAGATACACGTGGGTATACTTCTTTATCTTACTGCTTTTAGACCAGACATTATGTTCTCTGTTTGTTATGTGCACGGTTTTCAGTCAAATCCAAAGGAATATCATTTAAAAGATATAAAAAGGATTATAAGATATCTGTTGCACACCTCGCGGTTTGGTCTATGGTATCTAACTAATGATAACTTTGAGTTAAAGGGGTATTCAGATGCAGATTATGCTGGTGGTCTAATTGATAGAAAAAGTACTAGTGGAACATGTTTATGTTAGGACATTCATTAGTTACATCACATTTTCAAAGAAAATATCTGCATAAATTTCATTTCAACTGATTTTCACTTGGTAGACATTTTTATATAACCTCTTCCAGAAAATGTTTTTCGTCGACTTCATCTCAATTCAGGCATTTTAGAAATGTGATTTTATTTTTGGTCTTAAATGCCTATGTTAACTAATCTGATTCCTTATTGATTATCAAAAAGATAAACAGTGACTGAAAAAAGTGATGAGTGTTGATCTTGATCATACATTACGTCTTGAGAGAGTGTATGCAGTAAATTTCGTTAAAAATTTAAACAAAATTTGTAATAACTTTGGTTGGTAAAAATTCCATGACCATCTCGATTCCTATCATATTTCTACGACTATCACTCATCAAAATCCAATATAGTAGGTCAAAATGTGGTACTTAAATAGGAAATTATTCATTTTTTAATTAGCAATAAAATCAGAAAATAAAATCATCCAAAAGTACTCACTCTCCTTTAAAAGTCCTCACAATTAAGCATGGGTGAACTAATTGGAATCCTTGATTATGTGCTTTCATGCTCATTTAAAAGCCCTCACGGTTATGCATGTATGGAACACATATAAATTGATTATTAAATAGGCGAGTTGATTCTAATCCCATTTAAAAGTCCTCACAGTTATGCGTGGTTAGAAGATGCTTGAAATTCATTTTTTTTAAAAAAATTGGGAATAATACTAATCTCATTTAAAAGTCCTAACGGTTATGCATGGTTAGTAAGTATTCAAATTCCTGTCATAAATATACCATAAATAAACATGACTATATGGCTTTCTATACCGACAACACCACTATCACTCTAAAGTGGAATTTGCGCCAAACAGAGTATTTATGATTTTTGTTTGACTTTTCTTGAAATTTAATATTTATACTCAATTAGGTATTAATGTTGTATTAATGTCCATCACTTTAACACTCTTTTCGAACACTGTTACTCTTTTGCTGATAACAAAAGGAGGAGAGAGAAGTTAAGATTTTAGCAAATAAGTCATATTTTTTGTTTTCATAGCATATTCTCATCCAGGTTCATTGCATTTGTTTTTCATTTTATTTGCATTTTTTTTATTTTCATGCATATTTGAAGGGAGAGCTTTGTTGTAGGGGCCGCATTCAAATAAGGGAAGCTAATAGAATTCATCAAGACCTTCAAATAGAGTCAAAATCTTAATATAGGGGGAGCTTTTTTTTCATGCATACATTTAATAGAATTCATCAAGACCTTCAAATAGAGTCAAAAGTAGAGGGAGCTTAATTTTCATGCATACATTTAATAGAGTCAAAATCTTAATATATGTTTGTTATCATCAAAATGGGAGTAGCCTATGATTTTTGTTTGATGATAATAAGTATATACATATATTCGTTTAAATGTATTTTTTGTTATACTATTTTATTTTTCCATAGAATTAAATAAATATTTATTGAATAAAATAAATAACTCAGAATTCATATTTAAACAAATTTTTTATTCAAATAATTTTTTTATTACAAATTCAAATAGTACAAATTTGAGCTCTCACCGCATTTACACATTTTCAATTACAATACAATTTCAATTACAACACAATTTTCAATTATAATACAATTTCAATTACAAGCAGATTTCAATTTACAATTTTGACCTCACTACATATTCACTCTCACTTGAATTTGATATTCAAATCTGTTCCAGCCTGTATCCAGCATGTGAACTATCTGCAAAATAAACATTGACGCGGTAAAATTGGAAAAGCAATTATTTTGCAGTGCACAATAAGGTGTGTGTTTTGAAAATATAATTTGCCTCAGTTATTTGGGTTGTCGTCATCATTTTCTTTTAATTCATCTTACACGAACAACTTGTGACATGCACAGTATATCACTGTACATGCCACAAGATCGTGCACATCGATATACACTTACTTGTTAAAATTGCAGGGATGGGTGAGCACAAGGTCAAACCCAAGCCTAGGTTGTATTCAACTCATGTGCAAATGCAAATAACATACAAACAGCCTCAACCAAAACACACAACATGCATTCAGACATGTACAAAGCAGCTGGAACAAGACTCAATGCAACATGAAATCGAACCAGATTATTGAAGATCCACATGACAACATGCAAATAGACTTGAATTGGGTGAACACGGAACTCAACATGACAGCAACACAAGAACCAGACCACCAGACATAATCACATGAAAACAAGCCAATGGAGTCAAGACATTATAACTCAAACAATATGACCAGACCAGACTTAATTGTAAATGAAATGTCTCGAAGCAACTGACAATTTAGCTCAAAGCAATTTAAGTTTAGCAACCCAACAAACATTGACTAGAATATCATAGAAATGCACAATCATGTGGTAGGTAAAAACAGTGATAGCGATCAAGTGCAGGCAAGCATACATATACACATATATATACATATATAGTTGCAACCAAACAAGTAAACATGCTCATATGTACATGGATATGCAAGCATTCAGGCATGAACAACTAGAATTGAGGACAGAGACAAATACAAATGTACATGTGCAGGCAGAAGTAATGAGTAGTGCACAAGAAAGATACAAAAGGGATGCATATCAATGGACTCAAGGCAGTGAGTTACTCAACACATCAAAATGCAGTATACTAGAGCATGCAACATAGCAGTTAACCAATATAGTAAGGGTGATGGTAATAGAAGCAATTCAAGTGCATAGAAATGTATGGACTCAAAGCAGATGGATATAGTGACATGTATATACCTATGCCAGAATGCAAGCACTCAGATGGACAAAAAATTGCCATAGCAATCACACACACACACAGATATATATATATATATATATATATGTATGTATGTATGTATGTATGTATGTATGTATATACATGGAGATATCATTTTTGAGCAATAGAGCAGTGGACACGAGAAACAATCTCACCATATCGGTACAGCAAAGGCAAGATACCAATGAAACAAGACAGGCACACAACACCAGTGAAGACACACACACAACAAACAATTCAAACCAAGCGCAACATGACATCAAACTCATCAATGCAGACTAATGCAAGTTTAGTGCATACAACATGACAACAAATCACAAATTTTCCAGGTGAACAAAACAAGCACCAACAATACCAAAGATGAAGTCAACAAGTCAAGGCCGAGATAAAAACCAACATGGGTCAAACATATTTGAGGATATTTCAATTAAATTGTTATATTTTTATGCATATCAATCGATGCCAAAGTGATAGCAGCAATGAATGAAACCGACTCAAGCTATTCGAGCAAATTCAAATATATCGGAAATATTCAACCAATGATAAAAGGAACAAGAAAAAAATTCATCACAAGCATTCAATAAAAAATAGAATGGCCAAGGAAATCAATTGAAGAATTCAAACCAATATATACGAACGAAAGTATAGGGATTTCGTTCCCTATAAATTCTCAAACTCATCATCGGAAAATCATCGAGTTCGAATTCTAGAAAAAAAATAGAGCAAATAAAGTAACAAATCTCATACCATTTTATTTAATTCGAACTCAACCTTGTTGCTGCTGAAACAAATCAAAGAACAAAGCAGTAATCAAGTTGAGGAACGAAGCAATTGATTCGAATTACTATTTCCAACGACGGCTCCAAGTTCGACAAAACCCTAATTTGTGAGGCCGAAAAAAAGGAATGGCCAGAGTATACGAACAAAAAAAAAAAAGGGAGACGGTTGTTTTACTCTAATTGGGCTGGTTCTTCTTTTTAATTATATTTGGGCTTAATTTTAAATATAGGGTTTTTGTTTAGATTGTTATTTTTATTTTTATAATTCTCTATTTTAAAATTGTGTAATTTTCTAGTGGTGTAACTAGGTACAAATTACGGGGCGTAGTTTGAGAATTCGCAACTCAATGGCTGAGTTGTGTCAGAGTTTTCAGCTTAGAGTTACGTTAATCAAGTAGCGGGTGTCACAAGTTTACGTGTGTTTGTAAGCGTCTGATTACTTAATTTTTAGTAGAAACCTTGGGGGTAGCACGTCGGCAGGTTATTGCCGAAGCTGGGTAAAACTGTGTGTGACCTTTACTGCATTGCTTTTTGGTGCTATTTTTATTTCCGCATTATTTTTTTAATATCACCCTATTCACCTCCCTCTAGGGTGAAAATGATCCTACATATGCTTAATATGCTTAAATCCAATTATGATTTATGAGAGCTTCCACTCATAGATGGTGCATACCGAAACTAAATAATCCCTAGAAACATCTTTAGTGCATGGTCTCAACTATAGACCACCTATTATACATTAAGTTAACGCTCTCAATGTTAACTGCTTATTATATATTGAGTTGATATTCTAAATTATAATCATTGAGTTTCACCTAAGAGAGTATACATCATAGTGCTAAGCCTACACATTCGGGTTAACAATCCTAACAAAATCTTTTGAGTTAACAATCCTAACAATAGTTTGTCATCTATGCATTGAGTAACCTCCACGTTAGTGTTCACGTCCTACGCACTATACCATTTCATAAGTAGCAATAAGGAGTGAATTAGCCAATCCAACTCCTCTATAGAATTAATAGATCGTACTATGACAGATTTCTCACTGGAACTTAACTACAAATGATAAGAGCTTCTAAATGCAATGTAATTGCTTGCCCCATTGAGTGTCATATTTAATAACTTTATGAAGTGAGAACCAAGAACATCACCAACTGTACTACTCTTCTAGCTTGTTGCATGACTCTATTCAGCTACATAAACCCCCAAAAGACCAAAAAAAATGGGAACAAGTTTCTTCAATTCTTCTTACATAGCCTGTACTTGGTCAAGGTTTAACCTGGGCTTGCTGCAATAATTCAAACATATGAAATTTAATTTAAACGTCCCATCCCCTGTACAAATTCTTTTTATAAGCATTCAGATGTCTGATTCCTTATTTAGATGTCTAACTTAGATTTTAGACGTCTGAATAAGGGTTCAGATGTTTGAATCTAGTCAATTTTAAACCAATTACATTTTGTTTCCTACTTTTTGAAATTCAAACATCTGATTATTAATTTATACATCTAAATCAGCGTTTCCAGGCCTGCTAACCAATTCATTTTGTTTGTTATGCTTGCACATTCAAGTATACATGTTGATTTCATTTTTAACAAGTGTTTGGCTATGGTTTCCATTTTGTTAATACACAACTCCAAGTAGTTTATCCCAACAATTGTATATAGTATTTTGATGACTTATCTACGTATATTTTAAAATGTTATCTACGTATATTTAAAGTTAACAGAATCAAATCTGCCCGAATCTAAAAAAAATGTATTGGTTTGGTTTTTATTTGTCAAAATCAACCCAAACTTTTTATACAAAATCATATTTACAGAATTAGGGTTATATTTAATCCAATTTACCCTTCCCTCCTAGGTTATAATAATTATATTTATCAATTCGTTATGTAGGGTTTTCCAATTCTTTCATTTCATAAAAAAATTTAACTAGAACATTGATTCAAGGTTGAAAATCGTATTTTTAATTCTATAAAGGTATATAGTCGAAGATTACCTACTTGTTTACAAGGCAAGCATTTCGTACATAAATCCACTCACTTTGAAGGATTGTTCAAAGAATTATTTTTCTAACCCAATTCGAATTGGTGTCTCCCTTCCTCTATTCTTAATTTGTTTATGCTTCTCTTTCTCTTTCAATTTAACTCTCTCTCCCTCTCTCTTTTAACTTTATTTATCTTCTTTTATTTTTGATTTTGAAATTTAGAGAAGAGAGTAGAAAATGACACTTAGAGGAGGAGGAAGAAAAGAATGTACAGGACTAGAGAAGCAGCGGTTATGGTTTACAATGGAGACTAGTGAAGGTTGGGTCTTTATTTATAGTTGAAAATTAGGGTTATTAGATTAAATCACAAAATTAATATTTACAGAAATATCATCGAGTCTAGTTTTTGCTAATTTTGACATGTTTTATCAAATTTAACAAGATATATATGTTTTCTGACTGTAAATGGCATTTCGAATGCAATGAAATAGATTCCAAGGCCTAATTCCAATGTTTGTAAAAAATTACTATTCTGTAATTTTATGTAAAACTATATTTCTACCTTTATTAGTGTTTTAATCTATTATTAAAATTTCTAGAGTGTTATATTCTCCCTCTAAAAAGATTTCGTCCTTGAAATATCAAAGCATGGAAAAATGCAGTTTTCTTGTAAGAAAACCAATATCAACAACCATCAACCAAACTTGCAAATGTTGTCCTTTTCTTTTAAATTTCTAATGCAGCATGTACATATGTAAAATTAGGTTGTCTCTAAACTAGTCGATCTCCTGTAATGAAAGTGCTTATGTCATGTATACAAAATGTATATATGACTCCCTATAATTTGCAATTCTATATGGATGAGCAACCATTCAATATATATGCAAAAAATGCAACAACCATTGTGCATATATCTGATATAATAAAACAGATAGGGTGATGTGTGTCATAGCCTAATATGATCATATCCGCCTATGTGTGCAATATGAATAAATAAAATACATCCAAGCAACCATCATACAAAACATGTCATAATGGCAAGTTCACATTCATGCCTAGCATTCATACACAATTACTTATGGAATATACTAAGCTAAATACTATTTTCAGGCAATCATACTAATTAATGGAACATACTGAAAAAGAGCTCTGGATGAATAGTTCGGATTTTCTCCTCGGGCTCCCAAGTACCCTCTGCTCGATTGTCTTCCCACTGGACTAACAAATCTAATCACTTTATTATGGAATCGCATTTTCCCATGCTCAATAATACGAGTAGGCACACGAAGAACAAGTGACTCTCTCCTTACTTACATCTTCTAACCGATTCATCTCAACCATGATGCCATTTCAATACTTGCCTCATAGCTACTAGTGTATGCAGACTCTACTTATGAAAAGCGATCCTCCTAAGAACCTCCAGAGTCCAAGATATACATCCCCAATAAGTCTTCCAATACTCGATTCACCCTTTCAGTCTGCCCATCCACTTATGGGCGATAGGCGGTACTCAAATTTAATTCAGTGCCCAAGGCCTCCTGAAGACTCCCATAGAACTCACTAGCGAAAAGCAGATCTCAATCATTGACAATGCTAGAAGGAACTCCATGCAAATGAAAAACCTCCCCGCAAATATAAGGTCATGAAAGATGCAGATGTCCTCGTACTTCTAGCCGAAACAAAATGAGTGCATTTGGTCTGTCGATCAACTATCACCCAAATATTCTTATTCCTTCTTTTACTCCTAGGTAGCCGATCAATAAAATCCATAGAGTTACTCTCCCATTTCCATTGTGGAATATCCATCAGTTGTAATAATCCATTAGGCATCTTCTGCTCTGCCATTACTCTCTAACAAGTCATACACTTTGAAACAAACTCCATTACATGTCTCTTTATACTAGGCTAGTAAAATGCCTTTTTCATATCATGATACTTTTTTTCACCACTAGGATAGATGATCATCCTAGAGTAATGGGACTTTGCTAATACCATGTTAATCAACTCCTTAATAAGAGGGAAACACAATTTATCATCCATTCGCAGCCATCCTTCTGAATCATTGAAATAATGGTTCCAATGACTTGAATGTTCTACACTGTTCAGCTTCTCAAAAATACCTTATCACTATGTGTCTTACTTCTAACTTGAACCAATATGGTTCATAAGTGAAGGCTGAACATTAAAGCTGCCAACAGCCCTTGTGTAATGTCTGATAAAGATCGTAAATCAAACATAGAAATAAACTCCAAGTACTTGCATTACAAAAACATTTGCTCAACATCGCATGCTTTTACTCAGGGATTGACTACAACATTGCATTTACCTAGGATATATAAGATACTGAAATCATATGATGCCAAGAACTATATCCACCTCTACTGCATCAAATTTAAATCTGTTTAGGAGAATAAATACTTTAGAGATTTATAATCCATGAATAACTCAAATCGCTCCTCCAAAAGATAATCTCTTCATGATTTGAGGACAAAAATAATACCTGCCAACTTAAGATCGTGGGTTGGATAGTCTCTTTCATATACATTCAACCCTCCTACATTAACATAGTGTCCAATCTTTTACCATAGGATCAGTACATGCCATATACGCTTTCGTACCACCGAGGAATACTAAAACAGGTGCCCTAGTCAACAATTCCTTCAGCTTAATAAAAGAATGCTCTCATTTCGAGTTCCATGGTAAGGCTTGTTAATGGTATAGAAATTTTAGCGAATTCCTTAATGAACTTCCAATAATAGCCAGCCAAACCAAGAAAGCTTCTTACCTCCATAACATTCTTCGATGCGTGCCAATCCCATGCTGTAAAAACTTTACTAGGAATGACTGATTGTCCATGCTTAAAAGCAATATATCTTAAAAAGCAAACCTCCTTACACCAAAGTGACATTTGAAAATTTTTGCCTTTAACTTATGCCTAAAAAAAGTATCGAGCCCTTCTCATAAATGCAACTTGTGCTCTTCCTTGCTTTTCAAATAGAGAAGTATATCTTCAACGAATACCACCATGAACTTATTTAGCAACCCTTTGAAGACTTGGCTCATGAGGTTGATGAAATATGCTGGTGCACTGGTCAATGCAAATGGCATGACTAACCCCTCGTAAAGTCCGTTAGGTGTACAAAAAAATATTTTTTGAATGCTATCCTCGACTGCACGAATCGATGGAATTCTGTAGCCAAATCAAGCTAGAGATTTGTGAATTAGTACCTTACCTAAATCTAAATTAGTGTTAGAAACAAGAATTATCATGCATATTGTATTGTCAACAATATCGCATTTCGCTTATGTATTTGATACATAAAGCAAGTATCAAATCTGAGTAAAGATCATTAAATGATAGTTCAGAGTGTTCTCGTGTATTTGCAAAATACTAGGGAAGTATTTAGGGAAATAATGAACTTCTTACGAAAGAGTATTCAGACTCGAACTTCACAACTAATGTTAAGTGTACTATATCAATCCTAAATTCATGATCAATCTTAGTTAGTAAGCTTTAAGTTAGAAATGTTTCAAATGAGATTTTATGGCTAATTTAACCAATAGGCCATGTATATCGTCTTGAATAAGCACAACAATAAAAACAACGTATGTATAAATTAATGCACAAATTTATGAATAATCAAAAGGTAATTCCAAATGTTGAAAATCTCACAACATTATTATATGATAACCATGTCGTGATGCAAATAAGAAAAGAAACTAGAGCTCACTAGAAGTCTAAACATACTCCAAAAACTTCAACATGATGAAGACAGTTTATCAACATCGAATAGAGTTGACTGAAAGAGTAGATAATTAAAACAACTTAGCTTACTTGTTCACTAAGGAACTAGCTCATTTAGCTTTGAGAAAACTGATCAACATAAAAGGAATAATATTCCATAATGTATCCCAAGTTCAAGTAGGAGATTAAAGGAGTTAGGTGTATATAGTGGGGCAATTATGTAATTGTAACATATATCTAACTCTATGACCAATTTTGTTCGCAATAAAGATGTTTGATGACTATAATATATTTTGCTATATAGTGATATAATTAACTAAATAAATTTAAGGCATATTAAAACATAAATTCCTTAAATGATATGTTATGTGATAATAACTATAATAAGTTGTAATCATGAGAAAATTATCACAATATACAAGTAAAATTATGTTAAATATTCTTGGTCAAGATGTTTCAAGAAAGGATATCAATACATCGGTTGAGAGTCTTGAGACCAAAGCATGTAACATTCTCCAAATGTTGGATAAATAATTCCTTATGCAGTTGAAGGCATCAAGGGGTTATATATTGACTATTATTGGATAACTATGGCATGAATCATCTAAGAGTTTCCTATTGGTTAATAATAACCAGGTCAAAGGGGAAATCTCAAAGTAATAATATTACATAGTCCTATTGACTTGAGAATACTGTTGAACTACAATATGGAATTTCCATTTTAATTATAATTAAATTGTGGCATTGTGCCCATCGCACGACTATAGTTGGGCATGAGTCGAAGCATTGGAAGTGAAATACTATTCAATAATCCTCATTTGTATGAGATTAGTATCACGGTCAACTGTAGTCAACTCAAAGATAAGATCTCTAACGAAAGTAGTACAATTAATAAAAAATGTTATTATTGAACCGAGGACATTGTTTACGGATTACCCAGTTAAATATGGACGATATTGAACTATTGACCGAACCAAAATTCCATAAGTCTGAATGTGATATAGCGTTGATGAAGAGAATTGGTATAAATAGTTGTTACTAAACGGTACCACTTGAATTTGTAAAATTGGATTTTATTGAAGAGATTCATAAGCAATGAATTAAGTGAAACTATCACACCACTAACTAAGGTGATGTATAAATGTTAGTATTTGAATTATTCAAATATTAATCATTGACTAAATTCGCACCTATGAGTTGCACAACCGAATCTAATCATCTTTGAAACATTGCTTAGTTTAAATTATTTATAATAGTTATAATTTAATTAATATTTGTAAAATATTAATTATTATTGTATTTATTATATTGGGTGTGTTCAATAAAATAGAGTTCCTTTAGAATTGTTAAGGATGCTATTAGCAATTTATTAGGTGTGTATATAAATGTTATATATGTGCATATCGATATACAGTATCAATAAAGATTTAAATTCGATTAAAATGAAATGAATTATTGAATGGGTTGAAAAGGGATTTGGTCCATTAAGGATCCAATCATGGCCAGTCAAAGATGGGGTGATAAAGGGGGCTATTGATTTTGGATGGGTAGGGAAGATATGTAAAGATTCTTTCACTAGATCTCCCTATAAATTCAAACACTAGCCTCTATTTCTTTTTCTAATTTTTGCCTCATCCCTCTTCTTTCTTTGGCCATAAGCACCTCCATGCCCATCACCATTTTTCTTACTCGTTCACGCCTTAACAATTATAGAATTAGTGGATTGATATTAGCACATTATTTTTTTGTAGCAGCAGTTGCTATTCTAAGAGATCTAAGGAGTCTGTTTTGATTAACATGTGTTTATATGGCCCTATCTTCTAAACTATAATTCATTTAACTCATTCAATTATATATAATGATCATTATATATCCATTTGATATATATATATATATCACCCTTTTCACAAATGTTATAGCCTATTGATTTCGTATTAGTCATAAATTTAACATTTGATCTGTATGTTTTGTATTATCATTATAATATGTAGTTGATATATATATATATATATATATATATATATATATATATATTTGTGTGTGAGAGAAATGTTCTCGGCCAAGTTTTCTTAAAAGAATTGATTCAAATTGAATATACATATATATGTATGTATGTATGTATGTATGTATGTATGTATGTATGTATATGTGTGTGTATAGAGTTAGGGGTATGAGGAAATTCTATAATTTGTTATACATATCTAACTCAATAACTGTAACGACCCATTTTTCTGTATCCTTTGAATCGATAATAAACCACACATTTCCTACTTAACTTGCATGAATAAGAAGATCACTAAGAATAGAAAGAAAAATAAAGATAGAACGGAACAGAAAAATAAAATCTCACACGAATGGAATAACATATATTATTTTAACAATAATCTTTACAGTGGAGAATTTTAAAACATATATCAGAGTCTAACCTAGATTCAGCCTAGACAGTTATAACACCTTCCCTTAAAAATGCTGACAAAACAAATGCAATAGATGCAGCGGATTATAGAATACGTCCATACGATGATGAAGATCTCCTGCTCTCCTCTGGAAACTCTAAGCGTCTCAACTAATCCTGTAACGACCCGTAATTTTACCACATTGAAAATGAAATATTTAATATATTTAAATATTCAAATATATTTAAATATTAAAATACAGAATTTTAAAACTTAAATAATCATTTTTTATATAATAAATAAGAGCGGTAAACTTATTTTTAGAATTCAATCAAAAAATTGGACTTTTATCGTAAGATTGACAAAATTGACAAAAGTCGGTTTGGATAAAATTGGATATACGGTCAAATAATTGTTTTAAAAAATGAATAACTCCTTCTAAAATCATTTTATAAAAAAGAAATATGTTGATAAAAATTTTATAATTATATATAGTTATGTTATAGTGATTGACAAATTTCGTCGCGCATTAACAAAATCAATGTCGTATATTTGCAAATGAATTTTAAAATTGTTTTAAATTATTTTATGAGTCAAATACACTCATTTTAACTATTTGAAGATGATAAGAAATTTAGTTTGAAGTTTGTTTTACATGAATAAGTAGTTCAAAAAAAACGTCAAAATGTGACCGTAAAACATTTTGTCAAAAATCGACATTTTATGGAATAAAAGTTGTCGCAATGTTGTTCTACCTTTATGTATATATACATGTACACATTTTTAAATATGTTAAGTATTAATAATTAACTAATCAAGTTTACTTTTGCTAATTAAGGTTAGAAATTTCTAGAAAATCATTAAGAAAATGTAAACATAAACGGAAAAAATCATGTCAAATCAAATCAAATAAAAGGACAAAATCATGTCAAGTCAAATCAAAATAAGCTGTTTTACGCACTTTTCGCAGCACTTCTCTGCTGCAATGTCTATAACTTTTGAAATGAAGATGTAAACTTAACGATTCTTTCTAGAATCATTTATAAATGTTTTTAAATGAAAAATTATGTGTTTTAAAGATAAATGGAAGTTTGATAATTCTTTAGAAAGAGTTTAAATAAATGGTTATTATAACACTTAAACAGTATAATAGAAATCAATTCCTTGAATGTAATAACAAACTGAGTATGCAGAAATGTCTAGTACATTTATCCCACTTGTGAGATCGAAATGGTACAACAAGGTATGTAACTAAGGCTAGGAATGAAGTAACCAGTGTCATGAACTTACCTCGCCTTTGTTTTCACTTTTAGACGGTGGATGGAACAAATCAAAAGGAAAGCCCGGATGCTCCAAAAAGGTTTTCCTAAAGTAAAAAGTAAAGAGTTTTCCGAGTGTTAAATAAGGATTTGAATAAAATGGTTTTGAGTCTGTCGTAATGATGTTTTACATAACATTATTTTTAACCCATTTAACTGAGGATTTAGAAATAGAAAATCTTTATTAAAGGTTTAAATGCGATTTTAAATAGATGATTTGGAATTTTCTGAGATTAAAGAGGAGTATTAATTGAAAGATTTAAAGAAATAATGTTGAAATGTTTTCCTAAGTAGAAAATAATATAATTTTGAATTATTCCAAGATTTAATAAAGGTTTAAATAAACCAAATGATTTGATAAATGAGGCTTAATGATTCTATATACTCTTGAAAAAATATGGAATAAATTGAAAAGAATATATCTTAGAAAGATATTTGATTTAAATAAAAGATGAAGCAATTAATTGATGATTGATATCCATATATGAACTAAATATCGATAATTGGTTTCAAAGGAACCGGGGGTCATATTTGGGTGATTTCTTTCTGAAAACCACTTTGAACAAATGTATACGTTCGGAAGTGAAGACTGTTGAAGATGATGATTATTGAAGACCGGAGATCTTCATTAGTGGAAGGACTTCTTGTTGACATTCTCTAAGTAGCTCCCAATATAGAGACATTTATTATAGCCGTGGTCCTACCGTATTTTGAAATCTTCGGATTGCAAGGTATACTCGCTACTAATGGTAGTAGGAGTAGTTCCTTCGGTTTCATTCAGTCCTAGAATGAACTTGTATGGATGGGTGTTTGACAGTGTATTTCTGAGCACATAAATTGATCTATATCAACATATTACCTGCTTTGCAGCGGAGAAGGCAACTTCTCTTAGCTTAACACCCTTTTTTGAGACGTACAAGCTCAGGAGTTATACATTGGTAGAAATCAGTTGTGTGATTAAAGAATAGCAATGTGGCATTTAAAATGAAACTCGTTATGATTAAAGTGTGATTTTGTATGAAAAGCGTGGCTTTGTTTAAGTTGAGCGTAACCTCACTCCCAAGCCTTACATCTCGGAAATGATACTTGGAACTATTTTTCATATTTATGGCTTAGTATGATGAGGGCGTTGTATGATCCCTCAAGGTGGCCGGCGTCATATGATCTAGGTCACTAAGGTGTCCGGACGGGACCCTTATTGTATGGTATAGTGGTGTGTGAGTCCTTGCATGATAAGCCACCGTACATCAAAAAGTGTGGCAATATGATGAATAGTGGTGTGTGAGTCCTTACACGAAAAACCACCGGGTTCCAATTGCTATGTGTGGTTATCGAGGTTCCCTATCATGTTGGAAAATCAATTCCAATACAAGCTTTATGGTTTTGATTGTAGTCCTAAAATAGCTGTAATGACTTGCAAACACTTCAGCTACCCCTTTTGGTATCATATATTCAGTCCTGTATATTCGGTTTGACCTAGTTTGGATATATTCCCTTAGACTTAGACCGGATATTGATACCTTTTTGGGATAAGTTTAACTGAAAGATGTTTCCAAAAGGATGTCATTAAAGATAATATTAAATTATTTTGGCAATAAAAGTGTTTTGGTTATCATAAGGTAAGAAACCCGTCTGTATTTATGTGTGGGTGTGGTCTTATGAGACACCCTTCTTTTCAATGGTTTTGGTAACATCGTCATGAGCTATACATTTAAAATTTCGAGTATCTCACGCTGGTTTGTTAAGCCTGATCTGGGTATTTTTAATACTCGGGTCAAATCCGAGTAGTTTCAAGATTAGCTGAAGATGCTTGATGTTTCCGGAGAAGAGGTGGAGATCTTCACCATCGTATAGACGTATTCTATTATCCGCTGCATCTATTGCATTTGTTTTGTTAGCGTATGTAATAGCAGGTGTTATAGCTTTCCAGGCTAAATCTAGGTTAGACTCTGGTATTGTTTTAAAATTTTCCACTGTAAAGATTATTGTTGAAATAATATATGTTATTCCATTCGCGTAAAATTCTGTTTTTCTGTTCCGTTCTATCTTATTTTTCTTTCTACCCTTGATGATCCGCTTGTTCATGCAATTTTAGTTGGTTATGTGTAGTTAATTATCGGTTCAAATGGTATAAAAAAGGGTCATTACATTTGGTATCAGAGCTTAGGTTGAAAGAACTCCTAGGCTTTGTTGGGGTAAGACTCAGTCAGAGATAGAGTTAGTAATACCCTAGGACGAGTAACTCATTATAGACAGGGTTAGCAACAACCTAGAATGAGTTTAAGAGTATTTTATACGAGCGCGTATTTATTAGTAACTAATAAAATATTTTGTGTTGATTTATCTGTAGAGTGAGTTATAGATCCTGATCGATGCGCTTGATAACCGTTATCGATGAGGGTTCCTAAGCATTTAAACAAGGTGAACCGACACATTGATTTTGAAATTTTGGGGGAATGAAATAGTTTTACCTAAGCTTACGTATTATTTATAAAGAAATAACTTTTGAAAATGGTATATTTATTAATAGTATGTTAGCTTATAATTAAGGGAATGATAACCTTTAAGTATTATCATCTGTTGATTTCACAAACACCTTATGAATTAAGTTTCATGATTTGACTATAAGATGTTTGATAATAATACTAGGTTAAGATAAAGGAATTAATATAAGATAATAAATGAGCATGTCTTATAAAAAAGGAGGTATTTTACAAATATAAGATAATTTTATAAAAGGTAGATATAGAAGATATGAAAATTTAAAGGATTAAAAGAAAGCAATTTAATATAAGATGAATTTATAAAATAAATTTTATAAACAAAGTAATCTCTATAGGATTTTGAAAATAATAATGGTATTATTTCAAATAAGAATAATTATTTTATGAAAACTAGTTTGAGCGGTTCGAAAAAAATAAAAATGGGCAAGAGATGTGTTTGGATGGTAAACACTTCTCTTAAGTATTACTGTTCTTGTTAATGGGATATGTGATACTATTGGTAGTATCTAGTTCCTTGGTATGGTTTTGGAGTTACTCGACCTATATAATTTTCTTAAGTTAAAGAGATAATGTGAATCGTTGATTGATAAATTGATTAATTATAAAGTGTTTAAACCAAAGGTAAATTGGGATTACCAATTGATAAGATAGAGCGGAATTTCCAATGATTTTGGACAGTCGAAAATATCTGAATCATACCTAACTTAGAGCTAAGAAATTGATGAAAAGTTTTGATAAAAAATTGTGAAATATGTTGAGTAAATGAAATTAGATAAGTATAATTTATAAATTTGATTTATAGATAAAAAGGATTTAAAAGCTAAGAATGTGATGATTTAAATACGGGTAGTTTTAAAATTTTATTTTTCAAAGCTAGAAAAATAATAATAGTATTAAATAAGAAATAAGTTGTACAACTTATGAATTGAAGATAATAGTAAATTACAACAAAGTTTAAATTTGTTAAACAGACGGATTTAAGTAAAATCAATTTGAAATTTGGGATTTGTATATACTCTTAAGATTTAAAGGTACATCATACAAATATAGCTTTAAGTCATGAATTATCTATACGCTTAAGTAAAACAATGGCTTTAAAAGATAATTATAACCTGGAAAATGTTTTCTAGCATAAATTAAGACTTTGGACTTAAAAGTGATTGATTTGCATAAGTTGTAAGATATAATAAACTTAAATAATAGTTTTACAAAATGATTCATAAATAATATTAGTATTAAAATAAATATAATAAGTAAAAATGATTGTGAATGAATAAATTAAAAATTAAAAAACAAAACAAAACAATTACTTTTATAATGAAGATAAATTATCTATCGAGTGAAACATGGTTCCTTTAGAATATTTTCTTTAAGTAAAATATTTGAAAATAAATAATTAAAGGGATTATATAAATAAACACCTTTATAAATTGTTTGAACTTAAGATAAAAGTTTTCGGAAGTTAATAAATACATATGTTATATGTAGATCATTTCATTACACGAATTTGATCAATGATTCGAGTACGGAATTTTGAGGTGTTTACACCAATCCGAAAATGTATTTATCACTCAATTCTTGAAGGCGAACATTGATGAGGGTTTGTGGTTAGGTATTTGAGTTTTTTATTATAGTTAAGAGCTATGCAAGGAAAGCACAGGTTTATGATCTAAAAGCCTGATTAGAGTCCGCACTAGAGTATTGGGGGGTCGATACTAGTTCGGAAAAAAGTCGGATATTCGAATAAGAGATAAAATCATATATTGCACACGGATGATTTATGTATATCCTAAAGAATTAATATTAAAGATAAATATTTTTGGTAACACCTTTGGGGTTTGTTTTGGAGTAAATTCGGGGACGAAATTCTTTTAAGGGGAAAGTCTGTAACGACCCGTAATTTTACCACTTTGAAACTAAAATATTTAACATATTTAAATATTCAAATATTGAATTTTCAAACTTAAATAATCATATTTTACATAATAAATAAGATTGGTGAACTTATTTTTAGAATTGAATAAAGGTTTTGAACTTTTACCATAACATTCACAAAATTGACAAAAGCCAGTTTTGGATAAAATTGGATATACGGTCAAATAATTGTTTCAAAAGATGAATAACTCCTTCTAAAATCATTATATAAAGATAATAATTAGTTGATAAAAGTTTTATAATTATAAATATACTAATGTTAGTGATTGACAAATTTCGTCGCGCATTAACAAAATCAATGTCGTATATTTGCAAATGATTTTTGATATTGTTTTATATTATTATATAGGTCACGTACACTCGTTTTAATTATTTTAAGATGATAAGAAATTTATTTTCAAGTTTGGTTCACATGAATAAATAGTTTAACAAATACGTCATAATGTGACCGTAAAATATTTTGTCGAAATTTAACGTTTTATCGAATAAAAGTTGCCGCAACGTTGTTGCACCTTTATGTATATATACATATACACGTTTTTAATTATGTTAAGTATTAACAATTAACTAATCAAGTTTACTTTTGCTAATTAATGTTAGAAATTTCTAAAAAAACATTAAGAAAAAGTAAACATAAAAGGACAAAATCATGTCAAATCAAATCAAATCTTTACTTTATTTTCCTTATGCATTAAGTGATTAACACATAAAGTAGTGATGTGACAAAGTAAATACAAGTGTTGAAAAAGTAAAATAAGTAAGGATATTTTAGTACTTCTGTAAATAGTTAACTTTGTAATTCACCACTCCTTACTTTTTCTATAAATACCCATCAATTCTTCTCATTTTCTTTACACTTCTCGTTCTTCATCTTCTTCATTTTTGGGCTTTTTTTTGCTCAATAATGGATTCCCTTATTTAAGAGAGGTAGGAGGGTTAAAAATAGTGGAGTGCTTAAGCACCAATCCACTAATTACTCTCTAACCTCTTCTTAATTCACTTCTTCTTCTTCTCTTTTTTAAATGGACTTAGGCCATGAGTATTGAGATGGAGAGGCTATGGCCGTGAGCTATTTAGGTGGGAGGAAGGTTTTGACCGAGAGCAAAGTGGAGGAGGAAGGATGATCGTGAGCATGGGCAAGGTGGTGTAGTTATTTGTGGATGTATTAGTGAAGTATAAGTTAGTTTAGTGAAGTGTGGTTGGATAAGAATGTTGGTAGAAAGTTAATAAATTTAGTTAAAGGTGAGTGCTCAATGTTTATTAAATAGTAATTAATCTCTTTTTAAGTATGATAATATGAATATTTAATCTCTTTATGATTTGTATTAATGGTTGATAACTTGAATGATTTTACGGTTGGTTATATGGATGTTGATATGGTTGATAACTTTTTTGTGATAAATTATGAGAAATCATAATAAAAATGGTTAAGTAATTAACCATGATTAATTAATGAAAAATAAATCCATATGGATGTGTATATGAAGTTATTTAGCCTCTTAATGATTTTAAAATAACTAATAAGGTTGAAAATGATATTATAATAATATAGTATTATGAAATGATTTAAAAGTGAAAAGAGATTTAATATGGAAAAATATTGGTTTAAATATTTTAAAATGATTTATAAATGTTTTATAAACATATCAAAGTGTTTTGGTGAAGTTTGAAAGGTAAATGAAAATTTAGTCAAAAATAGGCGCGTTGCATAATGGTAGTTCGCAATTTCGTGCCATAAGTAAGTGTACAAAGTAGAATATGGCTCAAAATTCTTTGAGATAAGAATTTTCCAGATTATTATATCCATAGCTTTCCGATGAAGAAAGAAAATCAAAATTTTTGTTAAGTATATTTTGAAATATGTCCTAAACAATTTTCTAAAAACATCACGGTTTTGCAATTCGGAATACAAGAAGGAATTTCTTTATAAATGATATTTTTAAATGATTAAAAATATGAAATAAATTTGATGAATCTATTAAAATGGTTTGAAAAATATTTGAATTGGTAAATAAGAGTTTTCAAAAATTAAAAAAAAAGCTGTTTAATTCAAATAAGTTGTTTTAAGAACTTTTCGTAGCACTTTTTTGCTGCAGTTTCTATAACTTTTGAAATAAAGATTTAAACTTGATTCTTTCTAGAATCATTTATAATGTTTTTAAATGAGTAACTAAGTGTTTTAAAGATAAATTGGAAGTTTTATAATTCTTTCAGAAGAGTTTAAGTAAACGGTTATTATAACACTTAAACAATATAATAGAAATCATTTCCTTGAATGTGGTAACAAACTGAGTATGCGGAAACGATTTGTACATTTGTCCTGCTTTTGAGATCTAAACGGTAAAATAAGGTGTGTAACTAAGGTTAAGAATGGAGCAACCAGTGCCCTGAGCTTACCTGGCCTTTGTCTTCTCTTTTACATGAGGGGTAGAACAAATGAAAGGAAAGCCCGGATGCTCTAAAAAGGTTTTCCTAAAGTAAAAAGTGAAGAGTTTTCCAAGAGTTAAACAAGGATTTGAATAAAATGATTTTGGGTTTGTTGTAACGATGTTTTATATAACATCATTTTTAACCCATTTAACTGACGATTTGGAAATAGAAAATCTTTGTTAAGGGTTTAAACGTGATTTTAAATAGATGATTTGGTATTTTCCAAGATTAAAGAGGAGTTTTAAGTGAAGGATTCAAAGAAATGATGTTGAAATGTATTACTAAGTAGAAGAGAAAATAATTTGGAATTGTTCCAAAATTTAAGAAAGGTTTAAAATAAACTAAATGAGTTGATAAATGAGGCTTAATGATTCCATATACTCTTGAAAAGAAAATGGAATAAATTGAAAATAATATATCTAAGAAATATATTTCATTTAAATAAAAGATGAAGTAATTTATTGATGATTGATATCCATATATGAACTAAACATCATTTTATCGGTAATTGGTTTCGAAGGAACCGGGGTTGGATTTGGTCGATTCCTATCTGAAAACTACTTCGAACCAATGTATACGTTTGCAAGTGAAGACGTGTTGAAGATGATGATTATTGAAGACCGGAGATCTTCATTAGCGAAAGGACTGCTTGTTGACATTCTCTAGGTAGCTCCCAATATGGAGACATTTATTATAGCAGTGGTCCTATCGTATATTGAAATCTTCAGATTGTAAGGACTACTCGCTACTAATGGTAGTAGGAGGAGTGCCTTTGGTTTTGTTCAGTCCTAGAACGAACTTGTATGGATGAGTGTCTGACAGTGCATTTCTGATCACATGAATTTACCTCTATCAATGTATTATCCGCTTGGTGGCGGAGAAGGCAACTTCTCTTAGCTTAACACTCTTTTATGAGACATATGAGCTCAGGAGTTATACGTTGGTAGAAATCAGTTATGTGATTATGGAATGAAAATATGGTATTCAAAGTGAAACCTGATCAAAGCGTGGTTTTGTATGAAAAGCATAGCTTTATCTAAGTTGAGCGTAACCACACTCACAAGCCTCACATCTCGAAAATGATATGGGAAATATGTTACATATTTAGGCTTATATGACGAGAGTGGCGTATGATCCCTTAAGGTGACTGGCGGCATATGATCTAGCTCACCAAGGTGTCCAAACGGGACCCTTATTGTATGGTATAATGACTATGAGTCCTTGCATGAGAAGCCACCGGATATCAAAAAGTGTGGCAATATGAGGAATAGTGGTGTGTGAGTCCTTGCACAAAAAAACCACTAGGTTCCGATTGCTATGCGTGATTATCGAGGTTCCCTATCATGTTGGAAAATGTAATTCCAATACGAGCTTTACGGTTTTGATTGTAGTCCCAAAATAGCTGTAATGACTTGCAAACATTTCAGTTACCCCTTTTGGTATCATATATTTCGTCCAGTATATTCTGTTTGACCAAGTCTGGATATATTCCCTTAGACTTAGTCCGGGTATTGATACCTTATTTGAATAAGTTTATTTGAAAGATGTTTTCCAAAAGAATGTCGTTAAAGATAATATCAAATAATTTGGTAATAAAAGTGTTTTGGTTATTATAAGGTAAAAATCCATCCGTATTTATGTATGGGTGTGATATTATGAGACACCCTTCTTTTCAAAGGTTTTGATAACACTACCATGAGCTGTACATTTAAAATTGGGGCATTTCACTAGAAGGACAAACTTTGCAGTCGAATAGGTTCTAAGAGACACATCCACATAAATTAATTTCAAGGCCAAAGTCAGCAGAATAATTACCTTTAAGGACAAAGTCAGCAGTCCAATTACTTTCAAAGACATAATTTCATAGGTTTTTAGGCCTTAGCAACTAATTATTTTGCATTTTGTCCTTAAAAGTAATCATTCCAGTTGTGTGTCCAAGAAACTAGTTGCACTTACTAAAGAGGCCTTTGTGGCTAATTTCCACTTTAAAATTTCTAGTATCCCACGCTGATTTATCAAGCTAATCTAAGTATTTTTAATACTCGAGTTAGATCCGAGTATTTTCAGGATTAGCTGAAGACGCTTGGAGTTTCCAAAGGAGAGTTGGAGATCTTCACCATCGTATGGACATATTCTATTATCCGCTACATCTATTGCATTTGTTTTATATGCATTTGTAAAGGCAAGTGTTATAACTGCCCAAGTTGAATTCAGGTTAGACTCAAATGTATGTTTTAAAATTTCCACTATAAAGATTATTGTTGAAATAATATATGTTATTCTATTCATATGAGATTCTATTTTCCTATTCCGTTATATCTTTGTTTATCTTTCTATTCTTAATTATCCGCTTGATCGTACAATTTGAGTATGATATGTGTGGTTTATTATCGATTCAAAGGGTACGGAAAACAGGTTATTACAGTAACCAACATTGTCGAAATAAAACGTGTTCTCATTCTATTATATACTTGATATAATATTGTAACGACCTAGAATTTTGGTCGTTAGTTTTGAACATTTAATTTATTTTAAATGTTGAATTTGAATATGGAAGAATCAATGAAATGGTTTATAATTTCAGATATAGCGATAAATTTGATTTGGTAAATAATAAAATTAATAATTGAAAATTGGGACAATATGGGAATCTGAGAATAAATGGGGGTGAAAAATTATTTCTCAAATTGACTTAAACTCTATTTGGATTAGAATTATAATATTGGACTTGTGGATGGAATTAAAGTCGATAAGTTTAAAATTGGTGGTTTATATATTAATTTAATAGCGAAAATAATACATAGAAACAATGTAAATAATCAAATTTTGATTTAAAATGAATCAAAATGATTTATAATATGAATATAAATTAAATGTGATTTATAATGGAGTTAGTAAGTTTTTAAAATTTAAATTTTAAACGATTTCGACGATTTTGAAAGTCGCTCCATTATATCGACGAGTTAAAATAGCCTTCTGGGCACAGTCTTGAAATTCGACGAAACCAGTTCCGTTGGATCCATAATAGCTTATTATTATCGGATTTCAAATTTCGTAGCATTTGGAGTTACCGTTTGGTCGTACGGAAGCGAAACGCATTGAAATAAAAATCGAAAATTTAATATTTAAATTCGATTCAAAAGGCTATCTTCCTGTTAGCCAGAATTAGGCTCCAAAACATGTTCCATTGTGTTCGGAATAGGGGTAAAAAATTATAAACGTCAGGCGGCACATCATGTTTGGAGATCGTTTGAAAACCCCCGTTAAAATTGGATACAATATTAAAATAATTCATATACGAATATATATATGCATACGCAATGCAGCAGTGAAACCCTAGTCAAAACACGCAGCCGTCGTTATCTATTTTTAATAGCCGAAAAGTAATTCTCTTCTTCCTCTTTTTTCTCAAAATCCACTCATAATGGCAAAATCTTACAATTAGTAAATCGTAGAGGGCATCAAGATCTACGAAGTGAACGGTGATGATTGTGTATAACGTGGCGTGGAGGGAGATGTTTGGCCGCGTTCATTGGTTGTTTGGTGGCGTTTTCCTCAGACGAAACTCTGGCCGAAGGAAGGTGGCGTGATACGTTTTCGTTTGGCATACTCTGATCGACGTCGAACTCGACGGGGAGGCGGCGGTAGTTGAAGGGAGATTGGCGGCTATGGGTTTTGAAAACCCTAGAGACACACGTGGAAGAAGACGATATTAGCAGCCAAAATTTTCTTGTTTCAAAATGTACGACTCGATTTCATTCTTTATTATAAAATAATTAAAAAAGAAATTTTAATTTGTATATAAATTTATGCTCAACTTTAAAAATTCATATCTTCTACATACGAATTCGTAATGGATTAAACAAGAGGCGCCGAAATTGCAGGGACGAGCTCTACGTTGTGGTGCAGATCCAGAGACGTTTGGAGCAAGCAAAAATTTTGGATTAAATCAAACGTGTTCAATTTAATTTGAAATTGGAACGTTTGACAACGTAAAAATCAAGGTGAGTTAATCTCACTCAAATTTTGGACTGTTGGCAATTAATTTCAAATGGTTAAAATTAACGAATGATTGATTGGTTAAATTGATACATTTTTCTCAACTGGATGTGATATTATATATAGTAGCATATATATATATATATGTATATATATATTAGAGTGTTTGATATTCCCACATTTATACAGCGGATGAGACCCTATATGCCTGCATAATAGTGGATGACCCTATATGCCACGATATTCCACCTTGAAGTGGAATTGATATCTTTATGTTGTGCTAACATCTGTGGGTGCAGGAAACAGGTTGGAGGGATGCAACTGGATTCCTCAACAATGTTGAAATTAATTTCATATATAGTGATATATGTTTTCTAAGAATAATCTGTGACAGGTTATTGTGTGTTTTAAATTGGTGGAATGATATGTCAGTTTTAGCTGGATTTTGGTATTTTAAATTCAAATAAAATATGGTTTTTAAATTGGTGAAGAATTGTAATATAGGGATTTTTGAGAAAATGATTACATAGAGTTTGGACAAAATTAATTAGGTAAAATAAAAAGGTTTTGAAATTGTGTGTAACTATTTTGGGGCTATTGTGAACATAGATATTAGAATGAAAATATATAAAAGGATTTTTAAATAATAAATCCTTAAAATAGTACTTTTTAAATATAAAAGGGTTTTTAATTGAGAAATTGGGTTTGTTTTTAAAGGAGGTTCTTGATTAGTAATTTTGTAAATTTTAAAAGCGTTATTCTGGAAGACTAGTTATTAAATTATTTTAGATTGCTAAAGTATATTTAATTATTTATTAGTTACTTCATAATGATTTTAAAAGATTTATTTTTATTTAAGAACTAATCGGCATTTTTGTTCTAAAGGATAAATTATTAAATATTTATATGGCTTTGTATAATAACTTTTTATTTAAGTATATTTGACAAGATTTAACTTGAAATTTATTTTAGAATTTACAACAATTATTTTGAGATAATTTTTAAAAGAAGTTTTCAGAAAGTAACGGTATACTCGCATGGTGAAAATCGGAGGCAGTGAGTGCCTACAGCTAAGTCTTGAATTTCTCTGGGATAGAGAAGTAACCATTGAGCTGTGATTCATGGTTTGATACTACAGGGGTACTTTCCACATTTACTTTCTTTAAAAGGTTTTTTAATATTTTTAAGAAAGGATATTTTGCAAATCTACCGAATTCGATAAGATAAGTATATATTTTTGGATAAAGAGATTTAACTTATTTAAATTTAAATTTAAATGAAGACTTGGTGTTTTCGGTAAAATTGTAGCATTTGGTTGAATTGATTGTTTATTTGATAGTTAAATAACAGACTATCAAATTTGGACCCAAATATAACTTTGGAAATATCTAGAAGAAGGATGGGAATTATATAGTACAGTTACCGTTCGAGGTGCTATACTGTACATATAAACTCGTTTCATTCTTCTAGGACATTTTAAGGGAATCCGTCCACTAACGGTTAGAAGGTGATCTTCGATCTTACCGTTTATTTCCTAAAGAACCGGGGTTGAGTTTACCGGGAATATCGAACGTTGGTTCAAAGAGACTGAGATCGGATTTGTGATCTGGGAACCACTTCGATCCAACGAGTACGTTTTCATAATGAAGACAGGAGCATAGAGTCGAAGATGGAGCAATGAAGTGCAAGGGCTAATCGCTACTAATCCCAAGGGTGATTCCAAAATGGATGTAGTAGGAATAGTGTCTTCGGTTCCATTCAGACTGGGAGTGGACTTGTATGGATGAATGTTATCAGTACATTGTCATTGGAGGACAATGAGCATTCTAAGTGAATATTTCTAAAAAGGTAAACGTAGCCTCTAGCTTCATCGACCGAGAATGATTGAAAATAAAGGGAGACACAACAAGGCTAAGTGGGTCGCACCCAAGTAGGGTAAGGTTACCCCTATCTAGAGTCCCTTTTATTCGGTCGTGTAGCAGTTGCTGATCCCAACCGCATGGTAATCTTAATCGAACAATCCAGGTTAGGAGTAGTTCGGTCTTCTGTTGGCCGGGATCGATAGGTTCGATCTCGATACGCTGTTCTAGACGTGTACTGTGGCAGGTGGCACCCTAATGCCTAGTAATTCAGATGGAATCCATTCTCCAATACGTGCCTTTACGGTTCTAATTGTAGAACCTAGTATTGTTAGAATTTAATTAGTGTAATAATTTTAGCTATTTGAATAAGTATTTGTACTTAGACACTATTATAATATCAGAGGATTTTGATATCAAATGTTTTGGTTATCGTAGGGTAAAAACCAGTCTTGTTTATTTGTGGCATGGTCTAACGAGATACCTTTGGTTTTCAAAGGATTTTGAAATTTTTAATAATTCAATTGAGTGTGTTTTCTCACACTAGTTTTCCAAACTGACTCGGGTGTTATTTTATTATAATGCTCGGGTTAGACCAAGTATTTCAGATTCAGGTTAGGATGCTATGGAGCTCAGGAGACAAGCTGGAGACCAAGATGTATTCTTATACTTATTCATTTCTGCTGCAGCGTTGTTTGAAATTACCAACAGTTGTGAGGACAGGATGCTATAGCTGCCCAGGCTGGTAATTATTGACTTTTGTACTCTTATGTGAGATATGTATATTACAGTTTGATTTGTGCAAATAGCTTTTGATATTATGTATTGTTCTGTCCGCTGTGAGATTCTGTTGTTGTTAGTTTCTTCTCTCTTCTACCTACCTTCTTTTTCCTCAAAAATCTTTCTTTCCGACATTCGATCGTTCGGCATGTTATATGATGAACGTATTTACGTCGATTTTCAGGGGGGCGAAAGGGCAGGTCATGACAAATATGTTATATTAATTGATTAATTTAATAAAAAGCATATTTAATAGAAAATCCATAAAAGGTACAAAGTGTTGCAACTGTAAGTGATTTACCATAATGAAAATAACATATCATTTTAAATATTCCTAGTCAAGATGTGTCGAGATTGGATACCAATGCATTCATTGAGACTAAAGTAGGTAACGCTCTTCAAATATTAGGTGGTGTATTACTCATAGCTATTGCGGCACCTACGGATTACGTCCTGATAGTTATTGGATAAATATGGAATGACTCACTCGATAGTTTTCTATTGGTTAATATAACTAAGGTCAAACATGAAATATAAATGTAACAAAATTACACAGTTCTCTTGACCTAAGGATACTGTTGATCTTTAATGTGGAAGCTTCGCTTTGATTATAGTTAAATCATGACACTACATCAATTGGACAGCTGTAGTTGGGTCGGGTTGAAGCATTGGAAGTGAAACACTATCAAGAGAGGATTTATCTCCTCGGTTATATCAGGTTAATATCACGGTCCACTGATTTCAGCTTAAAGTCGAAGTCTCTGCAGGTCAGGGCATTTCAGTTAATAATAATTGTTATTATTAAACCAAGGACTTTGTATTTGGACTTTTGAGTTGAATGTCGACAATATTGGAATTTTGACCATTATCGGGATTCCATGGTCCAAAGTGATATTGCTTTCGTAAAAAGAATTGGTGCGAATAAAAGTCATAATCGGTGATGCTTAGCAAAGTAAAACTGAATTTTACTAAAACCAAGTAAGTAATGAATTTGGCCAAAAATGTCACATCACCTACTAAGTGACCTATGAAAATTAATATTTGGATAGTTTGATATTAATTGTTGACTAAAATTTACACCTAACAGGTCACAAAACCAAACGATGAATAATTCTTTGGCCAAATGATTTAATTAACTTATAATTATTAAATTAACTAATATTTGTGAAAACCAAGTAGGTTCTGCTCTAATAAGGGGTAATTGGGGGCTAAGTGATGGGCTGGAGAGGCTTTGATTTGCATGGCTAAGATGGAAGAAGAGTGAGTAATGGTTGGATCCTAACTTTTTTCCTTTTCTTCCTCTATATAAAGATCTCTACCCACATTGTTTGATGACTTTTGAAGCCTCCATCTTTAGCTATCATTGGCTGAACACTATCTCCATCATACTCTACCATATCAAGTTCAAATCAAATAAAATATGGTTCCATTCGATGGTTGGTTGTCATTGATTAAAAGATTAGCATTCTACTGGATTGGAAATCGGTTCAAGGGGCATACATCATTTCCAGGCATGCTTTAAGGCATTGGCGGTAATGTATATTACTAAACAATATATGATTATTAATGCTTAGGTATAATGTTTATAGTGTACACATATTTTATATTGTTAGTTAGGTAACAATTCGATATATAAATATATTGTCATAATTGGGTCGGTTGAATGTGTGTGTACTTGTATATCAAAATATTTTTTTGTATATATATATGATGGTATGACTCGGCAACAAAAAAATCAAATTACTTATTTTAATAATAAATATATTATATAAACATATATACATATTTTTTATAATTTAATTACTACATCATACTTTATACAAATATGATTATGTAATTTTATACATAAATTTTTATAGATATACAGTATTCGATAGTAATAAAAATATTATATACATTATTAATGTTTAAATATTATTTATATCATTTAATTTAATTATGATTATTATATATAAATTATGTTTTATATTTTATAAAATTGAATTAACACGAAATACATGCTCCACGAAAAAATAAAAAACAATTTTTTCACTATTTAGAAATATTTTAAATAAAAGCCAATAATTAATAACTAATTTTAAAATTATTTTAAACTATAAAATTTTGTAATAAATATTCATTCTACAAAATATAATTTTGAATTTTCCTGGAATTCACATTTCAAAATTAAGTTTCAAAAATATTCTTTATTAATATTTTAAGATTAATTCATATGAAAATTGTTGCCCGAAGGTTTGACCAGGCAACTAAGTACTCGGCATTTGCATACTGTTCGGCATTTATGCACCGTTCGGCATCCAGATCGTTCGGCATTAGAGAACGCTCGGCATTCAGGAACGCTCGGCATTTAGGAGCGTTTGGCATTAGAAAGCGCTCGGCATTCAGGGTCGACCGGCACAAATGGTTCGTTCGGCACTCAAGTTCGATCGGCATCTATGGGATGATCAGCATGCAAGAGCGTTCGGCATTGAGAGCCGTTCGGTATTGTATATCGTTCGGCATCTATGGACGTTCGGCATGGCAGAGTCATTCGGCATTCCATACTGTTCGGCATCCAAACCTCGTTCGGTACATCACTTCGTTCGGCATAAATCTCGTTCGGCACTCGAGATCGATCGGCATCCAGATTCGTTCGGCACAACACACTGGGTCGGCTTCCAGAGTCGTTCGGCACAAATGCTTCATTCGGCATTCAGAGTGCTCGGCTCACTTCGTTTGGCATTCAGAGTGTTTGGCATCACTTCGATCGGCATGAAGATATCATTCGGCATCACTTCGTTCGGCATGAGGATATCGTTCGGCATTCACGCCTTGTTCGGCATTTTGCCATTCGACATTTATGGATCGACACACAGAGATCGCTCTTTTTGGGCCAAGCTACTTAGCTACTTGGCCCACCAGGGAAGTCCAACCCATTTTCGTCTATAAATAGAGAGGCAGGGGCACAGTGAAAGGGACCTTTTTTCGAGAACACCGGGGAGACTCTACCGCATTCAAGACTCATTCAAGACTTATCTTTTTTGCTCAACAATTGTAATCGAATAGTTGAGATACATATTGCATCTGTAATCGATTATAAAGAAAAGCAATAAAGATTAACCTCAAAGTGGACGTAGGCATTTACGCCGAACCACTATAAATCTGGTGTTCTTATTTTTTGTGTTTAATTCAGCATATTATCCTCTGTTTTACTTTACTTTCTTCATTTATCTCCCTACACAATCTCTTTTAAGGGTGTTAGTGACCAATTCTGGTGCTAACATTTTGGTGCTTTCACTGAGATCGAATTCTTAGGACGATGGCATCTACTTTGTAGCTACTGAATTGAAAAATCCCCCGAAGGAGATCCAAATCATTCACAAGACATCTGTTGATTCTACTCAGAGTTACAACCAATAACTCTACCATGGAGAGACCACGAACTAGATCGGCCTCTCACAACGCAGATGTCCACGAGACTGCTAGTGTGCAACAAGTTAGGCCTAGCAACCAGCAAGCAATCCAAGGCACTGGGCCCTCCACTCAGAACCAAGTGGAGGTCGTTTCTCAAACTGAGTTCAACGACTTGATAAGAGAACTCAGGGAAAGTAGAAGACAACTTGCTGAGCAGATTCAATCCAACACTAATCTCATGACTCAGCTTGTCCAGCAGCAGCATCAGAATGCTAGAAGTAGTCCTGCTCCTTATTCTGAATCTGATAGCTCAACCTCAGTTGATGAACATCCTAGGCGTAGACGTCGTAGGGATAAAGCTGCACAAGCAGGTTCCACTGAAGATCCGCCAGGGATCGGGCACGTGATGAGATCGGACGTCCGGATCACCAAGACTCAAATCAAGCGGGACATCAACCCGCATGGTCCCATGGAACGGAACCCAACCTCCCACCCTCTATACAAACTCCGGATTTATCAGCCATGGTAAGGCAGTTAATGAGAGAAAATCAAGTCCTAACCAACGAAGATTGGGAAGTGTCTAGGAGTCATACCCCCTTCACAGATACCATTCTACAAGCTGAGTACCCAAGGAAGTTTAGCATGCCAACCATCCCGGCCTATGAAGGGAAGATGGACCCTAGGCAACACGTGATGAGGTATGAATGGATGATGGATTCGGAAAGGGCAAATGGTGCGACTAAGTGTAGGTGCTTCCCAATCACTCTATCCGGAATTGCCACTATGTGGTTTACTCGACTTCCTCCGCGATCTATATCTAGCTTCGACGAGTTGGCAATGAAATTTGTCGAACAATTCAGGATACATGCTACTCGTCCAAAGGACATGATGTCCTTATCAAGCATAATCCAGGCTCCGGGAGAGTCTCTGAAAGCATACTTATAGAGGTTTCATGTTGCCACAACTGAAGTTAGCAATCCTAACGACCACGCAATTTTGATGGCGGTAATGCGAGGTGTAGATCCAGACTCGGAGTTTGGAGATTGGTTGGCGGGAAAGCCCCCAGCTACATTGGAACGATTCTATTCCAAAGCTCATCAGTTCATACGGAGGGAGGAGGCTAGATGGACGAGACGAGATAAGGTACCAGGGCCTATTCAGGAGACTGTGAAAAGTAACATCGCCGTGAAGCAGTCCGGCGATAGTTCGGGAAAAGTTCAAGTCAACGTCCAGAACAAGTTTGGGCAGTCCAAAGGATCCGAAGGTGGAAATCCAGGAAAGAAAAGAGAAGCAGGGAAATGGAAGCCAAGGATTCCGACCTACAATGAATACACCCCGCTGAATACTTCTCTTGAAAACATTTATATATCTACCTATAACACCTTTAAATATAGAAAGCCGCGCCCAAAGGAGTCCAGTGAAGAACAGAAATGGACAGGGAAGTACTGTCACTTCCATGAGACCCATGGGCACAATACTGAGTAGTGTAGACACCTCATGACGCTATAGAAAAGTTGCTCAGACAGAAAAAGCTGCAGAAATTTGTCAAAAACCCACAAGATGGAAGGCAAGGAACGTCATACCCCGGACACGGGCCGGCTCCACGCCAAGCAGAACAACCGGCTCGGACTGTGGGTAAATTGATCATAAATATTATTGTTGGAGGACCTCATCCAGCAGACAAGAATGGGCAGGAGATGGAATGATATGTTACCTCCTTGAGGCATGCGGATTATGAGTGTTGTTCGAATGTGGAAAATGGAACCCCCGCAAAACAACAACGCATGATGACTGACGATATAGTGTTCAGAAGTCGAGACGCGGACAAGGTGGAGGCTCCTACTATCGACCCGATGGTTATATCTGCAACAATCGGGCCAGCTTATGTGAAAAGAATCTTAATTGATTGTGGAAGCTCTGTCAACATCATCTTCAAGAAGGCTTATGACCAAATGAAGATGGAAACGAAAGATTTGAAACCATGCAAAGCCCGTATCCACGGCTTTAACGGTGCTGCAACCGACGCGATGGGGTATATAGAGCTACCAGTTGAACTGGTGGAAGGTGAACGAAGGAGGGTGCGAGTCCTACCGTTCATAGTAATGGATGTTGACTCTCCATACAATGTATTTTTGGGTCGTCCAGCCTTGGCTGAATTTAGGGCAGCTTTGGCCCCATGTTGTTTGACATTAAAATTTCCGACAGACAAAGGAGTGGGTGTAGTACATGGCGATCAGGCGACCGGTCACGCATGTTATGTGGCGGAGCTGAGAGAACCTCAGCGGAGAGAGAAGGGAAAGGTTGCGGATAGCTCCGTCTGCATCCTAAAGACTCATGATTGACTAGTAGTGCCCGAGCCCTGGCTCGGGCAGCATTCTTGGATTCTTAGAGACATAGATCTGAGAGATGATGGCGGGGAACCCAAGGAAACAAATGCAGCACCGGATGAGCTGACGATCAACATTCCAGTCAGCCGGGATGACCCATCACGAGTTCTTAAGATTGGATCACAACTCGACCTATCAATAGACGAGGATCTTACTGATTTCCTCCGGACGAATCTAGATGTTTTCGCTTGGACACACTCTGATATGTGTGGGATTTCTCCAGCAATTGCGAGTCATATGTTGAACATAGACCCGAAACACATTCCCATAAAATAGAAAAGGAGAGGTATGGACCCAGAGAGGTCCATGGCTCCCAAAGAGGAGGTGGACAAACTCAAAGCCAATGGGTTTGTTCGCGACGCCCTCTACCCTGAATGGGTATCTAACCCAGTGCTAGTGAAGAAAGCAAATGGAAAGTGGAGAACTTGTGTTGATTACTCCGATCTGAATAAAGCATACCCGAAGGATAGTTTTCCTTTACCTAGAATCTACCAGCTCGTCGACTCTACCGCCGGACACGAATTATTGTCATTTATGGATGCGTATTCAGGATACAATCAGATCCTCATGCACATTCCAGACCAAGAGCACACCAGTTTTGTCACAGATATGGGGCTATATTTTTATGTAGTAATGCCCTTTGCATTGAAAAACGAGGGGGGCAACGTATCAGCGTCTGGTGAATCGAATGTTTAAGGACCAGATTGGTAGAACGATGGAAGTCTATGTGGATGGCATGCTTGTGAAGTCACGGCAGTCAAACGACCACATCCGAGACTTAGTAGAAATGTTTGATATACTCAAACATTATGGTATGAAGATCAAACCCTTGAAGTGCTCTTTTGGCGTGGCATCAGGAAAGTTCTTGGGTTTCATCGTGAATGCACGTGGAATTGAAGCTAACCCGCAAAAGATTCAGGCTATTCGGGACATACAAGTGCCCAGAACTATAAAACAAGTACAAAGCTTGAACAGAAAGGTGGCAGCGCTGAGCCGATTCATATCCAGAGCCACGGATAAGTGCGTTTCATTTTTTGATGTGATAAAGAAGGAAAAAAGGAATTTCGAGTGGACATTCGACTGCGAGGAAGCATTCCGAGCTCTGGTAAGGCATTTGGAGAGCCCCCCGGTGCTATCAAAACCAATAGACCATGAAATGTTGTATGTGTACTTGGCAGTATCCCAACATGCCATCAGTACGGATTTGGTTCGTGAAGAGGATCGAGTTCAAAAGCCATTTTACTATGTTAGTAAACGTCTGACGGGGGCAGAAAGAAACTATCCCAAGATCGAGAAATTAGCCTATTTCTTGGTGATTGCATCACGCAAGCTTCAACCATATTTTCAGGCACACCCAATCAGTGTTTACACTGATCAACCCTTGCGTCAGGTACCTCAACGACCAAAAACTTCTGGAAGATGTTAGAATGGAATATCGAGTTGAGTCAGTTTGATATTACTTACCTGCCGCGAAAGGCCATACAAGGACAAGTGCTAGCGAATTTCATCGTTGAATTCACCATGATAGACGAATCAAACGGCCGTAATGTCATACCTCCTGTCCGATGGAATATGTACACCGATGGGGTAACTTATGATTGATGTTCGGGGGTTGGCATAGTTCTTGTAACTCCTGAAAACCGATCGGTTTGCTATGCTTTGAAGCTCGAATTCACAGCAACGAATAATGAAGCCGGGTATGAAGCATTGATTGCCGGCTTAAGACTCGTCAAAGAACTGGAAATAAGATCGGTTGAAATTTTTTGCAACTCGCAACTGGTAGTGTATCAAGTGCGTGGAGACTACCAAGCAAGGGGGCCGAGACTTGCCCTGTATTTGGCCCAAGTTCAGGAGCTGCTAGCAAATCTTGAGTATTATGATATTTCACATGTTCCACGTGAACAAAACAGAGCAGCTGATTCATTGGCAAAATTTGCAAGCACTGGCGATGCGCAGCAGATGGGATTGTTTCCCGTTGAAACCTTACATGTTCCGAGCATAAATATAATGGAGGTAGATTTCATGTTAGAAACAGAAATCGAGAATGAGTCATGGATGACCCCATTCAAGCAGTACTTGTTACACGGGGCCGTGCCCGAAAGAAGAAGCGAAAGACGACAAGTCATTCGTAAGGCTTCTCGTTACGTAATGCAGGATGGAATAATGTATCGGAGGGGATTCTCGACCCCATTACTTCGGTGCATTGCCGATGATGAGATAAAACGAGTCCTGAAGGAAGTCCATGAAGGTGAATGTGGCGACCATACCGGGGGGCAGACATTGGCAAAGAAATTCCTCCGTTATGGATACTATTGGCCAACTGTAAATCGGGATGCCGCAGACTACGTGAGAAGATGTGACAAATGTCAGAAGTATGCGAAAATCCCAAGAGCTCCGCCGACGGAACTCACACAAATGGTTGGTCCTTGGCCATTTGCAATGTGGGGGATCGATATAGTCGGTTCTTTACCCCTATCCAAAGGTGGTGCAAAATACGCGATTGTTGCGGTCGATTACTTTACAAAGTGGGTAGAAGCAGAGCCTTTGGCCACTATCACCACCAAGAAAATCATTAATTTCGTTGTACGAAATATTATATGACGCTTTGGCCTGCCACGAACTATTGTTACAAACAATGGAACTCAGTTTGAAGGCAAAGAGTTCAAGGAATTTTGCCAAAAATATGGTATTGAGAAAAAGTTTGCAGCAGTTGCTCATCCGAAGGCTAATGGACAAGTGGAAGCCGTAAACAAGATAATCAAATCCATATTGAAAAAAGTTTGGAAAAGGCTAGAGGCAAGTGGGTAGATGAGATTCCGACATCACTTTGGGCTTACAGAACCACCCATAAGTCCGCGACTGGCCACACTCCATTCGCATTAGCATATGGCATGAAAGCTGTCATTCCCGTGGAGCTTGAAGTTCCATCACATCGGGTAACTTATTATAACCCTGAATCAAATCAAGATCTCTTACTGGAATCATTGGACTTCATTGATGAAAAAAGCGAAGAAGCTAATTTAAGAGCGGCCATGTACAGGCACCGAGTCCCCAGAGTGCGGACTATAAACGAATGACTAAGAGATACATTACTCTGTCTGACGTATGAACGACTATAAACGACCCAAAATATCCAAGTCCCCAGAGTGCGGACTGGAGTACTCTAAGTCCCCAGAGTGCAAACTCGAGTATAAACGACTCAAAATCTCCAAGTCCTCGGAGTGCGGACTGGAGTACTCAAAGTCCCCAGAGTGCGAACTCGAGTATAAATGACTCAAAATCTCCTGGTCCCTATAGTGCGGACTGGAGTACTCTAAGTCCCCAGAGTGCGGACTCGAGTATAAACAATTTAAAATCTCCAAGTCTCCGAAGTGCGGACTGGAGTAATCAAAGTCCCCAGAGTGCGGACTCGAGTATAAACGACTCAAAATCTCCAAGTCCCCAGAGTGCGTACTGGAGTTCTCTAAGTCCCCAGAGTGCGGACTCGAGTATAAACAATTTAAAATCTCCAAGTCCTCGGAGTGCGGACTGGATTACTCTAAGTCCCTAGAGTGCGAACTCGAGTATAAACGACTCAAAATCTCCAAGTCCCCAGAGTGCGGACTGGAGTACTCTAAGTCCCCAGAGTGCGGACTCGAGTATAAACAATTTAAAATCTCCAAGTCCCCGGAGTGCAGACTGGAATACTCTAAGTCCCCAGAGTGCAAACTCGAGTATAAACGACCCAAAATATCCAAGTCCCCAGAGTGCAGACTGGAGTACTCTAAGTCCCTAGAGTGCAGACTCGAGTATAAATAATTTAAAATCTCCAAGTCCCCGGAGTGCGGATTGGAGTGCTCTAAGTCCCCAGAGTGTGGACTCGAGTATAAACGACTCAAAATCTCCAAGTCCCCAGAGTGCGGACTGGAGCACTCTAAGTCCCCAGAGTGCGGCTTCGAGTATAAACGATTTAAAATCTCCAAGTCCCTGGAGTGCGGACTGGAGCACTCTAAGTCTCCAGAGTGTGGACTCGAGTATGAACGACTCAAAATCTCCAAGTCCCCGAAGTGCAGACTGGAGTACTCTAAGTCCCCAGAGGGCGGACTCGAGTATAAACGACTAAAAATCTCCAAATCCCTAGAGTGCGGATTAGAGTACTCTGAGTCCCGGAGTGCGGACCAGAGTATAAACGTTTTAAATGTCCAAGTCCCCTGAGGGCGGACTGGATATAAATGACTTGAAGTCATTGAGCTCTTGGCGTACAGATTGGAAGATATTCAAAGTCCCCAAAGCGTGGGATAAAAGTATGAGCAATACCAAAAAAGGTGTCAACTTGTTTGAAGATGAATTGAGAAGTTCACGTAACTCGCAGTAGCTCGGGTTTTGACCATGGTTATACAAAAAACCAAACAGCAACAGTCCTCTGAGAGGGAAAAGAACTAAGTTTATTCATCACAAATAATTTTATTTACATGAACTACGAAAACAAAAATAATTACATATTCTAAACTAGCTCTTTTTGAATGAGAGCGAAGACTACTTCTTCGACATCTTCGACTTTTTGCCAGATGACTCCTCCCCGGTGCGTTTACCCTTGATAGCTTTCTTTGACAGGGGAGTGATAGCTGAAGAAGTACGAGGAACATCCATGGGGTTGGACTCGCCTGGGAGGATGACCTTCAACGGCTTGTTCAAAGGATCGTCCAGGTCCATAGCTTGAGGTTCGACCTTGATCTTGACCGTCTTTTCCTTCACTTTCTCAAGCGGCTCCTTCATGCTCAATTTGGATGTGTGCTCAGAGATGCATGTAATTTCAACTTCATAACTCCCATCGATGGGAGAGGAAGTCTCAGATTTGTCCTCATCAAGCGCTCCGGTCACCTGAGCATCTGGACCGGGAGCCTCTCCTGCTTGAGTGGCTTCACTCATTTTTTCCATCACCTCCTTGGCGACATCGCTCCTCGGAGTGGGCTCAAGATCAGAACAGCCTGCACAAAATCATGAAAAGCAAGTATTAGAATGTGATAGCTTCTGGTGAAAAACAAAAAATCTTGGAATGTTAATGCAAAAGAGTTGCCTACCAGGTTCCAGCTGGCTCTCAGCCGTCAGGTGGGTCTCACCCTCTGGAATAGGGGACAAAACGTGAACGCCAAGGCCGGGGTCCTCCGGGTCATAGTCGATGTGCTGTTCAAAAGGATCAAGTATCGGCCGGCCGACCGGTTGGGTAGGCACACGAGCTGGAGACTCGATCCCGGATGGACCGGCGATAACTTCTTTCCTTTTCGTTGAGGTGGAGCCTTTGCAATAAAGGGCTTTGGCCGTTGACAGGTCCGAAAGCTCGTTTCCCTTAAGGAATTCTTTTATCAAAGCCCCCACATCAACCTGCTCGATACTGTGTTCGGCCTTCTTGATCTCTATTAAGGTCTCCCACGCTTCGGCTAAAGATTCGAGATAGCCCTCGTCCAGAAAAGTTAAGTCCCGGTGCATGAGAACGCGGGCATTGAATTCGGCAATAAGCGGGTCGAACATACTTTTGACCTCTTCTCTACCTTCTTCCTTGGCCGCCTCAAGACGGGAGTCGATTTCCGCAGATGCTATCTTTTTGCCCTCTTCGCGGGCTTCATTCTTCAGCGATTCAACTTTAGAAAGCTCGCCCTCAAGTTTCGCCTTTAGGAGTCACGTTGCAACGATCTCGTCGCAATACCATTGCGACTCTTCTTGGGCAGCAATCTTCTCTTCTTGCTCTTTGTGGAGTCGCTCCTCAAGTTCTTTAACTCGGAGGCAGAATGCATCCCACTCTTTTTGCACAAAGTCTTTCTCCAAAGCTAAATCCCCAGAGCGTTGTACTGCCTCGTCGATTTCATTTTTGTGAGTTGATTCCAAACGAGTTACGGCTTCAGCGGTATCATTGGCGCTCTGTTGAGCGGCCTCAAGCTGAGATTTGTAAGACGCAATCTCTTCGTCCTGAGCTTTGATAATGTCTTTGTCATGAATAGCATCAAGCTTCAGGCGATCAATCTCATGTTGGCGTTCTATGGAGACTTCTGACACTTTCTCAGCAAGATGAACGAATGCATCATGCTGAACATAGACGTCGTTGGTGCAGGCGATGGCGCTCTGCTTGACATCTCCAGGAATATGATGGATCGTCGAGAAAAACTTCAGACCATTAAAGCAGATTTTTGGAAATTTAACTTCAAGCTCGGCCAGTCTCTTCGATATTGTTGGATCTATTGCAGGAACAGAAGGAGACGGCTTTGAAAGTTCAGCTCTCCTGTAAGGATCTCGGGACTGTCGTGTGGAAGAGGAATCAGAGTGTTGATCACGGTGAACTTCGGATTGCGACCCCTTATGGCCGTGCTTATCTTTGCTTTGCTCCGAGTGAGAAGAGGGATGTTGGTGGTATTTGGGCTGATAATATGTTTTCTTCCGAGATGATGAGTCTCAGGAATGATAATCCCTATCGCCATCACCGTCTCTGTCCCGATGTCTTCCGGAATCCGAGTCCTGTCCAAAATGATGGAAGATAGACGACCCGCGGAGACAATCAATTCCGTGTGTACGCCCCATGTCACCTACATAGAATTTAAATAACAACGAATTAGCAAAGAGTAGTGTGACGACGGAAATTTAAGTGCAAGGTGGAGTGCATGTGTTTGTGTGTGTCCTAGTGTTTCCCCCCGATGGACCAGTTTCTTTACTAATAGGAGTTTTTTCGCTCTGAGTTTGGGCTTGAATGCCTGCATCGCCTCTGATGGGCGAGTGAAGTTAAGTGCCTCCGGATCGTCAAAATCATAATTAAGTAGATCGTCAGGTAGGGAGAGGTTCGAGAGGCCCTTTAAAGAACTTTCTAAACGTTGTGAGGAAGCCTCTTTCTCTGTTGGAATAAGAGTAACTTTAGAGGTTGCACCAACTTTTTCCCTCCTTGTCTTGTACGTCGGTTTCTTTTTCCTCTTCGAAGGGGAAGATGACGTTTTGATGTCGTGAACTTCGACTATTGAGTCCTGAGTAGGACCAACGTTCTCATCTTGTGCTTCGAGTGTTTCGGTTTCCTTGATCTCTCCTTCTTCTAGTGCGCCAGGAGTGTTACATGCTGAAGACTCAGCTTGCTTTTTCCCTTTACCAGAGGCGGGCCTGGGTATGGTAATGCCCTGAGGAAGGCTTATCCGACGGCCTTCTGCCAACAGTCCGAACGTTGTAAGTGACTCATTCGAAATGAGAGTTCGGATGTCCCGTTCTTCGGTAGGAAGGGCTCTAATAGCTTCGACGGCTTCAGAATATCCACGGCCGTCGGGACGTGGATTGATACCTGAAACGATGGAAAAAAGAGTTAGAAAAGGCACGGCTTTGATCAAGCATGAATATCGATCCAGAGAAAAGACTTACTTCCTTCCACCCATCTCCTCGCAAAACCAGGAGGGCAACGCGTATAAAACCATTCATGTTTGTACATGGCAAACTTGCTACATGCCTCAGTCAAGATCTGGCATTTGTGGTGCGGCTCGAGAAACATGAAAGAGGGGCTATCTCTCCGCTTCTTGATGATATATATATATATATCTGATGTCACCCGGGGTTGGAGGCTTAGAGAGGACATTCATGAAGAGGATGTAGGTACCGTAGATGAAGGCGTGACCGTTTGGGTGCAGTTGCGATGGGGCAATGTCGATGTATTGCAGCACGTCTCGAAGAAATGTATTGAACGGTGGCATGCTGCCAACCCAGCACATGAACTTATTACAAGCCATGTATCCGACTGGGGGCAAGTGTGGACGATCGTGTCCCGATGGAACTAGCACGTCATCAAAGGGGATTCCATGGACAGAGCATATCCGACGGAGCTCACTTTCATTAATCTTTGAAGCCTGTGAATCAACTGGGTTGTTTAAGAAAATTGATGCCTCCAGGGCGTCGGGAGCTAAGTTATGAGTAGGGAAAGTCGACGGGTTTGAAGTATCTGCGACTCCTTGTCTAGAAGATGGACCAGGTCTATCTGAGATCGTGGCGGAGCTAGATTTCCTAGACATCTTTGATAGAGATTGAATCTAGTAGAGCACCTGTTTGAACTATACTTGAAAAACAGTCGACGTTAGACTTAACAACATAAATATCCCCCCTGTGTGGTGCGTGAACTAGTGTGATAATTAAAATATAAGGGCTGAGAAATTGAAAGTCACAGAGTTGATGGTATAATGTTGAGCTTTAAACTGACAACTTCGAAGACCGTCATCGCTGACCGTCTCCGAAAGCCAGCCTTGCAATGTTTTCAATTTTGGGCTCGGGCATTGGCGCTGTATATTAAAAGTTTTTATATGTTTTTGTCGACTTAAGTTCAGGCTCGTGATTACCAAAACTAGGAAGTTATTAGTCCAGATTAGTTCGATATGCTAGTTTGCTTAGGTCATTGTCCTTGTTTTTGTCATAAGATTAGGCAAAGTGAAATATTGATCGGCCTAAATATCATTCGGCCAAAATATTGGTCGGCTTAAGTTTGGGTCGGCATTCATGTCGTTCGGCCTAAGCGCCACTCGGCCTAAATATTGATCGGCCTTCGTTCTGCTCGGCTTAAATACGAGTGTAGTTCGGCATAAGTATCACTCTTCCAACCCTTTCACTTGGCCGTTCGGCACGCGACAAATAATGCCGAACCGTGTTTGTGCGGAGCCATATTGCTCGGCATTCTGCCCTTAACATTATCTGCCTTTTTTCCCTCCATCTCCCCCAATCGACATGGCCGAGTCGTTCGGCAAGTCATGCCGAGCCATGTCGTTCGGCATCCTACCCAATTCATGCTTCCTTCCTATTTTTCCATTCCACTGCTCGGCATGTGGTGAGCCATGGCATTCTAGCTGATTCCTGCTCCTCCTCTACTCTTCCCTCCAATCTCGTTCGGCATGTGACAACCATACCGAACCATAGTGCACCTCCCAACAAATCCCTTATGTGCTTACCTCTGACCACTTCTCCTTTCACCCATATCATCTAACCATAGAACATATCATAATCCCACTTCGATTCTTTCATCCATGCAACACCTATTTGCTACGGTTCTACGAAAATTTGTAAATTTGAGCCTCGTATTAAAACTATTAAGTCAAGGGAGAGCATTTAAAAAGAGGGGTCGGTACCTAGTAAAGGGATCGAAACTCGGGAGAATTCTGGAGTTGAGGGCGCGGTCGTAATTAATTTCGAATGATTAGGGAAGGAAGTGAGGCGATATGTGATGCAAGAGGAGGGAAGGGTTGTTAAATTTTTGGAGTTTGTTGAAAGGCGAAGTTCGTGTGTAACGACCCGCCCTTCTGACCGCCCCCAGTCGGTAATTAAACCAACTTGAAACGTTCAAAATGACGGATTGTTATTCAGTTTATAGAGTTTAAACAGAATCAGCCACAGAATCACAGAATAATCATAATATTTTACATAAATGAATTTTCTTACATATATCAGAGTTTGTACAATGAATTAAATTTTATACAGCGGAATATTTCTTTAAGTACAAAAATTTCCCGAAAAGCTAAAGTGAAGCAATTTCCCCTCTCTCTCTAACTTCGATGCCTGAAAATCTTCAAGCTGTAAAATTACTCGGTCTGACCCGAGTATTACATTCAAAAGAAAATAATACACAGGTTAGTCTAATTCAAACTCAGTTATTAGTGCATAGAGGCAATAATAATCAAACAACAATTAGACGACAATCAAATATAAATTCACCTATCTGATCCTTTCAACAAAGAAATCGGATAATGGTAAATATAACACTTAACAGTGTTAAACAACAAATCAGTAGATTCAGATTATCAATGAAGATAGATGAAGGGATTTTTAATGAAGGAAATTTAGAAAACAACAAAATTGCCAAAACGGCAATTAACTACAAAATCATCAAAATGCGATTCAAAATATATTGAATTGGCAACATAAAATAAATTTCCATCAATAGAAAACATCATTTAAAACATCAAGTCTAGTAGGGCTGCAGTACACGCACGCGTGCACGGCCTCGCCACATTTAAAATATTAACTCTGTGTGGCTGCAGTTCACGCTTGCGTGCACTGCCTCGCCACAACAATGTGTGAAATCATCACAACAGAGAATACTATCAAAAATCAAAGCTGCAGAGGTCAAGTCAGTGACTCAACACAGCTGCAACATGGTCAAAACCAAGACAACAAATATGTAACATTTCATATAACAACGCCACTGTCTCAACATTCAGAGTATCATCGACACAGTAAACTACAAGTATTCACAAGCTAATGCAAATTCCAGCTACAAATGAGCAAGTGCATTTGCATATTAATTATGCAAACACAGGTTGCAATGAAGACTACACACTGTTCAATGCATTCAAAATCAGAGATTTAAAACAACTGAATACAATGCATGGCAAATACAAGTGCAAGGATGTGTGCATAAATGGATGCAGTCACGTGTGACGAAAAATCTGAAGTCACATATGAAAATGTGATATGCCTCAAAGTCCAAAACACAATAACAACAGTGCACTAAGTACAACTGCATGAAATTAAGCAGTAACTTATGTTCAATGAACATGAAGGCAAGGCACAAGTCAGGAAATGGTAAAGTCAAAGCATCAAAGTGAGAAATGCAAGTGCAGACAAATGAACACAGTGAACATACATAGGCAGTGCCTATATAACATGTGATGCAATACATATATACGGCAGTTCGAATAAAAAATGCGACTCAAATCAAAATGTGTACGAGTGGCAACATGTTACAGTAAGGGACAACATGAAATAATGTTTGCATGCCCAAAAGGTCAGAGGCAATATAAATGCAAACTGCACATGAATGAAGACCACATGAGCTCAATACATCCCAAATGCTCAAATATACAACAAGTGTATAAATGTACATGAAGACAGCAGACAACATAACATGACCAAGAAATGCATATACAAGGATGAACATACATGCATCATAGGGTTTGGTATAAGAAACTACTCAAATGCAACTACTCAAGTGCAAGTTCATACTCAAGTGCAGCCAGATATGTAGACAAGCCACAAATGGACACGGCACAGTAAAACGCAGTGGCTAAGTGAAAGTGAGAATACCATGTTTTAACAAAACAGTGAAACATGAAGCAGTTCGATATCACTGCACATAACAGATACAACAAGAAGTGCCATCAAGATATTCAAGCTACAGGTCAAAGGCAATATCAACTCAAGGCATATGCAACGACTAGCAACAATTCAAAGTAATGCCGAGGCCAACGAGTCAAAACGAGTTCAAAATCATGAAACAACAGTTTCAAGTCAAGACAGTACCAAATCCAATTTATTTTCGAAAAAATCAAGTTTTCAATCAAGTTCAAAAACATCCGCACTTTGAATCAAAGTATGCCGAATTCTAGTTAAGTTTCAAACTCAATATTTTCACATATCAAATCGACCGAAGTCAAAGCCCAAAGTATAGTTTTATAGCAGCAGTAAAATCGAACAAGGACAGAAGTGCCACCAGAGGCAGTAGACAATACAGTCGAACAAAATCGACAGCGTTCAAGTAAATCAATTGCAACACATTCAGTCAAAACCGAAGTCAACAACGACCCAAATCAAAACCATGATCAAAGAATAGGCTGAACGAGTCAGAGACAAGATTGTCAAGAATCGAACAGCTCAAACCCGCGTGTATCAAGTATCAGGTTATACAAAATTGGCAAAATTAAAGAAATCATCACAGTAAAATCATCTCAAGCATCTAAACAAATCGAATGGCCGAAGCCCAATATAGACATAATCATCAAAAATTCGAAGCAATGATAGCCTAGAAATTAAGCAACGAAAATTTACGAATTAGAACAAGACAGAAATCATCCAAAATTTGATTTAGATGTGAGTGATATACACTCACCTTGCTTGACGCGGTCGAGAAAATTTGAAGCCGAAGCCCTAATTTTGAAAAACCCTAGCTGTTGAAGAGGGGGACGAACGAAGATGAAGCAGCCGCCATTTTTTCTTCGTATGTTTTTTTTTCAAATGAAGAGGGTAGGGTTTTGAATAAAAAAGGGAAAGGAGACGTGATTTTTAGCGGGATGGAAGGCATAGATTAAGGCTGAAGCAAAGGCGTGCTTGCAGCTGATAAAATAAGGCAGTGGTACTCTTTTTATTTTATTATACTATTATATATTTTTTTCATTTTAAATTCAATTTTTTTTGTATAATTATTTTCTTTACTTTGTTTTGTTTAATTTTGTTGTTAAAATTTTAATTAAGTGTATTTATTTATTTTATTTTGTATTGATTAAAATTTTATTCCTTTTTATTTAAGCTAAAGAAATTGTTATTAAACTAACCATCCTTTATTAATTTAAATAAATAAAAATCCTTAAATCCAAATTATTTTTCTAAGTCATTAGTTTGAATTTAAAATACAAATTCAATATTCAATTTCAACTCCAAAGTCAAATTTAAATTTTTATTCAACTTTTTATAGATTAAATTTTAAAATTTAATCGTCAATTTCATAGTTATATTGGGAATTCAATTCAAACCATCATTTAAATATTTAAAATTAATTAAATATTTTCAAATTAAATTGTTCAAAATTCAGGGTTGTTACAATCTTCCCCCCCCCCTTAAAAGAATTTCGTCCCGAAATTATAAGTTGGGAAAAACGATTGCTAAATCTCACCGATATTTATACCCTACACAATTTCATCAAGCTTGAAACTTATTAAAAATAAATATAGGATTCATTCCTTTTATTTTATCTCACTAGCTTTGTTCATTGATTTCTATAATCAAGACACAAAAGTCTTTTACCAAAATTTTCGACTTACAAAACTTAGATTTTAAACTTGAAATTCTTCATGCTAGATATTTGCATATCATATCTTTTCCAAAGCTGTAGGCTTTCAAGATATTTTAAAGATCTTCTTCCTTAGTTCATTAGGTTGGAATTATGTAATTCTAATTTCAGACTATTGATTTGCTATTCAAAGTTTGAAAATACTTGCTAACTCGAAGTTTAACAAGTCCATCGTCGTTCTCACAGACATTAGGCATACGCTGGCCAGGCGCAGGACTAAAAATCTCCAAGTACTAAATATACTTGCTTCAACTCCCAGTGAAAATACTTTTAAAAATTCTTTTAAAAATGGATATGGAAAGCACGTTCCCCCATGGATCACAGTTTACCCGGAGGTTACGCTACTATCCCAGTAGAATCGCTTGTAACTGTAGATTTCACATCTCTCTTAAATTTCGCCATGGTTGTTGCCATAGATCGCGGTTCACACGGCGGTTTCGCTACTATCCCAGTAGAAACGCTTGTGACCGTAGGCATCTCGCCCCTCAAATTTCGCTTTGGCCTCTAGATCGCAGTTTACACGGCGGTTACGCCACTATCCCAATGGAATCGCTTGTAACTGTAGGCATCACGCCCCACGAATTACGCCAACATCAATTCACATAATCCCAACACGATGATCCATCGTGGGGGATTCTAGTCCCAATGGACATTCCACTAATGGAAATTCTACGTAGCTACGATTTCCAAATGGACACTCACACCGAGTTCCAATCACCTTCACAAATTATAAATGGAAGGTACATTTCCATATCCTCAGTTTTAGAAAACATATGTCATATACATATAGTACTTTATTTCACATTTCGTACATTTCATACTATGTAAACATGCATAGGATTTTCATAATAATGACTTTCCAAACTGATGGTTTTCGAATTATTACATTCATATATATAAATTACGAAAACTCAATTCACATTCATAACAAATAGAGGATTCCAAAATTTTCCATTTCGTTTAAAATTTTCCTTTAAATCGATTTGAAAATTTAAGGTTATCTCAAACCCAATTCACATTCATAATCCAATTCATTATCGACTTCACATTCGATTTGGATTTCACGTTACATCGTCAATTCTCAACACATAATTGATGTCTATCGATATATAACCTCTAAGCTCGTACGTCTCAAAGAAGGGTGTTAAGCTAAAAGAATAAATTCTCCGCCACCACAGATATATATTTAATAGAGATCAATTGCTATGTCATCAATTCACCATGTTAGACATACAATCCCAATCGACTATCCAAATTTTAAAGCTCAACTTATATTGTTTTTGATGTCGAAGTTAAACTCAATTTAACTCAATATGCAATCTTTTTGAAAAAAATTCAAGTTGAACTAATTGTTCAAATTTCCCAAAAATATCTTTACAAGACATATATAATTTTCCACACTTAACCATTTGAAACAAATTTCAAATATTCATTTTTCAATTTATCTTTAAAAGATAAAATTTCAAACCTTTCATTTCATATTGGAAAACATTTCCATACTTATTTGATAATAAGTAATTCACAAATCCATTTATTTTCAACACTTGGAAAATATTCAATATACTTGAATCATAATTAAGTATATATTCCATTCTTTAAGGAAAGCGTTCTTTTAAACACATTTATTTGAGTCAAAACGAATGTTGTGTAAAACATCGTTACGATGACCCAAAATCATTAGTATAGGGATTCGAATTTAAGATAGATATATAAATCCCAATACTATAAACAACATTTCCTTTCGGAAACCATTTACTATAACAACAGTGTTATAGTCCACCATTTCCTTCTATTTCTCTCGAAAACGCCTATTTCAACAATGAATGTTGAAATCTATGTATTCGATACTTAATGCATTTTAAAACATCTTTAAAACCATTAACTTCATTTCATAATATCACTCCCCTAAAACATATCCATTTTATTTAATAATATATTCACTGTCCAAAATCGTGAATATACTTATTTATTCAATTCAGTATTCCTACACATTTATTTAAAGGATTATCCACTGCCCAAAATCGTGGATAAAATTTCCAACCAACATTTATTATCACAATATTTAACTTAAAGGATAATTCGCTATCCAAAATCACGAATATATTTCCTTTAATAATTCTATGTTTCATTTATCAAATTCAATTGGTTTCAAATTTATAAACAATCTTTACAAATTCCATTTCTATTTATAAAACATTGATTTATAATCTCCTTTATTAATTCAATTCAATTTATATAACCCATTTATATATCAAAAGTCCATTTATAAGTTAAGTACTTATAATCCGTTTATTTACTAAATCATTCTTCACAACATTTGAAATCAATTTTTCAAAAGAATTCAGAATCAAATTCCCAGGTTATAGTTTAATGATCCCGTTGGCTATAACTAAATTGACATGTCATTTATTTTCCAATTATTATTTTGGAGATATTCAAAACATTTGATTTAAACCAATTCATTAATTCACTTAACTTTAATTTCATTTTTCATAAATCTCAGCAATTCGATAATGGGTTTTCGAATGATCGGGACTCAAATCTAAGGAGATCTTACCGAAAAGAAACTATCGCAAACCTAAATTTAGAGAGGGGAATTTTCGAAAAAGATTTGAATTTTCAAAATACCTTTATTTTCCTAAGAAAACAATTTCATACTTCTTTAGATTTGAAAAACACTTTCTTTAAAGTGATTCTAGTAACTATTCATATTAAACATCATAAACTGAGCTTTGTATAAACCAAAGCTCTGATACCACTTTTTGTAACGACCCGCCCTTCTGACCGCCCCCAGTCGGTAATTAAACCAACTTGAAACGTTCAAAATGATGGATTGTTATTCAGTTTATAGAGTTTAAATAGAATCAGCCACAGAATCACAGAATAATCATAATATTTTGCATAAATGAATTTTCTTACATATATCAGAGTTTGTACAATGAATTAAATTTTATACAGCGGAATATTTCTTTAAGTACAAAAATTTCCCGAAAAGCTAAAGTGAAGAAATTTCCCCTCTCTCTCTAACTTCGATGCCTGAAAATCTTCAAGCTATAAAATTACTCGGTCTGCCCCGAGTATTATATTCAAAAGAAAATAATACACAGGTCAGTCTAATTCAAACTCAGTTATTAGTGCATAGAGGCAATAATAATCAAACAACAATTAGACGACAATCAAATATAAATTCACCTATCCGATCCTTTCAACAAAGAAATCGGATAACGGTAAATATAACACTTAACAGTGTTAAACAACAAATCAGTGGATTCAGATTATCAATGAAGATAGATGAAGGGATTTTTAATGAAGGAAATTTAGAAAACAACAAAATTGCCAAAACGGCAATTAACTACAAAATCATCAAAATGCGATTCAAAATATATTGAATTGGCAACATAAAATAAATTTCCATCAATAGAAAACATCATTTAAAACATCAAGCCTAGTAGGGCTGCAGTACACGCACGCGTGCACGGCCTCGCCACATTTAAAATGTTAACTCTGTGTGGCTGCAGTTCACGCTTGCGTGCACTGCCTCGCCACTACCGTAATGAAATATGCAAAAGATCATAAATCAAAACAAAATAGTATATCAATAAAACAAAACCGTGTGGCTGCAGTTCACGCTTGCGTGCACTGCCTCGCCACAACAACGTGTGAAATCATCACAACAGTGAATACTATCAGAAATCAAAGCTGCAGAGGTCAAGTCAGTGACTCAACACAGCTGCAACATGGTCAAAACCAAGACAACAAATATGCAACATTTCATATAACAACGCCACTGTCTCAACATTCAGAGTATCATCGACACAGTAAACTACAAGTATTCACAAGCTAATGCAAATTCCAGCTACGAATGAGCAAGTGTATTTGCATATTAATTATGCAAACACAGGTTGCAATGAAGACTACACACTGTTCAATGCATTCAAAGTCAGAGATTTAAAACAACTGAATACAATGCACGGCAAATACAAGTGCAAGGATGTGTGCATAAATGGATGCAGTCACGTGTGACGAAAAATCTGAAGTCACATATGAAAATGTGATATGCCTCAAAGTCCAAAACACAATAACAAAAGTGCACTAAGTACAACTGCATGAAATGAAGCAGTAACTTATGTTCAATGAACATGAAGGCAAGGCACAAGTCAGGAAATGGTAAAGTCAAAGCATCAAAGTGAGAAATGCAAGTGCAGACAAATGAACACAGTGAACATACATAGGCAGTGCCTATATAACATGTGATGCAATACATATATATGGCAGTTCGAATAAAAAATGCGACTCAAATCAAAGTGTGTACGAGTGGCAACATGTTACAGTAAGGGACAACATGAAATAATGTTTGCATGCCCAAAAGGTCAGAGGCAATATAAATGCAAACTGCACATGAATGAAGACCACACGAGCTCAATGCATCCCAAATGCTCAAATATACAACAAGTGTATACATGTACATGAAGACAGCAGACAACATAACATGACCAAGAAATGCATATACAAGGATGAACATACATGCATCATAGGGTTTGTTGTAAGAAACTACTCAAATGCAACTACTCAAGTGCAAGTTCATACTCAAGTGCAGCCAGATATGTAGACAAGCCACAAATTGACACGGCACAGTAAAACGCAGTGGCTAAGTGAAAGTGAGAATACCATGTTTTAACAAAACAGTGAAACATGAAGCAGTTCGATATCACTGCACATAACAGATACAACAAGAAGTGCCATCAAGATATTCAAGCTACAGGTCAAAGGCAATATCAACTCAAGGCATATGCAACGACTAGCAACAATTCAAAGTAATGCTGAGGCCAACGAGTCAAAACGAGTTCAAAATCATGAAACAACAGTTTCAAGTCAAGACAGTACCAAATCCAATTTATTTTCGAAAAAATCAAGTTTTCAATCAAGTTCAAAAACATCTGCAGTTTGAATCAAAGTATGCCGAATTCTATTTAAGTTTGAAACTCAATATTTTCACATATCAAATTGACCGAAGTCAAAGCCCAAAGTATAGTTTTATAGCAGCAGTAAAATCGAACAAGGACAGAAGTGCCACCAGAGGCAGTAGACAATACAGTCGAACAAAATCGACAGCGTTCAAGTAAATCAACTGCAACACTTTCAATCAAAACCGAAGTCAACAACGACCCAAATCAAAACCATGATCAAAGAATAAGCTGAACGAGTCAGAGACAAGATTGTCAAGAATCGAACAGCTCAAACCCGCGTGTATCAAGTATCAGGTTATACAAAATTGGCAAAATTAAAGAAATCATCACAGTAAAATCATCTCAAGCATCTAAACAAATCGAATGGCCGAAGCCCAATATAGACAAAATCATCAAAAATTCGAAGCAATGATAGCCCAGAAATTAAGCAACGAAAATTTACGAATTAGAACAAGACAGAAATCATCCAAAATTTGATTTAGATGTGAGTGATATACACTCACCTTGCTTGACGCGGTCGAGAAAATTTGAAGCCGAAGCCCTAATTTTGAAAAACCCTAGCTGTTGAAGAGGGGGACGAACGAAGATGAAGCAGCCGCCATTTTTTCTTCGTATGTTTTTTATTTTCAAATGAAGAGGGTAGGGTTTCGAATAAAAAAGGGAAAGGAGACGTGATTTTTAGCGTGATGGAAGGCATAGATTAAGGCTGAAACAAAGGCGTGTTTGCAGCTGATAAAATAAGGCAGTGGTACTCTTTTTATTTTATTATACTATTATATTATTTTTTTCATTTTAAATTCATTTTGTTTTGTATAATTATTTTCTTTACTTTGTTTTGTTTAATTTTGTTGTTAAAATTTTAACTAAGTGTATTTATTTATTTTATTTTGTATTGATAAAAATTTTATTCCTTTTTATTTAAGCTAAAGAAATTGTTATTAAACTAACCATCCTTTATTAATTTAAATAAATAAAAATCCTTAAATCCAAATTATTTTTCTAAGTCATTAGTTTGAATTTAAAATACAAATTCAATATTCAATTTCAACTCCAAAGTCAAATTTAAATTTTTATTCAACTTTTTATAGATTAAATTTTAAAATTTAATCGTCAATTTCATAGTTATATTGGGAATTCAATTCAAACCATCATTTAAATATTTAAAATTAATTAAATATTTTCAAATTAAATTGTTCAAAATTCAGGGTTGTTACATCGTGAGTATAAGATAGCAGAGGTGAAAGTGAAGAAGAGAGGAAGGAGGAAAGTGCCTAACTTTATAAGGGAAGAGAGGGAGCCGAAGGGACGATGATCGGTAGAACCGGTCAAAACGACATCGTTCGGCATCGGCATTCAAATTCGTTCGGCATACATGGAACGTTCGGCTTCAGCTATATTGTTCGGCATTTGCATGACATTCGGCACACATCGCCTCACCTAGTAATCAAGGGAAGTCGCCATCGAGGAAACTAAGCCACAACTTGAAGCAAAGCACAGTGGACACATGATTCAAAACACATCACGTTCGACCACATGATGCACTTTGGAGGGCAAGTGTTAGCTTAAGGTTTGACCAGGCAATTAAGTACTCGGCATTTTCATACTGTTTGGCATTTATGCGTCGTTTGGCATCCAGATCGTTCGGCATTAGAGAACGCTCGGCATTCAGGAATGCTCAGCATTTAGGAGCGTTCGGCATTAGAAAGAGCTCGGCTTCCAGGGTCGTCCGGCATAAATGGTTTGTTCGGCACTCAAGTTCGATCGGCATCTATGGGACGATCGGCATGCAAGAGCGTTCGGCATTGAGAGCCGTTCGGTATTATATATCGTTCGGCATCTATGGACGTTCGGCATGGCAGAGTCATTCGGCATTCCATATTGCTCGGCATCCAAACCTCGTCCGGCACATCACTTCGTTTAGCATAAGTCTCGTTCGGCACTCGAGATCGATCGGCATTCAGATTCGTTCGGCACAACACACTGGGTCGGCTTCCAGAGTCGTTCGGCACAAATGCTTCGTTCGGCATTCAGAGTGTTCAACATCACTTTGATCGGCATGAAGATATCATTCGGCATCACTTCGTTCGGCATGAGGATATCGTTCGACATTCATGCCTTATTTGGCATTTTGCCGTTCGGCATCTATGGATAGGCATACAAAGATCACTCCTTTTGGACCAAGCTACTTAGCTACCTGGCCCACCAGGGAAGTCCAACCCATCTTCGTCTATAAATAGAGAGGCAGGGGCACAGTGAAAGGGACCTTTTTTCGAGAACACTGGGGAGACTCAACCGCATTCAAGACTCATTCAAGACTTATCTTTTTTTCTCAATAATTGTAATCGAATAACTGAGATACGGATTGCATCTGTAATCGATTATAGAGAAAAGCAACAAAGATTAACCTCAAAGTGGACGTAGGCATTTACACCGAACCACTATAAATCTGGTGTTCTTATTTTCTGCGTTTAATTCAGCATAATATCCTCTGTTTAACTTTACTTTCTTCATTAATCTCCCTACACAATCTCTCTTAAGGGTGTTAGTGACCAATTCTGGTGCTAACAAAAATTAATAAAACACAATTTAAAATTAAAAATATATTATTTCTGAGCCATGCGCAAAGCCATGTAAATTCATTTTTATTAAAAAATAATTTGTGTGTTTTATACGTATAATTTATATTTATAATACAATATTATACATTTATATTAAAGTATTTAAAATAAAATATGTATTTATATTAAAAAATTATATATACATTATTTTTGAATTTAAAAATTTATTATATTTAATATATTTTTTAATAGTTTTAAATATATTAACATAATTATAAATATATATACATATCTATTGTGAATATTTCATAATTAGGTTTATTTTTTAATGAAATTTATAATTATGTAAATAAATAGATATATTTACATTATATATTATATTTATAAAAAATATTTAAAAAATATATACAATAATTTATATATATATATATATGTATATGTATATATTTGCAATATTTTATGTAACATCATGATATTTCGAAGCATTCGCATCCACACATATCGGACTTGAATTGCTTAAAATATCAGATTGTAAATTTTATATTTGGCAAAACTCAGCATATAAAGTAAATAAATCAATCACGGAATCACATACATAGAGTAATATAACAATAAGCAGCGGAAAGGATAATAGTAGTTCATGAAGCTACTATATAAACACCAAAGTTTGAAATAAAATACAACAGAATATCTCAAATACAATGTAGTCTCGAATACAAACAGATGACAAGTCCGAACAAAACACTGGATAGCTGAAAGATGAATAATTATAGATGGGTGTCCAATTGAAGCTCCAACTCTAAAGGTGAGCCTCAAATGCTGTGACACTCAGTCTAACCCAAGCGTGAAGCAAAACACAAAACACTCAAATCAGGATTAACATTCTTATATTAATAAATTCAACTCAAGTGAAATGTCAACTGAAATACAAGTAACTTAGAGAATATTTGGGATTCCATCCTCTAAGGATCCGTACAACTATCTACTATGTAGTAATATACGCTATTATAATATGTCTATATAAAGTAAAAGTATTAGATAGCGTTAAGGCGTTACCCATATCCCCCTTAACACATTTTTATATATTCCCATTGTCTATACAGTACCGTAATTCTTCCGTAAACAGGAGGGCTATCAGAGGGCACTTCATAGGTATGGTATAAACCAAACTCACAGAAGGCGCGATAGGGCATGCGAAAAGTCACTCGAGGCAATGCCTGGGTAGATATACCATTTGCGGATCCGAACTGGTGGTAACGCATAGCAGCTACTACCGTCCACCTCGTGACACACTCCCAAATAAAAGGTGCACCCAATCAAATCACAAAAGCAATAGGATGGTATCGAAAAAATGTGTCTGATAGGAGGAATGACCTCACTTGGCCCGGCATGGCTCCTATTTTAGCCGCATCAAGCTGACTCAAGGGAATCAGGGCTACATAAATACCATATATAAAATCGCCTCCAAACCATCCTACTTCATTCTGGAATCTCAACCACGTACACAGTTGTTAATGTGGTTTTCAGTATCGGTAGAGGGTATGCAATATTCGATCCCGGTCTCTTTAACAACCAAACGTTAATATAACACCGTGGTCATTTCATTTCAAATAGTTCATAACTCAAAACCAAAATATAATATCATTTCAAACCATATCAATTCAATATCCTTATTTACAAAAAAAAAATCACTTCAAATGTAACACTTTCAAAATGATTATCCTTTCAAAATCATAGCACTTTTGAAATCATAACACTTTGGAAATCATAGCACTTTTGAAATCATAACACTTTTGAAATATTAACACATTTAAAATCATAATATTCATAGATATTGAAAACAATATATATTAAAATAGTTATAAATTAAAATACCATATATATTAACGTGTGTATATATATATTAAAATAGATTTTATATATATTAAAATACTTTGTACAAAAAAATAGTTTCCTCTAATTTCACAAATCGGTTCAGATCATTTTTACATTCCAAAATTCAATTTAAATCAATTTCAGTTTACCTACTTCAGTGTAAAGTTCAAAGATTCATGTTTAAATATTCAAACATTGACAATATATAAATTTCATTTATATTTCAACATCTAACTTCAATTTTTATCAAATTGGAATTATCCACTTAATCGTTTTATAAAAATTTATAAAGTCCCAATTTATAAATTTAAATCAATATCAAATATTCAATCTCAATTTTATTTAAAAATTGAGAATATTCATTAAATCGCCTTTTTATCAAATCAAGTTATATCAAGTTTTATGATCATATCTTTTCAAAATCTCAAAACCAGTAAGTTTAAATCAATTCTTTCTTAAATTCAACTATTAACCAATTTAAATTCCAACTCTCTAACGACCCGTAAAATTTTAAAGGTTTTATTTACGTAATTAACTGAATTTTTAGGAAATTTAAATAATTGAATTTTGAAATAAAAATTTGATATTTGGATTACGTCGATTAAAAAATAGCAAATGGTAAATTTTCATCTGATAATATGGATGTTTATTTTATTGTGTAATTTTATATAAATTTACATCAGTTAATATTTGATGATAACAAAACGCTTTCCAAACCTGAATATTTTTATATAATAAATTTGTAAACCATCTTCTGACTGAGAAGTCATATTTCATTTCTTCAAATTTGGACTTCTCTAACTCCGTTTACCTTATTTTATGCAATTTTGCATCATTTTAGGTACCGATTATTGATTTTTGATAGGATGATCATACCATTGATACCTGTATACTGTTTTGATCATCTCGTCGTGCTGATCTCTGCAGTATATTCGATTCCATTTTTTGAGGTCTGTATGCGATGGAAACAATAAAACTGTGCGTCGCATACGTACCGAAATTTGTGACCTTTGGGATTCTTTGCTTTTCAAATTTGAAAACATGCAACCCATAATAATAATTGCTTTAAAAGTTTCAGCTAAATCACGTGTGATCGTTGCCACTTCTTTTACTTTATATTTGATTCTCTGTCTTTTCCTTGATCCCTGAGACAACTAAAACAGCTGTTGCTTTTAATAGTATATGAATTCTAACTCTGGCCCGTTGATATTCACATCATTTAAATATATATATTATTTTAAACTGTGTTTCTCTTCTTCTTATTCCAGTAGCCTGACCTTATATTTTTTCCACCCCCTCTTATTTTCGCTTGGGAAAAACAAGTGAATAACTAAACTTTACAAAGTTGCATCCTTCTTCTTCTCCTCCTATATTTTTTTTCTTCTTTTCTTCTCTCTGTGATCTGCGCCCCTAACCCTAAGGCGAGCCAACCAACGAAACCATTCCCTCCTCCATCAAAATTTTGTCGAGCCTGTACTAAACCCAAACCCACATCTCCGCTTGGCCCTCCTCGCGGAGATTAGCAACCGTGCCTCCCAACATTGAATACCCTCCTCCTTTGTTTTCCCTGTAGCCGCCTATTCCTCTAACCGAGCGAACAGCCTCCACCTCCTAATACTCTCCTCCATATCATCCCGGACCCACGTCGCCCCCTAACACCCCCTGCCTGACCGAACCCGACCAAGCCTACTTCCGCAACCCACTACGTGAACCGCACCTTCATCTCGCATCCTCCTCTCTTGGCCCACGCAACCAGCCGAGCTCGAACCAGCTCATCACCATACCAATCTGTTAGCCTAAGTAAGTATATATTTGTTTATATATATAAGTTTGGTTTTCGTATAGATATATATATGTGTATAAGTTCTGATGATATATATGAAGTTTATATAAGTTTAGTTATTATATGTTATATATATGATTAGCTCTATATTAATATATAGGCGAGTGTACAAAGTCGCATAGTATAAATTATATAAGTTTGGTATGTTGTCCTTATTTAACTTTATAATACATCTTCTTTTATATATATTAAGGTCCGACACATGTTCGCGTCTATATTAAGGTGTATATATATTTATATAAGCTAGTGATGTAAGCTTACATATCAGTTATGCCCATGATGGGTTATATTAGTTATAGGTATGGGTTAAGTAAGTTTATAAATATATATTCTAGCATATACATTTTCGCAGGAAACCAGTTGAAATTTGTATTCTATTTGTTGTGTTTTATATGTAAAAAAGGGTAAAGCATATACATAAAGTTTGTTTTATACGTAAGAATATCTTTATTTCACTTTACTGTATGTTAGCAGGGAAGATATATGTTACAGTGTGTAAGTTAAACGGTGTATAAGTTTATTTATATATTATATAATAAAGTGTGTGTCTGTATATGATTTTAAAATATACCTATTAGTTTTATAAAAAGGATATACAGTTGGTTGCAGTTATATTGAGATGTTTACCTTGAGCTCTATAACAGATTTGTATACAACAATTTAGTTTATATTTGATCTATGTTATTGTATAAAAATTATAATGAAGTATGTTGTTGTTGTAAGTATATAAATATGAACTATAGAACTGTTTGTTTTATAAATGTGAATTTATATAAGTCATAAATATTATTATTTTATCTTAAATTTCATAAGGTTTTAAGTATGATACACACACATATATATCATTGATTCTTAATACTTGAGTTTTCAGGAAAATGATTTTGAGTTTTTATACTATTTTAGTATCTGTCTAATTCAAATTATTGGGAAAATATATATATGCTATAAAAAATAATGTTTATATATTTTTACTTTATACCAAAATTGATTTTTGATTTGTTCCCATCAGTTTCTGTTATCAGCTCTATCCGTCCAATTCGTCCAATCTTGCTTTACTCCGAAAATTCATGCTTGGATTGTAACTCATTACGTTTGTCGAACCTCTCTAGCCTCGAAAGGTGAGTAATCACTCATGATTAACGTTCTTATATTTATTAAATTTAATTCCAATTGAAACGACAATTGAAATATGCTGCTAATTTGAACTGTTAATTATATATATATATGAGATGCAGTTATCTGTAATTGTTCACCTGTGGGATATGACACCATATCTTGTTATTTATATTTAATTATTATTGATGATATATTCCTGTTATATTATTATTCATATATGTTATCACTTTGCAAGTTCCATGTTAGTATAGAATTTCCTATGGGTTGAAATGATACATACCTGAACGATCTGTAGAATAGGAGAAAATCGTTATAGGTTGAAACGATAAACCGAAGTGATTTTCATTTGAATTGAATTTGGGATTGCGGCTTGAAATGATATATACCCCTATATATTTAAATTGCGGATTGAAATGATAAATATCTGTATCACTTGACCATAGGATAGAAAACTATATACAGACACCGTTGGTCTATATATAAATATTTTGAAATGATTTCTCTGGTTTTGAAAGGAAATATATATGGTTTTATTTAATATTGAAATTATTTTATATATAAACAAGTTTTAATATAAAATTGATTTAATAATAAGCTTTAATTTAATAAAGTTTGACTTAATTAATATATAATATGTTTAAGTATTTATTTAAAATTTTATTTTAAAAATAGATTTTTATAATGATATTATAAGTTAAGGTTGGGAAGATAAATTTGAATTTATTTGAAATTGTATTTAATTAAGAATTTTATTTAGTTAAATCGATTTGAAACTTATTGAATTTGAGGTTTAAGATAAGATTCTATAACTTGATTTGATTTAAAGTGATAAATTGAATATTTAAAGTTTAAATAAACTAAAGGAATATCTAGTTTATTTCAAATGTAATTTAAATTTTATTTAAATGATATTGGATTATTAAGTGAATGTTCCAAAATTAAATAATAACGAAGTTAAATTTTGATATATATGAAATTATCAAATCTAATTTTGGAATGTTTGATATTAAAGCGTTGAAGTATATTGAAAATTAAATGGTTTATTTTGTGGTTCAAATCTTCTTTTGAAATCGACATAATTTGAAATGATTTATTGAGAAACTGAACTGAATCGAAGTTGAAGAATTGGGATTGAATTAAATTGGAATTTTGGAATTTGAGTTGATTTGGATCGGTCTGTGAAATTTGAGGAAACTATTTTATTATATAAAGTATTTTTAAATTATATTTTACTTTATAAATTATTTTAATATAAACCATTTTTAATACAAAATATTTTATTATAAACTATTTTATAAAATTATTTTATAAAACTATTTTATATATACTATTATTAATATCTAAACCGATTAAAGGAAAGTGTTATGATTTATCCAAAGTGTTATAAATTCAAGTATTTGGTTTTGAAAATGTTATAACTGTGAAAGTGCTATGGTTTTGGAAATGACTATATTTGAGGTGAAAATTTATATCGTATAGATATGGTTTTGAAATGGATATTATATTCTGGTTTTGAAGTATAAACTGTTTTGAAATGACCACGGTGTTATAATAACATTTGGTTGTTAAAGAGACCAGGAACGGATATTGTCATACTCACTAGCAATACCGAAAATCACTTTAACAACTGTGTACGTGATGGAGATTTCAGAATGAAGTAGGATGGTTTGATGATGATTCTATATGGTATTTGTGTAGCCCTGACTCCCGTGAGGCAGCTTGATGCGGCTAAAACATGAGCTATACCGGGCCAAGTGAGGTCATTCCTTCGATCGGACACATTTCTTCGATACCATTCTATTGCTTTTGTGATGTAATTGGATGCATCCTTTGATTTGGGAGTGTGTCATGAGGTGGACGGTAGTAGCTGCTATGCGTTACCACCAGTCCGGGAGTACAAATGGTATATCTACCCTGGCATTGCCTCGAGTGCCATGTCACATGCCTTAGCGTGCCTTCTATGAGTTTGCTTTGTACCATACATATGGAGTGCCCTCTGATAGCCCTCCAGTTTACGGAGGGAGTTATGGTACTGTATAGATTATGGGAATATATAAAATGTGTTAAGGGGGATATGGGTAACGCCTTAACGCTGTTTTAATACCTTTACTTTACTATAGACATATTATAATAGCGTATATTACTACATAGTAGATAGTTCCATGGATCCTTAGAGGATGGTTATCCCAAACATCCTTTAAGTTACTTGTATTTCAGTTGACATTTCACCTGAGTTGGATTTATTGGTATAAGAATGTTAATCCTGACTCGAGTGTTTTGTTTTTTGCTTTACGCTCGGGTCAGACTGAGTGGTACAGCATTTGAGACTCACCTTTGGAGTTTGGAGCTTCGCTTGGAGATCCAACTATCGATTTAGCTTTTAGCCTTTCCAGTTGATTTGTTCAAAGATGTCATCAGTTTGCATTCGAGACTTCAATATATTTGAGATATTCTGTTGTATTTTTTATCAAATTTGTTGTTTATATAGTAGCTTCATGAACTACTATTTATCTATTCCGCTGCTTATTATTGTAATACTCTGTGTCTGTGATTCTGTGATTTATTTATTTACTGTATATGTTGAGTTTTGCCAAATATAAATTAAAAATCTGATATTTTGAGCAATTCAAGTCTGACATGTGCAGATGCGAATGGCACGAAATATCGGGTCGTTACAAGTGGTATCAGAGCTCTGGTTTTGTCAAAACATAGCATATAAGGTGGATTTCAGTTACAGAATCACCTTCGTTTGAGTTTGGATTCCTTACTCTTTGATTCAAGTTTCCTTTGAATTTTGGAACATTTCCCTCAGTTCCAAAATCCATTTTTGTCTTTTCTTATTCGTGTTTTCTTAATTCCGGAGTATCCCATAAATCCACCACATGATTTGTAAAGGGGAGAAATTCCTTTACAACAGGCATTGTTTCACCGGAGATTTCTGTATCCTCGGTTTACGATGCTACTATTTCTTACTGTGCCGAATTCTATTCTTTTGTTACTGGATGTCAATTTGTCTCAAAATTCTATATAGATCTTATTCTTAAAGTCACGGATTGACCCGGTTAAGGACGCCCACGATTTATATAAATCTATCCACCTCTTCGCTTTTTCTATTTAATCATCTCATCTCCGTTTTGGGCCTATCTTCTAGTTAGAATTCTTTTGATTAGAGTCCCCTGTTATCTGAATCTCTATCCATGATTCGGAATCCATTCTTGAATAATCGAGTGAGGGGGTGTATTGTAATTAATATATAATGTTTTGTATGTGATTTTTATTTATTGTTTGTAACACCATTGACTAAATGAAATTCTAAAACATGGTTTATGAATTGATTTGGAATTGAAATAAATTAAGGATTTAAGAATTAGAATTTCCGGTATTTTTCAAATTTGGTTTTCAAAGTTTTAGAAAAAAGTAAAATAGATTATTTATTCGAAAGTATTTTTAAATAGAAATCGTTTTCCAAATAATTTTAAAGGTTTTTAAATCGGTACTCCCTTCGTTTGTCGCTGGAAAATAATTTTGGTGATGATGGCCGCATCATCGACATTCATTTTCGAGTCTCGAAGTGGAGAGGCCCTTATTAGCTTTGCTACACTTTTGTTTTGGAAAAAGAAAAATGGATTTGACTTAAAAAATTCTTATGTATAAATTTAACTATCAAAATATTATATGCATATAATTATTTTAATATAGTTGAACTAAAACCGGAAATTTGAATCTTAAGTTTTAATACTTAGAAATGGTATTAATTATTGAAATAAAGGGAAATTTTTGAATAATTGGAATATCTGAAATGATAAATGGAATTAAACCAACATGAAATAATGAATTTGAGCCAACTTATTTGTATAACACTAAATTGCATTCTAATATATAACTTGCCTAAAATATTCAATAAGTTAAACGTTAGGATATAATAGGGTTGTACAAGAGAAACTTCAGTAATCAATTTTTCAAACTACAATTCGGCTAATATAAATGTTGAAAAGGGTAAATTTGTATAGTGTTTAATTACACTCTGAAACATTAATATAACTTACCCAAGAAAAGTTTAAATGTAAGTAGAATGTAGTTAGATGGTATACACTATTATAAGTAATAAGAAATATAAATTGGATAATAAAAAGGAAAATTTAATTGTTGGATAATATATGGTTATAAGATGTATATAACTAATATATGTTGCATAATATGTTAGGTGAAGTAAATTAAATAAATAAAAGAGAAGACTATTTAAGCAGATAAATATGAACTTAAGAAAAGTGAACTTGAATTTTTGTGAAATCAACTTAGCTAAAGATAAATGGATAAAATAATGAGTTAATTTAAAAAAAAAATGAATTTGTTTGAAAGAAATGTTGATAAAATGAAAGAAAATCAATTTTAAATTGAATGACTATTTATTAGTTGAATAAAATGGATTAAACCAAATTATTGAATATTAATTCTATGTGGTTTTGAATAGTTGAAGTTGAATGTCGAGGTGGAATTAACTATGGTTGATCAAATAGATTTAATAAATGAGTAAAATAAAACAAAAATTTTGTTGTGAAACTTTGTAATAAATGTTAATAAATGGGAAACAAATAAATTGAATAAAAATATATGAAATTGAAACCAGCCTAATGTGAACACAATAAATTTGATTGATTAAATGAAATGAATTGGAATCAATCAATTGAATATAAACCAATTTTAAAATAAATGGAGCTTATACGGTTTAAATTAATTGTGTATTGTTGTATTTCAATCTATTTCTCTTTACGGTTGCTTCTATTCTCCTACCTCCTTTCTTTTCGGGGACGAAATGTTTTGAGTGGGGGAGAGTGTAACGACCCGTAAAATTTTAAAGGTTTTATTTACGTAATTAACTGAATTTTTGGGAAATTTAAATAATTGAATTTTGAAATAAAAAATTGTTATTTGGATTACGTCCATTAAAACATAGCAAATGGTAAATTTCATCTGATAATATGAAATTTAATTTTATTGTGTAATTTTATTTAAATTGACATCAGTTAATATTTGATGATAATAAATCGTTTTCCAAACCTGAATATTTTTATATAATAAATTTGTAAACCATCTTCTGAGTGAGACGTCATTTCTTCAAATTTGGACTTCTCTAGCTCCTTTTACCTTATTTTTTGTAATTTTGCAGCATTTTTCGGTACCTATTACTGACTTTTGATAGGATGATCATGCCACTGATATCTGTATACCATTTTGATCATCTCGTCGTGCTGATCTCGGCAGTATATTCAATTCTGTATTTTGAGGTCCGGTACGCAACGAAAACAATAAAACTGTGTGTCACATCAGTATCGAAATTTGTGACCTTTGGGGTTCTTTGCTTTTTCAAATTTGAAACCGTGCAATCCACAATAATAATTTCTTTAAAAGTTTCATCTAAAACAATGTGTGACCATTGCCACTTCTTTTACTTTATATTTGATTCTCTGTCTTTTCCTTGATCCCTAAGACAACTAAAACAGTTGTTGCTTTTAATAATATATGAATTCTAACTCTGGCCCCTTGATATTCACATCGTTTAAATACACACACACACACACACACACACACACACACACACATATATATATATATATATATATATATATTACTTTAAAATGTGTTTCTCTTCTTTTTCTTCCAGTAGCCTGACCTTATATTCCCTCTCCCCTCTCTTATTTTCGCTTGGGAAAAATAAGTGAATAAATAAACTTTACAAAGTTGCATCCTTCTTCTTCTCCTTCAATATTTTTTTTTTCTTCTTTTCTTCTCTTTGAGATCTACGCCTCTAATCCCAAGGCCAGCCAACCACCGAAACTGTTCCCTCCTCCATCAAAATTTTGCCAAGCCTGTACTAAACCCAAACCCACATCTCCGCTCGGCCCTCCTCGTAGAGATTAGCAACTGTGCCTCCGAACATCGAATACCCTCCTTCTTTGTTTTCCCTGTAGCAGCCTATTCCTCTAACCGAGCGAACAACATCCACCTCTTGGCACTCTACTCCCCATCATCCCGGACCCACGTCACCCCCTAACACCCCTTGCCTGACCGAACCCGACCAAGCCTACTTCCGCAACCCAACACGTGAAACCGCACCTTCATCTCGCATCCTCCTCTCTTGGCCACGCAACCAGCTGAGCTCGAACTAGCTCATCACCATACCAATCTTAGCATACGTAAGTATGTATTTGTTTATATATATAAGTTTGGTTTTCATATATATATATATATATATATATATGAATAAGTTCTGATGATATATATGAATTTTATACAAGTTTAGTTATTATATGTTATATATATGATTAACTGTATATTAATATATAGGCGAGTGTACAAACTTCGCATAGTATAAATTATATTAATTTGGTCTATTGTTCTTATTTAAGTTTTATAATACATCTTCTTTTATATATATTAAGGTGTGATACATGTCCCCATCTAGTATATTAAGGTGTATTTATATTTCTATAAGTTAGTGAGGTAGGCTTATACATCAATTATGCCCATAATGGGTTATATTATTTATAGGTATGGGTTAAGTAAGTTTATAAATATATATTCTAGCATACACATTTTCGTAGGAAACCTGTTGAAATTTGTATTCTATTTGTTGTGTTTTATATGTAAAAGAGGGTAAAGCATATATATAAAGTTTGTTTTATACGCAAGAATATCTTTATTTCACTTTACTTTATATTAGCAGAAAGTTAAAAAGTATATGTAACGACCCAGAATTTCCGTCATTTGAAATTCGTATATTTAATTGATTTTAAATATTCAAAAGTAAATTTTATAAGCTGAGTAACCTATATATCGAATATAGTAATTTAACAAGATAATTAAATCGTTAATTTAATAATTGAAATTGCAGAAATAATTGGAATTTGGATTTAATGCGAATGTGAATTAAATTCTATTTGAATTAGAATGATGTTAGCGAACTTTTAAAATTGAATTAAAAGTCAATTTGTAGAAACTGGATATTTTAATATTTAATTAACATGTAAAAATAGCCATTTTCAAACGGTCCCAGATTTCAACGAAATCAGTTTCATTGGATCCGTAATGTTATATTATTGTAAGATTTCAAATTTCGTGTCAATCGAATTTACGATTTGTCCCGGGCAAGCTAAAACGCGTAGAAATCTCTTAAAGTGAATTTTAAATTTAAATACTCGATTCGGAAACCTATCTTTCAAATACGATCGAACTGGCTTCCGATATATATTCCATTGCATTCGAAATAGGGATAAAACATTATAAATTCCAGGCGGCACGCTTCGTTTGAGTTTAAAAATTTTCGGGATGAATAGTGTCGTCAAATTTTCTATATAAGGCCACAACATTTTACATTTGCAACTCAAAAACCCTAATTTTCAAGCCCTAGCCGCCACCTTACTTTCAATGGCCAGAATCTTCCAATCTTTCTTCTCTAATATCTCCAAATCCATACATTTTCAAGCTTCGGGTTCAACATGAAAGTTGTAGAGCTAATCGAGTTATAGAAGATCAACGGTAGAGATTTAAAATGGACGCTCGATGTGGGGGCTAAGGGGCTGCATTTTTAGGGCTGTTCGAGCTAGATTTGGTGGCCGTGACATGTCGTAGGGAGGTCGGCCTTTGTCCATAGGTGTAGGGGAGCGATGCCTTTGTGTTGGTGGTAGTCGATTGTCTTCAAGTGGTCGATAGGAGGTGGAATTTGTGGTCAAAGATGGTAAGGGATGGGTTTCTTTAATCGGAGTTGTACATGAGGGAAAAGAAGGTGTTCATTGGCCCAGATCTGATGATGCAAAAACGAACGGCTACGATCGATTTGAGGTTTAAAAATATTAAAAAAATGTGTGTAAATTATATATTAAAAAATTATATAAACTTTAAAATGTCATGACTTTTTCATACGAGGTCCGTTTCGCACGAAATGAATTGCGTTGGGTCCGTATTGACGAGCACTACATTATGAAGCTGGATTGGGATTTATTTGAGCTAGTGAAAATTTTGGTTGAAATTAAACGCTTGTTTAATTTTAATCAGAATAATCGCTATCGCGACGACTACAAGCAATGTGAGTACAACTCACTCTTTCTGCCTCACTAATATTTTTATATAAGTGAGAAATAATTTATTTATAATGATTGATGGTTGTTTGGATGATATATAATGTATTATCTATATATTTATTGGTATTTGGATATATTCCTGCCTAGTGGAGCAGATGACCCTATACGTTTCCATGTATGAGAGGATAACCCTTTGTACGCGCATCTGCCTTGAAGCGGACATTGTACACATATTCTAATATGTATATTTGTTGCAGGTGACAGGTTGGAGGGATCCAATTGGATTCCTCACCAGTATTGATTTATTTACAGATATTGTTATATATTCTGTTATCATATGATATATGACGTTTTGGATGCTGTGATTATTGTATTTAGTACTGTTGCAGCATTGGGCCATATTTTGGGGACTTAAAAATGTTAAAGTGTTGATTTCCAAATTTAAAAGGATTTTCAAGTGATTTTGAAAATATATGTTTTGTTGGATTTTGAAGTGTTAAAGGATGGATTTATTTTAGATAAATAAATGTTATAATTTTTATGTTATAAACATTATGATGTTTCGGGAAATATAATTGAAATATGATTTTTGAAATATGAAGTTAACTATTTTGTGAAATAGTATAAATGGAGATTTTTGAATTGTTATAAATGGTTATATATATAATATTTATAAAAATGAATTTTTATAAATCGAAATAATGCAATTATAAAGGAGTTTTTATAAGTGTTGAAATGAAGTTATAAATGAATCTTATAAGTGATTAAGATTTGTGAATTCTTGAAGTTATAAAAGAATGAAAATTGTAAATAAATAATTTATAAGGAATTAACTTATAAATTGGATTTTAGCATGTAAATGAGCTATATATAGAATTGGTTAATAAAAAGGATTTTAGAAATGGAAGTTTTTTTATAAAATATAAATGGAGTTTATAAAAATTGTTTTAAAAATCCAAAATTAATTGATTTTGATAAGTTAAATATAGAAGTTTATCTAAAGGAATTTTATTCATGATTTTTAACAGTGAATTATCCTTTAAATTAAATGTTGAAATAATATTGAATTTGGTAAACGGTTTATATTCACGATTTTGGACAGTGAATAACATATTAAAGAAATGTTTTGGGAAGTGATATTTTAATGGAATTAAAACGATTTAAAGTTATTTTACAATGTGTTAAGTATCGAAACCATAGGTTTCAACATTCATAGTTGAAATAGACGTTTTCGAGAAGTAAGCAAATGATGGACTATAACACTATTGTTATAGTAAATGATTTTCGAAAGAAAATGTTTTGTATAGTATATGAGATTTATATATCTATCTTATTTTCGAATCCCTGTACTTGTGATTTTGGGTTGTCGTAACGATGTTTTACGCAACATCCGTTTTGACCTGAATAAATATGTTTAGAAGAATGTTTTCCTTAAAGAATAAAATATATACTTAAACGTGATTTAAGTATATATAATATTTTTTAAGTGTTGAAAATAAATTGAATTGTGAATTACTTATTATTAAATAAGTATTTGGAAATGTATTCCAATATTGAAATATTGAAATGGTTTTGGAGAATATATCTTTTTAAAGATAATTTAAAGTGAATATTTGGCAGGTGAAATAATTAATAAAAGATTAATTAAAAGGGCCTAGTGATTGTTATGGTGCTGAATATTTGTTTGTTTGCTTTGATAGTTAAATAACCGACTATCAAACATTAGCCAAATTTTAGTTTTTCGACTTGATGTGGGAACTATTTAGTCGTACACTTAGTATGTAGCCTTCTGTGTAGGCTTGATTATCATTTGTGTTGAGGATGTTGATTCGTATAATGCGGAGTATTACTCCAATCTATCGAGCTTCCTTCTTGGCCCGAAGGATAGCAAGTTGGAAGTTGGAAACTTGATAAGTCTATGAGATTTAGTTTCTGCGTGAGGTTCAGAATCGCTTTTGCGTTGTTGATGCGAAGAGACCGGGATCAGATTTATCTAAAAACCACTTCGGACCAATGTATATGCGACGATTGTGCAGGTTGCTTATGATGATATTGATATTCCAGACCTTCATAGTGGGGGGCTGCTAGTTGATCGTTTGGGGTTAAAATAGCAATATACATATAGTAGCATTGGTCTCTTCATTATGATATACAATGCAAGGACTATTTGCTACTAATCCTAGGAATTTCCCAACAGGATGTGGTATGAAAGTACCTTCGGTTTGTCCTGTTCCTGGACAACTTGTATGGATGTTTGTCTGACATTACATTTCTAAAGATTACGTACATTGGTTTTTACAAACGTACATCAATGGTGGCGGAGAAGGCAACTTCTCTTAGCTTAACACCCTCCTTGAGACGTATGAGCTTAAGTATTGTATTTTTGTGGAAGGCGATTAGTAGTTAACGAAAATGGTCGTGTGGCATTCAAAGTGATGTGATATGTGATATGTGAAAGGTAATCGTAGCCTCACGAGCCTCGCACCCCGGTTATGATGGGATTCTATATGGTCAGATGTATGCTCGCATTTCAGATAGTAGTGATTGAGGTTATTAGATGTTTTGATCCCCGGGTACCAGATACGTTTGGGCCTTATGACAGGGATGTGCGAAGTCCGAGTCCTTGGATGTTATTTGCAGATTGCATCCACTTTTAACCATTTGTGTTATTGTATAACGGCGTCTGAGTCATGGACGTAAGCCGTGGATACAGATTGATCTTTCCACTAGTTTCCTATAGTGTTGAAAATCCAATCCCAATACGAGATTTACAGTTTTGATTATATTCCCAAAATAGCTGTAATGACTTGCAAACATTTCAGCTACCCCGTTTTGGTATCATATATTATGTTCGGTATATTCCGTTGACCCAGTCCGGATATATTCCGTTGGACTTAGTCCAGGTATTGATACCTTATTTGAATAAGTTTATTTGAAAAGTGATTTCAAAAGAATGTCATTAGAAATAATATCAAACGTTTTGATATATAAAAATGTTTAAGTTGTCGTATGGTAAAAACATGTTTATGTGTGGACTTGTCTTACGAGATACTTTTGTTTTGAACACTAAGGAAAAGTTTTAGTGATTTAATAAATTCAGTTGAGTGTGTTTCTCACGCTGGTTCACCAGACTGATCCGAGCATTCTTCCCTTTCAATGCTCGGGTCAGACCGAATATATTTACAGGATCAGTTTTGGTGCTTTTGGAGCCTCAATAGGAGAGTTGGAGATCTCCATTCCATATACACGTACATGTTTTGCTTGATTATCTGCTGCATTGTTGCGTAGTTGTTTATATTATCAGCAATTGTGAGGACAGGTTAATATAACTGTTCAGGCTAATAACTATTGATTGATTATTGAACTCTGATTGATGTATGTATATATATACAATTTCTGTTTTGTAAAGATCATTGATATGATATTATATGTTTTCCGCTGCGATGTGAGATTCTGTATTGTTCTGTTTGGTTCTATTTTCTCTCTTTCTTCTCTTCTCTTCTTTTCTTTCTCTTGACTTTCTGTCAGTCTGTGTTTTTTGGGTCGGACATGTGTGGATTATTGTCGATTAAAAGGTTATGGATTTTCGGGTCGTCACAGTATATAAGTTTATTTATATATTATATAATAAAGTGTGTGTCAATGTATGATTTTAAAATATACCTATTAGTTTATAAAAAAGGCTATACAATTGGTTGCAGTTATATTGAGATGTTTGCCTTGAGTTCTATAACAGATTTGTATACAACAGTTTAGTTTATATTTGATCTATGTTATTGTATAAAATTTATAATGAAGTATGTTGCTGTTGAAAGTATATAAATATGAACTGTAAATCTGTTTGTTTTATAAATATGAATTTATATAAGTCCTAAATATTATTATTTTATGTTAAATTTTATATGGTTTCAAGTATGATACACACACACACACACACACACACACACACATATCATTGATTCTTAATATTTGAGTTTTAAGGAAAATGATTTTTGACTTTTTATACTATTTTAGTATCTATCTAATTCAAATCATTTGGAATATATATATATATATATACTATAAAAAATAATGTTTATATATTTTTACTTTATATCAAAATTGATGATGATATATGCATGTTATATTATTATTCCTATCTGTTATCACTCTGCAAGTTCCCTGTTAGTATAGAATTCTCTATGGGTTGAAATGATACATACCCGAACAATCTGTAGAATAGGAGAAAATCGTTATCGGTTGAAATGATAAACCCAAGTGATTTTCATTTGAATTGAATTCGGGATTGCGGCTTGAAATGATATATACCCCTATATATTTAAATTGCAGATTGAAATGATAAATATCTGTATCACTTGACCATAGGATAGAAAACTATATACAGACACCGTTGGTCTATATATAAATATTTTGAAATGATTTCTCTGGTTTTGAAAGGAAATATATATGGTTTTATTTAATATTGAAATTATTTTATATATAAACAAGTTTTAATATAAAATAGATTTAATAATAAGCTTTAATTTAATAAAGTTTGATTTAATCAATACATAATATGTTTAAGTATTTATTTAAAATTTTATATTAAAAATAGATTTTTATAATGATTTTATAAGTTAAGGCTGGGAAGATAAATTTTAATTTATTTGAAATTGTATTTAATTAAGAATTTTATTTAGTTAAATCGATTTGAAACTTATTGAATTTGAGGTTTAAGATACGATTCTAAAACTTGATTTGATTTAAAGTGATAAATTGAATATTTCAAGTTTAAATAAATTAATGGAATATCTAGTTTATTTCATATATAATTTAAAGTTTATTTAAATGATATTGGATTTATTAAGTGAATGTTTCAAAACTAAATAATAACGAAGTTAAATTTTGATATATATGAAATTATCAAATCTAGTTTTGAAATGTTTGAATACTAAAGCTTTGAAGTATATTGAAAATTATATGGTTTATATTGTGGTTCAAATCTGCATTTGAAATCGATATAAATTGAAATGATTTATTGATAAACTGAATTGAATCGAAGTTGACGAATTGGGATTGAATTAAATTGAAATTTTGGAATTTGAGTTGATTTGGATCGGTTTGTGAAATTTGAGGAAACTATTTTATTATATGAAGTATTTTTAAATTATATTTTACTTTATAAATTATTTTAATATAAACCATTTTTAATACAAAATATTTTTATATAAACTATTATATATATACTATTATTAATATCTAAACTGATTAAAGGAAAGTATTATGATTTCAAAGTGTTATAATTTCTAAAGTGTTATAAATTCAAGTATGTGGTTTTGATAATATTATAACTTTGAAAGTGCTATGATTTTTGAAATGACTATATTTGAAGTGAAAATTTATATCGTATTGATGTGGTTTTGAAATGGATATGATATTCTGGTTTTGAAGTATAAACTGTTTTGAAATGACCACAGTGTTATAATAACGTTTGGTTGTTAAAGAGACCGGGATCGAATATTGTCATACTCTCTGCCAATACGAAAACCACTTTAACAACTGTGTACGTGGTGGAGATTCCAGAATGAAGTAGGATGGTTTGATGACTATTCTATATGGTATTTACGTAGCCCTGACTCCCGTGAGTCAGCTTGATGCGGCTAAAACAGGAGCTATGCCAGGCCAAGTGAGGTCATTCCTTCGATCAGGCACATTTCTTTGATACCATTCTATTGCTTTTGTGATGTGATTGGGTGCACCCTTTGATTTAGGAGTGTGTCATGAGGTGGGCGGTAGTAGCTGCTATGCGTAACCACCAGTTCAGGAGTGCAAATGGTATATCTACCCTAGCATTGCCTCGAGTGTCGTGTCGCATGCCTTAGCATGCCTTCTACGAGTTTGTTTTGTACCATACCTATGGAGTGCCCTCTGATAGCCCTCCAGTTTACGGAGGGAGTTACGGTACTGTATAGATTATAGGAATATGTAAAATGTGTTAAGGGAGATATGGGTAATGCCTTAACGCTATTTTAATACCTTTACTTTACTATAGACATACTATAATAGCGTATATTACTACATAGTCGATAGTTCCACGGATCCTTACAGGATGGTTATCCCAGACATCCTTTAAGTTACTTGTTTTTCAGTTGATATTTCATTTGAGTTGGATTTATTGATATAAGAATGTTAATCCTTACTCGAGCATTTTGTGTTTTGCTTTACGCTCGTGTTAGATTGAGTGATACAGCATTTGAGTCTCACCTTTGGAGTTTGGTGCTTCGCTTGAAGATCCAACTATCGATTCAGCATTCAGCTTTTCCAGTTAATTTGTTCAGAGATGTCATCAGTTTGTATTCGAGATTTCACTGTATTTGATATATTTTGTTTTATTTTATTTCAAACTCTGTTGTTTATATAGTAGCTTCATGAACTACTATTTATCTATTTCGTTGCTTATTATTGTAATACTCTGTGTCTGTGATTCTATGATTTATTTATTACTGTATATACTGAGTTTTTCTAAATATAAATTAACAATATGATATTTTGACCAATTCAAGTCCGACGTGTGCGGATGCAAATGGCATGAAATACCGCGTCGTCACAAAGTCAACATTTATTTATCTTTCCAACCTTTATTAGTAAAGTTATAAATTTATTTTAAAATATTAATATATATTTTAAATAAATATTTTAAAACCTATTATATACTAATTAAAATAAATTTTATTAAATTAAATCTTATTATATATATGTATATTTAAGAAAATGAAATTATAAGAAAAATGTTAAAACTTATAATTTCAAAACTAACTTATAAATTTAAAATTCCAAAACATATAATTTTTAGAATCTACCATTTAGACATATATATAAAATAATATTTATATATATTGTATTTAAAATTTTTTTATTTAAACCATATATCTCCTTTCAAAACTTTGGAAGTCATTTTCCAAGTATAGACCAACGGTGTCTGTATATAATATTTTATCATATGGTCAAGTGATACAGATATTTATCATTTCAATACGCAATTTAAATATTTACGGGTATATATCATTTCAATCCACAATCCCAAATTTAATTCAATGAAAAACGCTTGGGTTTATCATTTCAACCCATAACTATTTTCTTCTATTCTACAAAATTGTTTGGGTATGTATCATTTCAACCCATAGAGAATTCTAAACTAACAGGGAACCTGCAGAGTGAGAACTTATATGATAAAAATATATCATATAGCAACAAGCATATATTATCAGTGACCAATTTAATATAAACAATGGAATATATTGTGTCATATATCACAAATGAACAGATACAGATAATGGCATATATATGGCAAATAATTAACAGCATCATATTTCAATTGTCATTTTAAGTGAAATCAGATCTAATAAATATAATAATGTTAATTGTGAGTGATTGCTCACCTTGCAAGGCTAGAGAGATTCGAAAATAAAATGAGTTATGAATCCAAAGCAAAGCAAGATTGGCACGAATTCGATGAACAAAGCTGATAATAGGAATCAATGAAACAAATTAAAATCGACTCGATATAAACAAAATGAAATGTATATTATATCATTATATATATTTTCTCAAAATCAATATAAAATTTAAAACTCACACAAAAAATCAAAATGTATATATATACACACGTATAGATATATATCTCAAAATCATTATTTAATTTAAAACCAAATAGGATAAATCTCTATATCTATACTATAATGCAAAATCTTTGGTCAACCGGTCAAAGTGAAGCCTTCTTCAAATTGCCAAAAATGCCCTTTTCCTTCCACGACAATTAAAATGAAACGAGGGTCTTACTGTCTTCCTCCCATCCACCACGTTCTCAAACCGGTTGCCACATTCCATTTCATCCCCACTTCACTTTCCTAACTTCTTCTTCCTCCATAACCTACAGAATCGGAAGACACGAAAATGGTCATTAAATCAACTAGCAACTTACGGCGACTAACAAACCAAACAATTGCCTACGAACGAGACGGCTTCAAAATCTATTCTGAGATTGGCAGATTGGAGAAGTATGATTGATTCATCGTAGACCACGATTTGGCTAAATGTTTTTCCCCTTTTACGATTTGGTAAGCCCATCCACTTTCTATGCTCTTTTCATACAACATCTATTTTATCCATTTTAATTTACGCTTTATTCCAGTAATCGGTAACCTCGGTCTGAACAACGATCATCAAACAGCGAAAGCAAGCGTTGTGCCAGTGTTGCTTTGAGGTAATCACCTGCAGTACTCCCCGATTAAAGTCGGATCTGCGAAAGCAAACATCAACGATAAGTTATACCTTTTCTCAATTTTAATTTACGATTTATTTCGCTTCTTGGTAACCTCGGTCTGAACAATGATCATCGAATAGCGTAAGCAATGGCGTTGTGCCACTCTTGATCGTATTTTTTTTCCTACCCACTTTCACAAATCTGCTCCTATTATTTACAATCTGCTTTTACTCCTGATGCTTCCAATTCCTATTCTTTGTTTCAAGATTTTTCCTGATTTTTCCCTGATTATCGACATCAACAGAGATCTATGCCTTGGTTGACGATACTCCAGTTAGGTATCATCTTTACCTAACTGTTCAGTACAAAAGGGATCCATGCTTTGGTTGGAGCTCCAATTAGGTAATTTAATTTGTTATTCTCATCAACTATATTTGATTGAATAGTTTAACCCTTGACTTATTGACGTATTCAATTGATATGTCAACGTTATGAAAAGTTGCAGATTGAATAGTTGTTGCTAATGAATAACTGTTTAGTTGTTGCTCAGGTTACAACCTGATTTTATATATATTGAAATTGAAGATGCAACATGGGTGTTTAGTAATCTAAATATGTGATGAAGTTCATTGTAAAATCTGATAAACTTATTTTCAGCCAAGTTGAACACGTTAGGTGGCTTCATTTGTATTTAGAAGCAATGACCAAGCCTCTATTACATGCGGATAAGACTTAGAACATGTGTATATTTCCTTTTTGGGACAAAAGACTAAATCCCCACACTTCATTTTACAATACTTACAAGGAAATTGAAGTTGTTATATATATCATTTTGCTTAATTTGTTTACTCCTACCTGATAAATATTTTGTTTATTTGTTTGATTATTAGTTCGTACTGCTTGAATTTTTAGTTTCATTATGTTGGTTGTTGGGGTTCGATTGTAGAATAGGAATTGATTTCATAACTTACCATAAATTTATGGTATAATATAGAAGCAAATAAAAAATATGCATATAAAACAAACGACCATATTCCATTGTAGTTTGAAGTCACTTTCCTCGCTAAGCTATTATATAAGAATCTAGGTCTGAGCTTCAAACATTATTGATGCTTGGATTCCAGATTATGTTGTTCACATAAGGCTATAATATTTGATGGAATAACTAACTTTTTTTCTTTTTATGTGCTTAGATTTTGAGTTACTTTTATGTTTCACCTGAAAGTCTGGGTGGTTTGAGGGATATTTTTTACTACATTTGATTTTTTTAACCGGTTGATTCTTGAGCGTCACTTTATGAATGCTTGGTTTGTACTTTATGGCGTATGTTTACTGAACCTTAAATTTGGAATTAATACTAAGTTCAGATTTTGTCCATATATGTATTTTCATGCTTAGTTATGGGAAAATGGTAGCATATGTTTCGTTTCAATGCAGTGGAGGGTTTTACGTCTGATGGTATTATAATTAACAAGTTAGTATCAATAATGTTTGTACACATTTAAATATTGTTTCCACTTTAGGTTGGGACATATATACAGTAAGAGCATAATAAAATTGAAGTTTAACAACATCAAAGACTGAGTACTGTGTGCGTAAACTCAACTTTTCCTGTTACTCTTTGCTTGCTACCTATATGCAGATCCAGTCAATCTTGCTCTTTTCATTGCCTCCTTTAATATACACTATGAGTAAACTCAAATTTTCATATTACTTCTACATTGCTAATAGTAATTAGTTATAGAATTGAGCCTATAGTACTTCGTATTTTTCATTTACTCTCGGACTTTCTCGAGCAAAGTTCAGGTTGTTGTCTTTGATTCAAAAATGATGGTTTATATTAGAATACCTTAAGTAGTTTTCAAATAAAATCGCATTCATGTGTTGCATTTTCTAAATAGCACACAACTAAAAACTCATAAAAAAACTTACATGAAGAAGCTTTAATGATCAGCATACACAAGATTAAGATAATAACACCATCATAAGTTTCATATTTATAGGTAATGTTGTTCTATATGAACGACAATATGAAAAAACATGTGTACTTAGTTACCGTAAGAATTCCTTTTAATTGCTTAAAAAATATGTGCAAAGAGCTACCAACTTCATCCCCACATCACTACCCCCAACTCCATTTCTCAACATAGCGATTTTAAACAGTAATGGTGATTGGATATTTTCGGTTCATAGACTAAAAATTAAAACAGCGGTATTTGACTGACTTTCTACCTTTATTCGCTATCTCTGATATCTTCTGTTTGTACTTGCTTTTTTTAGTCGTTTTAGTTTTGGTAGATGAATGCTAAATTGATCTGTTTTCTCTACTTTTTTCCCTTTTTTCCCAATTGGAAACATTCAACAACAATTAATGTTTTACAGCCAAGATTAATCAAAAAAGGTCATTTGTATGCAGTTAGTCGTATAGAGTGTGAGAAAGTCGCAGGTGATATTAAGCGAAGTTGTAATTCATCAGGTACGATTTCATTTATCAACTCATAATATTTTAGCATCAATTTTATAACGAGCAGTATGTTCAAAATTAATTATTCCAAGTACAACACATGTCATTTTCATTTCTGTAACCATCAGTACTAATTTTGTTTCAGTCATATATCATAACATCTACGTACACCGTTCATTTCTAAGCCGCAATTAAAAGGAGGCATGCAGGTAAAATTTTAAGCTTGCATTGGAAATGACCATATGTTCACTTAGACTTGCTTTCATATCTTCTACCAACATAACCACTATGCAAACAATAAGATGCGTGAAAAGATTAACGATACATAGTTCTTTGACCATAGCTATTAACGGTGCACGACATAGAAAAGGAGCAAAGCCTCTCCAAAAACTTTACGTGCATTGTTCAATAAGGTGTATCATTGTGATATGTGGTTTTCAGAGTTTAATGTTGTTGAGTATTAACAATTTTTTTTTGCTTTTAAGACCTTTTTTATTGTACAGTATCATTTCTAAGCCAATCAATTACCATGTGACTAATATGTCCATATATTGAATTAGCATTGCCACCCATTTTAAACTATGTGGACAGTTGGCCTTATTTCAAAATGTAAACTATATCATCGTAGTTTAATGCAGTCACTGGACCTCTAAATTTTTTTTAATACCTCAGTTGTTACTTCTTTTAGCCTTATTCCCTTAGTTCTGTTGCAATTGAACTTTTTTTTTTCTACTAGCTTTGTAGCTGCTATTCACCATTTTTCTTACTTTGCATAGTGGGAAGCGGTTAGCTCCATTTTCTGAGATCGGGAAGGAAGCAAGAGGCAAGCATTAAATTTACCTTTTTATTGTGCATTTTGCCCCGACCTACTCATTGGATCCGAGTATTCTTCTTATGGCCCAAGTTTCAGGTAACCCCCATTTTCTTCAACCATTTTCTATGCCTTTATTTGTATGTTTGCATTAGTGTGTCCGTTCTTTTTGCCTCCATTGTTTTCTATCTTCAAGCCTGCTTATGTTGGATCTGAAATTGGTTTTCTACAACTTATTTTTGCACAATAGCAAATTGATGAAGATATGTTATCGCCTACTTTGACTTTAGCTAAATTACCTTAGCTAATGGAAGGTTATTTATCATGTTTAAGTTGATATTTAATACTTCTGTCTGTTTTGATTCGAAGTTCCTTATCTTTTACTAATTATACCCAAAGTACTTTTATTTGGTCTGTGCGTCATCTTCCAACTTCTTTCCAACATTATCAATCCTCATATATGCTATCACCACCCAACCAGTTGGTTGAAATTTTTTTCATTTTTTTCAACCAATATTATTCGGAATCATAAACACAATATTAGTCTACATTGGATTTAATACCATATTGATGTAAATACATAGAATATACATATGACATTCTTTCTTTTTCAGCTTAAAGGAATGGAACCAGCATTCGCACTACATCCCAGAAAATCTTCGAAGCAATGCAGCATTCAATAAGTCCATTAAGTAACTATCAACTGGGAGTTGGAAATAGTCAGAGGATGAGAATGGAATTCCAAACTGGAGCATTTCCCCAAAATACAATCTATCATGAGCTATAGGACTTCTAGAAGGAATGGAATACCCAACAATCCTATGTTCTTCAAAAAATATATTGGAACAAGTAATATACTAATTTGTAGACTGATTGAATATTGTGAGAACTGAAACAGTTAGAATTTTATACGCAGATGAGGATAACAGTAGCCTCTTTGGATGGAACGTGTATGACTTTGGTGGTTGTAACTTTGAATTAATATAGTCACTTTATGTTGTCTTGAAAAAATAGCTTTTCTCTCTGTGGTTTTTCTACTTAAAATGCTCTTAATGTTACATTATTTCCCCTTTTATTTTCTGCGCATGTACTTTTTTTGTATATATTTTTGAGATAAGGAGTGCACATGTTGTTGGTTTGGTTTCTAATAATCCTCTCCTTTAGTTTTACAATGTCTATAGCAGAAATCATTATGGAATATGTAGTGAAATAATGGAGGAATATAGAACAAATATTCATGTATTCTTTGGCATTATCTATTAGTACGAGCCAACAAGTTATTATAATAGCTTCTATGGACGCCATCAATAGTTCAGTAGAATAGCTTGGTTCTTCATTCCATGTTTATGATATATGCAATGATTGCATGTTGTAGGACCATACTCTTCACGTGCGCAACAGAGCAACATATTTTATACATAAATCTTTGTACATAAATCCATTCATGCTGTGTCATGCAACATATACATATATGTTGGGTTTTAACATATGTATGCAGATTTATCAGATACTTGAGAGTGTAATGATTTCAAACTATATAATTACACCAAAATTAATATAGCTGTACACTATTGCAACTATTGCAACTGTACAGGAAAGAATGGAAAATATAAAACACACACATACACAAACACACACATATATCTGTGTACATATGTACGTATGTGTGTCTGTGTGTATATACATCACCACCATAACTGTAACAGACACAAAATTTTCACACTTCATTCTTAACACACGTCCAACGGACGTGCCACCATACTCGTATTTATAAAACTAATCTCATGTATATATGACTATACTTTCATACATATTCTATTATAAACTCGATGTAAATATACTTTATTATAATATCTACGTAACTCAACAACTCACATATAGTTTATGTAACATATATAACTAACGTCCTTATTAGAAATGAACGAAGATAAGCTGGGATCAGATATTCATCTCTGAAATTAATCAAGACCATCCATTTCGGTTATGTGGTCTGGGTTGCACTATATTTATGGCCCATATAACATTATGTATTGAATAAATAGCAACGATATGTGTACAGAAGAGTTTTGTATCATTTTTATGTTCTGAATAAAATAGCTATATCATTTTCTTCAAGTTTATTCAAAATCTCATATGGTATCAGAGCTATTAAAATCAACCTAACGGTTGTTAGCCTCAATCTGTCAAAAGAAGAAGTGCCTTGCCTACCATTATCAGAATATTGTCATCATCTAATGGTGGCTGCACCCTAGCTTCTCTCAGATCTGTGTCATCATAGAGAAAGCTATTGATTTCGTGTTCTTACTCACTGTATTTTACAGTTCTTGATCAAGAACTGTAAATTTCTGTTGTTTTTGCAAGCAGTGCCTCGCCTAGAGGTCATCTTCAGAGTGTTTCTTTATCTCTTCATCAGAATTCTCTGGCTGCACCACTTGCTGATCTCAGAATTCCAAGATTCTTCATCGATATGGCAGGAGATAATGTCAATGATGTTCAAGAATCTCTCAATGCTTCAAGAACAGCAACTTCTCAGCAGTCAGATTCATAAAATCTGTTAAAGTCATTAATCAAACCAAAGAGTCAGTTAGTGACAACTATTCTTGATGAATTAAATTATATGTTGTGGAAATTTCAAATTGAAACAGCTATAAGAGGATATGATGTTGAAGAATATGTCTTTGGAACACTCATTACTCCGGAAAAGTATATCGTAGACATTGATGGAAAACTTGTAATCAATAAAGATTACTCTAACTATCAAAAGCAAGATAGTCTTATCAGTTCTTGGCTATTATCTTCTATTGGTCCTACCATTCTGCCTCAACTTATTGGTTGTAAAACATCTCATGAAATATGGCATTCAATAGAGAATACATTCAACACTCAATCTGCAGCTAGGGTTCTTTATTACAAAAGACAGCTACAGAACTTGAGAAAAGAGGGGTTAAATATGAGAGAGTATCTGACCAAGATCAAGAATTTGTGCAATCAATTAGCTGCAGCAGGTCATAAATTGTCAGATGCTGAACAGGTACTCTCTATTTTAAGTGGTTTAGATGATGATTATGAAGCTGTTGTAGCAATAATTTCATCTCAAGAAAAAACACCATCTATTGAATATGTTAGTTATGTTCTATTATCTCATGAAGGAAGAATAGAACAAAAGAAATCTATTCAAGAATTTTCTGTTAACTATGTTTCAAAAAATCAAGAGAAAACATACAACAAAAATCAAAGAGGTGGGTCATCAAACAGAGGTGGTTCATCAAATAGATCAAGAGGCAGAGGTGGCAGATTTCACAATAACAATAATAATAGACTGAGATGTCAAATTTGTGAAAAATTTGGGCACAGTGCTAACAGATGCTACTTTAGATTTGATGCAAAATTTGTTCCTACTCAGTCAGGAAACAGTGATCAGAAAAATTATCAAAGTGCAAACATGATCAATGTTCAACATGATTCATCCAGTCAGAAAGAGAGCAGTATTAATACAGATGACTCTCAAGATCAAAGTTGGTTTCCTGATTCTGGTGCTACAAACCATGTAACAAATAATCTTGGAAATCTGAATCTTGGAAACCAAGAATATAAAGGTAAACAATGCATTCATATGGGAAATGGTAAGCCCATAAACATTACTCACACAGGCAGTGCTTGTATTAAAGGTGCAAGAAAATTATATCTCAATAATTTGTTGAGAGTGCCTTTAATTACAAAAAACTTGCTTAGTGTGTCACAATTTGCTAAAGATAATCAAGTGTACTTTGAAGTTTTTCCTACTTACTGTCTAGTCAAAGACATTAAAACTAATGAAATTCTTTTGCAGGGTAAAGAATGTAGAGGACTGTACAAATTTAATGTTGACAATTCTGAGAATCAAGCTTATAGAGATAAATGGTGTAACAATTCTGAAATAACTCAAGCAAGTAATTGTAAGCTTTTTGATATATGGCATAGCAGACTGGGGCATGTAAATGCACATATTGTAAAGAAAGTGTTGAAGAATAATAATATTTCTTTTACTAACATTTCTATGCCCTATGTATGCACACACTGTCAAATGGGAAAGAGTCATAAACTTGCTTTTTCTGATTCTGAAACTGTTTATACCAAACCATTAGAATTAATTGCAACAGACTTATGGGGTCCTACATCTGTAACCACATATTATGGTTACAGATATTACATTTCTTTATAGATGCTTTTTCTAGACATGTTTGGATATATTTTTTAAAATCAAAGTCTAAAACTTACAATGTTGTAATTCAGTTTATCAATTTAGTTGTAAATCAAACTAACTGTCAGGTTAAGAATTTTCAAACTGATGGAGGAACAGAATTTCATTCTTTGAAGCAATTTTTTCAGAAAAAAGGAATCAATCATAGAATTACTTGTCCTTATACTTCTGAACAAAACGGTTTGATTGAAAGAAAACATAGACATATTGTAGAAACTGGTTTAACACTTCTTTCTCAGGCATCTTTACCACAAAAATTTTGGTCCGATGCCTTTGCTACTAGTGTTTATCTGATAAACAGGTTACCAGCAAAAATTCTGAAGTATAAAAGTCCTCTTGAAGTACTTTCTGGTGTAAAACCAAATTATGATAATCTTAAAGTTTTTGGATGTCTATGTTTTCCTTACTTGAGACCATATAATTCACATAAGTTGAATTACAGGTCTTCTCCATGTACCTTTTTAGGTTATGCCACTAATATGCAAGGTTACAAATGTATAGATAGCAATGGAAAAGTATTTGTTTCTAGACATGTTGTTTTTAATTAACAAATTTTTCCTTTTAGTCAAACACATATGAAAACTTCTCATAAAATATACAACACAAAAAATGTTGTATCTATATTACCTGACATGTTGAAGCAAGTTGCAACAGAAGGCAATCAAAATGTGCCTTGTCATGATCAACTCTTGCCCAATTCAAGAGCTGATGATAATCAGAAAAGCAATGAAGCAAGTAGTTCAGAAGATCTACATCACAACAGCAGTCATACTAGCAGACATTCTGATCAGTGTCAACCAATAGGCAATTTAGAATTACCTATTGATCAACAAGATTCTTCAAGTCACAATGCTAGTCAACAAAATGCAACAGAAGTTATTCCTCAAATAGTTCCAGAAAATACTGGTCATCACATGATTACTAGAGCAAAGAAAGGAATATTCAAGCCAAAAATATACAATGCAACTTTTGAAGATGAGGAACCATGTACTTATCATCAAGCAATTCAATGTGAAAAATGGAAAAGTGCCATGAATGAAGAATTTGAAGCACTTCAAAGAAACAAAACATGGGATCTTGTGCCATTACCATGTGACAAAAATATTATTGGATGCAAATGGATTTTTAGATTAAAGAAAAATTCTGATGGTTCAATTTCTAAATATAAGGCAAGATTGGTGGCAAAAGGGTTTTCACAACAGAATGGTTTTGATTTTAATGAAACATTTTCACCTGTTGTGAAACCTACATCAATTAGAATTATTTTTACAATTGCCTTACATAGTAACTGGACCATAAAACAACTTGATGTAAATAATGCTTTTCTTAATGGTGAATTGCAGGAAGAAGTTTACATGGAGCAGCCAATTGGATTTAAAAAGGAAGGAGCAGAAAAGCTTGTGTGCAAACTTAATAAAGCCATATATGGCTTGAAGCAACTTCCAAGGGTTTGGTTTGACAAGCTAAAATCAACCCTGGCTAAAATGGGATTTAATTCCACTAAATCTGACAACTCTGTATTTACTAAATTCTGTAATAATGATGTCACTTATATTCTAATCTATGTTGATGATTTTTTAATTACAGGAAATAGTGAACAAGAAATCAATTATGTTACAAATCAACTGAACAAAGAGTTTTCCATAAAAGATCTTGGCAATGTCAATTATTTCCTGAGAATACAAGTTCATAGGACTTTTGCTACAAAAATTCAGTTAAGTCAAAAGAAATATGTTACTGAAATTCTTATGAGAGCAAATATGGAAAATGCAAAAGCTTTACCAACTCCTATGATGAGCAGTTTACATTTATCAAAGAATAAAGGTGAACAGATATCTAATGCTAAGGAGTACAGAAGTATAGTTGGAGCACTGCAATATGTCACTATCACAAGACCAGAAATTTCATATAGTGTCAACAAAGCAAGTCAATTCATGCAAAATCCTTTAGATGAGCATTGGAAAGCTGTTAAAAGAATTTTGAGATATCTAAATGGCACTTTGGATTATGGTTTAACTTTACAATCAAGCAATATAATTAATATTGTAGCTTATGCAGATGCAGATTGGGCAACAGATATTGATGATAGAAAATCCACAACAGGTTATTGTGTCTTTTTAGGTGATAATCTTGTTTCATGGTGTTCAAAAAAACAAATAACTGTTTCTAGATCAAGTACCGAAGCTGAATTCAGAAGTGTTGCAAGTGTTACAGCTAAGTCATGTGGATAGAATCTCTACTACATGAGTTAAAAGTCGAAACTCATAACAAAGCTATGATCTGGTGTGATAACTTGAGTACAATAGCACTTACAGCAAATCCAGTATTGCATTCGAGAACAAAACATATGGAGTTGGATCTATACTTCGTCAGAGAACAAGTAATCAAAGGCAATTTAAATGTAAGTCACGTACCTGCAACTTACCAAAGGGCGGATATCTTAACAAAACCATTGTCGAAGAAAAAATTTCTTCGATTAAGGCAAGATCTGAAAGTTGAAGTTGCTGCAAAACTTCTTCAACTTCCAGATCCATGACAAAAAGGGCCTCAATTTTGCATCTGATTTCTTCTGAAGTCTCTGGCAACAAGTGCTACTTCAACTTCCAGATCCATGACCTAAAAGGCCTCAACTTTGCATCTGAAACTTATATTTTGTGTCGAATGTTGCCAAAATCTGCAAATCGGAATGAATGTTCACACACTTGAAAGCATATGAACATTCATGTTGTCGTCTTCATGAATTTTGCTATAGCTCATCTCAAATCTGATAATGTTTTAAAGAAGGCAACTTTAGACTTTTTGATTGATAGTTATCTCGAATAACTATCAACCAAATTTATGTCTTTATGTGCTGCTCAAATCTCTCTTCATCTCTTTAGTATTTCCCACATACAAATTTCATCAGGTTTGCAAGAAATTGGTGGAAAGACAGATTTTGAAGTTTTTGACAGCAAACCCTAGCCGCAATAGGGTTTGAAGGGGAGTATTAGAAATGAACGAAGATAAGCTGGGATCAGATATTCATCTCTGAAATTAATCAAGACCATCCATTTCGGTTATGTGGTCTGGGCTGCACTATATTTATGGCCCATATAACATTATGTATTGAATAAATAGCAACGATATGTGTACAGAAGAGTTTTGTATCATTTTTATGTTCTGAATAAAATAGCTATATTATTTTCTTCAAGTTTATTCAAAATCTCATAGTCCTGTAACTTCCGTAACCTTATATATATAAAATAACATATATACAACTGACGTGGACTTTAAACATCCCAACTAACATATATTTTACAATTAAAGTATGCTTATCCAACTGTAAATATATAAAAACATAACTCACCTTTTGTTATAAACTGCAATTAAAGAATCTGACTGTGCATGCATACCAAACTGTTGGAAAAAAAAAAAAAAATCTAATATACATATGTATACTTAAATATAATCTCTAGTTTAAACTTTAAAACAAAATTTTACCATATTTTATAATTAAACATGTAGACACATGTATTTTATGCTTAAAAATCAAACCAGAACTTGATAAAAAAATCAAAACAAATAAACTAAACAATATGTATGCGACCTACACACTACAGACTGTAAACTGTAAAACTTATATATGGCAAACATAAATTTCTTCTTATATATACTGTAACTTATGTAATATGCTTATAATATATAACGAAATGTACGAATTATATATAAATAATATAAATATATACACATCTTACATTTCTTATACAACTTATATATAATCGAACATATTGACACATCAGTTGCCATGAAAAAATGCAGAGGAAATAAATACATATACCATACTTTATATATAGATGCGAACATTTACATATATGTGAACAGTTAAGATTATAGACATTAATAAAACATAGATATACTTGAATATCTATTCAAACCCATATCCAATATCATCACGAAAATCTGGAAAAATATACTATCATAGAAGAATATATACACGCGCGCGCGCGCGTATGTCTAAAGTACAACATACATATATATTATGTTTATGCAAACGAAGAGCTCGGCTTTGTTAGTGAGGATGAGGCTGACTGGAGGCGGAGGAGGGAAGGATTGTGGCGGGTCTCGACGGTGGCTGGGGAGACAAGACGTGGAAGGGAACCGGAGGAGAGGGGGACATGCATGCGGTCTATGGGTTGGAGCATTATGCATGAGAGAGGGGGGGGAGGCCAGCTGTGCAATTGCACGGTGAAGCTCGGCTGTTGCCACAATATAGAGGAATGGCGGTAGGGGAGATGGGTTGTTCGGCATAGTGGGTAGGTGGTCGGTTAATAATGGCATTAGGTGACTTTGCTTGGAAGGGTGGATGTTGCGAGTTGAGGATGGTCTCGGTCATGCGGGAAAGTTTGGGCGATGAGGTTAGCAAAATATATAAAGAGGAGGAAGCGAATGGTGGGAAGAAGGAACGAGCAAGATGGAGTGGCTACAGGCAATTCATGCCTCAATAAAATATAATACACATTATAATATTGTAGTTATTATTATTATGTTAGTAGAGGAGGACAAACTGGTTCAAAGTAAATAGAAAGAGAGAACGTACCAGCTTCCGATAAATAAATACAAGTTATTATATTATAACGTTATAATATAACTTATAAATCAAGAACAGTAAAGAAACGAAGAGACCAAAAATGAAAGCACCGGGAATTAATAAATTAAAGTGATAGGATGTCAGCTATCAATTTCTGGTAACACAATTTAGAGCAATTTATTAGATTGTTTCGGCTGGACGTTCAAATTTGAAAAGCAAAGAAAGCAAACGGTCATAATTTATGGTACCGATATGACACACCGTTTTATCGTTTCCGTCGCGTACCGGATCTCAAAATACAGAAATGAATATAGTGTGGAGATCGGCACAATGAGGCGAACAGAACAGTGCACACATATCAGCGATACGACCTTCCTATCAAGAGTCGATATTCGGTACTGAAAATGACGCTAAAACTTCAAAAATAAGATAAACGGAGCTATAGCAGTCCAAATTTGATGAAACGAAATGTGACGTCTCACTTAAAAGAGGGTTTACAAATTTATCAAATATTCAAGTTTGGAAAACATTTTATTATCATCAAATTTAAATTTGATGATAATTATACAACCAAATCAACTTCCACATTATCAGATGAAAATTTACCATTTGCAATGTTTAAGTAGATGTATCACAAATATCCAATTTTAATTTCCAAATTTTATTATTTAAAATTTCACCAAAATTTTAGTTAATTACGTTATTAAAACTGTTAAAATTTACAGATCGTTACATTTTATATATAAACAAAGTACATATGCATATATTTGGACAATATATTTGTATATTAGATGAGCTAACATGTCTGTTGCATTGTAAATCCCAACACTTATACACACGCATGTTCTAGCTTGCACAGATTGATATGTTACACACGCACACACACACATATATATATGTGTGTGTGTATGACAGACACACATATATATATATTATAACATAAATTAAATTATATAAAATCATTTTATAAATCTAAGTAAAATAAAGAATGTATTTAAAAGAAATTTAGAAATATTCTAAATAAATTAGACTTCGTGGGACTAACAAAGATCCATATAGTAAAAGAAATTAAAATTCATCCATAACTTTCACTACGTTCATATGTGATTAATCATGCATGGGAAACTAAGTGACATTGAATTTTTAAAAAGAATGAATATGTAAATTAATAATAAATGTACTTTTTGTAAATTTTATTTTAAAGATATTAATCATATGTATTATGATTGGATGGATATTTGCTACATTCTTAATAATGCTCTCAAAATCTTTAACTTTATTCTTACAACTAAAGTTACTAACTTTGATTATTACTAAAATTATTTAAGATTTAAGTTTAAAAAGGAAAATAGATTTTTGCTAGATACTTTATTCGTTATAATATGTTGGTATATTTGGTTTGAGAGAAACCAGGGACTTTTCAATAATAATAATAGTCATATTAATAGATTAATATTTATAATATCACTATTTGTTTTAATTAGATCTCAAATCCTAAATCTAAATTAGCTAAAAATAATCATTTCAAAGAATATCATAATAAGGTTAGAAATAACATTAAGCTATTTAAATGAAAAACAATATTTTTAACATTAATAATTATAGCATTAACATTTTATCGAATTTGAATGATGGTTGTAATGATTATCATAATGTTCTTTTGATTAAAGGATCATAAGGATAATTTTTTAGATTTTATAGTTTGTAGGTTTTTAACTTCATATTTTGTTAAATTTTTGCCTTTTTGATCTCGAAATCACTATTTCACATCTTTAGAGTTGGTTAAGATGTTACATAATGAGCTTAGATCCTTTTTTAGTCTGTCTCTTATTTTATTTTATTTTCTGTCTTATAATTTTAGATTTAGTTTATTACTTTTACTTCATTAATACATATATATGTATGTAAATTTTATTTATATACATATATGTGTATTATTCTTATATTTTTGTTTAGTACCATCTTCAAATACAGGTTTAGGCTGGATAAGGTGCTAGATTGCAATTTGTAGGTTTTTAGGGTTTTTGTCGCCATGATTGCAGTGAGGCGTTCATTCTGTATCTTCCGCGTTGGCAGTGAGGCATTCTTTCTAGATCATCCACGTTTGCATTGACGCGTTCTTTCTCTGGTGAAGCCACTTGTAGATCTCATTTGAGCACTTGGACACACCATGGATCATCCTGGTTTGTATTGAGACGTTCATTCTGGATCATCTGCATATGCAGTGAGGCCTTCTTTCTCATTCATCCACGCTTGTAGTGAGGCATCCTTTCTTTGGTGGAGCTGTTTGTAGATCTATTTTGTTGATCTCGTTTGGGTTCTTCTAACACCTCATTATAAGGCGATGTCCTTGCCGGAGTTTGATATCGAGGTGTAATGGGCGGTGGCCTTGTCGGAGATCATTTAAGAAGTTCCCTAAGTTTGTTTTTCTTTGTTTTTTGTATAATGATTATCACCTTCCAGGCATGTTGGTAGCTCTTTTGTTATTGGTGTTATATATACACACACGCACACATGTGTGCTCTCCTCTACTTTAGAGGATCACACATTTCTCTCAAAAAAAATTCACTATGTGTTTACCCAGTTCCAACAATGATATCATAACTCAATATCTATGCGGTTTAAATCAGTCATGTTTGGGTGAACTAATTAAGCTCACGGCCCAGTTAATAGAGTGTCTTGAAATGTAGTGTCTAGGATTGAGTTTGGATAATCTAATACTTTGTTCTACCTGGCTACCTGCTGGTATGAATAGATATTTAACCCTAAAGGTTGTTCCTAATAGAAAATGCCTAATTTGAATTTGGCATTGGCTGATCTTCAAAATTGTTTGAAAATTGGAAATATAAGATTTTAAATTTTGAGTAAGATATACATATATTATAAAAGGTTATAGCATAATATAAAATCTCAAAATGTTTAAAAAATAATATAAATTAATTTTGAATTTTGAATTTATAATAAGATTAAAAAGAATTAATAAAATTAATTTAATATGTTAATTAATGAAAAATATATACAATTAATATGTATTTTTGATATAAATTATGATACTTTAAAATATTTAATAAATCATAAGTATGCGTGTATGTGTACAATATGATTGTCGAACTTAATATAATTTAAATAAGAAATTAGTTAAAGGTTGATTAATTAAATAAATAAATAAAAGGTTAAGTGATTAAATTAAAACAATACATATATATATATGAGATATATATTTATACTATAAAGGTTATAGTATATAATAATTGTTATATATAAATTTTATATTAAATTAATTTAAAATTAATTAAAATGTTAATTAACTAAAATGTTAATTAATTAAATAGGATTTAATTAATATAATGTTATACATAAGGCTATTATATAAGTAATATAAAATATAAATGTTATATAATAGTAAAAATTATACAATACAAACGCGCAAATTAAAGGTGGAACATCAAAGAAACCCAAATAAACTTAAGGGATAAATACATGTGTATTGTACGTATATCGTGATTTCAGGTATGTCCGACACTTGAATCATGTAGGTACTTTATAAGAAATATATTATTCCACAAGCCGATATCACTCAATATTATATTTCTAAGATTATGAATCTTCAATATAATGTTGTCCTCTACCAAACACACAATATATATATTACTTGCATACTCCCTAGTTGTTGAGCAAAGTCAAGCTAGGGTTGTTATGCATAGTATTGCTAATATATTGAATACATGAGCTAAGATGACTATATGCATTTGTTGAGCAAACTGAAGGTACGTGTACTATAATTAGACCATCGTGGTATGAAATTAAAACAAGGTACCATAGGTTAGGAGTTGTATATGATACAAATGATAAGGGTTATCCATCGTCCGTGAAGCTATGACTTCTTGAGCAAACTTGAAGTCAGAACCAAGATGGACGAGTCCTAACACCCACTAATGAAGTCAAAAGGACTTCCATGTTTTGATCCAAGATTTGGTGAAACATAAAAGACTAGTGGGAACCTTATTAGGAAAATGAAATGATAACATTTAGCCTTTTTAATGTTGTAAGAACATATGCTATATAATGTTATAGTAATCTACATTGATAAATTTTTGCATTTAATACGATTGATAAAATGTTTATCAATTAAGATATAAAAATGGACTGAATTGAAGATTGAAAAATACAAACATAACATATACTTACTTAAATGCTTATCGCGTGTTAAAATTTCAACACCCGTGCAAGCGCTTGATTCTTCAACTACTAAATAGATTCGTAAATTGATCACTTACCTGTTTACTTGGTTGAGGCCATGTATTGCATTCTACGAGTTTCGAACTCAGAAGCAATACAACACTATGGATATTTGATCCATATACAATCACGTATAAATGTTATATAGTGAACAATCACAATTTGTATTATACAATATATCGATGAAATTAGTTCATTCGAAGTAAGCAAATAAACCATAGAGCAAGATCGAGTATTCAGTTTGATTGATTACAATAAAAGATTATATTGTGTTTAATATAACATAAGACCAAAAATACAAAATATAGATCTAAGTACTCGATCGTTGAAATGTCAGTTTGATCGGTTTATGTAAGGTGCATCAAATTTGACGTTCTTAAACGTTAAGGATAACCAAATGCATATCTGTAAAAAGTTCGTAACGATATTATAGCAGGGGATTTCTTTTGAATGGTTTAACCATTTACAAAGAATAAAAAATATAAAAGAGTAGATTTGATTTAAGGTACAGTTCATATGAAGAGAGTGAAAGTCACTTCTACTTCATAAATAAACATTGAAAATGAGAAAGATAATAATAATGATTGATACTTGACATTGGAATAAGAAATATGATTTCTATTTCGAAACGTATTTTCGTATAGAAAATTATTTTCTATGAGATTCATTTCTTTGAGTTCAAGATATTTAATCAAAGAACTCACCACTTTAAACCAGTTGTAGTATATGAGATAAATAATTTATATTAAGTGAGTAATGAATTTCCAAATTTAGTATGTTATTATAGTAATGGAGGAAATATTGGAAGCATGCCATATAGCACTTATTGATTGCATCAAGTTACGAAAATTAATTTTGTGAAACATAACGAACATTATTTATGAAATAATGAATATTTTTCAATGTCAACTGAAAAATATTAGACATAGTTATTTTTCAATTTGAATATTATGAATATTCGTTATAAAATAAAACTATAATGTGGTATCTGTTTTCATAACAAAAGTGATGCATTGGAAATTACTGAAGTATCTAAAATTATTTACTATTATTTTGGAATTATAGACTAAGCCGTAGTTCAAAGAAGTAATTTTTTCATATGGTTATGAATCATATGGCACTGGTTAATTATATCTCAAACAACTAAGGCTATAAACCTATTTAGTGGAAGCATCATACGAGTTGACGAACTATTTGGATTGATATATACAGATGTATGTAATCTTAAGGCATTAATACCAAAATAGTGCCACATACTTCGTCATATTCACCGACGAGTTATCACAGACATGAATATATGTATTTGATATGCATTTATAAGTATATGATAAACTCATACAATATAAAACAGAAGTAAATAATATAACATGCAATAGAAATGATTTTACTTGATCAAATTGATGAGTATATTGGAAAGAGTTCCGTATGTATCTAATATGAATAAAGATTCAGTCTTAGAGGTTAATCCTCCCTATAATACACAACGATATATAATATTTTTTTAGCAAAGCGAGCCAGCTTTAGAGTGGGCCGTGCCACTATGTATATAAATGAAGAACAGGTGTTCTGTACATGCATAGAATAACTATAATCTAGTTTTATAGTGGCCAGACCACTTAGCACAAGAATAAAAAGAAAAAACAGGAGCCTGACATGATGACTAGACTACTCAGAAGGGCACATACCCCCCTCCCCAGTCGTGACTAATATCCACATCAGTACGCCTATAGCATGCTGAACAATAGAAAAGTATGTTGCCAGATACGGATCAAAAGACCTCGAGAGAGATGAGTAGAGATAAATCCGGTCCCAAGTCGGATCTAAGAATTGCCACCTAACACCAACAATCCCGACGGTCGTCAGAGAAAGACCATCACCCTCGGCATGATACACAATGATATATTGATAATGAATGATCAAATTTTATTAGACAAAGCACAATTGATGATGGGTAAAGTTAAGTTAACCTCATCTATAAGGTGTGTACTTAAGTGTAGTACACAAGGTTAAAGTTAATATCATCCAAAGAATATCTTACAAAACCATGTGAGAAAAGGGTCTAAAAGAAATCCCTCCATATCCTATGTGACGCCCCACCTCAATACCCATGCTAGCCAAGAACACTACGGAGTAATGTTGTCAACGAGCGCGGAGAATAAGGCTGTTGAGGAGCGACCATCCATGTAACCTCTTTGTGCGAGCACCGATATGTCAGATAGTATAGCATGCAATACATTTAAGGAGGAAGTCCGACATACCAATACAAACTCAAAGCTATCACACGGTGACTATAAATAAATCTTCGGAAACAAATATAGAAATAAACGTAACACAATCAGTCACAGACATCCATATCACAAAGGCGGAAAAAGATATGAATATATAACTAACACATGAAAGTGTACATCAGAGTAGTGGTCATAAAAGGACCACATACACAAAAGAATAGCAACACATGCTATACAAAAGAATACATCTTTGAGTCTATATCTCAAGTGTAAACGACAAAAACTGCTAATCTAAATGGTCAGCCAAAAGTCAGAGTAGTAAATCCCTGGGGGAGAAGTCAAGCAAAAGCACCTGTAACATTTCGGTCTGACCCGAGTATTATTTATAAGAAAATAATAAACGGATCAGTCTAGCTATAAATATCGGATAACATGATACAGAACAATAGATATGCAAGAACATATAGTAACCGTAAAGACATACTATGATAAGCATGTAAATGAAGATCATCAAGAGATCAAACAATATCAAAAGAATCTTCTAAAAGATCCAAATTCACCTATACATAAAAGCTGGAAAATCATAACAATGAAAGTCATGAAAATAGGTGAAGCACAAGCGGAACATCTTTATTTCGAAGTCGTTTGACCTCCGAAGCAATAATTCGAATAGGATGCTGCTCGTAAGTTAAATTCGGCGAAACTTCAATTTCTTCCACAACACCAGGCTCAAGAATAGAATCCGAATCTCGTAGGCATTTCCGTAATTGAGAAACATGAAACACGTCGTGCATAGCAGAAAATTGAACCGGTAATGTAAGGCGATAAGCCATAGAACCAATACGTTCAGTGATAGAAAATGACCCAATATATCGGGGTGCTAACTTTCCCGATCGACTGAAACGTACAACACCTTTCATAGGTGAAACACGAATAAAAACAGAATCTCCCACATAAAATTCTAACTTCCTTCTTCGATTATCGGCATAGGATTTTTGTCTACTCTGAGCTTCTTTCATCCTATGTCGAATAAGTTCAATCTTCTCTGTGGAATCACGAATAAAGTCTGGACCTAAAACCAGCCTCTCACCGGCCTCAAGCCAACAAGAAGGAGATCGGCATGGTCTTCCATAGAGTGCCTCGAAAGGTGCTATACCAATACTAGATTGGAAGCTATTATTATAGGAAAATTCAACAAGTGAAATATGATCTTTCCAACTTCCACCAAAATCGAGCACACAGGCACGAAGAAGATCTTCAAGAGTTTGATTCACACGCTCGGTTTGTCCATCAGACTGGGGGTGATAAGCAGTGCTAAAATTAAGCTTCGTTCCTAAAGCTTTTTGAAGACTCTTCCAAAATCCACTAGTAAACAATGGATCTCGATCGCTAACAATAGAAGTAGGAACTCCATGCAATTTAACAATTTCTTTGATAAAGAGTTTGGCCAAAAGAGGAACGGTTCGGTTAGACCGAACCGGAATAAAATGGGCGGATTTAGCAAGTCTATCAACGATCACCCATAAGCTATCATGACCCGAATGAGAACGGAGAAGGCCATCTATAAAATCCATGGAAATTTGGTCCCACTTCCAAATTGGAATTTCTAAAGGTTGCAATAACCCACCAGGCCTTTGATGTTCGGCCTTGACAAGTTGGCAAGTCATGCAACACTTAACAAAGTTAGCAATATCAGATTTCATTCCCTCCCAATAATAAAGTCGCTTCATATCAGCGTACATTTTACTACTACCGGGATGAATGGTGAATTTAGAACGATGGGAATCTTCTAAAATATCTTTACAAAGATCACCAATATTTGGTACGATAAGTCTACCAAATTTTCGAATGCATCCACGAGAATCAATATCAAAATCTTTCAAATCTTCAATATCAATTTTATCGTTAACATTTTGGCCAAGAAGAGCCAATTCAGGATCTAGCCCTTGAGCTTCAAGAATGCAGTCTAAAAGAAAAGGATGAGCCTCAAGGCTATATAAAACCAGTGATGAGCATAAATCGGATACGCGCTCTCGAATCTCATAAGTGGATAAAATCTCGAGATCGTTCCATTCGGATATCATCATAGAAACAACTGCTTGTTGTTTATGGCTAAGAGCATCGGCGACACGATTACCCTTACCGGGGGTATAAAGAATATCAAGATCATAAGGTGCAGGAACTCGAGCCAACGCTGTTGACGCAAATTAAGTTCCTTTTGAGAAAATAAATATTTCAAAGACTTATGATCCGTGTAAAGAATAAATTTCTCTCCCAATAGATAATGACGCCAAATTCGAAGGGCGAAAACAATAGCCGCGAGTTCTAAATCATGTGTGGCATATTTAGTCTCGGCCGGCTTTAATTGCCTAGAAGCATAAGCAATAACACGTTCTTTTTGCATAAGAACGGCACCCAAACCAACGTGACTAGCATCAGTATAAACCACAAAATCTTGATTCCCTACGAGAATCACAAGAATAGGAGCATCGAAAAGGAGTTCTTTCAATTTCTGGAAAGAGGCCTCATATTTGTCCGACCAAATGTATCTAACTTCCTTCTTAGTCAAGCCAGTAAGAGGCACGGCAATCTTAGAAAAGTCTTTAATGAAACGACGGTAATAACCCACCAATCCGAGAAAACTACGAATCTCTGTCACACTCTCCGGTCTCTTCCAATCTTGAATCGCTTCAATCTTTGAAGGATCCACGGAAATTCCGGATTCGGAAATAATATGACCAAGAAACTTCACACGAGATTGCCAAAAGTGGCATTTAGAAAATTTCGCCTTTAATTGATTACTCCTAAGAGTTTCCAATACAATCCGAAGATGCCTTTCATGCTCCTCCTCGGTTTTAGAATACACAAGGATATCATCAATGAAGATGAGAACAAACCGATCGAGGAAAGCCTTGAAAACTCGATTCATGAGGTCAACGAAGTAAGCCGGAGCATTCGTTAAACCAAATGGAATAACAAGCCATTCATAAGATCCATATCGAGTACGGAACGACGTCAAAGGAATACTATCCTCAGTAATACGAAGCTGATGAAAACCGGTAGCCAAGTCCAACTGTGGAAAGACCCTAGCTCCGCTAAGCTGATCAAACAGATCGTCAATCCGAGGTAAAGGATATTTATTTTTAATAGTCAGATCGTTAAGCTTGCGATAGTCAACGCAAAGCCTAAGCGTACCGTCGGATTTCTTCACGAAAATAGCCGAAGCTCCCCAAGGCGAGGAACTAGAGCGAATAAATTGCTTCGCCTCCAATTCGGACAACTGTTTGCGCATCTCCTCATTTTCCTTATTAGACATGCGATAAGGAGGACGAGTAATCGGTTGAGCTTCAGGGGTAAAATTAATTCTGAACTCAATTGCTCGTTTAGGTGGTAAACCTAAAATGGGCTCAAATATGTCAGAAAATTCACGAACGACGTGAATTCGAAAAATGGCATCTTCCTCGTCATCGTCATCATCATGAGGATTTAAAGAATATAAAGATGCAGTCAACGCAGAATCCGAATCTTTAAGAATAATAGAAATCTGATTTACAGATTGCGGATGTCGGAGATAAATAGTCCGCTCAGGACATAGGAAATGAGCTTCATAACGATTAAGCCAATCCATTCCCAAAATCATTCCAAAGCCTAGGTAACGCATAACATGCAAATCGGCTAGGAATGAAAAATCACATAAAATAATCTCCACATTTTTACAAAGCAAACTAAGAGTTGCGGATCCACCAACAGGATTCGCAATTCTCAAGGAAGTCATTAAAGCATCAACATTTAAAGAGAAAGCGTCGACAAGTTCCTTTGATATAAAAGAATGGGATGCACCCGTATCAAAGAGAACTCTAATAGGTTGATCATGAAATAAAATAATACCATCAAGAATGGAATGAGAAATACCTTGGCCACGAGATGTATTGCCAGGGGCTTGAGCCACGTTTAACTTTCCCTCTTTCCTGCCTTTTAGCGTGGGGCACATATGTATATAATGTTCCGAGCTCTTGCAATAGCGACAACTTTTGGGCTTCAAACACTTGTTCGCAAAATGGTCCTTAGAACCACAGTTATAGCATTGTCCGCTACTAGAGGAAGGTGTCTTTACAGCCGAAGTTGCTTGCTTACCCTTTTTGTTGGGATAAGAACCTTTAAATTTGTTAGGCCTCTTTTTGTTGTTGAAGTTTGGTTTAGCGCCAACCACTTCAACATCACTCTCTCTATCGGCCTCTTCAAGACGAAGAGTGATATCGACGAGTTGATCAAATGCAACTTCTAGTTTGAGGAGTTGTGGATTCTTAAGATTCTTATTTAAGCCATAAACGAACCTCTGGTTCTTCTTCAGTGGAGTATTTATATATTCAACCCCATATTTGGAAAGGGATTCGAATGATGCAACATAGTCCGCCACAGAAGACTGACCTTGAACGAGGTCAATAAATCTCCGAGCCAAAGTTACTTTTTCAGCCTCGGGCACGAATTTCGATTCGAAGCGTTCCCGGAAGTGCTCCCAGGAGAGATCCGCTTCATCAATTTCTGAGATTAACAGCTCATACCAATCCAACGCTCTTTCTTGGAGCATACTGGAAGCCACCTGGACTCGATGGAGGTCAGTGAGGTTCATGCGAGAGAAGATTCTATCGCACGATCTGAGCCAAGCTTGGACTTCGATGATAGTTTCAGTGCCTTTAAATTGCTTCCCACCCAAGTTGGTGTAATCATTGCACAAACGTGCAAACCCAGATTTAGGGTGAGTAGGTTCCGGATTAGAACCAGCTGCTTGAGCATTCGTGACAAGGTCAAGAAGTTACCGGGTAGTCATAAAAACTCCATCTTGGGGAGTTGCAGTAGATTGACCGGCACAGGGACGTCCAGGTCTAACCATTTTTCTTCCTTAAGAAAGAAGGAGAAGAAAAATGTTATTCATTAAAAGATATATCAAGCAATCTTGATAAGTGAAACATGGAATCATAATAAAAATAGGATGAATCGGTACGAAGACTCGAATTAATCCTAAGGTACGCCTCCTAAACTGGACTTAGGACGATGATCCTTGTTAAGTTATTCTACATTGTTCCGAAGTTTGGCTCTGATACCAAGCTGTGACGCCCCACCTCAATACCCACGCTAGCCAAGAACACTACGGAGTAATGTTGTAACCTAGCACGGAGAATAAGGCTGTTGAGGAGCGACCATCCATGTAACCTCTTTGTGCGAGTACTGATATGTCAGATAGTATAGCATGCAATACATTTAAAGAGGAAGTCCGACATACCGATACAAACTCAAAGCTATCATACGGTGGCTATAAATAAATCTTCGGAAACAAATATAGAAATAAACATAACACAATCAGTCACAGACATCCATATCACAAAGGCGGAAAAAGATATGAATATATAACTAACACATGAAAGTGTACATCAGAGTAATGGTCATAAAAGGACCACATACACAAAAGAATAGCAACACGTGCTATACAAAAGAATACATCTATGAGTCTATATCTCAAGTGTAAACGACAAAAACTGCTAATCTAAATGGTCAGCCAAAAGTCAGAGTAGTAAATCCCTGGGGGAGAAGTCAAGCAGAAGCACCTGTAACATCTCGGTCTGACCCGAGTATTATTTATAAGAAAATAATAAACGGATCAGTCTAGCTATAAATATCGGATAACATGATACAGAACAATAGATATGCAAGAACATATAGTAACCGTAAAGACATACTATGATAAGCATGTAAATGAAGATCATCAAGAGATCAAACAATATCAAAAGAATCTTCTAAAAGATCCAAATTCACCTATACATAAAAGCTGGAAAATCATAACAATGAAAGTCATGAAAATAGGTGAAGCACAAATTCCAGAAGACTACACAAGAAATCCAGAAATCACAATATAGGAGCATGAAAACTCACAAAATGGGAGCATGAAAACTCACCTACACGTGTAACACAAAGCGAGACGCTATCTCATGGTTGCAAGCCATTAATTTTGACACACGAATGGCCCGAAGACCGTGGGGCGTTACCCCACATATGTGATGGCGAAACATCACACAAATGCGAGCGGGGTCTAGTCTCCCTCGCAGACAAAGAGACATCGCACAGTTGCTAGTCTAAAACACAAAAATGATCGTCGTGATCATCAAGAAGTGTCAATTACACTAAGTTAGTAAATATAAAAGTTTAGCCTCATGTCCCATAACCACTTGCTTAACTCAAATATTTACGAACAAACTGTAGATCTTCACTAGAAAATTGTCACAAAAGATTCAATCGAACAAGTCCAAGAATTAACCAACGAAGTAAACGCAAGCGTTTCATACCACTTGTTTTCCTAAGTCGTTTAATTAGATTTCTCATACGAGTGAGGTAAAAGTTTGTATATACTAATAGATTGGAAAACGGTTTACGGAAAGAGCTTTGTAGTAAAATAGAGTTAAAATCGTTTTGATGAAAGAGTTTTGATATTTACTACTAGTATTGAAACCTTCATATTTCTAAAGTTGTTATCCCGCCTTTTTAGCAAGGCCGTGATACCATAAAATCGACCGAGAAGCCCAAGATAGTTTGTCTCGAAGAATGGTCAACTCAGCATCTCAACAAAGCAAGTTCTATTGAATGTTTTTCAGATAAGATCCCCTACGGAGGGGGGGTCCAAGGGGTGGCAACCCCCCAAGGTGGGGGTGCGGGGGCAACTCCCCTGCTACGGGGTTCGACCTGCCCGGTCAGGTTGCGGGGGTCCAGGGGGCAGCGCCCCATCCAAAACGGTATGACCTAGTGAAGACCTAAGGGAGGATAGGATCGAGCGACCTAATGGTTGCGACCTAGGAGCCTAAGGGGTCAAGCGACCTAGTGGTTGCGACCTAGAGGTGTTCGCGAGTTAAGGGAACTAAGGCCGAGCGACCTAACACTCGAACGACCTAAGGAAGCAAGGGGCAAGCGATCTATCGTAGAATTAAGGCCTAATGACCTAGGGAAAATGCTCGTGCGACCTAAGTGGTCATACGACCTAAAGTTAATAAGGTCAAGCGACCTAAGGTGACATCGGGTCAAGCGACCTAAAAACACCGCGACCTAGCGACCTATCGAAATAAAAGGGGCGAGCGACCTAACTCAACCAGCGACCTACGACCTAACGAGGTAAACGGTCAAGCGACCTAACAATATAAGGCCGAGCGAGTTACAAGACGATCGACCTAGTGGTTGCACGTGACCCAGCTGGACACGCGACCTAACAGTACAAAGGTCCAACGACCTAAAGTTATTAGGTCATGCGACCTATAGTGTCGCGACCTAGCGACCTAGGGGCTTGAACGGCCTAACGCCACATACAAATCCGAGCGACCTAACTCAACCAGGGACCTACGACCTAAAGCCCAACGACCTAGCGACCTAAAACCAAATGACCTATGACCTAATTCCGAGTGTCGAGCGATCTAACGTTGTAGGCCATTTTAAGGTCGGAAACGAGCTATTTTGAGGCCGAGACTTTTCCACGCGAACGACCTAGCATAGGCAGAACGACCTAAGTGCAGAATTTCACCAAAAACACTAAAAATTGGAGTTTTTGCCAATTCGATTCAAACCAAATGCAAATGTGCATGCGAACGTGATAGGGAATCATTCCCAACAGTCCAAGATAGTTATAGGCAAGAATTGTGAGATAAAAATTTCACATTTTCACCAAATTATGAAGGTAAAGCTTGAAGGTGAATGGAGAAGCAACTACAAGCTTGAATCCAATGCTTTTCCTTGAATTTGGAGTTGAATGATGGAGTTGGAGTTGAAACCTAGGCTTGGAGTTTCTAATTTCCCTTTCCACTCACCATTAATGTTAAAGTTTGTGTTTGGTAGGAATTTACGAAGAGTGAGGAGAAGGAGAGAAGTGAGTTTGAGTTATAATGGCTAATCTAACCCAAAGTCCAAAGCGGGAAAAGTAAGTGAAATTCCACTAACTCCAAACCTATCAATGTTTATACTTAAAAAAAGTTGTAAACGGCATTTCGAACTCAATGGAATTGGTCTCGAGTCCTAATTTGACCGTTTGCAAAAAGTAGCTTTTCGGACCAATATCCGATTAACGATAAAATATTTAAATAAAATATTTAAATATAAAATCAATAAATATGCGGGTTGTTACATCCTATGCCAAGGAGTTGGCAAGTTGTGTGAGTCAAAAGACTACACATAATAATTATACGTAAGGGATTTTGTATGAATCGTCCCAAGAGAGTTTTGGCATCGACAATCATTAGATGACTAATTTTGTGTTGTGAACATAAATATATTGTGAACTAATGTAGTATTATTTTTAATATAAAGTAATTCATAAAATGCTTATGAATCCCCATTCCGTTGCACTGAGAAACAATTGTTATTTCAAGGAATACCAACTTCGTAGCGAAGGAATTTCTTTAAGAAATTATTGGTATAAATTGAATTTAGATACGATCCAATAACAAAATCGATTACAAGGGACGAAATGAAATTGACCAAACCTAAATGAATACAAATACACTAAAACATCTAATGAGCATTCTTGTACATTGAAGTGAAACTGTGAATTTCTCTCGATGTTAAGGATAAATAATCCTTCGTTATTTAACTAAAACATTAAGAGTGTTGACTCTGTGATATGGCATGATGCGCTAATTTGAAATAGATCCCAAGTACATTATCAAAAATAAGATTTTTGATAGTTGTATTTGAAGAGATATGATTCATTAGCCATAAATGTGTCTTTATGAGAAAGACAAATGTAGTTGGCATATAGTGAGATGCATTGATAAGAACATTATCATGAATTTTAATCATTGAAATTAACGTAACAGATTCACCATTCGATGTGCTCAAGTTGATTCATATTTTACACGCAAAATTATAGCCTAGTATGGCTTTGTCTTTTGGTATATATGTATTGAAATAGAAAGTTCTAAATATAGATTTAGACTAGTCTGTTTGCACATAACAACCAAAGTTTCTCGAAGTCGGTTAGAGTAATATTGAGTTTGTGGATTCCCGGATATGATCCGAGAACAGATAGGATTCTAAAATGCATCAAAGTTGAACAAGTGTTAGATGCTTCAAATAGTTTCATTATCATTCAAAATGCAAATAAAGCGTGTGTTCATAAGAAAGAGTGTTAAAAGGTACAGAGATATTTCTAAATCATAAGCAAACAACACATTGTTGATTGTTAATAATGTGCTTGTGTTAGAATCAGTTTTAGTTGTTTTAATATCAATGTTGGATTTGTACCTGATGTCTTTTTTTGTACGTATAAAAAATATTATGAATGTCCCAAAATGATATGTAAGGACACCTTATTAAAATATTTAATACGAAACATGTAAGATGGATTCCTTATGCATTGGTAATATGAATTATCATACAAGTTATGTTCTTTACAATATCGTGATTGGTTTATGTATTTGATACATGAAGCTAACATCAAATCCAAATTGATATCATCAAAATGTAGTTTGAAATATTCTTATGTATTTACGAAATATTAGAGAATTGTTTGCAGACACAACAAACTCTTTATAAAGGAGTGTTCGGACTCAAACTTCATAAGTAACATTGAGTATAATGTGTCAATAATAAATTCAAGTTAAGAATCTTTAAGTTGGAAGTGTTCCTAATGAATGATGATGGTTGATTCAATGAAAAAGACTACTTCACCTTGAATAGCACCGCAATAAAAGCAATGTATATAAATTTAAATGCACAGATCTATAACTGAGTTGAAGATGATTCCAAATGTTGAGAATCCTATAACATTGTTATATGATAACAATGCCAAGACATAGTTTGTAACAGAATTTAGAGCTCACTAAAAGTCGAGGGACATACTCTGAATTGGTCCACATGATAAAACAATTTATCAACATCAAGGAGAGTTGATTGACAAAGTAGATAATTGAAGCATAATAGCATACCCATTCACTGAGGGATTGACCTAATTGGTTTTAAGGAAACTGATTAGAGAAGTTGAAATAAGATTCCATAATTGACCCCAAGTGCAAGTGGGAGATTAATAGAGCTAGGGGTATGCCCTAGGGGCAATTATACAATTTGTTACATATATTTAACTCGGTAACTAATCTTGTTCGAAATAAAAGGTGTTTTCATTCTATTATATATTTAGTATAATGTGTTATATTTATTAATTAGTTTAACTAAAAGTATGTTTAATAGAAAATCCATAAACGGTATGTTTTGTTATAGTAGTCACGAAGTGTTGTAATTGTGATTTATTTATCACAATGAAAATAAATATACCTTTTTAAATATTCCTATTCAAGATGTATCGAGACTCGATATCAATACATCCATTAAGACAAGACTACGTAACGCTCTCCACATGTTGGGCAGTGTATTGCTCATGGCTGTTAGGGGCACCAAAGGGTTACGTACTGATATTTATTGGATAATTATGGAATGACTCAATCGATAGTTTTCTGTTGGTTAATATAACTAAGTTCACATATAAAATATCGACGTAACAAAATTACATGGTTCTCTTAACTTGAGAATACTATTGATCTTCAATATGGAAGCTTCGCTTTGATTATAATTAAATCATGGCATGACATCCATCGAACGATTATAACTAGGTCGAGTGGAAGCATTAAAAGTGAAGCACTATTCAAGAGAGGATTTGTCTTCTCAATTATATGATGTTGTACCACATTTAACTGAAGTCAACTCAAAGTCAAAGTCTTTGGTCTGAGCATCTCAGTTAATAATAATTATTATTATTATTAAACCAAGGACTTTATGTCTAGACTTTAGATTTGAATTTGGATGATAATAGAATTTTGACCATTACCAAATTCCATAAGTGTAAAATGATATAGTTTTGACGAAGAAAATTGGTGTGAATAAAAGTCAAAACCGAGTAGCACTTAGCAAAGTAAAATTGAATTTTATCGAAACCAAGTAAGCGATAAATTTAGCCAAAATATCACAGCACATGCTAAGTTACATGTGAACTTTTATATTCAAATAGTTTGAAATTAATCGCTGATTAAATTTACACCTAATGGGTCATGCAACCGAAACGATGAATACTGCTTTGACCAAATGATTTAATTAATTTATAATTGTTAAATTAATTAATATTTATGAAATATTATAAATTTAATTTTGGTTTGATAAATAAATATTATTAAATGTATTTATAATTGTTATAGACATATTAATAGATAAAGGATATCGATAGGTGTTTAAATTAGAATTAAATGCAAAATGTTTGTTTGGGTTATAAATAGGTTTGTTCGAGCTTGTAGGTTCAGAACCAATAAGGTAAATGGAAGCTAAATGATGAGATAGAGAGGCTTTTATTTGGATGGCTAAGATGGAAGGAGAATGAGTAATGAGCTAGAGAGGCAAATCCTTGGCAACAGTGCCAAAAACTTGTTGAATCGACGATTATTCTATCGGTTAGAAAATCGTCGAAAAATTATAATAAAAAAACCGCAAACGCACGTCATACAATTTAGCAAGTGGCGAGTATGGGTCGATCTGTAGGGAATTGAAATGATTTGAAATTCTACTCGATCAAATTAACCAAGAGTTTGAAGTTGTTTAAGATAAAAAATGTTAAAAAAAACTAACAAAAGAAAGTGATTAAAAATATGAGAGTAGAAGACAATTTCCTTCTCATGATCACATAAATCAACATAATGAAATTATGATCTCTCTTTTTGGTCATTTGTGAATTTAGTTGACATGTCTATCATAAGTGTGGCCTATTTGTACTATTAATTAGCCCAATACAAACCAATAAATACACACCTTCCAAACCACTTGTTAACTCTCATGAAAACGATAATGAAGTTAAAAATAAAATATATTCTAAGCATGATCTATTTACTATTGATTAGTAGTATGGACCATCAAATTGTGATTCTAAAATCCACTTCATTACCAGCATTATATGTAGATGAAGAGGTAATTTGTGTTTATGTTTGTTTAAGCACAGCCTATTTGGTGCCAGCAATATAGGCTATCAAATTCAAAACTAAATAACAAAAAATTTACCATATTAAACATTCCATTAAGCATAAAAAGAGATCATAAATTAGAAAATATGTTGAATCTACATGATTAAGAGAGCTTCATTACCTCTAAATTGAAGGGGTTTAGCTACTCATATTTGTTATCATTTCAACCGATGTAGATTGCAACATAGAACAAAAAAAGAAAAAAAAGAACTCACTAAACTGCATGTAAGTAAATCTAATCTACTTCCATGAAATAAAACTACGCTACTTGCATGAAATAAAGAACAATAATTAAAAGAGCATGAAATTAAATTGCACAAAAAAAAATACATAAGAGAAAAAGGCTAAGAAACCATGAAAGAGAGAAAGAGAGTTTATATTACAATTTGTGCCTACAACTACACTAACTAAAGAGGAGGTGCTAAGAGCTTCATTACATGGAACATAAGGGGTATTTATACATGCCTAAAAACCTAATGCATATTTTAGAGGACCATTCAAATTGCTCTTGAGGAAGTGTGGCCACCAAGTTATCACTAGCATATAATTAATCTTCCATTAAATGTGCATATGTTTTTAATCTCCACTAACACATGCATTAGCTACTAATTGAAGATCATGATAAGTGGGTAGGTAGGGTCATCCATGTTGCATGAGTTGATTTATTTCTTCGTTCTCTTGTTTCCTACTCTTATACGTGCATATTTTCATGAAGCATTCTTCCATGTTGAATCCAAATTCCTACAAAACAATATTAAAACGTGCACGTAAATTTTTTCAAATTAAATCATATACAAAAATGACCATTTTGCCCCTATATAAAGATGAATAAATGATGATTTAAAAATATTTTAAATTTTGGTTTAATTATGTAAAATACCCTATATGCTCATTTATTTAATTAAATTAGATTAAATACGGAAGTAAGAATATACACATTTACGTGCACATTACTTCCTCTATATAAAGATCTCTACCCACATTTGTTCGATGACTTATGAAGCATTCATCTTTAGCTATTGCTGGCCGAACCCTGTCTCCATCACCCTCTATCATATTAAGTTCAAATTAAATAAAATTTAGTTCGATTCGTTAGCTGGTGGTCATCGATTCAGGGATTAGCACCCTACTGGATTGGAAATCGGTTCAAGGAGCAAATATCATCATTTCAAGGTGTGCTTTAAGGCATTGGGAGTGAGGTACATTGATAACCAATATATGATTATTAATGCTTAGGTATAATGTTTATATTATATATATATTTTATATTGTTACTTAGGTGACGATTCTAATATATTTGTATATTGTCATAATTGAATTGGTTGTATGTATGTATAGTTGTATATTAAAATAATTTTTTAATATATGTACATATAATGGTACGACTCAACAACAAAAAAACTAATTTTTTTATTTTAATAATATATATTATATAAATATATATACGTATTGTTTATAATTTAATTACTACATCATACTTTATACAAATATGGTTATCTAAATTTTATATATAAACTATTATAAATATACTGAATTCCGTAGTAATAAACTATCATAGATAGATGGGACAGCTAGTTAGTGAAAGGAATCCACGATTCCGAGATCAAACTCAAAGCCCGAAGCTTCATCCTATACCTTATTTCATGCATGATATACTGCCTAAATTGGATAGGGGACCTCTTTTGTCCTTGAAAGAGTATGGCATTTCTCTCTTCCCATATCAGCTTCAAAGATTTCTTAAGTACAAATAACAATGCAAAAGTTTTCATTTCCCTCCATCTTGTTGCTTTGTAAATCAAATACCATTCCAAAGCACTAACTTAGTAACATTGCTTCTACCTAAAATTAACATCAATCATTGCCATAGACTGAAAAAAACAGAGCAATTGAAAAAAATGTGCATAATTTCTTCATCTTCTGATTGGCAAAATGAGCATAGGCTGTCGTTCATTCCTCTAGCATGTAGATTGACTTTTGTATGCAGCACATTTCTCATTACTTTCCATAGCATAGTGTTCTCCTTTTCATTGCTATGGTTCAACCAAGTTCTTTTATACCAACTGTAGTTTAAGGCAATTGCATGGTTAGCTAATGACTTGTATACATCATCAATATCGAAGCCAATGGCCTTGCCCGTCCATTTAACACCATCCTTAGCCGCCATTGGAAGATGAATCTCGTGTATGCTTGACCAAAGCATTATGATCACCTAGTTACTGGAATAAGGTAGCTAAATAAAACCATCATGAATAAACTCAAAGGCCTTAGCATGCCTATTAATTCTTGTTTGTTGAATTTGCAAAAAGTTAAGATGCCTACTTAATATAAATCCAGGTTTCATTAGATCATCCCAAAAGCTAACGGAACCATTAATAATAATATCATATCTTATAGGGTTGTCAATGGATACCTAAAAAATATAAAATCCATCCTCAACCATATCGAAAAAGCAGACAAATATCTGATATTTGAAAAAACAGATGCAGATGTGGATACGAATGCATCCGCATCCGGAAATTATCCATCTATTTTTTTTCAAGATTATAATTTAAATTATATGTATTTTAGTATAATAAAATATATTTATTTATTGTTTTATTAAGAAGTTCATATTATACGCACCAATTTCATATTAACTGCTTAGAACTATTTATTACCATCATATTTGTTTATTTTTAACATTTTAATAATCAATGAGATTGAATTTTTTTATTTTAAACTAAGATTTTCCATTTATGTTTCTTGATTTATCAGTTGTTAGCGGATATGATAATTATTCGACATCCATCCATATCCACAAATGCGGATATTCGATATTCGAAAATGATTTCGGATGCGGATATGGATATGGCACTATCCACATCTGAAAGTACCCGTTGACAGGCCTAATATCTGATCTCTGGAAGCATGATATCTCTAAGTTTAAATAAATTCCTCCAAGACCAAATAGAGTTTTGTGGAGCTTGCATTTGCCAATTTTTTTTGCACCATAACATATTTAAATGACAGTTTCACCCATTTGTTATCCTTCCTACGTAAGAAATCATCAAGATGCTTAGCAAAGGCAGCTTTGTTCCATAATATCATTTTTTAATTCCAAGACCTCCCTTGATTTTAGGGTATTCCAGGTTACTGAAAGATATAAGGACCAGAACCTTAGAGTGCATAGTGCCTTTCCACAAGAATTTAAACATTGCCCTTCTAATCATCTTGATTGGGTTAATTGGTAGAACGAAGGTCCTGGGATAATAAACAATCATAGAAAAAATAACAGACTTAACAAGGGTCAATCTTCCTGCCTGACCAAGCTGCCTATCAGCCCAATTTTCCAATCTAGCTAGGATTTTTTTTATAAAGGTAAGCACTGCAGCTTGGTTATTCTTGAAGTAGCTAGAAGAATACCCAGGTAAATCAAGGATTCATGATTAGGCTGGAGGGACATAACATGAAGAATGGCATTATAATGTATTTGACTCACTCCCATAACCAGAATATCAAATTCGGAAATATTAACTTTAAGGTCTGTGATCCTAAGAAGAGGTCAAGAACCCCTAGAATAGCATGTGTAGAGGACATGTTCAGCTTAGTGAAAACAACTAAATCATCTACAAACATCAAAGATGTTATCCAAGGCTCTCTGCACTTAGGATGCAAAATGTACGAGCCTTTGCTGACTAGATTATTGAAGATCTGATTGAGGACTTCCATGACAATGATGAAGATAAAGGAGGACATGGGATCACCATATTTATGCCTTATGCACTATGGAAGCATCCAATATTACTTGAGGTAACACTTAAGAAAAATATGGCTGTAGATAAGTATGCATATATCCTATCAACTAAGTGTTTTGGAAAATCCATAAGCAGCATAACTCTAACTATAGAGTCCCAATGAAGTGTATCATAGGCCTTTTGAATGTCAAACTTCAACATAGCCCTCAGTGGGATAAGAGAACATTATCCAAAACACAACTTGAAGGCAAAAAGCTCGCTTGGTTAGGAGAGATTGTTGTAAATTTTCAAAAGATTTGGGCTTTGAGTTTTTTGTTTGGAAGAGAAAGAAGAAGAAAAGAAAGTAAAGTCCCACGTTGTAGAAAAGAGGAGACTATACTTGTATAAGTATAGCTCTCTCAAGTGGATGTTGGGGCCTTGGGGCTCCCACGTGTTTGCTTTGTTATGAGGAGAGAAGTCATGCAACACCACATGCGCGCCGCCGCTGTCCGTCCGACCGGGCCGGGCCGGGTACGGGTTTCGGGTTCGGATCCGAAAATATTTTTGGATCATATATGAACAGTAACGGGAATTAGTAACGTTTTCTGAACGTTGCAAATGAAAGGTCGCGACATTTAAGTTTGAATCTGTTCGCAACAGTTACGAACCGTTGCAAACGGTCGTGACGCTTGGCGAATAGACACCTCCTCACGTCTATAAATAGCGACGCCCAGAAACAGTTGCAGATAGTTCAATATCTTCTTCTTCTTCCTAGAGCGATTCTGCAAACAGTTGCAAGTGTTGCAAAATGCTGCGCCTCCATTGCTCTGTTTTGTGACGCCTCCGAGGTGTTGCGAAATCATGAACCATTGCAGAATTGCTGTCTTCTTCCTCTTCATTCTGTTCTCTATAAATTGCATCATCAGATACAGTTTCTGAAGTGTTCTTCGTCGGATCAAAGTCGTACAAACTTTGAATCCGATTACGCTATTATAGGGCTTCATTGAATCGTGAAAGTCGATAGTTCGATAACCCGTTTGTACCTGGTGGGTTGAACTATTGTCTGAAAGAATCTATTTCATAGATCCTTGAAGTCGGAAGTACAGCATTGTTTTTATCTCTATCGTTGTCAAATCCGTCTCGAACTGCAAAATTCCCAACAGAGATGAGGTTAGGCAGGACACTATTTAGTCTAGTTGCAACTATTTTGGATGGGCATTTGTAAATTATGTTACAACATGCTATGGGTCTAAATGATTGAACAGAGTTGGCATGCTTCACTTTTGGAATAAAAGCAATCTTAATTACATTGATAGAGCCTACCATCCTACACTTGTTAAAGAAATTCTGCATGGCTTTTCAAACATGCTGCTCTATTATATCCTAGCAAGAAGTATAAGAGGCCACATTAGAACCATAACACCCATGGGGCATAATTTATGATTCATTGTGAAGATGGCGTGCTTGATTTCAGCGCTAAATACTTTAGTGCACAGAAAGGCATGCTCCTGTGCAGTTATTCTAGGCAGAGGAATATTGTCTAAAGCATTTAATTCAGGTATAGTTGAGTTACCTAATAGGTCCTTGAAGTAAGTTAGAAAAATCTCTCCAATTTTGTTTGGATTAGAATATAGCTCTTCATTTTGGTCAAAAATTGCATTGATATTCTCTCTAACATGCTTAGATTTAAGGGAGGAATGAAAAAAAGTTGTATCTCTATGCCCTTCATTATTCCCTTTCATTCTAAGTTTCTGTTTTAGCACGTTGGTCGCTTGCTAAAGAGCTTCAATATATTGAGTTGATATTGCATCTTCAATAACATATAAGGTAGGGTCATCCATGTGATTAAGCATAGAGATTTGCACTTTATCATGTTTGATCTTTAAGGATGTTGACAGTGTAAGTCCTCCTCCAAACTTTCTCTTGGACCAAGTCTTCGGGGCTGCTTTGGTTGCTTTCAATTTCCTCTACAAAACATACATTGGATTACCAAAAAAGTTTTAGCCTATGCCAATTTAACAATAGTATAGAAATCATGATCATTGATCCACGCACTGAAAATTTTAAAACTTGATTTTTCTTTCATGGCATTAATACTAGGGGATATGATTTGAGGGGAGTAATCACAGAGAGATGGAAAGGGAGAAAATTGTATAATTTTGGCTAGGTATTCAGATCAGCATGATTACAAAATGCAAAGTCGATCTTAGAGAATGTTCTTGTGCCATTCATCTTACTACTATTCTAGGAATACTGAGCTCCTGCAACCTTTATATTTGTAATATTTTTTTGTATATAAACAAAGTATATAAACTTATATTTGGAAAATATATTTGTATATTGGACGATCTGACGTGTCTATTGCGGTTAAATCCCAGCACTTATATACGGGCATGGTATCGCTTGCACGAACTAATATGTTACATAAGCGCATGCATGCACGCACACACATGATACACATGCATATACATTATACACAAATTAAATTATACAATATCATTTTGTAAATTTAAATAAAATAAAGAATTTTAGAAATATTCTATATAAATTAGATTTCACAGGCCAAATAAAGGTTTAATATGGTAAAAAATTTGAAATTCACATATAATCTTCGCTATAGATTGACATACATACATATATATATATATATAAGCATTCAATCATATCCCTTTTTTTCAGCACCCCTGTAGCCCCTTAATTTCCACCATAAGTTCTGAATTAAATAATATGCGTAGTGCAAAGAGAGACAAAGTATTAATACTTAAACCATAATATGTGGTGGAAATTAGGGAGCTGGAGGGGTGCTGCAAAATAGAGGTACCATTGAATGCTTCTCATGTATACACACACACACACACACACACACATATATATATATAATAAAAAAGATACATTTGTGTTAATTATGTATCTTGTAAATTATAGAATTTACTTTAGGTTTAAAAAAAGTTAATTTTTTATCGCTAACACACATATATATTGTACATTTATTTAATATACATATCGCTGAACATCACTCAGTTTGGGATTAACAGCTGCCCTAACTCCCGCTTCTCCTTCTCTTGCTATATTTCTTGTATGACGACTCTTTCTTTCAGTCTGTAATATAAATGATCAATCTTTTAAGGATAAAGCACTACTTGTGTACACAATGCGACTTTACTATTAACTAGTAATATATAGTTTTGGAAACCAGGATATATAATAAGTATACTCTTTTATATATCGCTTGATCCATTCTAGAGTGATACTCATACACTATCTCTAATGGCTCCCCAATACCCAATGTACATGTATAGTGCATTGCTATGGTACTCGGTTGATGCAGAGCGGCAGTCGAGGGTAAAGTAACCAACATAAATCAGAATCCGTTGTATATCTAACAGCATAGAGGGAAAAATATAATAACTAACACATACATAAAATAGCCGAGATAGATATGCATAACAAAAATGAACCATATAAACTATCAGGGAAATATGTTCACAATAGTTATTCGACATAAGTAGAGTTGCACATCATCAAAATAAGCACTGATACTGTCTATAATAATAGTCAAGCACGGAAAAAGCTGCACGGTGCTACATAGTGGAATAACAATAAGCTTTAAAGTAAAAATATAGATAATCGTCGACCTTTTGCTCGTTCTCTAAACAACCCTATGAGATCTCAAACCTATTATCTAGCTTGTCTACTCATTTAAGAATACCCGAGATAATAAGATGCAAAGCATAAAACCTCAAGTTAGATAAAAGTCTGCTGTGAGGTATGTGTGTGTGTAGATCAAAATACTATAAAAGTCGATATAGTAAAAGGAACAACTGAGTATGAAGAATCATCTCTGCCATGTCCTACATCTAACAAGTTAGCACATAACATCAATATATTTTATAATATCATCATGGGGTATGCTACAAGTCAAAGTACAATATGGAATGTTTATATTACTAATTGTTATACGTCTAGTATACCAAAACAGAGAATAATCAATTATAAACTCGTCGCACAAGTTTATAACTCAGATTTCCACTACACTGGAATTCTGTAGTAATTATTATAACAATATGAATGTTGTAAATAAATTACAACAACAACGTTATACTATTTTGAATAAATAGTATAACCAGAATAATGGATAGAATATAGAATAATGTATACAAATATACAATCAGACTAGAATTCTAACCAGATTATGTCCGAGGCTCGTCGTAACGATTTCCTTAAGAATTTTATTTCAAAATTCTCCCAAGATACAACAGACATATTCTGCTCGAGATTGTAATGAGTATATCACTCTGTGATTTGAATATATAAGAACAGCAGTTAGAAGAGAGGAGATATTCGAATCGGAAGTGAGTGAGGAAAGTGATCAGTTTTCCTCCTTATTTATAGTTGGTTCGTATCCCTTCGAACGGTCGCGTCTGCACCCGTTTGTCCAAACGGTCGTGCCCGTTTCTGCTGCTGTTTATCGGTTGCGCCCATTCATTTTGAATAGGCCGCATCCGTTCGCCAAAAACCGTATCTGTTTGCCAAAATTAAACTGCGCCTGCTAACGGGTCGCATGCCATAACGGGTCGCATCCGTTCAGAAAAATGCTGCCAACAGGTCGCACCTCTTCAGGCCAAAACCCGCGTCCGTCTTCACCTGTCCGCTTCTCTTCAAATCGCAGGCCCAGCCCAGTTTCAGACGAAGCCCAAAACCGTTAAACAATGGCCTAGCAAAAAGAATGGTCATTTTAGACTCGTACCCGAGCCCGGCCAGGTTCGGTTCGGTCGGTCGGACAGACGGCGGCGCGCGCACGTGTGTGATGGAGATGCATGATCATCCTCCTCACAACGAAGCATACATTTGGGAGCCCCAGGCCCCCAATCTACTCATGAGAAAGCCATATATAAACCAATATAGCTTCAATAATTTGGCGATGTGGGACTTTGTATATTTCATTCATTTTATTTGTTAAGGAATTCCAACAATCCCCCACATGAATGATAATATACATATCCCCCACACAAAGCGAAATATCACAGAGTATATATGGAATAATGCTTTATCGTGGACAAGTAGATATTTCACTTTGAACTTTCCCTAGTTAAAACTTATCAGATCTACTTGGCTAATCGGTGAATTATTTCATCTTGAACCGTCGGCCTTTATTGTATATCCAGACAATAAGCTTTACGAAGCATTGATTCCCTTCTCATCCAATCTCTTGGTTGTGTTCATTTTGGTCCTGAATAATTTTTGGTTCTGCGAGTCTTTTAGAGAATAAAAGCCTTTTAATATTCTCATAGAGCCGACCCAACTCACACTAACATAGGTGATCGCAACCATTAAGAGTATCCTACATATACCCCACTTGTTATATCCAAGATATGGTCATCATTAAAAAATATAGTTTTAACCTTTATATACTTCTGTAGGCATGCATTTATGTTATGCACCATAGGAATGGAGTTGGACCATGTCCATGCAAATGCATTATGTCTTGAGTTATTCAGAAATGGTTTGCCTATTGATCCTAGTCCGCGGGATCTCCAGTCGCTAGGATAGGTTTCGGTATAAGATAACTCTTTGTGGTTTAGGCTTTTAAACTCATTCCCCTCGATGCGCAGTCAATTTTCTCTTTTGATAAACCTTTAGTAAATGGATCCGCTAGGTTATCATTTGTTCTCACATAATCTATGGAAATTGTTCCATTTGAGAGTAACTGTCTAACTGTGTTATGGCGTCGACGAATATGTCGTGACTTTCCATTATACACAAAGTTGTGCGCTCTACTTAGCGCAGCTTGGTTATCACAATGTATACATATGGCCGGTACAGGTTTAGGCCAAAATGGAATATCTTCTAAAAAGTGACGAAGCCATTCTGCTTCTTCGCCTGCTTTATCTAATGCAATGAACTCTGATTCCATAGTGGATCGAGCTATGCATGTTTGTTTAGTATATTTCCATGACACTGCTGCCCCTGCTAAGGTAAAGACATAACCACTTGTTGATTTTGATTCCTCTGAATCTGCAATCCAGTTTGCATCACTATATCCTTCTAAGACGGCATGATATTTTCCATAATGTAAGGAATAGGTAGTGGTATTTTTTAAATATCCCAACACTCTCATTAGTGCTTTCCAGTGTTCCTTTCCTGGATTGCTTGTATACCTGCTCAGTCGACTTACTACATAAGCTATATCTAGTCTTGTGCAATTCATGAGATACATGAGACATCCTATTACCCGAGAATATTCCAGTTGCATTACACTCTCATTAGTGTTTTTATGCAGTACTTCTGATGGATTAAAAGGTGTTTTTACTCCTTTAATTCCAAAATTTTGAAATCTTTCAATCACTTTTTCTACATAATGTGATTGAGATAACTCAATTCCATTAGGTGTTCTTATTATTTTATTCCCAAAATAACATCTGCAACACCCAAGTCTTTCATGTCGAAATTGTTGATCAACATTTTCTTTATAGTCTCAATTACCTGAGTATTTGGACCGAATATTAGCATATCGTCCACATATAGACAGATCATCACATATGATTGTCCAAGTTGTTTATAATAAACACATTTGTCACATTCATTTATACGAAAACCATTTCTCATCATGACACTATCAAATTTTGCGTGTCATTGCTTTGAAGCTTGTTTTAATCCGTATAATGATTTGACTAATCTACAGACTTTGTTTTCATTTCCTTTGGAAATAAATCCCTCAGGTTGCTCCATGTAAATCTCCTCATCGAGATTTGCATTTAAGAATGCTGTTTTTACATCCATCTGATGAATCTCTAGATTATAGATGGATGCAATTGCTATTAGCATTCTTATAGAGATTATTCATGTTACCGATGAATATGTATCAAAAAAGTCTACTCCTTCTTTTTGACGATATCCTTTGGCTACTAATCTGGCTTTATACTTGTCGATAGAGCCATCTGCTTTCATTTTCTTCTTGAAAATCCATTTGCAGCCAATAGGATTAATCCCAGGTGAAATATCAATAATTTCTCAAGTTTTATTACTTAGAATTGAATCAATCTCATTTTGGATTGCTTTTTTCCAACATGAAGATTCAGAAGATGACATTGCTTCCTTGTACGTTTGAGGTTCGTGTTCTAACACATAAGTGAAAAAATCCGAACCAAATGTCTTGGAAGTCCTAGCCCTTACGCTTCTTCTTGGTTCAACTTCCTCAATCTGATGATGAGTTTCATCTTCATGAGAATTGCTTAATTCTTCTCTTGTCCTTTTAGGAACATTATTTCCTTCATTCCTTTTGTGTGGAAACACGTCTTCAAAGAATGAGGCATCTCTAGATTCCATGATTGTATTTACATGAATATCAGCTATATCAGACTTGAATACCAAAAATCTGTAGGCACTACTATTTTGGGCGGGCTTAAGATAATAACAATCTACTATTTTTGATCCAAGTTTGACTTCTTGGGAGGCGGAACTGGAACTTTTGCCAAGCACCCCGACACTTTGAGGTATTTAAAACTTGGTTTGTGTCCTTTCCATAACTCATATGGAATTGTTTCTGTTTTATTGTGAGGGACCTTGTTTAATATGTGATTAGACATACTTAAGGCTTCCCCCCACAAGTTTGTCGGTAGACCAGAAGTTAAAAGCATGACAGTAATCATGTCTTTTAATGTTCTGTTCTTCCTCTCTGCTACACCATTTTTTTGTGGTGAATATGGAGCTGTTGTTTGATGAATTATACCATTTTCGGCACAGGACTGTTCAAATGGTGATTCATATTCTCCACCTCGATCAGATCTTAGTATCTTGATCTTTTTATTTAACTGATTTTCTATCTCGGCCTTGTATTTTATAAACGCTGTTATTGCTTCATCTTTACTATTTAAAAGATATACATAGCAATATCGCGTATAATCGTCAATAAAAGTAATGAAATACTTTTTCCCACCTCTTGTAGGTAGTGATTTAAAATCACATAAAACTGTATGTATCAAACCTAATGGTTCGGTGCTTCTGTCAACAGATTTAAATGGTTGTTTAACCATTTTCGCTTCTACCCATGTCTCACATTTGTAGTTCTTATCTACCTGGAATTTTGGAATTAATCCCAAGTTTGATAATGTTTTCATTTTGCGGAAATTTATGTGTCCCGATCTATCATGCCATAGTAAAATTTCGTGCTCAAGCAAATAAGAAACTTCAATTTTATTAATAGCACAATCAGAATACATGTTTTTGTTACCGACAACGGCTACATTTGCCTTAAATAGGCCATCACATAAATATCCCCTTCCTATATACATTCCAGCCTTGGACAGAACTATCTTGTCTGACTCGAACACCATCTTGAATCCCTTCTTTGATAGGACTGCACCAGAGATGAGATTCTTGCGTATGTCTGGAACGTGGAGCACGTTATTCAACTTAACAGTTTTTCCAGAAGTAAACTTGAGGATTACCGTGCCACTGCCTTCGATCATGGAAACTGCAGAATTACCCATGTAGAGTTTTTCTTCATGATCGAATTTCTGATATGTAGAAAACATGGATTTGTCAGAACAAATATGACGAGTAGCGCCTGTATCTACCCACCATTGGTTAGGATTCTAAACCAGATTGCATTCAGATACCACCGCCGAGAAGTTGGACTCGTCTACTTCCATGTTATCCACTATATTTGCCTCTTTATTGCGTTCCTTCTTGTGTCTACAATCTTTAGCGGCATGCCCAACTTTTCCATAAACCCAACATTCACCATTAAACTTCTTGGTTCGTTTGTTGTCTTTTGGTTTGTTGTCTTGAGCTTTCCTTTTCTTCTGGAAATTCTTCTTTTTGTTTTTGGTCTTTGACCCTTCAGCCACAAATGCCTCCTCGCTTTGTTTTGTTATTCCACGGTTATTTGCCTCAATTTTCAATCGGACTATGAGATCCTGTAAAGATATTTTCTTCATTTTATGCTTTAGATAATTGTGGTAATCTCTCCATGATGGCGGCAGTTTTCCCATGATGGCTTCAACCAAAAACGATTCTCCAACCTTATGACCTTCCGCCTCGAGTTCATGAATGATGATTTGCAGTTCATACAGTTGAGCAGTCACCGGTTTGGAGTCAACCATCTTGTAGTCCATGAATTTGTCTACAATGAATTTCTTAAGACTGATATTCTGTGTCTTGTACTTTGTGGTAAGTGCATTCCAGAGTGCTTTTGATGTCTTTGAAGGTTGATATACTTTGTATAGCACCTTGTCGAGACAATTCAGAATATAGTTTCTGCATAAAAAATCGGAATGCTTCCACGTATTCACCTCTGCTTCCTTGCTTGGTGCAGGAATCGGTTCCTCCTCGTCGAGGTATTTTTGTAGACCGAGTGTGGTGAGATAAAACAACATCTGATTCTGCCATGTCAAGAAATCATCACCATCTCCCTTGAACGGTTCAGGTCTGTTGTGAGTAGTATCTATGGAAATTCTACTGTTGCTATCTCTGTTTTAGTAAGAAAACAGTAAAATTCTTAAGATGTTATACGTCTAGTATACCAAAACAGAGAATAATCAATTATAAACTCGTCGCACAAGTTTATAACTCAGATTTCCACTACACTGGAATTCTGTAGTAATTATTATAACAATATGAATGTTGTAAATAAATTACAGCAACAACATTATACTATTTTGAATAAATAGTATAACCTGAATAACGGATAGAATATAGAATAATGTATATAAATATACAATCAGACTAGAATTCTAACCGGATTATGTCTGAGGCTCATCGTAATGATTTCCTTAAGAATTTTATTTCAAAATTCTTCCAAGATACAACAGACGTATTCTGCTCGAGATTGTAATGAGTATATCACTCTGTGATTTGAATATATAAGAACAATAGTTAGAAGAGAGGAGATATTCGAATCGAAAGTGAGGGAGGAAAGTGATCAGTTTTCCTCCTTATTTATAGTTGGTTCGTATCCCTTCGAACGGTCGCGTCTGCACCCGTTTGTCCAAACGGTCGTGCCCGTTTCTGCTGTTGTTTATCGGTTGCGCCCATTCATTTTGAAGAGGCCGCATCCGTTCGCCAAAAACCGCATCTGTTGTCCAAAATTAAACTGCGCCTGCTAACGGATCGCATGCCATAACGGGTCGCATCCGTTCAGAAAAATGCTGCCAACTGGTCGCACCTTTTAAGGCAAAACCCGCGTCCGTCTTCACCCGCCCGCTTCTCTTCAAATCGCAGGCCCAGCCCAGTTTCAGACGAAGCCCAAAACCATTAAACAATGGCCTAGGAAAAAGAATGGTTATTTTAGACCCGTACCCATACCCGAGCCCGACCCGGCCCGGTTCGGTCGGACGGACGGCGGCGCGTGCGCGTGTGTGGCGGAGATGCATGATCTTCCTTCTCACAACGAAGCATACATTTGGGAGCCCCAGGCCTCCAATCTACTTATGAGAAAGCCATACATAAACCAATATAGCTTCAATAATTTGGCGATGTGGGACTTTGTATATTTCATTCATTTTATTTGTTAAGGAATTCCAACACTAATATCAGTAGTACCTACATCGTATGAGATCCATAGAAAACATAGCAACCATCATGCCATCTCACAACATTCATCGCCCCTTGGATATATGATAACTCGTATGACCATGTCCTATGGTTAGAGATTGCTCAATATCTTAGTTTTCCTTGTGCTCGAATCCACACCACTTCGTAAGGCTAAGATACTAAACTCGCATCGTACGGGTCCAAGGTAGATCACCATCATAAGATCTAGAGTCACGTCGTACGATTCAAGTAAGCTTCCTCGCCAACCTCTTCTTTACGGGCACCTAAAATCTTCGAGTTATCAATGTTCCCTTAGCACATGTCTAATAGAGCACGTCATATGTTCTACTTCACAAGCTCCCATCGTAGAACTTGTCTCCTTGGACCATCCTCATAGCTCACATCATCGAGTTGTCACCGTTTGAAACTTCTCTGGCCGACCATCGAAATTCTCAGATTTCTATCATGTTAGTCATGAGGTATTATCTCTACTTCCATGCGTCATTCCCACAGTAGATCTAGAATTTCCTCATTTTAAATTCAATCGGGTTTCTCCATCGTCAAATCAGTCCTCTTACACCATACACATCAAATGGGCATCAAAGCATCAAGCGATCAACCATGCACACTCCTCAAAAAAACATTTCCTAGAAACCCATCATCAAGTGTGATTAGTGCCGATAACACCTAGAGTGATTGACATTTAGCCAAATTTGGCTAAGCATTTAGCCAAATTTGGCTAAGTGCTAAGGTAGCCTAAGCTATTTGTCACTGTTTTAAAGCCCGAAGTATTCAGCACCCAGGCGTAAAGCTAAAGCATCCAAGCACCCAAAGCCAAAGTCATGCGCCTCAAAATCGATTGTCCTAACCAAAACCGTTCAGTGATAACCAAACTCTAAGCGGTTTTAAAGTCCAAAACTGAAGTAGCCTCCTTCTCTCTCTAGCCAAACAACCAGCACACTTGTGCGTTACTATCACAAAACTTTTCGTCGCTGAAAGTAGTAGGACTTGCCCAAAATTGGCCAAGTTTCCTCCAGCACCTTCCTACAATCCTTGTCCATCTTCCTTTTGCTCTGTTTTGCATGTAAACATCCAAATCCAAAAATATTCGTCGTTTTTTGATCTTTGGCGGAACAGTTCTTGATCTCGCTCTATCAACATGAATCCCCGTCGTTTTGTGCATCCAATATAAATGATCTAACGTTTTGATCATCACAATGCCTGTTGTCATCTCTCTAACTCTTACTTTATTTTATTGCTTTATTTTTATCTGTGGTTGCATCTATGTCTGATTGTTAGTATAATTCTATGTTGTTAATCTATGATTTAATATTAATCTTGAAAGAAAATAAAAAAGATTTGCATAAGTTAGAAACATTATTCACTCCCTTCTAGTGGTAAATTAGCCTTAAGATCTATAGTTCCACAACCCACATACGGTATCAGAGCATTAGATTTTCAAAAACTTGTAATTTGATTTTTGAAAAGTTTAAATAGGAAGTAATATTATTAGTTCTCTTTTTAATACTTTTATAGAAAATAAATTTTGTGAAACCAATATGTTATTAGAAACTAATTATTTTGAAAAATCACTTAATATTTTAGAATGGTACAATGTTGAATTGCATGAACAAGTATGTTATATGGATGATGGTGAACAGATACTTGATAGTCATATATCACAAATCAAGAAGAAGTGGATTTTAGACAACGAGCGTTCAAAAGACATGATGGAAGATCAAGAAAAAGAAAGAGCAACAATATACATACATACATACATACATACATATATATGCTTAGAGACAAACCTTTGGATGGAGAAACAATAATTTTGGAATGAAGGACGTCAGCAATGTTGGTAATCTTGAAAGTTTGCTTGATTTTTATATATTACATTTTATTAAGTTCATTAAGTAGAAAGACATTTTAGGTCTTCTTTTATGTTCCAAATAACCAAAATGGTTTAAATAAAAAAAAAAAGCTTTCCCTTTTAAATAAACGGCTAGTTTTCAAATTGAAAAGACACTTTAATTTTTTGAAATGCCTTATGATTTTATCTATAGAATATTCTAAATTATTTATCTATAAAAATTGTATTTTTATTGTAACTAATATTATGTGTTAAAAGTTTAGAAAAAGATTTCAAAGCAAAATATTAATTTTTAATTTTTTACAAAACTGACTATACACTTTGAAAACATGGCAAAAAATACTACATGCAATAGTATTTTCTAAATCTCAGAAATTATAAATTGATAATTTTTTTAATTGAATTTTTACATGAGTATAAGATAAACATACTTAATTCTATAAAAAAAATTGAAGCCAAAATTCGAATTCATGCTATTTTATTATTTTTGAATGAACGGACGCTTAGTAAGTTACAATGGATATATTTTAGATTTTGGAGCTAAAATTTGAATATTTATGGCCTTCAAATTAATTAATTTTTCATTTATAAAAATATATTCCAGATAAAAATTAATATATTTAATTGTATAAAAAAGTTAAAAGCATTTTAAATAATTTAACGTTTTCTAGATTTTCGTAAAAAATTGACTACTCTCTTCAAAGCCTAACGGGGATGTTAAATGCAGTATTTTTCTAGAAAATCTCAAAAATTATAAAATGTATAATTTTACATGAATTTTTTTATATAATAATGTATACTTTGAACTACTTATGTAAAAAAAATTCATATCAAAATTTGAACAATAACTATTGTATTATTTTCAAATAAACAGACACTTAGTGGTTACAATAATCATATTTCTGACGCGGACCATTGCAATTTGAATTTTTATGTACTTTTACACAAATTTATTTAACATAAAATGATAGTTATTTTCCAAAATATAATTAGTATATATAACTACATAATAAATTATGAGTTCTTCAAACTAAAGTAACATTTTTTTATTTTGTTAAATTTGAATGGACACTTCAACTACCAAGTAGTGTTTTTAATTTTTAATTTTTTTAAACGATCATGCCTCTTCGTGATTGGTCGCTTTCCTATTGACTTTTATAAAGTGTTTCCTTTCTAATGACATCCTGTTAATCATCTATCATGAGTATACTAAATAAAAAAGTACACCTTCTTTTATGATTTCAACTTTTCTGATGTTGATTTTACTTCTTTTACTCTTATTTCTTACTAACTTTATGATGGGATATTAACTTTATGACATTATGAAATTAATTCAATGTACTTAGAGTTGGGAATAAGGCTCTATTTATAGAATTCTTTCTATCAATGATAACACGCCACAACATATAATACTTTTCATATAAACAAATAGTAATACATATGCAAAATGACATGTGTAGTTACCCTTGTCCTTTAGGAAGATCCCTATATACATGCATGATACCAAGTGTATTTACACGTGTAATTCATTAATATACTTGTAATTTAAACAATGAATGTGACACAAAATACATGTTAGAGTCACATTATCTTACACATAATAGCATTATGAATGAATTTTAGTTTGTGTTGAATCAAAATTTGAAAATAAAAGGATTAGTAGAGTATCTCATTTTTTAACATTACGTTTTCATTATATGTAATCATTCAAGCTATTTCATGATTTAAACATTCCTTATCGTAAACTCTTAAAAATATTGGGTTTGATTTCTGGAAGACTAACCATAAAGATCCAATATAGCATGGGTACCAGTACAAATATGATCTATTCCTTCAGGAACTATGAATAATAAGAAGAGAAGGATAAAAAATGACTACGAAGGCCTTTTATATGATCATCATATCATGATACTCTCCGAAAAAGAAAATTTTCAAGACAACAATGACGCTAAAACATATGGTCAATCATCTTACTGCCATTCCCAGGTTTATTTTATTATCATTAAATTTATATTCCTTTAGTGATATATTTTAACTCTACATATCTCACTTATACTTCGCACATTAGTCTAAAAAAATTATTATAAATTATCATGTCTTTCTAGAAATAAACAATGTAGAACAATAAAATAATATTTACTTCAAAAAATTTAATTTATTAACATAAATTTGATTATTTACGTAGTTACACTTATCAAATATTGTGATTAGGCTATGATTAAGTTTTATAATTATTATGGTTTTTATATATGAATTTTTTGTAATAAATTTAATGTATAAATTTCTTTGCCAAATTTGAATGCTTAGGATTATATAGTAACATCGTTTGTGTCATATTGAATTGTTTTCCATACTCTCATTATTAAATTTAGATTTCATACATATATATAATTTATATTGATTTTGATATAGTAAGAATTGATTTTGATGTATATATCATCTTATTTAGGAGTTTATTCTAATTATTATTAATATTATAGTATCCCACATTCATTGGTATTAATTAATTAAATAGTTTCTTAAATTTAGTCTCGCACAAAATAGTATCACATGTAGGGGGAGTTTATTTTGTACCCATTTTTATCTATAACAACGGGGGAGAAAATATAAAATATATACATGCGTATATTTAGGGGGAGTTATGTAACTAAGGGGGATTATATCATATTTTATATACATGAATATTTAATGGTAGTCATCATAAAAAATAGGGAGATTGTTAATACCTCAGTTATTGATTTTAACGACAAAAACTAGATAAAACATATGTACTAATGTTTTGCCAAGTTATATAGAATATAGTACATAATATTACATAGGTGATGAATCGAAGACTGTATAATATAAAGACTCAAAATAAAGATACGAAGGCTCATGAATTCAAAGATAAAGAATGAAGATCACAATGTTATAATTTAGTGTATAGAGTCATTTGTATAAATTGTTAAAGTCCTTGATAGAAATTTCTGATCTTTATCATCAATTTCCTATCTTTGATATTTTAAACAAAAATAAATTACTTTAAAGACAAAATCTATTTTTAAAATATTTCACAAAAGATTTTTAAGTCCAAAAATATTTAAAACCATGATCCAATTATTTTATACTAGTATAAAATTTTCAAATCATTTTAAGAAAACAATTTTTATTTTTCACTAGCTTATGTCGACATACATATCTAGGATATGTCGACATACATGCCGCCAAATGGTTTTTCAAATTTTGAATGAAAGTGTCTATTTGCCATGACTCTTCATGAATGAACACATATGTTAATTTACTATATAAAAGGGCGTGCAAATGAATTTTTAACTAATTAACTACTTAATTTCTTCCCACTCTTTACTCTCTTGAAAATAATAATCTATTCCCTTCAAAATAATATAGAATCAATTTATAATTCATTGTATTAATTCAATACTACTTTCTTACTGTTTTGGAAACATCTCTCTCATTTCAAAGATCAAAGTGCTATCCAAGAGGCTATAGGATCTCTTTTATCCAAATTAAGTACAAGAATTGGTCATTGGAAAAACTATTAACTTTACTCGTGTTTCTTTGGGTGTGCTTGTAGCCCATTCAGATCAAGTGGGTGTGCTTGTAGAGCGTTCAAAACTAGTGGATGTGCTTGTAGCTCGGTCGAGTTAAGCAAGTTTACCTCGGACTCGGAATATAGGAGTGTGTCTCGTAGCCTCGAAATTAAGATTGTATTTGGACTGGATGTAGGAGAAATTTGAACAAATATAAAATCTGCGGTGTCATATCTTTAACTCTTACTTTACTTTATTACTTTTATTTTTATCTGTGTTTGCAATTGTGACGGATTATTATTATAATTCTGTGTCCTTAATATGTGATTTAATATTATTCTTAAAAGAAAAATAAAAGGATTTGCATAAGTTAAAAATACTATTCACCCCTCTTCTAGTTAAATTAGCATTAAGGTCCATAATTCAGCAACCCACAAGATTGTCTATTAAATCTTATTTAAATTACAAAAAATTATAAGTTAGCTTTGTGTTTGAACTTCAGTATGAGCTTGATTTTGCAGAAGCTGTCATGGTGTACCAAATCAGTTATAGTCCACAATTAAGAAAGCAAATGCATGCATATTAGAATGTAAGAATAGTTTTTTTACATGGATATGTCTATCTTTGTGATTAGTCCAAATATATATTGTGTATGTAAGCTCTCATTTACGTTTCTATCAAGTTTGTTCTTCATTAGCGTATTATGTTGTAAGATTCTTAAATTATCCGCCATTAATGGTCCTTATTTTAAGGTACCAACATTGACAAGAAGTTTCCTTCTCTTGATACAGATGTATGAATCAAATTCAACACACATTGAATAAAAAATTTAAACTCAAGCATCTAATATTTTGTGAATTAATCGATGGAGTTTCCAAATTTAGGAGAGCGATTTGAGTCATACTATTCATACCTTACATTAACCGTCATTCGTATGTTATTGTATCTTAATTATAATGATACAATATAGTACTGCTAACTTAGGTTAATATATAGTGCTGCTAACTTAGAGCATCTCTAGCAGGGGAGGCCTTTTTAGAGTGAGGAGTAGGAATAAAACGTCGATTCCTCCCATTTCTCCAATAGTTGAGTGGAAGGAAATGAGCATTTAGAAAACTACGGTATAACAAAAAATGCTAGTTTCAACATCGATCTGAAAACCATTTATATGGCATAACAAAAAATGCTAGTTTAAAAAGAATATATACAAGCCTCCACATCCAAATCATTTTTCATATGCAAAATGAGTTAAAGTGGTGTGGACATGTACTCATAATTTTAGTAATAATTGAAATTCAATGTTCCAAGTGACACCATTATATTGATGTATGATTGTATATTCTTTTAATTAAGACGGATTAGGATTAGTGGTATAACTAGGATTATGATTGTATATTCTCTTTTCTTATTAATATGTTTTATGCTTTACATATTTTTTAAAAGAGTTGTTTGTTTTGCTTACGATAAGACTAATGATTCTTTATTCAACATATTATTACTATGCGTTTAATTAAAATTAATGAAAATTGCAATAATTTTTTTATTACAAAACTAAATGGTCAGTTATTTGTCATTATAATGTTGTACTAGCATTATTTTATTTTGTAAATACTATTGTATGTGAGGTGGAGCTTGGCTCAATGGTTGGGTCATCCGCATGGTGATCTGTGCATTCATGTTCGAGTCTATAAACAGCTTTTTTCCAATGCGGGGGAAATGGCACATACATCATCGACCTCTCTAGAGCCCTATCATGTGGGAGGCTCGTGTACTGCATTCGACCTTTAAATATATTGTATGTATGTGTGTCTACACACTTCAATTGATATTAATTGGAATTGTTTGACAACCAAGTTTCATGGTTTTATAATTGTTAAATTGATTCATCTGTATCTTCATAAACGTTAGTTGAAATGATTTACATGTTCATTATCAAACCGACGGTTAGGAAGGTTTGCTTACTGTCACTGTCCAAAATCAATTTTTCGAAGCCAAAATTATACCGCTGCTGTTTCGTTTTTGTTTCCGTATACTTCTTCTCCCCAAGTTTTCTCCTATTCATCATAATCACGATAAGTATTCCCTTTGACAGTTTCCCTTCCGTTTTATCTACATTGACAATTTCCCATCCGTTTTCTCTATTCCTAAACCAAATAAAACCCTAATCCAGTGCCAGAGTTTGTTCGACCATCTAATGTTGCGACCGCTCCTCCCAACACGATCAGCCTCCCACCATCTAATGTTGCGACCGGCCTAGCATCCTCAACATCACACGCTACGACCTTCCTTGCATCTTCAGTGGTTGATGCTGCAACCGACCTCGCCATCGTTTTCCTCTCGTACCATCAATCTAATACCTAAACCCTAGGATAATAGCTATCTGAGTTATTTGATGATTATTGTTATTTATAATACATGTAGAATATTATTGATTTTTGATTATCAGTGCATCCAAATTCAAATTCTGAATTTTAATTTGGTATTTTGCAATCGTACAACCGTTGTACAACCGTTGTGTTGTTGTGTTCTGTAACAAATTTGAGATTCATGTATTAACATTGAAATTATTAGGAGTTCTTTGTTTACTCAACTTTAATTTTGTCTTACGTAGGTGTATTGATTGTTCTCTAGTGATCTAACGACAGATGGAATTCTTTGAATGCTGCATATTATAAGGGAAGATCTGAAACTTTAAGGCATGTCACTTATAGTAGAGACAACATCGACGACGGTGCTTTTGGAATTGAAGATGTAGAGGATGCTAATGCTATTGATATAAATGCTCATCCTGAAAATATTGAAGGAAAGCAGGGAAAAGTTATTAAGAATGAAGAAGTTGATTCTGGACCAATGAGCGAAAATGATTCAACAAGTGATGACGAAGAGACTAAAGTTGATAATAACCATTCTGATTCTGATATGGATGATGATGAGATGCTGAAGAGGGATGCGAGAATTGCTGATATTCTAAAGCAGAAGTTAGCATCAAGAGGGAAAAATAAAATATTTTCTCAGCTATTAACATTCAAGAGTAGAGTGCTATCACTTTTGGAAATATTTTTGCAAAAACACCCAGGTATTGTATTTTAGGTCTTTGTTTGATCTTGTAAATGTTGTTCTTTGAAGTTTAATCTTTTGACACTAGTAAAATAGTTTCAAGGGGTCATATTTGAAGTAATCATGGACCAATACCAAATGGTGAACTGAACTGAATATTCATGCATGCAAAATTTACCAAATAAATTGCATGGTTGTTCACATGTATCATTGAGCAACCTATCCCTACACAACATATTTGAAATTCACAATCATAGGAAAAACAAACTTAGGCTCGTATTCAATTGGTGATTTTGAAAGACTAACACAACACCAACTTTGAAAGCTTTTTGCATCTAATTAAACACTCACAAACATCATATTAGTGCATCTTATAATATTTTACCCTCGGCATATGAACTCTGACCCAATATATGACTGTATATTGACCTGTTATTAGAGCTGTAGGATTTAGGTGGGTGCTAATTTGAGTATTTTTGCAGTAGAGGATTCTTGCGTGTATGTTGGTGTTTTAGTATAAAGCGGATTGCTTGTGCACCAAAGTTAGGTGGATTTTTTATTTTGCTGAATTCAAGTTTTTGTTTTGCTTGTGGTATCCTGAACCTAGAATTACACTACGTTGGCTGTAACTTAGTTATGACACCTTTTGGTCTAATATTAATTCTTTGCTATCTTATTTCCCTTTTGCATCAGGCACTGCTTCATTCATATAAACACCATTTCATTCTTGCATCCTCGGTCTTCTTTGATATCGAAAAGCTTGGGTATGTATAATTGAGGTCTTTTTTTGTCATTTACTCTTATCAATACCTAATTTAGATCTCCATATCGTCTTCGTAATTTTATCCTTTTTTCTAACAATGCAATTTAGCATATTATTATTTCTTTGTTTAGTTGAAATTAATGAAAAATTACAACAAATGTATGTTTTCCTTGAAATGGTAGAAGAAATATGCTACTGTCTAATTCAAAAGAAAATTTAAACATGTTCCACTCCCATGTTGATATTTAATTAATGAGCAAAATGTTACTAATAGGGAAAATTCGTTTTAGAAAGGTTTGTCTGATCCCGGTTTCATGCTTTTAATATTTCATATAAGAAATTTCTAAATTTTGATTTTTTTTATAAATATTTTTGTTTTTTCATCTGTTACAGAGGAAGGATAGTGGATGGAGTTGATGTAGATTTTTACATTGATATCAATGCTAATGGTAGTGATGCTGATGATAGCTAGAAAAGTTTTTTGAATTAGTTTTGCCTATGATCGTTTTAATATCTCCGTATTTATTAGAACATCCTATGCAAGGTAACCTAGTTTTTAAACATTTGAGCTTAAAACTATATGCTGAAGCAGTATGTTCTTGTAAGCACGTTCATGCACTTCAAATATAAATCCATTCTTTGGCTTCAACTGCAGTTCGAGCCTGATTCCCCGACTAGTGCAACACAGTTCCTCAACAATACAGTAACCACAGGCTTGCTACTATATTCTTATTTGGCCATCACTTGTTGTAACCTGCAAGCTGCTAATGCCTCAATGACGCATGCCTGCATATCAACCACTAGGTGCTTCCATGATCAATTAATTCTACATGTTGCAGTTTCCTTAGTCTTAGCATGTTTATTGTTCCAGCTTCATCTCTTGTGGTAGGACAGTGCCTTGTAGCACAGTGTATAATTACATCTGAGCACATCAAATTTTTGGGGCAGTTTTAGTTGTTGGGATCATGTTGATCCTCGTTGCTATGAAAATCAACCTTTTGTATGGTGTGTGAACTCATGTTTTATAAAAACAATAATAGATCGAAAAGTGTTTTTTCTTTCTCTTATGCCTAAAGTAGTTGAATAAATTATTGTTTGCTGTTGTGTATTGCAAGCTATGGAAAACTTATTGAAGTTCCTTTCCAACAGTTTATTGAAGTTCTTTTAGGAGTTGTCTAATGCGTGTTATTGTTCAAAGTCACGTTATTATTTGAAATGTTACATTAAATTAAATTGTCGCATTACAATGTAATATGATTATTAATATTTGTGGTGCCTGCATGCTCATAGTAGTTCAAATTTAGTTTAAACTAATAAATAAACGAATAGAAAAACAAAATAAATTGGAATTAACAAAAAAAATTACATTTTTTTTTGAATATATTCAATCGAGCGGTCGGTTCTTCCACTGTTGTACAATTGTACGGTTGCAACAAATCTATTTTGCAATTCTCCTCATATGCTCATGTTTAGTGATTTATGATTAGTAACACTTGTTCTCACATACTTGGGTACCCATGTTTGTGTTTCGCATTTATTTTCATTGAATATCCTCTGTAATCTGAAAACAAATTTTATTGCACAGACACAACCGATATTTACATATATAGCATAGTTATAGTTTCACGTTTCCAATTGCTATTACTGAAAATTGATATCATTTTTCTTACATTTCTATTCATCCTAACAAATTTCTGCATTCTGTTGGAGCTGCTTTTTGGTGCAGATCTTTGATTATGTGAGATCTCAAATCTGTTAGAGTTGCTCTTAATCTTTATATATAGTTGCATTTTACACTGGCGTTGTTGGATCTGCCACTATTGAGCAACTCTACAAGCCTAAGAGGTACTTCTTAAATTGCATTTACCTTGATTTTTAAATAATTGATTAATAAATAATTTGTAAGTGTTTGTTAGCTGTCACTAGCTAGTGTAGTTTTGGCTTTCATGTAAGGATGTTGATTTAGTGTTGCGTATTGGATAATGATATACAAGTTTTATATACAGTAGTAAAAACCTTCTAATACATATTCATACTCTATTTTTCGCATCTTTCTATAGGGAATGGTCAATCCCACTTGTATTTTTTGTTTCTAACTGTATTTCAAAAATATACGTTGGTAATGTTTAAGTAAATGCTAAATTTGTCGAGGGACAACAATCACTGCTTAAAAACATGCTAGACTCAGTAATTTGCATTTTTTATAGGGATGAATACCAGAATGTGCATGGATGTGGTACACAGAAAGAGAGTTTAACAAATGGGAGAAAACATTGCTTTGGGATATGATTTAGCAGTACATGCCTCCTATCAAACTTCTTACATCTTTATATGTAGCTGCATTTTACACTGGCATTGTTGGATCTGTCATTACTGAGAAACTCTACAGTATACTTTTTAAATTGAATTTACCTTGAATTTTACGTGTTAGCATTTTATGGTTACTTGAGTAATTACTCATCTGTGCTAAAGCACAAATATGACATTCGAATGTTAACATTCAATAATAATTTCACTTCCCAAAACCAGTTTTTGTATTTGCTGTTTATTTTTTTTGTCCTATTTTATTTACTAATGGACATTAGTAGATGTACTGGTTTATTCAGGTGTAATTTTCTAAACTTAAAATTAGTGAATAAAGAATAACACAGGTGTTGTGTTGTAAATTTATTCAAATAATAAAAAATACTCCTTTGAAACAGTTATAGAAAGTCTTGGGGTGGGTTTGTTTTTACAAATTATTTCTTAACCAAATGGTATATTTGACATAACAAAAATTGTTTATATGCATAACAAAAGATTATATCACAATTTCACAGTATTTGGCATGGAATAAAATAGATAAATAGATCACTCATATAATTGAATATTTTATCGAGGTTACTTAGCATCTTAATTGAGTTATATTTCAAGAACGGACTCAAGAAAATAAAGCAATTAAATAAATGTTGATACATGAATTTATTTGTTGACTTGATAAGCCAAATCCGTGCAAGCTAGGGTCAGATGGTCAAGTGGAGTTTGACTTGTTCAGTTTAAGTTGAACCTAGTTTGTCTTGAGTTCATCCATTGGTTCAACTACAAGCTCATAAAATTACATCAGATAAGGCTTGTATTTTTTTTATTTTTTCTTCACTTCCCTTTCAATGTTATGTGCTTGATTTGGCTCATTTAATAAGTGAATTAAGCTTCCAGACAAGACTGGTTAGGTTTGTTTGAAGTTTATTGCTTCATTAAAACAATAATATATTGTTTGGTGATGATAAGCAGAAAACTTAAGGTATGCTTATGGGTTTAATAGTTTCATACTAGTATTCTGTATCTTTTATTTATGCATCAAATGTATTTAAGGAAAAATTATATTAGTTACCTAGCAAGACAAATTTGAAATCATAACTAGTGCTAACCTGAGCTTTGCTTGTTAATGCTAATGAGCTCCTAGGTTCATGCTTAGGTAGGTTGGTTCATTATTGGAATGATTGGTTAAAAAGTCAACCCTAATTGAAACATTTAGGCATCTAAACATTTCATTCATTCACTCAACAAGATCAATGTTACATACTAGTTTAAAGTATTTAAATGATCCTTGCTTACTTGTTCATACTAAACTATATTTTGTCTAGAAGAAGTAATTAAGTGTGGATGATTTAGTCATGTATCATGTATCACGGTTGCCCACCTTTGTGTATAATCAAGCCCTGACATTGCTTATGGGGCATGCAAATAACATAGTTTCAAAATGTTAGAGTAAAAGATCGTGTTATCCTCTAATATGTTATAGTATGATGAATATGATGTGATATGACAGGAGAAGTAATGGGAAGAGCATCCAGCTTGAGATGCACTGCAGTTTCACCCATCATGAGTAAAGCCACAAAAAATTGCCGTCTCAAGGTTGAAGGAGCAGCAACATGCAAGGAAATAAAAGGTTGATATGCAAATAGTTGAGCACGAGATGGAGCAGCACATGCAAAGAAAGGAGCAGCATACGGCAACAAACCAATATATGATGATCGCGAGACGGAAAAATGGACTGTTGCAATGAATGTGGGAGGACTGTTGCATGAAACTGACAGAGATATTTGAGGTCTGTTGCTATGACAAGCTAAGATGGAAAAAATGACCTGCTTTTTTTTAAGAAGCAGTACTTATCTATGACAAGCAAAGATGCATATTCTTTTAATGTTGATGCATTGCCCAGCTTTTAGACCAAATGGAGAGACATACTTTAGAGATCATTAACAAACCTTATTGTTAGTACAAAGTTTGACGCTGAATAGCCTTGTTAGTATGTATCATTTGCACTTTTTTTCTTCCTCTTTTCCCGGTGTTAGTATGTTTTCTAACTTATATTGTTTTGGTTGTATTTAAACCTTTTTTCGATAACAAAAATAATTTTTTGTTCAATATTATTATTAGTGTATGTTTAATCGAATTAATGAAAATTACAACACATCTATTTTTTGAATATTATACAACTCACGGTCGGTTTCTCCACCGTTGTACGGTTGTATTAGTTACATTTATTTTGACATGTCAAATTTTTTATTAGTCCGGATCAATATGAAATCCTTGCTCCGTCCTTACCTCCTTCCGTCGGTGAAATAATAATAAGGGGGAATTGATTTAAAGGACAAAGATTTATATATTTATTGTCTCAAAGATACGAACTCAATATTTTTACCACAATGACAAATATTCTTCTAAAAATTATTCATAAGGACAAAGATTTTTCAAAATTATTCATACGCACAACAAAACTGCTACCGAGCTAAAAACTGATATCTAAAAACTGCTACCGATAACTACAAACTGATACCTAAAAACTGCTATCAATAACTAAAAACTGATATCTACATAAAGTTGTCCTTCAAGATAAAATATTGAAGGTCTGTCCTTGAGGCTAAAAAGCTGTAAAATTTTGTCCTTCAGAATAATTTCTTGACAATAATAATTAGCGCTAATGTAACCGGTCATGGACAAATTTCCTTCTTAGCCTTCCAAGCAATGCGGGCGGAACGGGATAAAAAATGCCTGCACACCATATATCTCGTGTATGACTTCAAGTTAATTTTAGTCTAACTCTAACTCGACCCGTTAAACCATTCCAAATTTAAGGACCAAACAATCTCCACGTTTTCTCCTTCCTCTCCTCTCCGACACCAATATATTCCTAGAACTCATGAGCGCGTTAACTTCAACGCCCATTTTTCGCTAACCCACGCCAACCCATGTCTCCGTTCAAAGACATCATCAAAATCGTCAATGGCGTTGCCCTTGTAGCCCTCGAAGCCACCAAGCGATCTGAACCCATTGCCGCTATCAGAGGCGGCGATCTCCAAACCCTAGTCCCTAAAACCCTAAAATCCGCCTTGACCTCTGCCACTGATATAACCGGGCTCACTAAAGGCTCACCGCGGGAGGTTTCGGCTCCCAAGGTTAGAGAATCTTCTGTCGTGTACTTCACGGATCCAAAGCACGATCCCGATGATGCGCCCAATGTTGCTGCGAGGTCGGAACCGGTAGCGGAAGCTGCGTCGAGAGAAGATAATGGGATAGGGGTGGTTGCTGCGGAGGAGGAAGTGAAAATTGAGCGCAAATTGGAGTATCCAAGTGGAAAAGTTGAGAATGTAGTCCAGAATTTGAGTGGAAAAGTTGAGGAGAAAGCTAAGTTCATGAATGACAAGGTTGTGGGAAATGAAAACGTGAAAGTATTGAATGTGGTTGATGAGAAAAAAGAAAGCAAGAATGAGAAAGTTGAAGTGACCATGAGGAAAAGGCGACCGAGGGAGAGGAGAGTTCCTTCAACTCCATTTACTAGATTCGTTGGGTAATTTTCTTTTGTTTTTAAATTAAGTAATGCTTGTCGGTATAAATTGTATATCTGCACCACCGTTTTAAGAAACTCGACTCAATATTCATTTTAAAGAGCGACTCAAGGCAACGATTGATAAAATGCCTCAATGCCTTTGAGGCTCTCTTAGAAAGGCTTTTGAACTCTGAGGCTTACACCTCAGCAACTCGAGGCATATGAAGTGTACAAAACGTATGCTTCGCTTAAACTACCGAGGCAGAGAATTTTTTTAATTCATGGTTATAAATATTGACACTAACATAAGTTATTAAAATTCAATTATTTAATGGCAAGTAAAAAAAAGAATAAAATATAAGAAAATTTAAATTAATTTTTTTCTTTTACTTTTCAAATTCAATATCGACATGATTAAGTAAGATTATATATGAAACAATGACTGAGAGCCACATAATGAATTTTCTCAATTGCTATTCAAAGGATATTTCTGAATTGTCATAATTGAATCTCCGAATAAGTTTTGCGGATCGATTTAAATTGGTAAACGAAAAATAAATAAAGTAATAATTTACATGATTTCATATTGCTTGTAATGTAGATCGATTCCAGTGGGATCGATCAAACATTATAAAAATCTAGAATTTTTTCGAAGGCAAACGAAGGGAGAAGGAAAATAAAAGTACCATTGCGGAGTTGAAAACTAAATACAAATTCTTCAAAAGATTGAATCATATACACACACATATATGTATGCTGTGTATGTATGTAATTAAGTGCTTAAATTTTATTTAGTGGAAATTAGCAATAAGGACCTCTTTAGCAAGTGTAATTAGTTTATAGGATACACAATTAAAATAATTACTTTTAAGGACGAAATACAAAATAATTAGTTTCTAAGGCCTAAAAACCTATGTAATTATGTCCTTGAAACTAATTAGACTATTGACTTTGTCCTTAAAAGTAATTATTCTGCTGACTTTGGCCTTGAAATTAATTTTTATGGATGTGTGTCCTAGAAACTAATTGGACTACAAAGTTTGTCCTTCTAGTGAAATGCCCCTTTTATTTATGGGAAAATTATTTTAAAGGACAAAAATTTGTATATTTTTTGTCTCAAGGACACGACCTCAATATTTTTACCACAAGGACAAATGTTCTTCTAAAAATTATTCATAAGGACAAACATTTTCCAAAATTGTTCATAAGGACAACAAAACTGCTACCAAGCTAAAACTGATACCTAAAAACTGCTACCGATAACTACAAACTGATACCTAAAAACTGCTATCAATAACTAAAAACTGATACCTACAGAAAGTTGTCCTTCATGATAAAATATTGAAGGTCTGTCCTTGAGGATAAAAAACTATGAAATTTTGTCCTTTACAATAATTTCCTGTTTATTTATTTATAGTTTTAATCATTCATACTTCTATGAGTGAATCATAAAGAATAATTATGACTAAACTCTTTAAAGTTAAGTGTTCATATTGTTATCAATTTACATTTTTATATGATTAATTGTTAACTTTTATTTATTAACCAAAAATTAATATTAATAAAACAATAATAACTTGTGCCTCAATGTTTACCCGAAAAACTTACGACTCAATGTCCGGAGTCTTACGCCTTGCCTCGCGAGCAAAGTAACTCCTTTCGTACTCTTTTGCATTTAAATTTTTTGATTTGCACCTATATTTCAATCTTTTGTTTGAACTCAAATTGCCATGTTTGACGCTTCTAGTGTGATATCATTTACTCCTTTTGTAGTTTAAATATGAAAAAATATACGCTTACTAATTTCATATTAGGTGGTAGTTATTTAACTTACACATATGTTAGATGAATTTAACAAAAATAGAAAAACCTATTATAAGCTAAAATATCTCAAAGATTTCAATAAAAAATGGTAGAATATTCTCCCAACCGATTGTGAAGGTCATATATTATATTCCTATTATTGTTAAAGGAAAAGCTGAATTTGATAGGATAATAACTGAAATAAACAAAAGGATGTTGGATAACCTGAACGTTATCTTTGAAAGAATGGAGAAGAGTTTTGCCATGTTGGCTCAACAACCATAAGGGCGTGGGAAGAGCCATAAAGATTCGTCGTCTGCAAGTTTCGAGGAAGATAGTTCATCTTCATTAAACCAGAACAGGAAAAATATCCTTCCTTCTCTTTGAAGGCAGACTTACCCGCAGTCTCCTAGCATTTCAAGGGCAACACCAAGTTGTGAATATAACTCTGGTTTGTTATCAGTCATCGCTAACTGTCCATGAATATCCTCCTCGCAAATACTAAGCCTTGATTTTGCGCTTTCTATATTCCTTCCATGGAAAACTTGCAAATAAAATAAAAACATTCATATTATGTATCTATTTCTGAATTTTAACATGGTAAATTCTATAAAAAAATGAAGTATTCTAGTTAAAGTTTCATAGTATTTCTAAGTTGAAAGAACTGCATTAATCATCAGATTGAGATTTCTATTCGACCTAGTTGTTATTAACCAATAAAAAACTCTAGTCGAGTCATTTTGCAATCATCACATAACTACAAATATGTAACCCTTGGTGGCACCAACAGCCTTTAGTAATATACTGTCCAACATTTAAAGAGCGTTATATATTCCAGTCTCAACGAATATATCAATATCCTTTTCTAAAAATATTTTGACTAAGAATATTTAAAACAAAATGTTATTTTATTTATGATTGAATACTTATGATTGTAGATTTTCTACTTATATATATGTTTAATGATTTTTAGTCATTATTTATATCACAATCGACAACGTATATAGCAGGAAAAAGTCAGAGGTTTACTTCATTTCAAACAAGATTGGTTTCAAAGTTAAGTTATGTAACAAACTACATAATTGTCCTTAGGGCATACCTTTTGAACTTTCAATCTTCCACTTGTACTTGTGACAATTTTGGATTCACAACCAGTACCTTCTCGATCAATCATTCTAGGTCAGACCGAGAAGTAGGTCTTATTAAGTGGATCTGTAATGTCAGCCGAAGTCCAATTTTTTTGTCATACATGGAATCCATTTCGGGTTCATAGCTTATAGCCAAAGTGTAGAGTTCTTACTCCGCAGTGCTTGTTGGAATGGAAGAGGAGTATTTTCTTCTTAGACGCAGTCCTCTTCTTGCCATCCGTGACAAAAACATAGCATTTCTCTGATGTGTGAGATTCCCTATTACACTTCTAATAAGTTGCATGTTTTTGTATAGTAATAAATTTGATTCTCCTACGGCTCAACCTCTATGTTTATTTTACCACTTTAAGCGGCATTCAGTAGCAACGATTATTTATACCAATCCTCTTGAAGCAATTCATTAACAATTCATAGAAAAAATGAAAAAAAAAGAACAAAGCATTGGCTTTTCTCATGTATCTTGCATCTATAATATTTTTGCTCCGGTGGATCTCTCTTTCATTTCAAAAAATTCGAAACCTTGGGTTATTCATTGGTGGAATACTAGGCAATCCGAGAAGGGAAACACAGTTAAAAATGAGAAAGTGAAAAGGAAATTAGAAGCGATATGTATAATTGAGAAAATTAGAGAAAACAGATTTATGTGGTATGGACACGTACAAAGAAGACCAAGCGATGCGTGGTAAAGGAGGAAAGATGATATCTATGTTGAAGGAAAAAGGTTGAGGGAGGGAGGGAGGAATATCAGAATAAACAGGGAAGAAAACATTAAAAATTACATAAGAAAATTAAATAACTAAAGATATGATTCAAGATAGAAAACCAGGAAAGATGAGAATTCACATGATCGACTCTGGTCATTTGGAAGTAATGTAAGTACAATGATGATGATGATGAATGTAGCATTCCACTTGAATCATTTTTCATTAAAACTAGCAAATTCCTTTGTATATGTCCACTTAACAATAATGATAGTAAAATAATGTGTATATTAATTTTGAATATCTTATACTACTCAAATGATGTTCAAATAATGACAAATCTTTATAAATTTTTACATGGCTACAAGAAGAAAAAACAATCATTAATTTTTGCTGCTTGTTGTTACGTAGGACCGAGTGCGGGTGGCCGGTCCCTTTCATGTCAAATGTGCATGTAGTGACCTAAATAATCACTGGGAGCAAAAAAGATAACCATTATGGGTTCTTTTTCCCCCTTTGCCTCTATTTTTTTGAGTGTTAATTTGCATAAATACAGCACTTTCAATCTTTGTTAGTAAGCAGTTGTCTTATTAGGACCCTATATATGCCTATAAACAAGAGCAATGAAAATGGAGCATTTAAAAAGAAAGTAGTATATATTTCATGAGTTTACAAATTAGTATTATGTGCTGGATGTAATTTCTCTTCGTTTTGAATATATCAGATCATTATATCACTTATGTAGAGAGTTTTTAATAGATTTTTTGTTAAAATTCATCAAGGTTTGCTGGCTTAGGAGCTGGACTTGCATGGGGTACAGTTCAAGAATCTGCAAAACGGATTGTGTATGGTACACCAACCAGAGATGAGAACCAACCTGCATATTCGGCCTTTTTATCTGACCAAAATGCAGAGCGTCTTGCACTTGCTTTATGTAGAATGCGAGGAGCTGCACTAAAATTGGGACAGATGCTCAGTATTCAGGACGAGTCTCTTGTGCCAGCTCCGGTATCTTCAATAACATTTTATCCTTTCTGAATATTTTAGTGGAGTATGTGCAGTGATATATAACTCGGATAGAACACCTCAAAGGGACTTGCCATATAATTACTATATTAATTAAAACTTGCTCTATGATTGGCAGCTAATGATACAATGTAAATATCATTTATTCTGCAACTCTCTTAACTATTATCCCTAAAAGGATAAGTGATGTTTTGATAAAATTAATATGTTACGTGCCTTGTTGCTCTCATCTTGTACTATTGCAACATGTCCGTAGATATCTGTGTTTTTATCCTTGCGCTAAACATGTTTCTCACTAGCCTTCTAATTATGCTGGATTTAAAATAGTTAAGAATTTACAATTTTGCAGCAGTACAATTGCAATATTGTTTAGCCTCACCGCTAGCTATTGTTCTGCATGGAGCTGCAATATCAATAACTTGACTGGATCTTGTTTACAGATTTTGGCAGCTTTAGAAATTGTTCGTCAGGGTGCAGATGTGATGCCAAGAAGCCAACTCAATGAAGTTTTGAACGCTGAACTAGGACCTGACTGGCCAACTAAATTGAGGAGTTTTGATTATGAGCCTCTAGCTGCAGCAAGTATCGGACAGGTATTTCTATTTCATGCAGCATACATATCGATTTGTAATATTTTGTACTGATATTTGCCTCCAATTTAACTCATGAAATTTGTATTTCTTTATTGTCTTAATTAATTCTTTTAGTGCACATAAATATCAAGTAGACCTTGTAAAAAACATTCATAACATAAACTGTGGTAAGACCTTCAGTCAAATTTTATTGACTACACTTTGCATGAATAATCAGTAGTAATCAATGAGTATGTGCACATCTCTACTGCAGCACATGCACACTGAGCAACTGAGATTTAAAGGTTTATACATTCAGTGTCCTTGTGCTTCATTGTTCTGCAGGTTATGCAATCATACACAAACTTTATGACCTAGCTGCAGGGACGTAACTATGTTAAGGGTAGGGTGGACAACTGTCCAACCGCCCAACCTAAAAATATAAAAATATAACAACAAAAAATAAGAAAGGCACGATCTATTCATCTTAGTACATAAAACCCTAATTCCACTCAAATATCTTTTCTATTTTGCGATATTTGACTTTGAAATTGTATCCATGCCTCATGACTAAAAGTTATTCTTGAGATTGCTTCATCTAATTTTCCTAAATCTGGAGTAGACTGTTTTTGAAGAACCTTAGACAATGTTTGACTTGAAAACGAGTTTTGCTTTTTGTGCTTTCAATATAAATGTCAAATGACATGAGAGAGAAAAAGAGATTGGAAAATCCTAGTCATTCCAACAAAGGGGAAAGGAGAATGTTTAAGATAATGTTTTATATTTCCTGAAAGGCTGGGACAAAAAAACCATTTTCAGTTTTATACGCTAAATTGGCCGTTTTGCACACCCTTCTACTCTCTGCCCATTATAAACTACATGTTAAAAACAAAAAATTCGTTTTCATACCAAACACTACCTTAGCTTCATCTTGTGATGTACGTTATTTTTTGTATGCAATGGGTTTTCTCAATTTTCTTATGATTCCCGGTTAGTTGCTACAAGATAGTAATTGCACCCATTAAACCAATTATTGCTAAATGATATGGGGAGTTGCTATTTTGATTTTTGCTACATCCCAAATTGTTACTAAATTTTTCTCTGATTTATTGTTAAAATTTCTTGCATGATTTTAAATTTGTTATTTACTTTAGATTTGTTGTGATCGCTTAGTGTAATAATTTAGCTTTTAAACTTATTTAACAATGAAATTATTAGATTAAATTAGTATCTAACTATACTTAATTGTTTTACAAAAATAAGTATTAATTTGTTGCCCATCCCAAACCAAATTCCTAGTTACGTCACTGCCTAGCTGTTATCCTCTGCTTTATACCCTTTTTCTAGCTGTTATCGTTTGCTTTTACGAAAACAAAGTACACTTTTACTATATTTGTCGTCATAACAAGAAATCTATAAGCATCAATTGTTTATTTTTCTATATAATACACAAAGTTGAGAGAACAGGATTACATTTATGTGCCCATAAGCAAACGTTTTATATATATGTCTATTTCTCTACCATTAATAACTAAAACCTGTAATTTCAACTGTGGTCCCGTGAAATGACATCAATATCCTTACCTTTGTTTTTTTTTTGATTTTTTTTTGATTTGACCGATGTCCATCGTTTCAACTATCGTCAAAGTCATACAAACATGTCTCTCTGCCCTACATCACATGCATGCACACATATTCTGTGTCATACACTAGTGTTTATAATTTCAACTACCATCTAAACATTTAGTTTTGGTACACCACTCATTACATTTGGTTCATATGAGGTTTACTCAAATTTATATCAAAATTTAATATATAAATTCAATAAACCACTAACAGGATACATAAATAAATGAGATATATTCATGTATAGAATTTTCAATCCTTATCTAAACATACTTTTGGTTCACATTTATTTATTTATTTCAAAGTGTAAACTTATTTCAGAAAATTGCAAGTAGAACATAATCATTTGTCATGCACATAGAAAAACATCACATAAAAATAAATTATAACGAGCGAAGGGAAAATAATTTGTTTGAACGTTGAAACAAATGAGTATAAACCAGTTGTGATTAGCATACAGAGATAAAGTAATGAAAAGTAAAATGGTAATTCTTTTTCGTTAAAAAACACAGTTGAATCATATGAAATGAGACCCCTGTATTAATAGCAGAGATGTACAAGTAGAATACAAAATAACAAAACATCACATTAAAAACTAAATGATGATGTGTCAAGTTCAAATAATTCATTGTATGGTTGAACTTTCATATGTTAAATTGAAAGTACTAATTAGCATAGAAAAAGATGTATGGGTGATGGAAGCTAGAAAGTTTAGTTTTCTTGTTTTAATCATGTTAAGTGAATCTAGTTTGATAATAATATGATATGGAAATTTGACAATCATATTCTTGTGGGTTTACATAACTAACAAAGAGTACAGTTAGAAACACAAAACTAAGCCACTACGTGGATCTGTTTTATCTCCAAACATGCATAACATATTTTTTTATGTTGTACTCAAGCTGTCTTGAATTTAAAGGTCCATAGAGCAGTTTTGAAGAATGGTACGAACGTTGCAATGAAAATACAGTATCCTGGTGTTGCTGATAGCATTGAAAGTGATATTGAAAATGTGAGACGACTTCTGAATTATACCAATTTAATTCCTGAAGGTCTTTTCCTTGATAGTGCTATTAAGGTAAGATATTGTACCATCTTATGTTGCATCCAATACTTGTTATTTCATGGCCGCTTCATTCATACACGTTGAACGTATAATCGAAGATATCATTTTTTTCCTCTAGGAGGTTACTGACATTTCACTTATATTAGGTTGCAAAGGAAGAGCTTGCTCGGGAATGCAATTATATTTTGGAAGCTCAAAGTCAGAAGAGATTCCGCGAGCTTCTATCCAATTCTGAAGGGTTTTATGTTCCTGAAGTTGTAGATGAGATCTCAAGTATGAAAGTTCTGACCACCGAGCTTGTATCAGGTGAATGCTACTAATTACTCACAGATACAATTATTTTATCTGTATACATACTCGACTATCTTCATATACTTAGCAAAGTGACTGCTGACTTTTCTAACTTGTAACTCTCATCTTGCATGTCCGTTCACGTTGTGTTCGAGATGAAGGGGTGTGTGTTAGGGACTGTAATAGTGTGTTTTGACAATGGACTTATTCGTATGTAATATGCCAAAAATTGCTAATTTAAGTGTATAGCCAATAGCTAAAGTCAACCGAGTTGTGTTGATTCTTGCATCACTTAGTGGCCAATGATATCTGCTTTACATGCATGGTTGTTTATGAGTACACGATCAACCTTCAAAGACGAGGGAAATTACAAGTCAGATGATGTACGTCATCTTACATAAAATGAATATAGAATCATGAATCATCATGCTGCATATTTTACTTTATTGACTATCAAGGTCTTGATTGATAAACACTAAGTCTCTTAGTACTTGGATTTGCTACATTATTTTTTATGTTTTCTTACTGTGTTCAGGAGTACCTATCGATAATGTTGCCTTGCTAAATCAAGAGACACGGAACTATGTCGGGACAAGGTTGCTTGAATTGACATTGAAAGAGTTGTTTCTTTTCCGCTTTATGCAGGTAGGTCACCTGTTTAATGTATTTCCAGATTACATTAGGTGAATACTTATTCATCGAACAATAAATTCTGCTTTATGAATGGCCCGTTGCTGCATTTTACCTTGTTTTCAGACTGATCCAAACTGGAGCAATTTTCTTTATGATGACAAAACTAAAATGATAAATCTCATCGATTTTGGGGCTGCCCGTGACTACCCACAAAACTTTGTAGATGACTACTTGCGAATGGTAAACTATTTCATGATTGCTCGTGTCATTAGTACAAATAGTTAAAATTTGACACATTTGATTGATACTTTTTTGTTGGGGCAGGTAATGGCATGTGCAAACAAAGATAGAGATGTGGTCATAAAAATGTCAAAAAGGCTTGGTTTCTTAACAGGAGACGAATCAGAAGTAATGTTGGACGCTCATGTTCAAGCTGGTTTCATAGTTGGAATTCCATTTTCGACGGATAAAGAGTATGATTTTCGATCGACAAACATAACACACAGCATCTCCAATCTAGGAGCAACTATGCTGAAACATAGACTAACTCCACCGCCAGATGAAGCTTATAGTCTGCACAGAAAATTATCAGGTGCATTCTTGGCTTGCATCAAGCTTAAGGCTGTCGTGCCTTGTAGAGAAGTTCTAATGCAAATCTACCAGAAATACCAGTTTAGCGACGACGATGCTGAGTTTGTGACTACTTCAGCATCTTGAAATACATAGCCTCAGTGTTGCCACTATATTATGATTCTTAAAATTTTATTTAATAAAGGTGTGATTTACATCGTAGCTCTTTGTAACACATAGCAACAATTTTTTCGCTGATTTATACAGATGTATACAATGACAGATGTTAATTATCAATGTGAAAGATGTGTTTCTGGAACTTGCCTATTTCAATTAACAAGAAACGAGTTACAGGTCCATATTTTTGATATTGTTATAAGAAAAGTCTCTGTATATATAAGCATGTAAATTTAGTCCCTATTTTTTGAAAAATAGAAAACGCAACTTTTCTGACAGAAAATGCAAGCTAACTTGCAACTTTTATCAGAAAAGCACAAGCTAGTTTGCGTTTTTTATTTTGAATTTTTTTTTATATTTTTAAAATTTTCAAAAAAAATTAAAATTTTGAAAATCGCAAGTTAACTTGCACGTTTATAAGAAAAGCGTAAGATAATTTGCGCTTTCTGATTTACAAAATATAAGGACTTAATTTACATACTTATTATTATAGTGACTTTTCTTACAACAGCATCGAAAATAGGGACCTTCAGTGCAAAGCCCCTTCAATTAAACTTGGGTATGAGTTTGTTTTACACTCTTGTATAATAATCGTTTATACAAATTTAATATAGTCCAATAAGGCTGATTTGATTGCTAAGCAACAATGTGGCTGTAGTTTAGTGGTAAGAATTCCACGTTGTGGCCGTGGAGACCTGGGCTCGAATCCCAGCAGCCACATTCCCATTCATTTTAGACCACTTAAGCATTCCTGCTACATTGGTCCGCGTCATTGTACACTTAACTTTTCCTTTACTGTGCTGCTACTCCGTCCAAGACGTTCTCGTATTCTGTATCTACAAAGTTATTCAGTTTTTCTCTTAATAAACATATGTTGTTAACCGACTTGTTATTCCTATTTGCATGATTCAATTATGATAATGCTAAAAACAACCAACATCTCAGTGCTTGTATGATGTTTTGGTTTATGCACATTAGATGTTTGTTACAATGTCTTATTCCTGTTATTTTTTCCAGGAGTAATTATTTTATTATACCGTGTCCTGTTAGGTGCACTATCACATAATCGTCTGTATACAGATATTAGGAACACAAATTGATGTTCTAATTCAACATGGAGCATGGTCACTGTTCTCGTATACTTGATTGAGTCGGTAATATATAATTTGTTGGCAAATATTCGATTGCCAATATGCTTGCTAACTTTCCATTCTCTAATCATCTATCTTTACTTTTACTTCTCTGCTATACTCATTTGGTATGATTGAAACTGGCCTTCTAAGCATGGCCTCTTTTAGTGGCATAGTCAGTTTACAGGTATTTTACACCCCTACCATTTTAACTAGCGGCATTTTCAGGTTTGTAAACCTTTATTCTTTTATGTGACGGTCTCATTGATACTATTACTAATAGTCATTTTCTTTTTCTTTCCTGTGAACGTCCATCTCCCAGGGATAGCACCACTTTTGAAGGTATGTAACTTTACAAACAAAAGTTCAAGCTCAGTGCATGCAGTATGACTACCAAAGATAACATTGCTATAAAGGTTAGAAAGCAAATAATTTAATTGAGTACAGAGGCAATGGAAGCTTCCTGCGTAGTTACAAAGTGATAAGGACAATAATAAAAAATAAAAAGCGGGAAAAAGGTGAAAGAATCAATTGATAAATACAACTTTATTCTGCTTTAATTCTCATCTAATGAGGTCTATTTAGTTTTTACACAAGAAGGAGAATACTGAATGACACAATGTTCATCCTACATATATTTATATCTGAAAGCAAAAGAAGACTCTCAGTTTGATTTTTTTTTTCTTCAGAAAAAGATAGCTTCTTAACTCGTTATCTTCTTATCCTTGGTTGAAGCAATTTTTGTTTATAACCTTAGCGTTGAAACCTGTAAAAGATTGCAATCCATCAACACTAGAGTGATTTTCTTCTTTGATACGATCGCCATACATAACATTAATGTTTTCATTTAGGATTAATGATGAATTTGAAATGGAACCATTGAGATACTCAGTCCATTTAAGCTCTTCATTCACATGAAATTGATCAGTGGTTTCCTTATCTGAAGTCAAATCCAACCACTGAAATATGCTTCCATCAAACAGTGAATTGTTGCTTTGTAACTCAGAATCATTTCTATTATTGCCACCGTTACTACTATTACAGCTAGAATAACCAGATTTCCAATACTGAAAGCCCAAATCATTATTATCCAAGGAATCAAACACCATTGCATTTGACGATGAATTATGATTAAACCATAATGGTGAGTTTCTGTTTATGATGCATTCAGGATTGTAACCGAGTTGTGGTAATGATAATAAGGCACCATTATCCAGCAGTAAGTCTTTTGCTGGCATAACTGAGTATTTACAGCCTGGACTTTCGAGTTCGGTAATTGATTCCACAACTTTATTTTTTAATCCTTGCGATTCGGCCTCAACTTCTGAAAGAGGCTTATGTGTATTAGGATCAATGCCTTTCTGTCTTAGCTTCTTTTTAATGCTCGAGTTCCATAGGTTCTTTATCTCATTATCTGTTCTGCCTGGTAATTGTGTTGCAATTTGAGACCATCTATATAAAATAAAAATTGAAAGTAGTAAGATATTTGGCATATGAGCATGTAAAGTTTAATAATAACACAGAACAGAACAGCGTAAGTTAACGGTGAATATTTTTACTTGTTTCCTAAAGCTGCATGCAGGTCAATTATAAGACTTTCTTCTTGTTCTGAAAATGCGCCTCTTTTCAGGTCAGGTCTTAGATAATTTATCCATCTTAGCCTGCAACTCTTCCCACATCTCTGAAGACCTAAATTATACAAGCATGTGACATATGCCCAAGTAAGTTCATGTTTCTTCTATACTCATATTGTATTTATATGAATTGTGCATGTTACCTGCTTGTTTAGGAACAGAGCTCCAACATCCATGGCCGTATTTGGAAATGTGATTGTATAGCTTTTCGTCTTCTTCCGGAGACCATAAACCTTTCCTTAGCTTCTGCTTATAGCAACAAGATTGCCTACCCATATTAGCTTAAGTTATTCAAGTAATGTCAGACAATGTATTGAGAGAAGAGGAGAATTAATAAGAGATGACACCAATAGTAAGAATATATATAGGCAATGTCACAATCATGTGAGGTGTTCAAATATGTGTATTTTAGCATTATATTTTTATTTATTTATTTCTACCGTGGTTAAGCAATTCTTCTTTCTTTTCACATAATTCAGTTGGACATCTATTATACATAAAAAATACCAAAGTCTTTGATTCTCTCATTTTTTTTGTTTAAGTCCTCCACAACTTCAAAATTCATATTTACTTCCCATAATCAACATTTCCGCTTAAATCCTCCACATTTTTGAAATTCTCATCCAATGCCTTTAATATTATTGTCAACATTTTCACTTAATTAATACCTTCACTTATTTCAAATTACCGTCCAATTAAAGATAAATCACATAATAAAAGTTAAATTATTAAAAAATATATTTAAATTTTAACATTGTTTTTAACAAAATTAACATGTGCAACACATGTTACTCCATTATTGTAGTAAAATAACAATAATGAGAATGCAATAAATTTGAGTCACAAGATTTTTATTACAACAATTCCAAAATTAAGTTGGTTTAAACTTTACTCATTAAGTGGATTCAGACCATTGGATCTTAAGGTTCTTATCTACGATCTTTTTATATTTTGGATTTGAAGTTGTCATAACATAATCAATATTCAAATTCAACTACGAATTATTTTAAGGAAATGCAGTCTGCATTGAAGTTAGAACTATATATTCCTAGTATTAGATATGAGCATGTGAATCCAGTAGAATGCAGTGTTAGAAAAATGATGGATGTATAATAATACAGTAGGCATTTAAATGCACTTACAACCTTTTGTGTCAATAGGTCACAATCCTAATTTTGTTTTTTTGGGTTTGTATTCAATATGTACTATCAAATTTAGCAAATTTTAGTGCGTAAATGGCAAGAGCAGAGCATAGAGCATATATGCTTGAATAAGAGGCATCTTTCTTTTTTCCGAATGAATGTCAATTTTATTGAAATTTCCTTAGTTCTATTTCAGATAATAACTAATATAGTACTCAGTTTAGGCTGTTTATAAATTTTGGTAACCAGGTCATAACTAAATGGTTTCGCAACGCACTGGTAAATCTTAACTTCCATTTGCGCGATACTTGCAGTATTATGCTATACATACATCTTCTTCCTCTCCGTACCTTTATTTAGTTATCTTCATGCAATAAAATTATTAGTGTCCGTTCTCTTCTACACAATACAGTAAATTACTAATTTTCCTTTGTGATGCATTTCAGGTAAAATTTTCAAACAGTAAGGAAGGTAAGTATTATAAACAACATAGTGAAAAGTCTAAGTATACAAATTTTAATCAATCATTAGTCACAAATGATTGCACCCATGTGATACAGATTAACATAACAATACAATAAATCCAGTTTCATCAACACATATCAAATATATTATGTAAAAATACATAGCTACAATATTTATGTAATAATGATCAGCTGTATTGGTCTGGCAAAAGAACTTTTCCAAAGAGCATCTAATAACATAAAAAAGAAATGTTTAAAAAGTCTCCTTAGTATAGTATGAATAAAATTTAAATTTGGACATGCTTTCTATTACATATAAAATTGGTTACCACCATTACCTATAGTTGTCTCAGAATAAATGTTGTAGCTACTGTAGCTCCTCAATTCGATTAGGCAGTTTAAATCTATTGGTTTTTATATTTACGTTGACTGTATGTGCTTTTTAAAGTGATATCGTGGTTTAGTCTGTGTTCTTCGTTTCTCCCTGCATTTTTTAGTACTGTAATACTTGATTATTTTCTTAGTTAAATCTTTATCAGCCCAAAGTGAAATGCAGCATGATTGGTACCATGCAACATAAATTGACTCACGATCCAAGTCATCATATCAATTCTTTTGCTGTCTAAAAGAAATTGATTATATGGCCGAGCATTAATTGTTAAAACCTGTCATTAGTGGGTTGATTTGATGACATTTGAATTGCCATTCTAAATACTGCAACTGTAATTAGTGCTAACAGAAATTAGTTTAAGTATATCGCTTTGTCAAGTCCATTTCAATTGGCCAATATGCAAGGAGATGAAATCAACACCTATGCTATGACTGTCTCATTATTTATCACTGTCCCAAAGTATATATAAACGCAAGGACTCATATGCATACACAATTACGAAAGGATATTTCTCCGAATTATCTTGTACCTAACACTATTTTTTAGGTTATATTTTATTGATCAATAAAAGATGACTTTGTAGAAGATGAACCTTATTGCGATTATAATAGCTGTGATATTAAATTTCATAGTCAACAAACAGCATATCATTTTTTTTTCCTTTCAATTTCAAATGGCATATCATTGAGAAAGAAATTCCATGAAGTTGTGGTTATAATATTTACAACAAATCCCTTAACTGTCTCCAATTCTTTCTTAGATTAATTTTACATACATTTATTCAGACTGTGGTTGAGTACCAATAGCTTGGTATGTTCGATAAGCAGAACAACAATTTCAATAGCATTGAATTTCAGTGTGTGTTTTTTTTTTTCCTGACAAAATGAAGAGATTATGTGTGTAGCTAATATTTATTATAGAACCGGTACTACTTTTTTTTGTCAGATGCAGTACATAATCTCTTTCAGATGAGGACGTATAAGGAAATGTGGAAATTCCATGGTACTCTGAAAATATCATGGTCAGGTGATTTCAAGATGCCTGTAAAGGCATCTGATGCATATTTTTACAGTGTACAGTTGTACATATGTTTTTTTCATTACCAATAGACTATCAAAACACCTGAATTATCCGAGGAGTTTTCATACCTTTATAAAGCTTCCTTACGGCTATTAGCCCTCAAAGGACTAGAGTCATGTTTTATTCTTCTAACGATATCAATTCTATTTACCTACACTATTTAAAATGCAAGGTACAATAAAGCAAAAAATAATGCATAACTGATAATATTTTGAACATCTAATATGTTTATATTACTCAAATGCATGAAATATATTGATTTATAAATATAATCCAAGTTATTTGTTGTATCATGATAATGCAATGAACTGAATAGAATTAAGTAGATTGCATTCTACAAAATGCTATAAATTAGGAGAAATATCTTCTCTTGCTCGACAAAGTTTTTGCTAAGAAATATTCTAGGTAAAAATTAGTAACATAAGGTAATTAAATAGATTCAACAATTTTAATTTCCATCCTACACATTCCTAATATATGCTTGCAAATATACGTGCCAGAGTTAGTTAATTCTGCTAGCATTGAGCAAATGGTTCAATTGGTTTGGAACACCAAAAATCGAAAAACCAAAACAACCATTCAACCAACAAAAACCGAACCAAACTGAATCATTTAAAAAGAAATTGAAATCAACTTAACCGAAAATAACCAGTTGAGTTTGATTGGCGCGATTGATTGGTCTTTAAATGAACTAGATTGTCCATATGCTAATGTAATATGTGTTTAAAGCAATTGACCGAGTTATATATATGGCCAAGAATCGACTACACTTCATTTTGGCTACATCTCTAATTCCCTGCTTTCAATCACATGTTCTCATTAAATAACTGTAAATTTTCCCTTCTATCACTTCATATAATTATTTAAATTGGAACATTCGGTTGAAATGAGAGGAGGTTTGAGGTGTAGTCAAAATGAGTTGTAGCCGAATCCTTATCCTATATATGCATGTGTGAGGTGCACGCTTTTCTATATGTGTATGTATATGCATGTGTGTGTACACACACGTAATGGTGTAATAATATTAGCAAATCTACATCTGTTGTTTTTTAATAATATAAGTTCAATATTTGGTTCGGTTGGTCGTTTCGGTTTCAAATATCGAAAATTGAAACCAACTAAAAAACCAAATAAAGATGGAAATAAAAATGAAACCCAATTAGTTAACTAACTAAACATAATTAAACCAACTAAACTTAGTGGATTCGGTTAGCTTATTCGGTTTGAATCAATACATGCCCACCCCTAACTGCAGCTATCATGACAATGTGTTTGCTCATAGACGAGTTTGCTTCAAGGAATAATTGAGAAGCATAAAAAATTGATTTTAATACAGTTTACATGATTTATGTCCTGCTGTAGGCTCTTGTTTTGTCTCCACTGTTTTATATTTTCATTTCTTTCTGTTCCTTAATCTAATGATTGCATTATTCCATCATACCCTGCATCATTATTCTGGCATGTGCTAACATTATAAATTTGATGTTAGTTAAACATTAATTCCCAAATGAAAAAGGATATGAGGAAATATTGTGATTTATTTCAGGTTTTTAATAACTCATCTTGATTATTGTTTACAGGCTGATGCAAATTATTAGTAGTTGAAGAAGCATAGCACTCTGTTACAAAGTTAGTTTTAACTTTTACCATATAAGAAGGATTTTTTTTCCAACACACGATGAAGTTAGTACATGACTCTCTTACTTTGTTTGCTATAGTCAAGTCCTAGCTATTATGGACCTCATCTCTTCATATTTTTAGATTAGCTTCGAAAGCTTTGGTTTGGATACAACTGCCCGTAAGGTTCGCTACTATGTACACAAGTGTGTATGTTGTGTTAATAGGAGTATATTTCACATAAAATTTGAACATTTTCTTAGTTTTCATTTTCTGTTTTTACATCTTTCAAGTAACAGTTCAATTCCTCTCTTGAATGTACCTTCCTCAGGATATACATGATTCACAATGGAATTAACCATAGCATACTCAGTTCTAAAATTTATTGCAGAAGCATCTTTGATTCCCTTCAAATCAAATGATCCAGTTATACTCAGACGATCAAGTAACTTTAATTTTTGCATGTTATCTGCATGCTTTCTTGTAGATTCATATATGTAATAAACATTTTAACCAAATATTCTTAGTGATGCTGCAATTCACAAAGAGATACATGCTCACTGGTATCCCATTCCTTTTCACACACAACAAATTTCTGGTCAACACTAATGTTCTTCATTCTTAACTGTTAAATGGTATTGAGTTCCACTGCATTTGGATCTCACATATGTAAACGAACTCTGTAACTATATGCCTTTCAAATGGGTTGAGTTGGGTCAAAATGGGTTGGGTCGAGTTTGACCCAACCCATTTATGATCCATTCTTTTTTACCCACTTATGACCCTAGCCATATATGACTCAACCCGTTTAATAAGCGGGTTACCCATTTAACCGATTAAGGGCCGTTTGGATTACAATAAATAAGTTGTATTTTGCTTATAAAATGAAAAAAATTAAAAAGTCAATATGGATAAACAAAATCTACCGACTTTTAAAAGTCATTTTTCAACTTATTGCAAAAGCCATTTTTTTTTTTGCTTTTCGACTCACATAAGTCGATTTTTTATATGAAAAAATTCTAAAAAAATGTATTTTCACATTTCAAAATTCAAATTTAAAATTTTCAAATTTCGAAAATTCCAAATTTAAAAATTTCACAGTACAAAATTCAAAATTTTAAAATTCAAATATCAAATTTCAAAATTTCGAATTTTGAAATTTCAAAATTTTGAACTTTAAAAATTCAAATTCCAATTTTCAAATTAAAATTTCATATTTCAAAATTCGAATTTTGAAATTTGAAATTTTGAATTTTGAAATTTCGAATTTTGAAAATTTGAGTTTTAAAATTCGAAATTTTAAATTTTCAATCTTGAATTTAAAATTTGAAAATTGAAAATTTTAAATTTTGAAATTTGAAATTTAAATTTGGAAATTTCGAATTTTGAAAATTTTTAATTTGAAAATTTTTAATTTTTGGAAATTTCGAATTTTGAAATTCGAAAATTTTAAATTTAAAATTTGAAATTTTTGGAAATTTTGGATTTTGAAATTTTTGGAAATTTCGGATTTTGAAATTTTTGGAAATTTCGAATTTTGAAATTTTGATATTTACATTTTCAAATTTTTGGAAATATCGAATTTGAAATTTGAAATTTAAATTTTGAAATTTTTGGAAATTTTGAATTTATAATTTGGAATTAGAAATTTTAATTGCAGTCTGAACAGAAAAAATAGCGGCTTCTACAGCAGGTGAAGTTCAAATATGAAGATGTAGTGGCCTGTTATTTTTTAAGTACAACTGTCTATTTTCATGAAAACTACATTGTATGTTTAAAATTCTTATTTTTCAAATTTATATTAAAATTTAATGTTTTTAATAGAGGTTTTTAGGCATAGGGAAGAAGTTGCAAAAAAAATTAGTCTCAGGGACGGCAAGTTTGTTTTTTAGTCTGAAGGACACTTTGTAGTGTAAATCACAGAATGATAGATGTATCTATCATTTTCTGTTTACACTATAAAGTGTCCTTCAGACTAAAAAACAAACTTACCGTCTCTGAGACTAAATTTTTTTGTAACTTTTTCCTTGTGCCCATTTTCCTGTTTTTAATAATGGTAAATGGGTTACCCACTTATAACCCTTTTAAAAATGGGTCAACCCAACCCATAACCCATTTAATAAAATTCATAAATGGGTTGACCCAACACACTTAAAAGTAGGGTAAATGGGTTGGGTTAATGGGTTGGGTCATATTTTGACAGGTCTATGTAACTACATAATCAATTTTATAGGTTAGAACTGTTAAAATAATTGAAGAAAACAAAAATAACATACAGAAAAGAAGAAAGAGGAGAGAGAATAAGAAACGAATAACCATTAAAAACTGCATCTTTGTTTATAACTGAATTGATTAATAAACATAATACATAACTCTTATTTATAGACTTAAAAGAACAGAGAACAATAAATTAGTCCTTCAACTATAAGATAAAATCAAAATAATAGAAAAAATTCTTAATTAGGGCTACCCAAACCTCCAAAAATGCTGAGTTGCCCTCCTGATTTTACAAAAAATCAAGGATAAAAATACCCCTCCGAATATTTTTATCTAAATTTATGCATTTTTTTTTTTCTAATTCTTTGTACTCCGTAGAGCAACTACGTGGTACCTTCACGGTACAACGCATGATAACTACGTGGTGCTTTCAAGGTACCACATAAAACAACTGTGTTGAATGATATTTTTATAAAAAAAACCTTAAACGGGCCAACTCAGCGAAATGAGGGGTTTTTATTTTTTTTTTCAATGTTTGTGGAGCAACTCAACATTTTGTTGGGTTCGAATAGAATTTGTCAAAATTCTTTATCATCTCTCTCAAATCACAGATGCAATAGATATGAGCATTTAGAATTTTCGATCAGAAAAGGAACAAAGAAGAATCATGAAATCAACAATCATGAATGTTGCCTAAACCATTCGAAGATATAAAACCAAATCTCCAATGCTGCTACAGACTAACTTCAAATACCAGCTCCAATAGCTCCAATCTGATCGATGACAGTCGATTATGAAACAATATGATCCATGACAACAATCCGAAAGATATGGAAATTTCAAATGGCAGCAATCTGATAAACGATAACAACCCACAAGATATGGAAATACTGAATGACAACAAATCGATAATCGCGGCAATTCAAGCACTACAGAAATACTGAACAATAATCCAAATGGTATTAAAATATTTAACGACAACAATCCGAACAGTATGAATAAACCAAATGATAACAATCCGGACAGTATGGATAAACCAAACGAAAACAATTTAATTAATGACAAATATAAAACATTAATCTTAAATCCACATGGACATGATCAGCCATATGCTCTCAAACTACCGGCTAATATTCATAGATGGCCAAACCACCAACAAACATTAACATCTCCGAAGCAAATCGACTCCAAATAAGGATCAATCCATGCTCAGAAAATAACTCCAACCACAAACAATCATCATGTTCTTCTTCTTTCATACTCATTCAAACATTTCTCAAATGGTTCTTCGCGTGTCCCAACAAAATGACGTGACTTCCTAAAAATCAGTGCTAAACTGAATTTTCATCTAGACATATTACATAAGCGTTACTGCACGTGCTTATGTGATGATGTTGAAATTCTAATAATATTTGCAGACAAACATTTTGAATTGATAAAGTAAACTTATCTGTTATATCCATATTAATATTTAATTATATATATAAAAGGACATTACTGGTAGTTCATGTTGAAACAAGTGTGACACCAAAGATTCAGATTCTACAACTATTATTAAAGATATGTCTCAGTTTCATCTCCCGTCGATCTTGCTTTAATTTTCTGCCTCGATCTCACTTTCATCTCCCGTATCCCATCTGGATCTTTATTTCATCTCGATCAAATTCCTTGCAATCATGGCAGCAGGCGGTAAGGCATGGCTAGTCGTAGTTTAATCTTCAAAAAAGAATCAAACCCCAAGTTCCGTAGCAGCTTCTGTTCACTTGACTTCCGTTGTTGTTTGAATCATTTCAGCCTTTTAAGGTACTTCTTTTGTTTTTGTTTTAACTTTATATCAATTTTTTCTGATAGTAGGTAATATAGAACAACAAAACAAATTGCTGTACGAGCCAAAACAATAGCAAAAAGCAGGGGTGCACCCAACCCATACTTGATCAGACCAGACCTACCAATCCGACCAACCCACAACCTAGTTTGAGTCAGATAAGGTTTACAATTTATAACTCATACTATATATGAGTTGGATATGATATTTTATTTAACCCAACCCTATTTTAGACCAACCCAATCGTGTATAAAAAACCCATTCAGTATCAAGCCATTTAAATTTGGAAAAGTCAATATCTAGAATAAAACATATGTATTTTAGAATAAATATACTTAAAAATCATTTTCGATTTCAGTCCAAGTAAAATTAGAGCAATCAAAATACGTAGAATTGACTAAGAGATTTTGAGAAGCATTTTATGGAATGAAAATTTACTCTAATAAGCAGTGAATCAATTTTGCATGATATATTTTATAATGAAATTCTAATAAAATAATTACAGCGAATCCTCTTATATTTAATGTATTATGCTAGCTAAAATCCGCTATTTTGAGTTAAACATTTCAATATTTTGATTTTGATTTTTTCCTTCAAATTCTCATTTCTGTATTAGACTTATGTAATCTAACCCAACCGTACTAAACCCGACCCAATGCATACTTCAACCCATTACATATCCTACTTCATATGGGATCAGATACAGATTGAACTATCTTTAACCCATATCTATACGGGTTGGATAAAGTATTTGATCCTACCTAACACAACCCATACTTTGTGCAGCCCTAACAAAAACATCCAATGACTAATTTTTCAGGCTACTTTAAGTTAGTATCAACATTCGTTGGTATCAATCTGTTGTAGAATTTGTTGGCGAATTAAATTAACTTGTTAGCATGTAAATTTGCATTAACACTTAACAATGAATTAAATCAACAAGGAAAATTTATTTTTGTGTACTTAAATTTGTCGTTCAACTAAATTAGTATTCAACTATACTTAATCATTTAAATTACAAACATTGTTATATATTTTATTATTATTGTTGTTTGAAGCTATATTCAAAGGGCCAACAAAAACTTAATCTTCATTCTACAGAAAAGAAGCCGATCTTAGGATATTGTTGTCTTAATCATTTTGTGTTAATTTTAAGTGTTAGATGTGTAACACCTCTAATTTTGATAACATTATTCATGATGTTTAATTAGATAGATTAAATAGAATAATTTAAATGTTATGTGATGATGGGGTTGAGATTTGAATTAATTTAATTAAGGCCGTGTCTAATAAAATAATTAATGAGCTTAAGAATGGTTATTGGGTTAATAAAATTACACAAGGGTATATTAGGAATTTGCCGTCCATAACCCTTACCCTTATATATTTTCGTTCCTACCATTTTCACTTCCATTCACGTCATTTTGAAACGCAAATAAAAGCTTAAGGAAGGGCTGGCCATTAAGAGAAAAAGAATTCAATTAAAAGCTAGAAATTCAAGCTTAAGAGAAATCAATCTCAATCCAATCTCCTTATCTAAATCAAGGTGAATAATAATCCCACCTCTATTTTGTTTTGAATCGCATGTTTTTCGATTTAAGGGTAAATTCCTTTTTATGGTGAATTGGATGATGATATCCTAGAATATTGATTTGTTTAATTTAAACAAGCTTGTTTAAATGGTATTATGCACGGTTTTAGGGAAAAACTGATTTGTATTGATATTTAAATGCCACGAATTTTTTTTATGTTACATAAAACATGATTTTAGAGTTGGGTTTTAATTTTTTAAAATTTTCCAAGCTATGAAAATATTGTTATGAATTTTCAAAAAGAAATGGTTATTTCGGTTTATAAATTTATTTCAGAGAATATGTTGAGAATTTGGGTCTGGAATTTTGATATGTTAGATAACATGATTAAAGTGAATTTCTAAAATTTTTTGGGATTTTTCCAAAGTGATTTGCTATGAAAATTAAATTATTTTAGAAGAGGGACTTCTCTGCAATATTGGTTTTGCTTAATGAAAGAGCTTATTTGATTAACTTAACCATGGTTTAGATGTAAAATTAGCGGCGATTATTTTAGTAAAGAATTTGAAAAGGTTAAGACAACCAATCTGATGTTGACACGTGACAGGTTAGTTGGAAAGGTTTGCTTTCAGTAGTATTAAACCATGTTTACTCAGAAATGTTGATTCTGCCTTTTTTAGAAGTACCTTTCGAATAGAACTTTCGCCTTCAATCCAACTGAAACCTACTAAGCCGAAACCAATACACAAGGTATCACAAAGATGATACACAATGGATTAGAGAAAGACGGAAGGTAGGGTGTCGAAACATAGCTTCCGAAGGGGTCGAGATCTTTAGTTTATTTTCTAAAGAAAAGCGCCTACCTGTGTACAAAGAGGTTTCGAACAATTCGAAACCAATGCTTGCGAGAGGGTATTTTAAAACAAGTTTTCAAAGTAGAGCTGCACATTTTTAAAGAAGTAGCTTCCAAAGAAGTTACTTAGTTTTTGAAATTGAAACTTTCGAAAGGGGTAGTTTTGACTAAGTCGAAACCCTTCTGTAACTTTAAGTCTTTCGATAGTATTGAAGATATCAATGCTGTCCAAAGGTGTGTGACGACCCACCTTTTTGGACGATTTAAGTCGACAATAGACCACACATGTCTAATTCAAACCATTCAAAAGGGTAGACTGCCAATGAGGTGAATAAAAAAATAAGAGAAAAGAAGAAAAACAGAATACAGAATCTCGCAGTGGAACGATAAAATATAATAATCAAATAAATAGTTCATGAAGCTATTTTACAATATACATTTGATTACATAAATTTTTACAGCATAATCAGCATACAAACAACAACATACCAATAATGATGTAGCGGAATAATACTAATAATATAATATACCAAACTTCGTCTTCGTTCTTCAGAATAATGTCTTCAACACTGAAAAGCTCAGGCTGACCCGAAAGTAATGAAAAAACAAAACACTCGATTCAGGACTAAAAGTTCTTATGTAAGTTAAATCAACAAGTAAATATGAGTGTAATAGCTTCAGTGATGTTCACGGGATTTTACATCTCCTATCCAGTGTATAACGTGCATGCAATAACTTAAGAGATGTTGCGGGATTTTCCATCTTCCAAGAATCCGTCAAAATATCTATATGTAGTAGAACATGCTATGTATATAATGTCTAATCGGTAAAATAAATATTTTTCTTAGCGTTAAGGCTTTACATTAATCCCCCTTAACACATTTTTAAGCAGGTAGTATATGCAGGTCCTGTAACACAACCAGCAACGTCGGTAACTAGTGAGTCCCCTATAGGTACCATACTAAGACAAAATCGAAGTGGACGCGAATAAGGATAATGAGCATGACAAGACATGTGAGGCGATGCCTAAGGTAGGATACTACCGTTTTGCGTTTCCTGACTGGTGGTAACCCCTACGACCCATCGTGTTCCAACACGCCTAAAAAATCAAATCAATGTGCACCGATCAAGCCAACATCAATATAGTAATACGAAGACGTGTGTCCGCTAGAGGTAGCTGGCCTCAATTGTCAGGTACGACTCCTGTTTTAGTCATTTCAAATTGACACAAGTATCGGAGTCATCCATCATCGTTCTCTTTTTTCAAACCAGTAAACGCCTCCACTTCAACCTCAGAAATCGTAGGTGAGTGATTAAATTAGCATTGCGTGATTTCAATTTAACTAACATCAGAAAAACTAGCATTGCGTGAGTGAGTTTAATCACTCACCTTTGATTTTAGCCCATAAAAATCTAAACAGAAGCGCAAAATCTCAACAATCTCCAAATTCAACCAAATCACTTTGATGTTGTCCGGAATTTAAATATGAATCCAATAGAAGAAATCGCACGTGAATCGAAGTTTATATGCAAAAGATATTTTTGTTTTAAGAAATATTATTAAAATAATAATTGGTACACATATTTAATAAAAAAATAAACAAAGTTTAATACTTACGTTTTACCAAGATGAGGTTTCAGGAAAAGATGGAAGAACAAACTATCACGAGGGCACGACGTGTTTGAAAAAAGAAAAAAAATGAAACTCATGTTTAATAAAAGAAAGCTTTTGAATATGCAAAAATGAGAGCCTTTGAGTTTGCAAGCTCATGTTAAAATGATTTAGGGAAATGAAGATTTGAAATGGAGATCTGAACATAGAAAATGAGGTGGGGACAAAAAAATGAAGGGACAAGTTTAAAACGTGAACAAATTTATGATAAGAATATACCTTCAGCAAAGAACAATTTGAACTAAATGAATATGAGGTGTCAGGAGAAACAAAACGCAAATGAAGAAATAAAATTGCAGGTTATTTAAATAAGGAAATGAAGGTGGAGGAACAAAAACGAACGTCACGTTTTGTTTTGAAAGCTTCAGGCATTAATAATGTATAAGGAAATGTATGTAGGAATGAGAAAGTTTGCAAACCAAAGGAAAATAAAATTTTGTACAACTAAAAATGAGATGGCAAAAATTAAATATAGCCTAACAGTCTGTAATGACCCAGAGTTTTGGTTATTTGAAATTGGAATATTTAATTGATTTTGAATATTTAAAAGTTAATTTTTAACTTGAATTTCAAATATAATGATTTATTGGATAATTTAATTATTGAATTTAATAAATGAAAATATGTTGAAAACATTGAATCTTGAGTTTAAGCTTGATAAAAATAATTTAAAGGCTTATAAAATTTATATTAGCAATAATGAAGACAATAAAACTTTTTAAATTGAATTTAAAAGTGATTTTTTCAATTTTAAAAAATATATCATTTGAATTAACGAGTAAAATAGCCTTCCGGGGCACAGTCTTGGATTTCGACGAAACCAGTTCTATTGGATCTGTAATAGTGTATTATTATTGAATTTCAAAATTTGTGGCCTTTGGAGTTACCGTTTTGTCGCACGGGATAGAAACGTGCTGAAATTTATATCGAAAATTCAATATAATAATTGAGCCCAGAACGCTATCTTCTTCATACGATCGAATTAGGACTCGAACTTTTTTTATTGTGTTCGAAATAGGGGTGTAACTTTATGAACGCCTAGCGGCACGCCTCGATAAGGGTTCGAGATATTAAGCTAAGTAAACGGGACGATTTGGAAATTTAAATTATATTTATATATAATTGAATTGACCTTTTATTCACATTGGCCGCTTTTTTCTCACCTCAAAACACTGTAGCCATCTTCAAACATGCCAATATCACTTCCCTCTCTTCCCCTTTTTAAATCCACACAGCTGATTACAGAGAGAAAAAAAAGGAAAATAAAACAGAACTTCAAAAAAACATATCTCGATGATTTCTCAACTTAAAATCATGAAATCAATTTGTAAAATCTAGTTTTGGCCTCCTCTCCGATCTTGAATAGGTTAGAGTGGGTGCGGATGTGTTTGCGTGGGGTTAAATTGAAGGAGTGGAACTGTTGATACACGAAGATTTTTGATCAATGACAATGTATAAAGGAAGAAATATATGCAAGATAGAGGAAGATCAATGAAATATAAACTTGAGTATGATTGTTATATATATAGGTTTATTTGTTAAAATCTATCCTCAAGAGTTGCACAAACACAAGAACACATTCATTATACTTCAATTTTTCACTAAGCATACTTCAATTCTTCATAATGCATAAATTCATATGTCAGTCGACTGAACTGAATTTACCAGTCGACTGAACTGGCAAACATGTACAAATATGCGCAGTTTCAGTCGACTAAATTTTCTGCACAGTCGACTGAAAATTTTCCAGAAAGATTCCTACTATAATTTCAGTCGACGGAAATTCCTGCACAGTCGACTGAATTTAAACCTGCGAATTTTGCATGAAAGGACACCTTCTTCTTCCCAAGAGTTGCGACCATTCCTCAATAGAAATGGAAGCTTCTCTTATCTACAACCCTTGGCAATACATGCATCCTTTTTACAACTATAAATACATGATTCAAACATCATTCAAGACATCAAATTCTCTTACTCTAATCTATCTATTTCTTGATCATATTTTCTAAACATTATCAAAGCAATCACTACTCTCTTTGCTTGAATCACTGTTTATATATTTGATTCATAGCAAATTCATAATTCCTTAATCTTCACAAACATATTTCATATTCTTGAGGATAAGATTATAGGAACATTGTACTACAATAGACTCATTCGTGTTATAAAGAACACAACTAGTCAAAACTTGTTTAGCATTGAGGTTTGAAGTCCTCTTAGGTAGTTTGAGGTAAAGAAATCCCGTTCGGTTGTCCGGGTAAGTTGTGAACCTATTCCTCCGGGTTAAGAGAGGGTTTTTTAGTTAGTGAAATACCTAAGTGAAGCTTAGGGACTGGACGTAGGAAAAGTGATCCGAACCAGTATAAAATCTTGGTGCAATTTTTACTTACCATATATACATTAACCATATAGTTATTCCATATTACACGATCCTATCAATTACCCCCGACTTTCAATTGGTATCGGAGCCTGGTCGTCCTATAACCATAACACCGTTATTAGACATATTGATAATATGGAAAATAACGCAAGTACAAGTACAACTTCTGCCTATAACTCTACATTTGCCGAAGGACAATCTACTCAAAGACCCCCTCTTTTCAATGGACTTAACTATAACTATTGGGCTACAAGAATGCATGCAACTAGCTTCGAAGCATGGAACGCCACTCAAGTAGAGTTCGTTGTACCCACAACCGACTATCCTACATGGACACAAACTCAGAAGAATGAAGCTAGTGCAAATGCCAAAGCAATGAATATGCTATTTTGCGCCTTGGATAGAAATGAATTCAACCGAGTTAGCATATGTACTACTGCACATCAGATATGGAAGACACTTAGAACCATACACGAAGGCACTAACAAGGTCAAACAAACAAAGATCTCCATGCTAAAGAATCAATTCCAAAACTTTAGAATGCGACAAAATGAATCCATCAATGACATGTATTCAAGATTTCAAGACATTCATCATGCCTTAATCGGATTGGGAGAAAAGTTTACGGATTTCGATATTGTATCTAAAGTTCTAAATTCACTCACTGATGAATGGGAAAGAAAGGTGCTAGCAATCGAGGAAGCAAATGATCTATCTTCAATGAAACCAGAAGAATTAATTGGAAATCTCATGTCATATGAAGTTAATATGCAAGCTAAGAAAGATCAAGCTCAAGAAAGAAAGAATGTTGCTTTTCACGCGGAAAAAGAAGATTCAGAATCGGAAGATGAAGATTTAGCATTCATAGCCAAGAATTTCAAAAAATTCTTAAAATTTAGAAAAGGGAACAAAAACGGATTCAAAAAGAATTTCATGAGTAAACCTCCTTCCTCAAATATAGAATGCTTTAATTGTCACAAGAAAGGACACATGCAAAAGGATTGCCAAGAACAAAAGAAGGAAAATAAGAAAAGTTTCAACAACAAAAACAAAAAGGATAAATTCAAAAAGAAGGCATTCTCTGAAACATGGGACGATTCAGATTCATCTTCATCTGAAAGTGATAGTGATAGCGACAATGAACAAGCAAATGTTTGCTTCATGGCTCAAGAGTCTGAGGTAAGCAATTTAACTTTCGATGATTTAATTGAAGTAAACACTGAACTTTTAAGCACAATAAAAAGTCTTAAAAATAAAATTAAGGAAATTCGTGAAAATCAAAACAAAGCTGAGTTTGAAAGAGATATGTTACATGATGAAAAGAAAATTCTTGAAGAAGAACTTGAAAAAGTTCAAGAATCTTATTCAAACTCAGAAACTCAATTATCACTTTTAAGTCAAGAAATTGAAACTCAAAAGACTAAGAATGATATAATTGCTTCTGAAAATCATGAGTTAAAAACAAAAATTAGACAAGTTGAGTTAGAAAACAATGGTCTTTAAGCTAGATTAGATAACATTACTAAAAATGTTTCTAACTTTAATAGAGGAAGAGAAAATTTATCTAAAATTTTAGAAAATTCTCAATCCTCTTCAAACAAACATGGATTAGGATATAAAAAGGAAGTAAAAATTTCTAAAAATAAAAATTTTAAAAATTCAAAACAACAAATATTACTTAAAGAACCTATTCAAACAAAAGTAGAAACCAAGATAGTCAAAATTTGGATTCCAAAGACTAACAATATTTTAATTAGGAATAAATATATTAAAACATTTATAGATAATGTTCACCATAATAAAAACTATATTTATAAAAAGGATACTAAACCAAATTGGGTTTGGTTTCCTAAACTCTAATTTTTCTTTAGGACCCTATTAAAAGGTGGGTACCAATAATTTCATATCTATTTTCAGGTCCCACTCAAAAAGAAAAAATGGATATTAGATAGTGGTTGTTCAAAACACATGACCGGAGACAAAGATATGCTTACAAACATAACATACTTTGATGGTGGCTCGGTTACCTTCGGAGACAATTCAAAAGGCTATATCATTGGCAGAGGAGATGTGAACAATTACGGTACATCAAAATTACCTTTTATAACAAATGTTTCATTAGTTAAAAATTTAAAACATAATCTACTTAGCATAAGTCAACTATGTGACAAAGGCTTTAAAATAATTTTTTCGGATAATAAATGTAGTATTTTTGATCAAAACCAAAGTCTTGTTTTTGAAGGAAATAGAGATAGAAATATTTACGTTTTAAATATGAATATTAATCATAATACAAGTATGTGTCTACTTGCCAAAGAAAATGATCCTTGGTTATGGCACAAAAGATTTTGTCATATAAATTTTAAAACTATTAGAAAACTTTCTAAAAATGATTTAGTAAGAGGTCTACCCAAGATAAACTTTAAAATAAATAATCTTTGTGATGATTGCCAAAAAGGTAAATTAACAAAATCATCTTTCAAATCTAAGAAAATTATTTCGACTTCACAACCATTAGAATTACTACATATGGATTTATTTGGACCAACACAAGTTCAATCCATTAATCATAATCGATACGTATTTGTAATAGTTGATGATTTCTCAAGATATACATGGACTATTTTTATGAAAAATAAAAGTGATACTTTTGAAAATTTTAAAACATTTGTCAAAAGAATTCAAAATGCTAAAGACTTAAAAATTAAAAATATTCGAAGCGATCATGGAGGAGAATTCGAAAACGAGGATTTTGAAACTTTTTGTAAAAAGAAAGGAATAAATCATAATTTTTCATTTCCTAGAACTCCTCAACAAAATGGAGTTGTAGAAAGAAAGAATAGAACATTACAAGAATGCGCAAGAACATTATTAAATGGATGTTCCTTACCAAAACATTTTTGGGCAGAAGCCGTTGCTACTGCATGTTACGTATTAAATAGAATATCAATTAGACCACTAACTAAAAATACTTCTTATGAACTGTTTAATAACAAAAAGCCAAATATATCGTATTTTAAAGTATTTGGATCAAAATGTTTTATTGTAAGTACAAAAGATCAATTAGGAAAATTCGATTCAAAAGCTAACGAAGGAGTTTTCGTAGGATACTCAGAACGAAGTAAAGCATATCGAGTATTTAATAAACATACAAACATAATTGAAGAAACCTTACATATATCTTTTGATGAAAATTTTAATAGAAATTTAAGTATAAAAGATTATGAAGAATTAATAAATATAGAAGAAACAAATCTTGAAAATGATAATTTAAGATCCCCTCCTAGAATATTACGAGATCATCCAACCCAAAATATTATAGGAGAAATAAATTCTCAAGTTAGAACAAGAAATCAACTAAATCAAATGGGTCATGTAGCTTTCATTTCATCAACAGAACCTAAAAATCCTAAAGAAGCATCAACAGATGATTATTGGATTATTGCTATGCAAGAAGAATTAAATCAATTTGAACGTAACGACGTTTGGAAATTAGTTCCCCGTCCTAATAATCAATCAGTAATAGGAACAAAATGGATTTACAAAAATAAAGTAGATGAATTAGGTAATATAACAAGAAATAAAGCTAGACTAGTAGCACAAGGATATAATCAAGAAGAAGGTATTGATTTTGAAGAAACATTTGCTCCCGTCGCAAGACTTGAAGCAATTCGTATACTTTTAGCTTTTGCATGTTTTCACAATTTCAAACTCTAGCAGATGGATGTGAAAAGTGCATTTTTAAATGGTTTTATCAAAGAAAATGTATATGTAGAACAACCTCCTTTATTTATACACGAAAAATATCCAGATCATGTCTATAAATTAAAGAAAGCACTATATGGTCTTAAACAAGCACCTCGTGCTTGGTATGAAAGACTTAAAAGTTATTTATTAAATTCGGGATTTAAAATTGGAAAAGTCGATCAAACACTCTTTTTAAAAATACCTAAAAAGACATTTTAATAATTCAAATATATGTAGATGATATTATATTTGGATCAACAAATGAAAATTTATGCAAAGAATTTTCAAATATAATGACTAAAGAGTTTGAGATGTCTCATATGGGAGAATTATCATACTTTCTTGGACTTCAAATAAAACAATTATCAAATGGAATTTTTATGAACCAAGAGAAATATTGTACAAACTTAATTAAACGTTTTGGGATGGAAAACACTTCAGCTAAACCTACTCCTATGAGTACTACTACTCATCTCGATCAAGATGACAATGGAAAAAGTGTAGATCAAAAATTATATAGAAGTATGATAGGCTCCTTACTTTACTTAACCGCAAGTAGACCAGACATAATGATGAGTGTTTGTTTATGTGCACGTTTTCAATCTAATCCTAAAGAATCACATTTAAGAGCAGTTAAACGAATTATACGATATCTTAACTACACTAAAGACTTTGGACTTTTTTATCCAAAAGAGTGTACATTTGAATTAGTATCATTCAGTGATGCTGATTTTGGTGGATCTCGAACAGATAGAAAAAGTACAAGTTGTACATGTCATTTTATTGGAAAATCACTGGTATCATGGTTTAGTAAGAAACAAAATTGCGTCTCTCTTTCCACCTGCGAAGCAAAATATATATCAGCCGCATTAGCTTGTACTCAAGTTATATACATGCAACAAACACTCAAAGATTTTAATATAAATTTAACAAATTCTACAATATATTGTGATAACACTAGTACAATAAACTTATCTAAAAATCCAGTTAATCACTCTCGTACAAAACATATAGATATCCGTCACCATTTTTTACGTGACAATATCGAAAAAGGTATAATTAATCTAGAACATATTTCTACCGAAAATCAAATTGCCGATATATTTACTAAACCCTTATTAGAAAATTCCTTCATAAAACTTCGACGAGAATTAGGGATAATATCCTTTAAAGATACCAATTAAATTTACAATAGATATATACATATTTCAGTCGACTAAATTTTCTTTTTCTTTTTTTCAGTCGACTGAATATAAATCAAGAGTTATTTTCAGCTATATTATAATCCTCACATTTTTTAACTGATTTATTAATATCATCCTTACATTTTTAACAATTTTTTTTCCTTAATCATTGAATATTTATGTGGTTACAAATCTTAGCTAAACAATAACGATTAATTGTTTAGTCAAAATTCTATTATAAATTCTTAAAAATTTTAGTTTTTTTTTTTTTAAAAAAAACATCTAAATTTTACAATTAAAAACTTAACAAACTCAAAATGTCGTCTAACAACTCCTACTCTCCAATCAACATCACATCGTCAAGCAAAAACTCTCCAACATCACCAAAATTTCCCACACCAACACCACCACATGAGCCGATGTATAATTGGAAAATTATCATACTGGTTACACTCCAGAAACCTAGAAGGCTAAGCGCGGACTTTTTATTTCTCCGGACACGAAAAGAAAGATTGATGAGATTCATCACTTTCAACAACAATAGATTGACCTTCAACGAGAACTATACTTCGAGCAAAAGATTACAGCTAGACGTTTGAACTTCCTAGAGCAAATTGGCTTACGTTTCTGTGGATCAAAGATGAACGAAGTGGCTGAGCCCCTACCTCGACCCGTCAGTTCATTTGATCCATCTTCATCTTCTCGTACACCAAACGATCCCGTCAATCCATGGATGTCTCCTAAGACACCACAATATAGTCCGAATTCATGGGATAGAAATTACATGAAGAATGAAGGAAAGATGAATCCAAGTCCTTCTCAGAAGAAATAATTCAATTTGAAATATATTATTTGTAACTATTTTTCTTAAAATAAATTGTTTAAATTCAAAAAGAACCTGAAACAACAAAAGTACATGACTCAGTCGACTGAACTTATAAGCCCAGTCGACTGAATGTAAACAGAAAACATTTTTTTCATATTTTCAATCGACTATATATTTCTGCACAGTCGACTGAAACTTAACAAAAACTCTCGGGAAAATATTCAGTCGACTAAAATCTCTGTTCAGTCGACTGAATTCAAACCTACAAACTTTCGGTCTACAATTCAGTCGACTGAACAGACATTTTCAGTCGACTGAACGGCCTTTTCCAGATAAAATTCCCTTTATTTACATCATTTTTTCACTTCCAAAATCACTTTTTACATCTTCTTCCCCAAATTTCCCCAAAACCCTAGATCTCAAATACTTCCAATCTCCCTCAAATCAAAAGCAAATGGCACCAAAACGATCTAGAGCTTCATCCTCTTCATCCTCCGAGCCCATTGATGCTCAAATTGCTCAATGGCTATATGATGAAGTCGCGATCACCCGATGGAACAAGATGAAGAACTCAAGAATATTCGAGCATTCATTTGTAGATTTCCAAAGTCTTCACACCTAAAATTTCCAAGAGCTCACTGATCGAGCAGGCTTAACTCCTCTTCTTGATTTGAAACGGAATGACATTGCCATAAATCATATTATGGTCAAATTGTTCTACGCGAATCTCAATCTTGGACACCAAACTCCAAGGAATCCAAACGACAGTGTTTGGAGCATGGTCTGCGGAAATAAGGTTTGGTTTTCCTTGGATCGAATAGCTCACATTTTAGGGTCAACTAATATCGGAAGGAAACTAGAAGAAATAGAGTTCAATCCACAAATTCGTGATAACATAAATCACCAATTTTTGGATGATAATATAAATTTCTGAGATTTCAAATCTACTTCTCTTAGACCTCGAGCAAGAATTCTACATAAAACTCTAATGAGAACGATCACTCCTCGCACGGGCTCATATGAAATCGTTTACCCAACTAACTACCGAGTTTTATATGCCATCTTTGGCAATATTAAAGTCAATTGGGTACAACTAATCCTTGACGAGTTTCTCTCGTTTCATAATGGTAAAATGCGCACAATTTACTTTGGAGAATATATCATGCGACTTCTCCTCAATGTTGATAGACCATTACCAGATTCAGAAAACACAATGGTCCATCAAATAAACCATCGGACCATAAGCCTTATGCAACTCCCTACTAGACCTCCTCGATTTATATCACTTGCCGAATGGGAAGCTAGGCATCAAGGGCAACAACAACAAACTCCGCCACCTCAACACGAAGAACATTTCGAACAAGAAGATGAAATTCGTCTTGTTGACCCGACCTACTCTACCAACCAATCCTTACAAATATTATCAAGAAATCAACAAATTCTTGATAATCGTCTTAAAAAGGTGGATAATAAGCTTGACAAAATCAAAGGATTTTTTAATAAGCTTTGGGACGCTATCTCGTGCTCAAGCACTACTACCGCTTCAACATCTCATGGCAAGCGTCCTGCACCAACATTTACATGGACGTCATCCGAGGAGCATACCAGTAGCAGCACAAGCGGAGCTAGTGGTGGACAAGGAGGAAGACCTTATCGACCATCATTAGGAGGACCAGTCATTAGAGAACCAGGAGACAGAGAAGGTTCTTACGATTGGGATAAGGATCAGTAATTTATTTGAGTTATTATTCTATTATGTTTCTTGCAACTATGACATTTGAACTATTATATTTGATGCATTTTTTATGCAATTCTAAGGTTCATTCTAAGATTCCTTTTTGTCGATGACAAAGGAGGAGAAAATCTATGGCACTAATTTTGTTTTTGTAGGAAAGATAGGTGTACACATTCAGGGGGAGAAAGTTTAAATATCTTTAGAAAATCAAGTATTGTCATCAATCAAAAAGGGGGAGAATGTTGATACACGAAGATTTTTGATCAATGACAATGTATAAAGGAAGAAATATATGCAAGATAGAGGAAGATCAATGAAATATAAACTTGAGTATGATTGTTATATATATAGGTTTATTTGTTAAAATCTATCCTCAAGAGTTGCACAAACACAAGAACAAATTCATTATACTTCAATTTTTCACTAAGCATACTTCAATTCTTCATAATGCATAAATTCATATGTCAGTCGACTGAACTGAATTTACCAGTCGACTGAACTGGCAAACATGTACAAATATGCACAGTTTCAGTCGACTAAATTTTCTGCACAGTCGACTGAAAATTTTCCAGAAAGATTCCTACTATAATTTCAGTCGACTGAAATTCCTGCACAGCCGACTGAATTTAAACCTGCGAATTTTGCATGAAAGGACACCTTCTTCTTCCCAAGAGTTGCGACCATTCCTCAATAGAAATGGAAGCTTCTCTTATCTACAACCCTTGGCAATACATGCATCCTTTTTACAACTATAAATACATGATTCAAACATCATTCAAGACATCGAATTCTTTTACTCTAATCTATCTATTTCTTGATCATATTTTCTATACATTATCAAAGCAATCACTACTCTCTTTGCTTGAATCACTGTTTATATATTTGATTCATAGCAAATTCATAATTCCTTAATCTTCACAAACATATTTCATATTCTTGAGGATAAGATTATAGGAATATTGTACTACAATAGACTCATTCGTGTTATAAAGAACACAACTAGTCAAAACTTGTTTAGCATTGAGGTTTGAAGTCCTCTTAGGTAGTTTGAGGCAAAGAAATCCCGTTCGGTTGTCCGGGTAAGTTGTGAACCTATTCCTCCGGGTTAAGAGAGGGTTTTTAGTTAGTGAAATACCTAAGTGAAGCTTAGGGACTGGACGTAGGACAAGTGATCCGAACCAGTATAAAATCTTGGTGCGATTTTTACTTACCATATATACATTAACCATATAGCTATTCCATATTACACGATCCTATCAATTACCCCCGACTTTCATGGAACTAGGTTTGCAAGTTGAGATCGATATAAGGATTGATTTCTGGATCTGAGGTTGGAATTGGGATCGTGGGACGAAGGCGCGTCGGCAGCCTCGAATTCATGAACTTCGTTCGAGTTTTGGGTCATCGCGACCTGGGAAAAATCACGAACTGATGGGGTCGAACGACTGCGACGTCGCATTCTAGCTGGGTGGTACTTGCATATCGTGACGAGATGGGGTTTGATGAGCTCGACGAGAGAAGTCCGCATATGCTTTCGGTTTGATAGATGGTGAAGTGGTGGATCGTATCAGTGATATGCGTGCACGCATGTATGTTCAGGAAGGAGTTGGAGAATGGGGAAGATGATGTTTGGGCCAGGTTTTATTTCGAACAAGGTATGGGTTGTCTCTTTGTAAAAAAAATTGAAAGAAAAAAGAAGAAAAGAAAAAAAGAGGACTTGAGGCATTTGAAAATAAAGATAGGAACACTAATGGGCCGGGTCGTTTTTCGTGTGGGCTGGTATTGTTTTTGAGTGAAATAGTTAATTATTTATATATATAGTTAAATTAAAATTTTCAATTCTTATAAAATGCACATCTCGTTCATTTTAGATCTACATCCAACGCGGTCATTCACGTTGGATTCGTATTGGCGAATCGTTCGATAGGTAATTGGATTGGTCGAGATCCGAGCTTGCAAAATTTTTAGATAATTTTAAACGCTTTTGAATTAAATCAGAAATAGAACATGAAAGCGACAATAAAAATAAAAGTGAGTTATTCTCACTCATTTTTGGATTACTAGTTAATTTTAAGTAGTTAAAATTAATTATTGGATGATTGGTTGGATAGATAAATTAATATCAATTTGGGTGTTATTAAATACATAGTAGTTTATATATTAGTAGTTGGATTGATATTCCCACACATTTTTAGCGGATGAGACCCTATGCATCCCGCATAATAGCGGATGACCCTATATACCACGATATCCCCCTTAAAGTAGAATCGGTATTTTTATGTTGTATTAACATCTGTGGATGTAGAGAAACATGTTGGAGGGATCCAATTGGATTCCTCAAAAATATTGAATTTAATTTCATATATAGTGATATACAATTGTTTGAATAATCCGTGATATATTATAGCGTGATCTGAATTTATTGGATGCTATGGTAATACTGGTCTAGATTTAGGTATTGTAAAATACCATTATATATATTTTGAATTTTTAAATAAATCAAAAAAGGATTTTGAAGTAAATATTTATATAGAATTTGGATTAATTAAAAATAAATTTTCATGATAAAATAATAATTTTAAATTTATCTTAACTATTTCATGATATTGTAAATAAAGATTTGAAATAATATATATATATATATAGGATTTTAAAAATAATTCCTAATCGATACTTATTTTAAATATAAAGGATTTTTAAATCAAATTTTTAAATAGATTGGAAGAATAGAAGCGAATTTAGAAATAAGTATAAACTGGTTATACTGGATCTTAGATAAGATTTCTAGATTACGGAATGGAAGTAAAATCGAGATTTGGTTGTTTTTGAATATACTTGGGTTATTTAAGAAGTTAATTTATAAATGGAATTCAATTTAAGGAATGGATTTATAAATGGATTTAATCTAGAAATCAATTTATAATGGATTCAAGTGATGTGAAACCGTTATAAACTGGAATTGAAAACTGTGAGATTTATAAACAATGTTTATTAATGAAGTGAAATGATTATCAGTTGATAAATTGAAGCTATAAATTCACGGTGTGGATTTATAATGAGATGGGTAACTCGGTTTAAAAATAAATGATAGATTTACTTCTAGAAATGTGAAAAAGGGTATTTACGAAATTGGGACAAAAATCAAATGGGTGATAAATCAAAAGGGATTTATAAATATTAGACTGGCTATATTGGAATTAAATAATATATTTTATCGAGAAGTTAAGCATGTTTTAAAAAGAGGATTTTAAATTATTAAACTAGGTAATTTAAAAGTGTTTAAAAATATTCAGAAAGTTTGGTATTTAAATATTTTTAAATTGTCAAAATAAATTATAAGTTTTATAAACAAGTCTTGTAAATCAATTAGAATCTTATAAATAAATCAGAGTTAATTATCGTTTCAAATTTATGTAAATATTTTAAATTGTTTAAAGTATATTTAATTATTAATTAAGTTAGTTTATAATGAGTGGATATTAAGTTAATTGTTATTTAAAAACCAAACGGTATTATTATTTTAAAATGTAAAATTTTCAATATTAATATTGTTTTATCTAATAACTTTTATTTAAGAGTATTTGCCTAAATTAAACTTGGAAAATTACTATAGAAACTTTACAAATAATATTTTGAGAAAATTATTAAATAAAGTTTCGGAAAGTAATGGTATACTTTCATGGCGAAATCGGAGGCAGGGATTGCCTGCAGTTAAGTTTGGATTTCTCTGGGATAGAGACGTAATCATTGAGCTGTAACTCCATGGTTGATACCGCGTGGTGCTTTCCATATTATTTAAAAAGAAAGTTTATTTTAAGTATTTTTAAAGAAAATGGTTTGTGAATATACTCAATTCGGTGAGACAAGTATATATTTTTGAATAAAGAGATTTAAATTAATGAACCCGGAACTTATAGAATTCGTTATAAAAGAGTTAAAGAATTTACAATATAAATTGCGAAGAGTTTTTAAGAAAAGAGAAATAAGTGAAAATTTTCTAAGTGTTTGGAAGTAAGGGGTTTAGAAAACATATTTTTAAATATTTTTCTAAATGTTGAAAATAAGAGATGGTTTGAAATATCCGATATGGATATAAGTATTTGAGTTGTCTCAATTATTGAAAATTTGGAAGACATTTGAATATGTATCTTATAAAATACTTTGGAACTAAATTTTGGAAAATTATATAAGGCCCGATGTCTTCTTATGGATGTTTCATTGATAGTTAAATAACTGACTATCAATTATGGCCAATTTCGTTGATCGTTTTCGAAGAGGCCAGGATTAGATTTAATTATCCAAAAACCACTTCGATCTGATTTGAGCATCACGAATGAATACCATGAAGATGATGAAGACCGTGATTCGGTTTGTCCAGAACCAGTGCAACTTGTAAAGACGAATGCTATTAGAACATCTTTATTGGAGGACTATGAGCATTCTAAGTGAAATTACTCTTGAAAGGTAATCGTAGCCTCAAGCCTCATCAACCGTAATGGCTGAAAATTAGGGGATATGCAGAAAGGGTAAGTGGATCATACCCAATTGGGGTATGCTATCACCTTTCTAGATATCCTCAGATATATTAAATATTATGGATACGGTGGTGCATACAAAAGAGCTCTCGATAAGGGTGGGAACACTCGGGGTGATAACATATTCGGTTCTATCCAGATTAGGGATATGGCCGGTCTTGTGTTATAGGGGATCCCAGCGAGGTCCTCGGTACAATTTTCTAGATGTGTACCGTGATAGGTGGTACTCTAGTGCCTAGTCATTGTATGGAATCCATTTCCTATAAGCATCGTATGGTTTTGATCATGCCCAACTATGCTGAAACATGAGATGCAAGCATTTTAGCTATTTTCTATTTACTTTGTTAGACATTATTATAATATCAGACGATTTTGATATACAATGTGTTGGTTATCGTAAGGTAAAAACTCGTCGTGTTTATGTGTGATGCGGCCTTATGAGATGCCTTTGTTTTTTTAAGGAATTTTGATAACTATAATAATTCAAAATTGAGTGTGTTTTCTCACGCTGGTTTTCCAGACTGAATTGAGTGTTATTTTATTATACTGCTTGGGTCAGACAGAGGATTATAGATATAGGATATGATGCCATGGAGCTCAAGAGATGAGCTAGATGATGAAGATGTATTACACGTATTTGATTTTATTCCGCTGTGTATTATATGCTGCATATTCAACATTTGTGAGGATAAGTTATTATAACTGTTCGGTATTGTGTTATTGATGTGTTGTACACTGATGATGTAATATGTAAATAACAGTGTAGTTCTTTTTCTATAAAGACATGTTATTATCTATTATATATTGTTCCGCTGCGATTGTGAGATTCTGAGTTATTATTTCTATTTTCTTCTTCCACCTCTTTCTTCTTTTCTCTAATGATATGGTATTTCTGGAACTCGATTTCTCGGCATGTAATACAGTGGACGTATTGATGTCGATTTTCGAGCGTCGAAAATCTGGTTCGTTACACTTGGTATCAGAGGTGAAGGTTTAGCGAGAACCTTGGCTTTGATGGGGTAACTCATTAGTGATATGGTTAGTAATACCCTAGAATGAGTTTGAGTGTATTAAGAGGTATGAGCACGTATTTGTTAGGGAATATAAAATGTTTTATATTGTGTTGGTTGATCTATTGAGTGACTTATGGATTCTGGTCAATACAAGTAATTACATTATTGATAGAGATCGTTAAACACTTGAATAGAACAATTCGACATGGTATTGTTTTGTAATTGGGTAAATGAAATAATTTTACTCGTTATTTTTATATATATAAAATTTTTTTTAATAAATTATTATAGTTGTATATGGTGTGCTTGGTTGTTAGAAAATGATAATATTAAACTGTTATCAAATTTTATTGTGGTGACTAAAATAAAAGTTTATATTTTAGTCAACTGTTAAGAAATAATTCATATAACAAAATGGGATTTTGTAAATATGGTTTTGTAATTGCGATTTAAAAATTGATATGGTTTATAAAAGCGATTTATAAAGGATTTAAAAGTTGGAATTTGGGAATTTAATTCCCGTTGGTTTTGAAATGTTTTTCAAAGGTTTTGGAAAATAATAGTGATATAATTTGGAGAATATTTTTTGAATTTAAATATTTAAAGGAGGTTTTAAAGGGATAAAAACACCGAACTCACTTCGGTCGCTGGAAAATAATTTCAATGATGACTGCAGTATCGTCGACGTTCATTTTCGAGTTTCTATGGGAGGAATGGCTACCTTAATAATTTGCATTGGAATTATTTGGAAAAATTGGTTTGGTTCGAAATGCAAAAGGTATGATTTGATATATATAGGTAAGGTGTGTGTGTGTGTGTGTGTGTGTGTGTGTATACATGATTTCAAAAGTGACTTGAAACACTTAGAATAAAGTGTGTAAACTCTGGTTTTTTGATTTGGAATGTTTAGAAATATGATAAAATAAGATCAAACTTATAAAATATGGAAAGCAAAAATTTAAAATGAATCTTACCTTAAGGTAGGCTAAATAGAGATGATAAAATTGAATGTGAAAATGGAGAATAAAATTTAATCTAAGAGAAGTTAAATGAAGGCGAGTATGATAATGGAATAAATTAGTAAGGGAAACTAAATAAATGAAGTGAATTGGAAGAAAATTAGTGAATGAAATACGAATAAGTTTGATAACTTATAAAATTTGTAAATTGCAAGGAAGAAATATTTTAAAGTGTTGAATAAGAGTGCAAAGGAATTGAAAATTTGAAATTGAATTGTAGAATAGAAATTTAACTTGAATTAGGTTAAATAAAGTGGGACTGAAAATTTAGCCTAAGTTGGACTAAATAAAATAAATTTTGAAAATAAAATTTGTTGATATTTGGAATGAATTAGTGGAAATAATTAAATTAATTAGTTAATTAAATATGGTATGGGATATGGTTGATAAAATTCAATATTTAAAATTTGGAGATAAATTGAATTAAATAGAAATTGAACTTGAATTGAAGTGGATATAAACTTAAGTTGTGAAGTGGTAATAACAATAAGAACATTTGTATAAAATGTTATAAAGACTTAAGAAACTTGATAGTGAAAATTCTTAAGTGAAATTGGTTTTTAAGATATATACTAAATATTTGAATGCAGATTAAATAAGGGATGTGAATGGTGATTTGAGAATAATTGAATGGAAAGGAAGTAAATGTGAATAAAAAGAATTTGATATAGAATCAATTGAAAATAAATATGTAAGTTGCATGTATGCTATTTTATTCGCATGACGACTTGATCTTGATTCGAGCTCATAATTTCCAGAAAATTTATATCGATACGAGTTAGTACTTTTCGCTCGATTTGCGACGGTGAACCCTGGATATGGATTTTTGATTGATTCTGGAATTCTCTATCATAGTATGGCTATGCGATGAGAATGACGGTTTCTAATCAAGAAACCACGTCTAAGTCCGCACTAGTGAGTCGTATGAACGATACTAGTTCGGAAGTGAAATTGTGTGATCATGCGAGTGCTCGGATTTGATGCTCCGTACGGATGGTATATGTACGTCATATGGGTTTTTGTGAGATAAATGTTGGAAATTGAAAAAGCTGAATAAAATGATTTTGAATGTATAGTGGATACTATTGGTAAGTGAGGTGCATGTATTAAAAGAAAAGCTAAATTGACGTCTTCGATTTCAGAAGTAGAATTTGATTGTTCGAAAAAAGGGAATTTGTTTAAATTGTGTTTGAAATTGATGATTTTATGATTGAGCTACTTGGATTTTGTTTTCATTGATGACTTGGGCCCGTGGAGGCGATTTGTAGTTGTTTGGATCTAACCGTGCAAAGGAGGCTCTAGCAAAATTTTTTGAAAATTTAAGGAGTTAGAAAATTTTAGAGAGATTTTTTATAACTAAATTTTGATTTGGATTGTAACTTGAAATGATCGAGTAAATAATAGTATTTGGAATCTATGAATGAATTTGGAAAATTAGTAAAAATGATAACGTGGTTTCAATAAAATTTATTTCAAAAAGTTGTTTAAACTGATTGGGTTTGGGAAAGTTAATGGGTTTTGGACCATTCTTATTACCTTAGCAATTTTTGGGAGGAAATTCTTTTTAGGGGAAGGAATGTAACGACCTAGAATTTTGGTTATTTGAAATTGGAATATTTAATTGATTTTAAATATTTAAAATTTAACCTTTAACTTGAATTTCAAATATAATGATTTATTGGATAATTTAATTGTTGAATGTAATAATTGAAAATTTATCATAAACATTGAATCTTGAGTTTAAGCTTGATAAAAATAATTTAAAAGCTTATAAAATTTATATTAATAATAATGAAGATAATAATTTTTTTAAATTGAATTTAAAAGTGATTTGTTCAATTTTGAAAATATATTGTTTGAATTGACGAGTAAAAATAGCCATTCGAGATACAGTCTCGGATTTTGACGAAACTAGTTCCATTTGATCCATAATAGTGTATTATTATCGGATTTCAAATTTCCTAGCTTTTAGAGTTATCATTTGGTCGCACGGGATAGAAACACACTGAAATTTATATCGAAAATTCAATATAATAATTGGGTCTAAAAAGCTATCTTCTCCATACGTTCGAATTAGGACTCAAAACTTTTTCCATTGTGTTCGGAGTAGGGGTATAACATTATAAAAGCCCAGCTGCATGCCTCGATAGGGGTTCGAGATTTTAAGCTACGTAAACGAGACGATTTGGAAATTTAAATAATATATATAATTGAATTGACCTTTTATTCACATTAGCTGCTTTTTTCTCACCTCAAAACACTGTAGCCATCTTCAAACATGCTAGCATCACTTCCCTCTCTTCCCCTTTTTAAATCCACACAGCCGTCTATAGAGAGAAGAAAAAGGAAAATAAAACAGAACTTCAAAAAAACATACCTTGATGATTTCTCAACTTAAAATTGTGAAATCAATTTGTAAAATCTAGTTTTGGCCTCCTCTCCAATGTAGCATAGGTTATAGTGGGTGCGGATGTGTTTGCATGGGGTTGAATTGAAGCAGTGGAACTAGGGTTGCAAGTTGAGATCGATATAAGGATTGATTTTTGGATCTGAGGATGGAATTGGGATCTTGAGACGTAGGAACGTCCGCGACCTCAAATTTATGAACTGCGATCGATTTTTGGGTCATCACAACCTGAGAAAAATCATGAACTAATGGAGTCGACCGCTGCGATGTCATGTTCTAGCTGGGTGGTACTTGCATATCGTGGCGAGATGGGGTTAGATGAGCTCGATAGGAGAAGTTCGCACGTGCTTTCGGTTTGATAGATGGCGAAGTGGTGTACCGTATCAGTGATACGCATGCACGTGTATATGTTCAGGGAGGAGCAGGAGATTGGGGAAGATGATGTTTGGGCCGGGTTTGATTTCGAACGGGTATGGGCTGTCTCTTTATAAAAAATAGAAAGAAGAAAGAAGAAAGGAAAAGAGGACTATAGGCGTTTGAAAATAAAGAAGGGGAGAAGGAGGAATAGTGATGGGCCGGGTCGTTTTTCGTGTGGGCTGGTATTGTTTTTGAGTGAATTATTTAATTAATTATATATTTAGTTAATTTAAAATTTTCAATTCTTATAAATGCATATCTAGTTCATTTTAGATTCAAATCCAACGCGGTTGGACGTGTTGGATTCGTATTGGCGAATCCTTTGATATGTAATTGGTTTGCTTAAGATCTGAGCTTGCAAAACTTTCAGATAATTTCAAGCGCGTTCAAATTAAATCGGAAATAGAACGCGAAAGCGACAATAAAAATCAAAATGAATTAATCTCACTCATTTTTGGACGACTAGTTAATTTTAAGTAGTTAAAGTGAATTGTTGGATGATCGGTTGGAATGATAAATTATTATCAGTTTGGATGTTATTATATATATATAGTAGTATATATATTAGTAGTTGGATTGATATTCCCACATATTTTTAGCGGTTGAGACCCTATACGCCCGCATAATAGCGAATGACCCTATATACCACGATATCGCCCTCGAAGTGGGATTGGTATTTTATGTTTTATTAACATCTGTGGATGTAGGGAAATAGGTTGGAGGGATCCAACTAGATTCCCAAAAAATTGTTGAATTTAATTTCATATATAATGATAAATGAGTTAAGGAATTTACAATATAAATTGTGAAGGGTTTTTGAGTCTAGAGAAATAAGCGAATTTTTCCTAAGTGTTTCGAAGTAAAGGGTTTAGAAAATATATTTTTAAATATTTTTCTAAATGTTGAAAATAAGAGATGGTTTGAAATATCCGATATGGATATAAGTATTTAAAATCTCAAATATTAAAAATTTAGAAGGGATTTGAATATATAATTTATTAAGATACTTTGAAACTAAATTTTGGAAAATTATAATAAGGCCTGATGTCTGCTTATTGATGTTTCATTGATAGTTAAATAACCGACAATCAATTTTGGCCAATTTTGTTAATCGTTTAGAAGAGACCAGGATCAGATTTAATTATCCAAAAACTATTTCGATCCGATTTGAGCGTTACCGTGAAGATGATGAAGACGATGATTCGATTTATCTAGACCCATGACAACTTGTAAAGACGAATGCTATCAGAACATCGTCATTAGAGGACGATGAGCATTCTAAGTGAAATACTCTTGACAGGTAATCGTATTCTCAAGCCTCATCAATCGGAATGACTGAAAGTCAAGGGATATGCAGCAAGGCTAAGTGGGTCATACCCAATTAGGCTACGTTATCACCTTTCTAGATACCCTCAGATACATTAAATATTATGGATATACGTTATCACCTTTCTAGATACCCTCGGATACATTAAATATTATGGATATACGTTATCACCTTTCTAGATACCCTCAGATACATTAAATATTATGGATATGGTGGTGCATGCAAAAAAGCTCTCGATAAGGGTGGAAACACCCATGGTGATAACATATTCATTTCTATCCAGGTTAGGGATAGGGCCGGTCTTGTGTTGTAGGGGATCCCGGCGAGATCCTCGATACATTTTTCTAGATATAATCCGTGATAGGTGGTACCCTAGTGCCTATCATTATATGGAATCCATTTTCCAATAAGCGCCGTACGGTTTTGAGTGTGCCCAACTATGTTGAAACATGAGATGCAAGCATTTCAGCTATTTTCTATTTACTTTGTTAGACACTATTATAATATCCAATAATTTTGATATAAAATGTTTTGGTTATCGTAAGGTAAAAACCCGTTGTGTTTATGTGTGATGCGGCCTTGCGAGATGCCTTTGTTTTTCTTAAAAGATTTTGATAACTATAATAATCCAAAATTGAGTGTGTTTTCTCACGCTGGTTTTCCAGACTGACTCGGGTGTTATTTTATTATAATACTCGGGTCAGACCAAGTATTATAGATACACAATAGGATGCCATGGAGCTCAAGAGATGAGCTGGACCACGAAGACATATTATATGTATTTGATTTTATTTCGCTGCGTATTTTATGTTGTATATTCAGCATTTATGAGGACAAGTTATTATAACTGTCCAGTATTGTGTTATTGATGTGTTGTACACTAATGATGTAATATGTAAATAACAATGTAGTTCTTTTTGTATAAAGACATGCTATTATCTGTTATATACTATTCCGCTGCGATTATGAGATTCTGTTTGTTATTTCTATTTTCTTCTTCTACCTCTTTCTTTTAATTAACAAAAATGTTCAATAGTTTGCTTCTTCTGAATTTTCATCATCTTTTAGTTTACAGGTTACAAATCTCCAATTTCTTTACAGTTTCATTAAACACTTAGCTTCTAATTTCTTATTTCTCATTTTAGAAGTTTCCAACTATTAAAATTTCACTTTATTTCTACAACCGAAAATCATTAATTAACAGGAACTTAAGAACTCAAATACCGGGTTCATTTAAAATCATTTTGAAATAATGTATATACTTATATCTCTTACATGTAACGACCCAGAATTTCTATTAATTAAAATTCGTATATTTAATTAATTTTAAATATTAATAAGTGAAATTTATAAGTCGAATAAATTTTATTTCGAATAATTGGATTTAATTGGATAATTAAATCGATAATTTAATACGTTAAAATACAGAAATAATTGAAAATTGGGTTAAATATGATTGAAATTGATTTGTAAAATTTTATTTTATCATGTTGGAGTTAGAACGATATTTTAGAACTTTTAAAATCAAATTAAAAGTTAATTTGTGAAAATTGAATACTTTAATATTTAAATCGACCAGTGAAATTAGCCAATTTTCGAACAGTCTCAGAATTGGACGAAACTAGTTCCATTGGATCTATAATAGTTTGTTATTATCGGATTTCAATTTTCGTCGCAATTTGAGTTTTCGTTTGATCGTGGCAGCTCGAAACGCATCGAAATTGTTTTAATATTAATTTGGCGAGTTAAAATAGCCATTTTTCAAACAGTCTCGGATTTTGACGAAACCAGTTTCATCGGATCCGTAATGTGATATTATTGTATGGTTTCAAACTTTGTGTCAATCGGATTTACCGTTTGTCCGGTGCAAGCCAAAACGCCTAAAAATTTGATTTACCGATTTAATATAGAATCGAACGTTTATTGCCATAACTCGCACAGATGACCGAATTAGCTTCCGAAACATGTTCCATTGTGTTCGGAACGTGGGGTAAACCTTAAGAACGCCAACCGGCACGCTTCGTTTGGAGTTCGAAAAATCCGGGTGAATAGTAAATTGTGAAATTTTCTACAAAAGCCCTCAATCTTCATTTTTTGCAAACAAAAACAACCTAGGGTTTCAAAATCTTCAGAGCCGCCTCCAACCTATTCAATGGCTGATATCTTCTCGTCTTCCCCCTCGTTTATCTCTAAATCCATCGACCATTATCAAAAACTTTCTAAAGCAAACTTGTAGACATCGACGTGATCTTGCGATCCAACGGTTGATTTTGGGTATCGTCGTTGATTGGAAGAGTTTAGGGGCCGCGTTCATCTTCGTTGTATGCATGAATTCTGAGGCCATAGGGGGGCCGAGCCACACGCAGTTCCAGGTGGTGGGCGAGCTCGCGAAGGCGCACGAATCTGAGGTGGTTGATCAACTTATCGATGCTCGAGGTTGCCGCAAGTGTTAACCCTAGTTCGTGAACGATGGGTTTGTGCACGCGTTTTTCACTGGGATGGGGAAGAAGGTAGTGGATGGTCACGATTGCAGGGGCTTGGATCCAAAGGCTGATGTGAATAGGTTTAGAAAATAGAAAATAAATTGTTGTAAATTTATATATATAAATTCGTGCAACTTTAAAAATTCGTAACTTTTTCATACGAGGTCGAAAATGCACGAAACCAGTTGCGTTGGAATCGTATGGACGAGCACTATGCTATGGAATTGGATTGGAGTCGTTTGGAGTTAGCAAAAATTTCGGGTAAAATTAAACGTCCGTTTAATTTTATTCGAAATAAAAGCTGAAAACGAAATTGAAAGCAAGGTGAGAACTTCTCACTCAATCGAATCAGTTTCAATTTTTATTTTAAATAGTTAGATTTAAAATTCTTGAATGTATGTTTGAATGATGATTGTTATCTATTGATTGTTAAAATAGACATTATACGCCGTTAGTAAGCGGAGGTTATTTATTAAAAACATATGCCGCGAATATTTCACAGTATAGTGAAATTAGTATTATTTATGTACTTGGAATTGATTTCCCGAATTTTATAGCGGATGAGACCCTATTGCGCCGTCTATTAAGCGGATAATATTTTAAATCCTATATACCGCGATAATTCCGTACTGGAACGGAATTGGTAATGTGCTAACATCTTTGGATGCAGGAAAACAGGTTGGAGGGATCCAACTGGATTCCTCAACAGTATTTATTTGATTATGGATATTTTGATATTCGTTGATTATCATATCGATATATGATGTCCTTGTTGTCCTGATTGACTATTTGGTGTGTAGCATCATTGGGCCAATTTTGGAATTTTAAAAGGATTTTTAAAATGATTTTTGAAAGTATACGTTTATTAAATATTTTTGGAATTGATTCATTTTAAATAAATAAACGTTATAATTTTAATGTTATAAAAATTATGATTTTTGAGAAATATAGTTAAAAGTTGATTTTTGAAAATATGGGGTAAATGATTTTATAAAATAGTTTAAATTGGGATTTTTGAATTTATTGTAAAGAGTTTGAAATATAGGATTTATGAAATTTGATTATTTTATAAGTCAAAGAAAATGATGAAATTATAAAGGAGTTTAAAGACATTTTAAAATAATAGTATAAATTGATTTATATAAAGGATTTATAAATTGATATTTATAAATTAAAAATATTTGAATTATAAAACGAGTCTTTATAAGTGTTAGAATGAATTGTAAATGAATTTCATAAATGAATGAAATTTATAGAATTATAAATGGTGAAGTTATAAATGAAATTTTATAAGCAGTAGGTTTATAAAATTTGTAAAGTTATTAAAAGAATAGTTTTGGGTAAATAAATGAATCTTATAAGTTATAAGATTTATAATTTGGGAAGTTTAAAAGAACGGTTTTGTAAACAAATAAATTATGAGTATTTAACTTGAAATATGAACTTTTGGTATATAATTGAGTTATAAATTGAAATAGGTTAATAAAGGAGATTTATAAAAAGGAAGTTGTTATAAAATAAATAGAAATGGAATTTATAAACATTGTTTTATAAATCCGCAAACGACTTAGTTTGATAAGTAAATTGTTGTAACTTATTAATGGAGTTATATTCACGTTTTAGATAGTGAATAATCCTTTAAAATAAAATGTATAGAAATGATGAAATTGGTTAAAGAAGTATATTCACGTTTTTGAATAGTGAATAATATGTTAAAGAAATTGTTTTGGATGTGATGTTTTAAATAGAATTAAAACGATCTAACAATGTTTTTAAAATGTGTTAAGATTCAAAACCATAGATTTCAACATTCATTATTGAAATAGACGGTTTCGAGAAATAGAAGGAAATGGTGGACTATAACACTGTTGTTATAGTAAATGATTTCCGAAAGGAAATGTTTTATATAGTATTGGGATTTATATATCTATTTTAATTTCGAATCCCTATACTAGTGATTTTAGGTTGTCGTAACGATGTTTTACGTAACATTCGTTTTGGCCCAAATAAATATGTTTAAGAGAATGATTTCCTTAAAGAATGAAATATATACTTAATTTCGATTTAAGTATATTGAATATTTTCCAAGTGTTGAAAATAAATGAATTTGTGAATTACTTATAAATAAATAAGTATGGAAGTGTTTTTCTAATGTAAAATGAAACGTTTTGAGAATTTATCTTTTTGAAGATAAATTGAAAATGAATAATTGAAATTGTGTATTCATAAATATTTTGGAATATAAATTCACTATGGAATTTATAAAAGAAAGGGGAATTTGTTTAAAAATAAACGTTGATTTATTTTTGAAGTGTGAGAATTAATTTACGGATTTTGAACGTAAATATAAAGTAAATCGTTAAGGATTTATTTAATTGGTTTAAATGAACCATGTTGAAATGAAAGTATTTCCGCATAAGGAAAATGTTTGAAATTTGTTTTCAAAAGTGGTAAAGATGAAAAGTGATTTGAAAATTGTTTTCAAATGGTTGAAGTGTGAGAATTTTATATATATCTTGTAAAGATATTTTTGGAAAATAAAATAATTTGGAAAATAATTTGGAATCTGGTGATGTTGTGCATATCCATTGATAATTCAGTAACCGACTATCAATATTTACCTTTGAATAGGTATTTGTTGTGATTTGTTTGAATTTGAATGCCACACTTATTTTTGAATAAGCGCTCACTATTCGGGTTAACTGGGAAAGGACCTTGGGGTCGTATAACCCATTCCGAATATGTGATACGTCGTTATGAATTGCATTTGAAGACCGGATATTTTTGAAAACGGAAGGATTATCGTCGAATATTTCTGCACCGAATGGCCCCGGTATAGAAATTCCATATGTGATGGGAAGTCCGGACGTGATTAGTGAATATCCGGATTGCAAGGACTTCTTTGTAAGTGCCTTCAGTTCTGTTCGATCCCGGAACAGACTTGTATTGATTGTATGTCTGACATTACAAATTGAGATATAAAGCTGATTTCTTTCAAATATATTTCTGTTGGTGGCAGAGAATTTATTCTTTTAGCTTAACACCCTTCTCTGAGACGTACGAGCTCATAGGTTATGTAGTTGATGGTTATCAGCGATATATTTCCAATTTGGTAATGTGACATGCTGAGTGTTGCTGTGAAATGATCATTGTTTGATCATTTGTGATATGATCATTTGTTTGATCATTTATCTTTGTGATCATTACTTTGATCATTTGTTGACCCAAAGCATGGCTTTGTACCAAAGCGTGGCTTTGTGGACGAGACTTCGTCGGACATCACACCCCGGAAATGGTCAAAACAGGAAGGATGCAGCAATGTTATTAGGGGTAGCGCCCTTTAGTGTATGTCATTCCTTCTGGATAGAGGTGGTATCATGGTATGGAGCCAGATGCTTAACCTATGTTGTTGCTGCAAACTTATTACTTTGTGGTTGTTGTAAATTGAGGATCCTCGGATGTAGATCGGTTATGATCGGGGGATGGCATATTCGTGTCAGTAGTTACCCAGTTAGGGGTAACCCGGCCTTGTGTTGGTAGAGATCCGGTTTGGTTCTCGGGACGTCATTCCAGAGGCGTTTCCATATGGCAATGGGAAGTTCCTTGGCCTGACCATTTGTTGGAAATCCAAAGAAACAATACGAGCCTTGTACGGTTTTAGTTGTAGAACCTGCCATCTAATATGGTAGCTATAGTAGGCATAGTATAATGGTACCTATGCTGGCTAAGATTTATATTCTACTTTCGAAATGTTTTCTACACTATGCACTAATAATAATATCAAAATGATTTGATTTTACGTAGTAAGCATCTTTGACTAACATAAGAAGAAATCTCCTCCAAGTCTGCGTTTGCATTGTGTGTGTGGTGGGAGGTCTTATGGTAGTCTCACTTTTAAAAGCATTGCGAATCTATTTTAAAATTATCCTATTCTTTGTTTTTTTTTTAAAAATAAACTGTTTTGAGTTCTCACACCAGTCACATGACTGACTCGGAGTTTATTGTTTTCCTTCCTAAACTTCGGGTGCCCACCAATTTCCACACGGGCAGTCAAGAGTCAGGTTTATCAGGATATTCTGGAATTTAGGAGTTGCTGGAGGCAAGTTGGATGGCATTGGCATATTGCTAGTATATAGTATTTCTTTTCCGCTGTTTGTTGTTGTTGATAGTTGTACACTATGATGATGTAATGTAATGTAATGTAATGTAATGTAATAACTGATTTGGTTCTTTGTTTAAAGATTATTCATTTATCTATTATATGTTGTCCGCTGCGATTGTGAGATTCTGATATTGTTCTATTGTTTTCTTACTGTTCTGTTCTATCTTTTCTCTCTTCTTTTTTTTCTTTTTCTTTTTCTTAAAACCCTAAGTGTTCGGTTTTCCGGCATTCGAGTGCTCGGCAGTTGATACAGTGAACGTATTGATGTCGGTTTTCGAAAGTCGAAGAATCGGGTCCTTACATTACATATATCAAATCATACTTAGAAATTTTAAATCAAAATCTATTTATCGAACCAAATGCGTACCAAAGCTATTAAGTGGCCTCCCTCACTTTGAGACTCGAAAATGAATGTCGATGATGCGGCCGTCATCACCAAAATTATTTTCCAGCGATAGAAGAGAGGAGTACATAATTTACTTCTTTAAAATTTCTTAAATCATTTCTTTTAATCTTATTGTGATGACCCAGAAATTTAGGCAATATAAATTTAACAATCCGTGTTAATAATTTAATTGATTTGATAATTTTTGTTAATAAAATTTGAATTAATTTAATAATCTAATTAAATAAATATTTAATTAGTGAATTTTATCTTTTAAAAAGCTAATAAAATGTTTTCTATTTATAATGTATATATATGTGTGTATATATTGTAAATAGATAAGATTTGGTTAGAAATTTAATAAATAAATAAAATCTTCTTTTTAAATTCTAATATTTTTGATAATTTGGAAATTATGATTTATTTAATATAAAGCTTTTCAAAAGCTATTTAAATAAATAACCATATGGTTTTAAAAATACTTAAAATAAACGTTTAATTATTTAAATTATATCTTAGCTTAAGTTCAAATTTAAATAAGATTAACATAAAAGCTTTATTTTATTTTCTTTTTAAATATTGCTTGAAATTATATATAAAAGTTTAAAATACAATTAACATATGATATATGAATTCATTTAATAATGTAAGTAATTTATAAACAATGAGGTAATCGCTTTTTTAAATTATTTAAAATTGTCAAATTTGTTATTTTCAAACAATATTAATAATGTGATTAGATATAAGTAGATTTTAATAAAAATTGAATTATTATTTTCAAATTTGAATGTGTTGTTATAAACTGATTTTTAAATTAGTTTTTTAAATATAATTTGAATGTGAATTTGGATTTAATTTTGAAATTCAAAAGATAGACATTTTAAAAATGTTTGGATTTTAAATATATGTATAAGTTCTTATTTATACATAATTTGTTTTATTTTATGTAATTAAGTAATTCATATATACATTTAGATAAGAAATTGTAAATTAATATAAGAGCTTTTATTAACGTTTTAAATTAAAAGTAAATTACTTAATTACAAGTGTATATATATTAAGGCTTGTCATAACAAGTGTTAAGTAATTGATAATACTATATGAAAAGTGTTAAATGCTTTAACAAGTGTCACATTTAACTAAATTTTTCTTTTGTTTTTTTAAAAAAATCAATTCAGCCTCTATAAATACATTGTTTCTTCTTTTCATATCTTTTTTTCTTCTCAAGATAAGAAACTAAAACCCTGTATAAACTTCTCAAACAAATCTGTAATAAATTCATCCCTCAAACCAGAATTCTTTAACCTGTAAACTCCTTTCCAAAAGCAAGAACAAAAGTCTGTTTCTTTTTTTGTTTAAACCTGAGATGAACAAGTCTGAACATCATTCTTCAATTCTGTTTTAAAAGCAAACTCAAAATCAAATCAGTCCCAATAAGTTTTCAGATCCTAACATTCAAGTTTTCAAATCGAGGAAACACATTCTGCAGCAATTCAAGTTCTTAAATCAGAAACATTTTCAGCATTCAAATTTACAGTTCAAAAGTTGTTTCAAAATTTGGTTCAGGTTCTGTTCATCTTCTTTAACTGGTGAGTAAATTTTATTTTAAAGACAGTTTTTAAATCTGATGTTATATTGATATCCGTGATAAATGTTGCAGTAACATAGGTTTAAAATGTTTATACGTTGGATGATGTGAATGCATGTATATTTAAAGTTGAATTTGTGAAATCATCAGTATATCTGCTTCTCTGTTTATACTCCAAGCTCCTGTTGATTTTAGAAAAAATTCTTATCTCCAAATTTAATTTATACTTGCCTTTGATTTCTAAATAAAAGACATTTGTTGTAGTATAATATCATGTATAAAATGAATTATCGAATTATAATTTAGCAGACAAATTTTAAAATTTGAAATAACAGTGAAATATTTATATATGTTAAACATCAACCTATTCAATTTTAGTTTTGGATTGCATGATTGTATTCATGGCAGAAAATAATGAATTTAGAAGTTAAAATCATAATTTTATAGTTTGGAGATATGGTGATTTTCTATGTTGATCTGAAATTGGATATTAGTCAATCTGCGTCGAAGGAGAGATGATTTTGGTCAGAACCAAGGATGGAGGTGGCGAGTAGATTGGTGGTCATAGGAAAATTAGTGGGTGGATTCCTGGATGGTCATGGAGGACGGTCGACGGCAGAATAGGGTTTAGTGTGCAGTTTTGGGTCGGCATTGATTCTTGAGGTCATGTGTCGACTGGGAAGCATCGGGATTGATCGCGTGATGGGGGCATCGTTGATTGGGTGTGAAGCGCAGCTCTGGACTAAGTGGCAGGAGCTCCGGTGTCAAGATCATCGTCGGCGAAGTGGTTGGGGTTGAGTGTTTGTTCTAGATTTTTGATCGATCAGTGAATTTTCTTTTTGCTACAGTATTACGATATTTGGGGGGTCATACGTGATGACTAGACAATCGTTGACTTGGAGGCATCGTCGGCAGGGTGACAGCGACGTTCAGACTATCGTACACGTGCACGAGATTGGGTTTTGTCTGATTTGCTCGATGGGTTTGGGAAGACGATGTTTTTCTCGAGTTCGTGCTCGAGTGTTTCGGTGATAAGCTTAAAGCAGTTGAAATTGGAGGAAACGCAAGAGTTTCTCGTGAGTTCACTCGGGTTTTTGATGGAAAAGCTCGGGTCGATCTTGTTGCCAGGGGTGTTAGTTCAGATAAGCAGTTCCCAGATTTTCTTTTGGCAAAAGGAAATCATAATAATACAAGTTTTGAAATTAAACTAAAATGAGTTTAAAAGGGGTGAAGTTTGGTGTTGCAAGGTTTTCGTACTCGAGTTTATCTCGAGTAATTCGAGTATTTGCTTGAAGTAATGTAAGGTTTTACTTGAAGCAGTTGAAGAGGGCTCGGGTAATAGTTGTTACAGGTTTTTCTAAAACCTGTCCGTTTCAAATTTAAATTTAAATTTAAATCTGAAAGCAAGTTTAAACAAAGTTTAAAACCAAATTTAAAGTATGTATTCAAAATGAATTTGAATCCTAGTTTTAAAATAAATAAGTTTTATAAAAAAGAAATGTTTTAACAACTTTAAAATGTTAAAGTACTTTATAAAATAATTTTAAAATCTGAAAGTAAATATTTAAAACAATGTTTAAATCTGGATTCAAAATGAATTTGTATCCTAGTTTTGAAATAAAATAAAGTATTTAAAATTTAATTTTTTTTAACAACTTTGAATGTTTAAAGTATAATTTAAATGGTTTGAATTTCAAATGAATTTGGTAAACTTTTTATTTTAAAATTCTTTTATAAGGTAAGTATTTCTTTAACATGTAATTAAAAAGTTTTTAAATTGTTTTTAAACTTTGTTAAAGTTAAATTTGTATTCATTTTGAATCTTAAATTTAAAATGAAATTTAAAAGTAAATTTAAAAATAAATTGTTTTTAAATGCTTTCTTAATGATAATTTAATCATTAAGAAGAAAATGTTTATCTTAAAGATAATTAAAATTTAATGATTTGTGATTCATTAAATTATTAAGGTAATTAAAATGAATAATTAATTAATTTAATTAATCAATGATTTGGATTAATTAATTAAGTGGTCAAGGATTTGAATTTAAGGTTTAAGTTAATTAATTAAGGAATAATTAATTTGTAAGTAAGGATCACTAGTTAAACAAGATTAGATTTTAATTAATGATTAGGAATTAATTAATCAAGTAATTTAAAATTAATTAACTTACATTTAAAACTTAAGTAATTAAATAATTAGAGATTAATTAATGGGTTATCAAGGATAAATTAATTTGTAATTAATAATGATTAATCTTAGTTAATTACTTAGGAGAAGTAATTGAAGAATTGTTAATAGTTAATAAAGATCATTAACTTGAGATTATTAAATAATTAATTAATGTGATTAATTTTTAATAATTAATAGATTAATTAATTAAGGATAATCATTTGTGGAATTGTTTTAAATATAATTACTTAATGAAAGTAATTAAAGGAATTAATTACTTAAGGTAATTAATTAAATAAATTTGATTAGTTTAAGTTAATTAATTAAGTTTGATTAATTTAGAATAATCATTGGATGGTTTGATAAGTAATTACTTAATGTAATTAATAAAGTATAATTACTTAGTGAAGTAATTAATGGATAATTACTGGATGTAATTAATTGAATGGTGATTTGTTAATGAAAATAATTTGAGTTTAATTACTTTGTGTAATTAATCAAGGGATTAATCAAGATAATTAATTAGGGAGTAATTTATTTATTTAATGAAGTAACTAAGGGTAGTTAATTACTGAATGTGATTAATCAAGAGTGATTAATAATTATGGTTTAATTAAGATTAATTACTTAATGTAATTAATAAAAATAAAGTAATTAATTAAAATGTAATTAGGGATCATTAATCAATATAATTAATGATGTAATTAAGGATTGATTAATTAAGATTAATTATCAGTGATAAGTGATTATGGGAAATTAATTAATGTAATTAATTAAGGATTCATGTAATTAATTATAGTTAATTAATTAAAAGAGTAATTAAAGGTTAATTACTGTATTTGGCTAAGAATAATTAATTTAAGGAATTAATTAAAGAAAAATTACTTGAATGTAATTAAAGGATAATTAATCAAGGATGATTAATTACGATGTATAATTAGAAGATAATTAATTAATTGATTTGTAATTAATTAATGGTTATAAGCAGGATTTATAGAATGAAGTAATTAATTTAATTTATTTTAAATTAATTAGAGATGAAGTAATTAATTTAATTCATTTTAATTTAGTTATAGAATGGTGATTAATAAATCATTGCTTATGGATGCTGATTGATATTGGATGCTTTGCATGGTTTGAGATCTCAGATATGAGATAAGTAATGCTGTGTGATATGGATGCTTTGGTTGAAGTATGATGATAATATGGATTATCTGTTTATGATGATAATGTGAATTATCTGTTGGTGATGATAACGTATATTATCTATCTGTGATATTGTGAATTATCTATCTGTGTGAATATAGATAATATAATTGAATTGTTTTAAAACATTAAAACAACTTGGACCTAAAAGATGGCGTTTTGGATTTCGATGAGACCGGGATCGGGTTTCCAGATTTGGGTATCCGAAAACCACATTGATCCAAATTAACGATAGGTCGTGAATCTCAAGTGAAGATGAAGATTCAGAGTGCAAGGGTTATCGTCGTTAACTTTGAGGGTGATTCCAAAATGAATGTAACGAGATAATGCCTTCGGGTTCGTTCGAACCTGGAACGAACTTGTATAGATTGAATGCTTTCAGAACATCATCAGGTGGACGATGAGCATTCTAAGAGATGTGTTCTCTAAAGGTAATCGTAGCTTCAAGCCTCATCAACGGGGAATGGCTAAAACATGGGAGGTGCAACAAGGCTAAGTGGGTCATGCCCAAGTAGGACGAGATTTTCTCTTATCTAGAAGTCCCTTATTATTCGGCTGTGTGGGCAGTTGGGTCACGGCCAGCTGCGGGGTTGTCTTGTTCGGGACTGTCCAGTAAGGGATGGTTCCGGCCTTGTGTTGCAGGGGATAGGGAGTAATCCTTGGTACGGTGATCTAGGCCCCGTACTATGACGGGCCGTCCCCCAGTAGCCCTGCCATTGATGGAAACCCATTCTTCCTACATGCCCTTACGGTTTTGATTGTATTACCCACTTTTGGTAGCTAATAGCTGGAATTTAATCATGTAACAATTTTACCTATTTCTTATTTACTTGAAAACCCTAGACCCTATTATAATATCACTGGATTTCCTATCAAATGTTTTGGTTAGCGTAAGGTAAAAATTTACCCATGTTTATGTGTGGGAAGTCTTACGTGATACCTTTTCTTTCAAAGGTTTTTAAAGTTAAGCAACTTTAAACCGTTTACTTACACCAAAATCATGTCTGACCCAAGTGTTTATTTTCTGTTTTATTAAACTCTTGGGTACTCATATTATGTATGAGTAGTCAAGGGATTCAGGTTAGCTTTGACGAATTGTGGAGGAGCAATGGAGAAGGAGGCTTCAGCGTTGTAGATATATATAGTGTTCTGCTATGTTGGTTTCTCTGAGTTGTATTAGTGTTGTAATAACTAGACAGGTGTTTATAACTGTCTAGTATGTGATGTATAATCTATATAACTTTGATAATGGTTGTGTACTATGTAATACTTATGTTATTAATATAATTTATTCGTTCCGCTGTTGAGATTCTGATATTGTTTCTTCTTTCTTCTCTATCTTTCTATTCTCTATCCCTTTCTTGCTTAATAATGATGCGTCATTCCATGGAATGAATGGCGGGTCGTTACAGTGGTATCAGAGCGCTAGGTTGAGTGAATACCTAGGCTTTGGAGTAGTTTCTTCCTTGAGAGAGCATACTTTCAATTTTGATATATATATATATATATATAAATATATATATATATATATATATTTATACCTATTTGTTGGGTTACTTGTTCGGGTTTTCCAATATAAGTTATAAAGGTAGATAGGGTAGTGGTGTTTGTAACAAGACCTACTACCAATGGTTGCAGTTTGATGTTTGAGGTTGGAAGTGTATTTGTCGAGACTGCAGACCTAATACCGACTCGACTGATCTATATAGTGGTGTAAGGATTGCATCGATCTCTGAAGGAAACCTATTAAGGTTCGGAGTCTATCTTTGAGGTGCAAGTTTGGATGAGTAGAGTTTGGATCTGTCTGTTGAGCAGAAGCGAGTGATGGTGTCTTGACAATCTCAGGAAGTATTAGCTGCGTGATGAGACGCAGTGACTATGGATGTTTCCAAAGATATTTCTTTGGAACAATTTTAAGGAAGTGTGTCTACTTCGGTGTTGTGGCTGAGTTCAGCAAGGTGTTTCTGTTTGGCTTTGAGGCCCGAGTTTCTTGAGGAGCTTCTGGATAGGAAGTCTTTGGCATTTAGGTCAGCTATACAACTTAGAGTATTCCGTGTGCCAGCAAGGAAGTCTTCTGGCTTAGCAGTTTTCTAATGGTGGAGTTCAGAAGCTGCAGAGTGTATCCATTTCTTCGATGGATTGGATAGATAAGCATAAGCTGTTCTAATTGGTAAAGAGAGAACATTTTTCTTTGGAATTAAGCTGGAAGGATCGCAAAAGTAACTTGCGATAGTTTGAGTGTTCTCTTGGGTTATCAGAAATTTTCCGGATGTCTTCAGGGAAGTTAGAGGTTTGTCCACATTTGGAGATTGAGTTTTCAATCGACTAGGATTCCAGGAGTGATACCGGTGGTACAGCTTAGCAGAAGGATGGTTCCTAGAGATAGAGTTGGTGAAGCAACTCAGGATTGGTGGAATTTCTGAATTTTGTATGGATCTGTTGAACCATATTTCTGGGACATGTTGTCCAGTCTGTTCTTGTGTTCATCGTCAGCATTTTCATCTACTCCAGATCAGAGTTGTGCAGCGGAAGCAGTTTAGAAGTGCATCCGTTTGTCTTTCCCGGATAAGGAGAAGTAAGATCACTCTTCTGTTGTTTCAGGAGTAGAGTTTGTGTTCTTGGTTTTGGTAGATCTTGAGAGGATCATTTTGTTGGGTTGTCTTGATCCAGTTTGTTTCGAGAAGTATCAGCGAAGGTTAAGCTGATCAGGAAGGATATAGGCAGCCAGGATTGTCAGAAGAGTTTGTGGATAAGAGTCGAATGAATTTGGATTCCGGAGTCGGAGATTTGATTTTGGATAAGTTTTCTCCGATCCAAGGAGCTATAAGTTTTGGTAAGACTGGGTAAGTTGGCTCCGAGGTTTTGGATCTTTTCTGTATTCTTGTGAGGATAAGTGTTTGGTCTTCAGGATTGAATAGCCAGTTTGGAAGACTGGGATTCGATGAGTTTCACGTGTCTCTGAGGGAGTATGTGTATGATTCATTTCTGGTTGTGGAACCAGCAGTTCGGGAGGATTTGGTAGTTGAGTCAAACTTGTCTACGGTCTGATACCCTGTTCAGATCTAGATGAATAGGTACTCTATAGCTTAGTAGTATAGACTGTTTGGATTCTGTAGAGCGAGTATTCCGGTATTTATACCTGGGAAACTCTAGGAAGTCCTATCCAGAATTTTTGTTTAGATAGTTATATTTGTTTGTTTGGATGATTACTTGCTATGGTTGTTAGCATATGGTTGATAATATATGCTTGTGATATAAATTAAAATCTTTAATGAGATTATTAAATTACCTTTGCTTTTAAATTTCAGGGACGAAATTCTTTTAAGGGGGAGGAATGTGACGACTCAGAATTTTGGGCAATATAAATTTAATAATCTGTGTTAATAATTTTATTGATTTGATAATTTTTGTTAATAAATTTTGAATTGATTTAATAATCTAATTAAATAATTATTTAATTAGTGAATTTTATCTTTTAAAAAGCTAATAAAATGTTTTCTATTTATAATGTATATATATGTGTGTATATATTATAAATAGATAAGCTTTGGTTAGAAATTTAATAAATAAATAAAATCTTGTTTTTAAATCCTAATATTTTTGATAATTTGGAAATTATGATTTATTTAATATAAAGCTATTCAAAAGCTATTTAAATAAATAACTATATAGTTTTAAAAATACTTAAAATAAACGTTCAATTATTTAAATTATATCTTAGCTTAAGTTCAAATTTAAATAAGATTAACATAAAAGCTTTGTTTTATTTTCTTTTTAAATATTGCTTAAAATTATATATAAGAGTTTAAAATACAGTTAACATATGATATATGAATTCATTTAATAATGTAAGTAATTTATAAACAATGAGGTAATCTCTTTTTTTAAATTATTTAAAATTGTCAAATTTGTTATTTTCAAACAATATTAATAACGTGATTAGATATAAATAGATTTTAATAAAAATTAAATTATTATTTTCAAATTTGAATGTGTTGTTATAAATTGATTTTTAAATTAGGTTTTTAAATATAATTTGAATGTGAATTTGGATTTAATTTTGAAATTCAAAAGATAGACATTTTAAAAATGTTTGGATTTTAAATATATGTATAAGTTCTTATTTATATATAATTTGTTTTATTTTGTGTAATTAAGTAATTCATATATACATTTAGATAAGAAATTGTAAATTAGTATAAGAGCTTTTATTAACATTTTAAATTAAAAGTAGATTACAAGTGTATATATATTAAGGCTTGTCATATCAAGTGTTAAGTAATTGATAATACTATATGACAAGTGTTAAATGCTTTAACAAGTGTCACATTTAACTAAATTTTTCTTTTGTTTTTTAAAAAAAAAAATCAATTCAGCCTCTATAAATACATTGTTTCTTCTTTTCATATCTTTTTTTTCTTCTCAAGCTAAGAAACTAAAATGCTGTATAAACTTCTCAAACAAATCTGTAATAAATTCATCCCTCAAACCAGAATTCTTTAACCTGTAAACTCCTTTTCAAAAGCAAGAACAAAAGCCTATTTTTTTTCAAACCTGACATGAACAAGTCTCAACATCATTCTTCAATTCTTTTTAAAAGCAAACTCAAAATCAAAGCAGTTTCAACAAGTTTTCAGATCCTAACATTCAAGTTTTCAAATCGAGGAAACACATTCTGCAGCAATTCAAGTTCTTAAATCGAAAACATTTTAAGCATTCAAATTTATAGTTCAAAAGCTGTTTCAAATTTTGGTTCAGGGCTCTGTTCATCTTCTTTAACTGGTGAGTAAATTTTATTTTAAAGACAGTTTTTAAATCTGATGTTATATTGATATCAGTGATAAATGTTGTAGTAACATAGATTTAAAATGTTTATACGTTAGATAAGGCGAATGCATGTATATTTAAAGTTGAATTTGTGAAATCATCAGTACATCTGCTTCTCTGTTTATACTCCAGGCTCCTGTTGATTTTTTTAAAAAAATTCTTATCTCCAAATTTAATTTATACTTTCCTTTAATTTATGAATAAAAGATATTTGTTGTAGTATAATATCAAGTATAAAATGAATTTTGGAATTATAATTTAGCAAATAAATTTTAAAATTTGAAATAACAGCGAAATATTTATATATGTTTAAAATCAACGCATTCAATTTTAGATTTGGATTGCATGATTTTATTCATGGTAGAAAATAATGAATTTAGGAGTTAAAATCATAATTTTATACTTTGGAGATATGGTGATTTTCTGTGTTGATCTGAAATTGGATGTTAGTCAATCTGCGTCGAACAGAGAGATGATTTTGGTCAGAACCAAGGATGGAGGTGGCGAGTAGATTGGTGGTCATAGGAAAAATAGTGGGAGGATTCCTGGATGGTCGTGGAGGACGGTCGATGGAAGAATAGGGTTTAGTGTGCAATTTTGGGTCGGCATTGATTCTTGAGGTCATGTGTCGACTGGGAATCATCAGGATTGATCGCGTGATGAGGGATCGTTGATTGGGTGCGAGCCGCAGCTCTGGACTAAGTGGCAGGAGCTCCGGTGTCAAGATCATCATCGGCGAAGTGGTTTTGGGATCGAGTGTTTGTTCCAGATTTTTGATCGATCAGTGAATTTTCATTTTTCTATCGTATTATGATATTTGTGGGGTCGTACGTGATGACGAGACGATCGTTGACTTGGAGGCGTCATCGGTAGGATGGCAGCGGCGTTCGGACTATCGTACACGTGCACGAGATTGGGTTTTATCTGATTTGCTCGATGGGTTTGGGAAGACGATGTTTTTCTCAAGTTCATGTTCGAGTATTTCGGTGATAAGCTCGAAGCAGTTGAAGTTGGGGGAAACGCAAGAGTTTCTCATGAGTTCACTCAGGTTTTTGATGGAAAAGCTCGGGTCGATCTTGTTGCTAGGGGTGTTAGTTCAGATTAGCAGTACCCATATTTTCTTTTGGCAAAAGGAAATCATGATAATACAAGTTTTGAAATTAAACTTTAATGAGTTTAAAAGGGGTGAAGTTTGGTGTTGCAGGGTTTTGTCCTCGAGTTTATCTCGAGTAATTTGAGTATTTGCTCGAAGTAATGTAAGGTTTTACTTGAAGCAGTTGAAGAGGGCTCGGGTAATAGTTATAGGTTTTTCTAAAACCTGTCCGTTTCAAATTTAAATTTAAATTTGAAAGCAAGTTTAAACAAAGTTTAAAACCAAATTTAAAGTATGGATTCAAAATGAATTTGAATCTTAATTTTATAATAAATAAGTTTTATAAAAAAGAAATGTTTTAACAACTTTAAAATGTTAAAGTATTTTATAAAATAATTTTAAAATCTGAAAGTAAAAATTTAAAACAAAGTTTAAATCTGGATTCAAAATGAATTTGTATCCTAGTTTTGAAATAAAATAAAGTATTTAAAATTTAATTTTTTTTAACAACTTTGAATGTTTAAAGTATAATTTAAATGGTTTGAATTTCAAATGAATTTGGTAGACTCTTTTTGTAAATTCTTTTATAAGGTAAGTATTTCTTTAACATGTAATTAAAAGGTTTTTAAATTGTTTTTAAACTTTGTTAAAGTTAAATTTGTATTCATTTTAAATCTTAAATTTAAAATGAAATTTAAAAGTAAATTTAAAAGTAAATTGTTTTTAAATGCGCTGTTAATGATAATTCAATCATTAAGAAGAATTTTTTTATCTTAAAGATAATTAAGATTTAATGATTTGTGATTCATTAAATTATTAAGGTAATTAAAATGAATAATTAATTAATTTAATTAATCAATGATTTGGATTAATTAATTAAGTGATTAAGGATTTGAATTTAATTAATTAAGGTAAATTAATTAATTAAGGAATAATTAATCTGTAATTAAGGATCACTAATTAAACAAGATTAGATTTTAATTAATGATCAGGAATTAATTAATCAAGTAATTTAAAATTAATTAAGTTACATTTAAACTTAAGTAATTAAATAATTAGAGATTAATTAATGGGTTATTAAGGATAAATTAATTTGTAATCAATAATGATTAATCTTAGTTAATTACTTAGGAGAAGTAATTGAAGAATTGTTAATAGTTAATGAAGATCATTAACTTGAGATTATTAAATAATTAATTAATGTGATTAATTTTTAATAATTAATTAGATTAATTAATTAAGGATAATCATTTGTGGAATTGTTTTAAATGTAATTACTTAATGAAAGTAATTAAAGGAATTAATTACTCAAGGTAATTAATTAAATAAATTTTATTAGTTTAAGTTAATTAATTAAGTTTAATTAATTTAGAATAATCATTGGATGGTTTGATAAGTAATTACTTAATGTAATTAATAAAGTATAATTACTTAGTGAAGTAATTAATGGATAATTACTGGATGTAATTAATTGAATGATGATTTGTTAATGAAAATAATTTGAGTTTAATTACTTTGTGTAATTAATCAAGGGATTAATTAAGATAATTAATTGGGGAGTAATTTATTTATTTAATGAAGTAACTAAGGGTAGTTAATTACTGAATGTGATTAATCAAGAGTGATTAATAATTATGGTTTAATTAAGATTAATTAATTAATGTAATTAATTAAAATAAAGTAATTAATTAGAATGTAATTAGGGATCATTAATCAATATAATTAATAATGTAATTAAGGATTGATTAATTTAGATTAATTAATAAGTGATAAGTGATTATGAGAAATTAATTAATGTAATTAATTAAGGATTTATGCAATTAATTGTAGTTAATTAATTAATAGAATAATTAAAGGTTAATTACTGTATTTGGCTAAGAATAATTAATTTGAGGAATTAATTAAAGAAAATTACTTGAATGTAATTAAAGGATAATTAATCAATGATGATTAATTAAGATGGATAATTAAAAGCTAATTAATTAATTGATTTGTAATTAATTAATGGTTATAAGCAGGATTTATAGAATGAAGCAATTAATTTAATTTATTTTAAATTAATTAGAGATGAAGTGATTAATTTAATTCATTTTAAATTAATTATAGAATGGTGATTAATAAATCATTGCTTATTGATGCTGATTGATATTGGATGCTTTGCATGGTTTGAGATCTCAGATATGAGATAAGTAATGCTGTGTGATATGGATGCTTTGGTTGAAGTATGATGATAATATGGATTATCTGTTTATGATGATAATGTGAATTATCTGTTGGTGATGATAATGTAGATTATCTATCTATGATATTGTGAATTATCTATCTGTGTGAATATAGATAATAGAATTGAATTGTTTTAAAACATTAAAACAACTTGGACCTAAAATATGGCGTTTTGGATTTCGATGAGACCGGATCGGGTTTCTAGATTTGGATATTCGAAAACCACATTGATCCAAATTAACGATAGGTCATGAATCTCAAGTGAAGATGAAGATTTAGAGTGCTAGGGTTATCGTCGTTAACTCTGAGGGTGATTCCAAAATGAGTGTAACGAGATAATGCCTTCGGTTTCGTTCAAACCCAAAACGAACTTGTATGGATTGAATGCTTTCAGAACATCGTCAGGTGGACGATGAGCATTCTAAGAGATGTGTTCTCTAAAGGTAATCGTAGCCTCAAACCTCATCATCGGGAATGGCTAAAACAGGGGAGGTGCAGCAAGGCTAAGTGGGTCATGCCTAAGTAGGACGAGATTTCCCCCTGTCTAGAAGTCCCTTATTATTCTGCTGTGTGGGCAGTTGGATCACGGCCAACTGCAGGGTTATCTTGTTCGAGATGGTTCCGGCCTTGTGTTGCAGGGGATTGAGAGTAATCCTCGGTACGGTGATCTAGGCCCTGTACTGTGACGGGCGGTACCCTAGTAGCCCTGCCATTGATGGAAACCCATTCTTCCTACATGCCCTTACGGTTTTGATTGTATTACCCACTTTCGTGGCTAGTAGCTGGAATTTAATCATGTAACAATTTTAGCTATTTCTTATTTACTTGAAAATCCTAGACCCTATTATAATATCACTGGATTTCCTATCAAATATTTTGGTTAGCGTAAGGTAAAAACTTGCCCATATTTATGTGTGGGAAGTCTTACGTGCTACCTTTTCTTTCAAAGGTTTTTAAAGTTAAGCAACTTTAAACCGTTTACTCACACAAGACCCATGTCTGACCCAAGTGTTTATTTTCTATTTTATTAAACTCTTGGGTACTAATATTATGTATGAGTAGTCGAGGGATTCAGGTTAGCTTTGACGAATTGTGGAGGAGCAATGGAGCAGGAGGCTTCAGCGTTGTAGATATATATAGTGTTCCGCTATGTTGGTTTCTCTGAGTTGTATTAGTGTTGTAATAACTAGACAGGTGTTTATAACTGTCTAATATGTGATGTATAATCTGTATAACTCGGATAATGGTTGTATACTATGTAATACTTATGTTATTAATATAATTTATTCGTTCCGCTGTTGAGATTCTGATGTTGTTTCTTCTTTCTTCTCTATCTTTCTATTATCTATCCCTTTCTTTCTTAATAATGATGCATCATTCTGTGGAATGAATGACGGGTTGTTACACTTATTCAAAATATTTCTATCCGAAAATACTTTCGAATAATACCAATATTTTTTTAGAAAATCTTTGAAAACCAATTTCAAACACTGGAACTTAAGTTCTCAAATTTCCGTGTAAATTCATTTTACTTGTAATTCATATTTTACCAACCATATTTATAAAATTACACTTCTTATAACATACAATAGACAAAAGTTTTTAGGAATTTTAACTAACCAACAATAAATGACAATAATTGAATATTATCATTTCCTAACAACTAACACGCCAAAATAACAAAAATCAATTTATGAAAAATTATCTTTTTGCATACAAAATATAATACTAGGTTAAATATTTCATTTACCTATTTTTAAAACAATATTTTGTTGGTTTACCCTATTCAAATGTTTAGAAACCCCCATCGATGCCATATCGTCCTATGTACCGACCAGAATTCATAAATACACAACAGAACAGATTACACAATACAAAACATTTTTATAACACTAACAAATATGCTCTCTCGTATGTATACACTCAGAATTATTCTACGGTCTTAGTAACCTTGTCTCTAATGAGTTTACCCCAAACAGGCAAAGGTATCTCTAAACCAAAGCTCTGCTACCAACTGTGACGACCCACCTTTTTGGATGATTTAAGTCGACAATAAACCTCACATGTCTAACTCAGACCATTCAAAATGGTGGATTGTCAATGTGGTAAATAAGAAAATAAGTGAAAAGAAGGAAAACAAATACAAAATCTCATAGCGGAATGATAAAATATAATAATCAAATAAACACTTCATGCAGCTGTTTTACAATATACATTTGATTACACAAAATTTTACAACATAATCAGAGCACAAACAACAATATACCAATAATGATGCAGCGGAATAATACTAATAATATAATATACCGAACTCCATCTTTGTCCTCCATAAAAATGCCTTCAACACTGAAAAGCTCAAGCTGACCCGAGCATAATGAAAAGGCAAAACACTCGAGTCAGAACTAAAAGTTCTAATGTAAGTTAAATCGACAACAAGTAAATATGAGTGTAATTTCTTTAGAGATGTTCATGGGATTCTACATCTCCTATCCACTGTATAACATGCGTGCAATAACTTAAGAGATATTACGAGATTTCCATCTCCCAAGGATCCGTCAAAATATCCATATGTAGTAGAATACGCTATAAATAATGTCTAATCGGTAAAAATAAGTATTTTTCTTGGCGTTAAGGCTTTACACTAATCCTCCTTAAAAAATTTTTAAGCACGTAGTCTGTGCATGTCTTGTAACACAACCAGTAACGTCGGTAGCCAGTGAGTCCCCTATAGGTACCACACTAAAGCAAAATCGCTGTGGGCACGAATAAGGACGCACGCGAGGCGATGCCCAAGGTAGGATACTATCCTTTTGCGCTTCCTAACTGGTGGTAACTCCTACGGCCCATCGCATCCAACACCCATAAAAAACCAATCATGTTGCACCGATCAAGTCAACATCAATATAGTAATATGAAGAGGTGTGTCTGCTAGAGGTAGTTTGTAACGACCCAGAATTTTTGCCATTTGAAATTTGCATATTTAATTGATTTTAAATATGAAAAATTTAAATTTATAAGCTGAATAGATTTTATTTCAAATATCTAGATTTAATTGGATAATTAAATTGTTAGTTTAATACTTGAAATTGTGAAAATAATTGATATTTGAGTTTAATGTGAATAAAAATGATTTATAAAGTTGAATTAAATTCTATTTGAATTAGAACGATGTTAGTAAACTTTTAAAATTGGTTTAAAAGTTAAATTGTAAAAATTGAATATTTTAATATTTAATTGACGTGTAAAAATAGTCATTTTTCAAACAGTCTCGAATTTCGATGAAACTTATTTCATCGGATCCGTAATGTTATATTATTGTAAGATTTTAAATTTTGTGTCAATCGGATTTACGGTTTGTCCGGGGCAAGCTAAAACGCGTAGAAATCGGTTTAAGTAAATTTTAAATTTAAATTTGTCGATTCGAAAACCTATCTTTCAAATACAATCTAATTGGCTTCCGATATTTATTCCATTGCGTTCGAAATAGGGGTAAAACATTATAAACGCCAGGCGGCACACTTCGATTGGAGTTCGAAAATATTTCGGGTGAATAGTGTTTCAGAATTTTCTATAAAAGGACGTTATTTTTTTTATCATTTGCATCAAAACCCTAGCTAGGGTTATAGTAGCCGCCGGCTTTGAATTAATGGCCGAAAATTTTGATTCTTCTCCTCTTAATCTCTTTCATTCCATATACAATTAGAAGAAACACTCAACTACAATGTTTTAGAGCTCGATGAGAGCTACAAATCCATACGGATATGATTATCCAATTCGCAACTATTAGGGAGAAAAAGGCTCGCGTTCGGTCAAAGTTTACATGCGTTTTTCGATGTGATGGAGGGGCCGAGTGCGATGGTATTCATGGCGAAGGTGGATCTCGTGGAGGGCTTTCAAATGACGGTCTATGATCGTCATCGCGATCAACGGTGGTGGCGCGGCTAGCAAGGGCTCAACGGCGACAATGGGTTTGTGCGTGCGTTTTATTCACGTAGGAGAAGAAGTGCAAGACGCAGCCAGATTTCATCAAGCTAGATCGAACGACAGAGATGATGTAGGGTTTAAAATAAAATAAAAGTGAAATTGATTTTAATATATATTAAATTGTATGATCTTTAAAACTGCATAACTTTGTCGTACAAGGTCAGAATTTCACGAAACGAATTGCGTTGGAACCGTATGGACGAACACTACGCGATGGAGCTCGTTTGGAGTTGATTGGATCTTGTGTGAATTTTGGGTAAAATTAAACGGTCGTTTAATTTTATTCGGAATTAAACACTGCAACTGCTATTGGGGACAATGTGAGTACAACTCACTCTTTCTGACTCATCGATATTTTTATATAAGTGAGAAATAATTTATTATATGATGATAGATGATTATTTGGATGATATATGATATATTGATTGATATTTGGATATATACCTACCCAGTGGAGCAGATGACCCTATACGTTTCCATGTATGAACGGATGACCATTTGTACGCGCGTCTGCCTTGAAGTGGACATTGTACACATATTCTAATATGTATATTTGTTGCAGGTGACAGGTTGGAGGGATCCAACTGGATTCCTCAACAGAGTTGATTTATTTACAGATATTGTGATATATGCTGTTATCATATGATATATGATGTTTCGATGCCGTGATTGTTGTATTTAGTGCTGTTGCAGCATTGGGCCTATTTGTGGAGTTTTAAAAATGTTAAAGTGGTGATTTCGAAATTTAAAAAGGATTTTTAAAGTGATTTTGGAAATCGATGTTTTTTTAATTTTAAAGTGTTAAAGGAATTGATTCTTTTTAAATAAATAAACGCTATAATTTTAATGTTATAAAAATTATGGTTTTTGTGAAATAAAACCAGAATATGATTTTTGGAATGTGAAGTTAACTATTTTGTAAAATGGTTTAAATTGAGATTTTTGATTTATTCTAAACGGTTTATATAAAAGATTTATAAAATTGATATTTTATAAATTAATATATTGGAATTATAAAAGGAGTTTTGATAAGTGTTAAAATGAAGTATAAATGGATTTCTTAAGTGAATGAAATTTATAGATTTATAAATTGTGAAGTTATAAAATGAATAGATTTTGTAAAATAAATGATTTATAAGTAATTAACTTATAAATTGGATTTGCCATAGGAATGAGATGAATGGATTTGGTTAATAAAAGAGATTTATAAATTGAAGTTTTTATAAAATAGAAATGGAAATTATAAACATTGTTTTATAAATCAAAAATCAATTGAATTTGATAAGTAAATATGAAAGCTTATTAAAGGAGATATATTCACGATTTTGGACAGTGGATAATCCTTTAATTAAATATGTAGAAGTGTTGAATTTGGTAAACGATTTATATTCACGATTTTGGATAGCGAATAATATATTAAAGAAATGTTTTGGGAACTGATATTTTAAATGGAATTAAAACGATTTAAAGATGTTTTAAAACGTGTTAAGGACCGAAAGCATAGATTTCAACATTCATTATTAAAATAGACATTTTCGAGAAATAAGGAAATGATGGACTATAAGACTGTTGTTGTAGTATGTGATTTCAGAAGGAAATGATTTGTATAGTATTGTGATTTATATACCTTTCTAATTTTCGAATCCCTATACTAGTGATTTTGGGTTGTCGTAACGATGTTTTACGCTTTGACCCAAATAAATGTGTTAAGAGAATGTTTTCCTTATATAATGAGATATATATACTTAATCATGTTTTACGTATATTGAATATTTTCTAAGTGTTGAAAATAAATTGATTTGGGAATTACTCATTATTAAATAAGTATTTGGAAATGTTTTCCAATATAGAAGTTAAATGGTTTTGAGAATATACCTTTTTAAAGATAACTTGAAGTGAACATTTGGTAAATGGTTTAATTAATGAAAGATTAATTAAAGGGCCCAATGATTGTTATGGTACTGAATATTTGTTTGTTTGTTTTGATAGTTAAATAACCGACTATCAAACTTGGCCAAAATTTTAGTTCCTCGACTTGATGTGGGAACTATTTAGTCGTACACTTAGTACGTAGCCTTTTGTGTAGGCTTGATTATCGTTTGTGTTGAGGATGTTGATTCGTATAGTGCGGAATATTACTCCAATCTATCGAGCTTCCTCTTGACCCGAAGGATAGCAAGTTGAAAGTTGGAAACGTGATAAGTCTATGTGACTTAGTTGCTGTGTGAGGCTGAGAAATGCTTTTGCATTGTAGGTGCGAAGAGACCAAGATCAGATTTATCTGAAAACCACTTCGGACCAACGTATATGCGACGATTATGCAGGTTGCTTTGTGATGATATTGATATTCCGGATTTTCATAGTGGGGGACTGCTTATTGATCATTTGGGGTTAAAATCCCAATATACATCCATTAGCAGTGGTCTCTTCATTATGAAATATCCAATGCGAGGACTATTCGCTACTAATCCTAGGGATTTCCCAACAGGATGCGGTAGGAAAGTACCTACGGTTTGTCCTGTTCCTGGACAACTTGTATGAATGTTTGTCTGACATTTCGTTTCTATAGATTATGTACATTGGTTTTTTCAAATGTGCATCAGTGGCGGTGGAGAAGGAAACTTCTCTTAGCTTAACACCCTCCTTGAGACGTATGAGCTTAAGGGTTGTATTTTTGTGGAAGGCAATTAGTAGTCAACGGAAATGGCCGTGTGGCATTCAAAATGATGTGATATGTGATTGTGAAAGGTAACGTTACCTCGTCAGGCCTTATCAACCGGAAATGACCAAAACAGGGTTAGATGCGGTAAGGCTAAGTGGGTCGCTCCCATTAGGGTATGAACGTCCTCTTCTAGATATATCTTTGCACGCTATGACGTCGTGTATCTGATTATTGTGGTTTGTATGCTAGAGGGCGCTCGGTAAAGGTCGGTAATGACCGAAGGATGACATATTCGGTACCATCTAGTTATAGAGGTGTGCCGGTCTTGTGTTGGTAGAGGGCAGATGTTCTGTGCCTCGGGATGTCCATCTAGAGGTGTACCCCTTCGAAAGGTAGTCCCTTCACCTGGTCATTTGTATGGAAATCCAAACTCCACTACGTGTTTGCCATTTTGATTGTATTACCCATTTAGGCTATATGCTGGAATTTAATCAATGTAACAATTTCGGCTACGATTAATATTATTTGTATATAGTAGACACTACTATAATATAACATGAGATTTGATATGATATGTTTTAGTTATTGTAAGGTAAATACATGTCCGTGTTTGTGTGTGGACTTTTCTTACGAGATACTTTTGTTTTGAAAACTAAGGAAAAGTTTGGTAATTTAATAAATTCAGTTGAGTGTGTTTCTTACGCTGGTTTACCAGACTGATCCGGACGTTCTTCCCTTTCAATGCTTGGGTCAGACCGAGTATATCTACAGGTTATGCTTTGGTGCTTTTAGAGCTTCAGCAGGAGAGCTAGAGATCTTCATTTCGTATACACGTATCTGTTTGATTATTGATTATACGTTGTGCTTTGTTTGTTGTTGCATATTATCGGCAATTGTGAGGACATGTTATTATAACTGTTCAAGCTGATAACTATTGATTGATTGTTGGACTCTGATTGATGTGTATACATACAGTTTCTGTTTTGTAAAGATCATTGATATGATATTATATATTTTCGCTACGATGTGAGATTCTGTATTGTTCTATTTGGTTCTATCTTCTCTCTTTCTTCTCTTCTCTTCTTCTCTTTTTTTTTCCTCTTGGCTTTCCGACAGTTTGTGCTTTATGGGTTGGACATGTGTGGATTATTATCGATTCAAAGGGTATGGATTTTCGGGTCGTCACATTTGGTATCAGAGCTTAGGTTTTGTATATTCCTGAGCTTTGATGTGTACTCAGTATAGATAGAGGCAGTAGCACCCTAGATTGAGTTTGAGTGTATTATATATATGAGCGCGTATTTGTTAATAAATATAAAATGTTTTATATTGTGTTCGCTTATCCGTTGAGCTATTTGTGAGTTCTGGTCGGTATGTGGGATGCCATGTTATCGATAGGGATTTCTAAACACTTGAACGAGGCAAGTCAACATAGTATTATTTTAAATTGGGTAAATGAAATAATTTTACCTCGATTATATTTTATATATAAAGGAAATAATTTTTCAGGAATTATTATAGTGTATCTAACTGATTGTTTGGTTGTTGAAAATGTAAATATATAAAAGTTAATGAAAGATGTTTGAATAATCTAAATAGAAACAACAGTTGTAAAAGAATAAATTGAATAAGCAAATGAATTATAAAGTATGGAATTATAATTATATGATTTACAATTGTGAATAATCTTATATATAAGAAATGGAACAACCTGAGTATGTTTATAATTGTGAGCTATAAATAAAAATGGATTTAAACTAAGAATTTGGAATGTTGAATTCCGTTTATTTTGAAAGTTATTTTTCGAAGTTAAAGAGATTATATTATTATAAATCTTAATAAGATAAAAGAATTTGAAATGATCTTATATATGTAAAGTGAAATAGTGAAATTATACAAGTAAGAAGGTTTATAATTGTGATTTATAAATAAAAGGATTTCTTTTTTAAAAAGAATAGAAAGCACTAAATTCACTACTGTTACTGGGAAATAATAAGGGTGATGACTGCAACATCATCAGTATCATTTTCGAGTTTCTATGTGATGGATTTGCTACCAATAGTAAATTGAAAATGAAGTTTTGTTTTGGATAAACGATTTTGATTTAAAATCCAAGTTGAAATTGATAAATATAAGTGAAACGAGTTTTGGATTTATAATATATGAGATAATAAAATTTTAACTTTGGTTGAAATAAATATGAGTTAGCATATTAAATATATGATTTGAAATTTAACTAAAGGAAGGTTAAATAATTAGAATTGGATTTTGACTGGATTAAATAAGTTGTATAACTTAAAAAATGGGAAAAGGTAAGTAAAATCAATTGCTAAAATGGTTAAACAATTTTGTTAAGCAAAACAAAATCTGAATTTGAATAAGTGATAGGAAATTGGACTTAAGTAAAAGTTAAATAAAATAGAATTTGAAATGAATTAGAGATGAACTTAAGTTGTATAGTGAAAGTGAAGGTAAATAAGATTGAAATGAAAGATAACTTAAGTGATGTTAAATGAAGTTTATTTTGATATTGAAGTAAATTAATAAAGTGATGAATGTGAACTTGAGTTATATAAAAATTCAACTTTAGTGGTAAAATGATTTAGCAACTGAACTAATAAATGGATTGAATGTTAATCATTGAATGTAAATGAATTGATATGGAATAGGGGATGTAGGTGTTAATTCATTAAAAGCTAATGAAGTTGTGAATTAAATAATTGAATGAAAGTCAACTGAATGTTAAACCAATTGAAATTAAAAATGTTGAACCAAATTGATATAAACGAAGTAAAGTGAATTAATTTGATAATTTTGGTTATACATTGGTTGTTAGTTTGTTGTTAGTTGATTGCATAAGAAATTCATATAGAATTGAATTAATAAAATTGAAAGCTAAATAATTGAACTTGAATATGAATGAATGCTAGTAAATCCAATGTTAATGAATCAAAATGCGATTAAATTGAAAATAAATTCAATAAATGTTATTGAGAAGTGAATGAATATTGATTTGGTTATGGATTGTGTAACGTCCCGGAAATTTTCGACTTTCGAAAATTCAACATCGATACTCACTTTATCGACTGCCGAGAAATCGAAGGCCGGAAACCCGAAATGTTATGGTTTAAAAAAAAGAAAGAGAGAAAAAGAGAGAAGAAGATAGAAAAATAGAGAGAGGAGAGAAAAGAACATAGAAAATAGACAATAGGACGGAACAGAACAACATCAGAATCTCACAGTCGCAGCGGAACAACATATAATAATAAATGAATAATCTTTAAACAAAGAACTATATTAGTTATTACATTACATTACATCATATCATCAGAGTGTACAACATCATACAACAACAAACAGCGGAAAAGAAATACTATATACTAGTAATACGCCATGCCATCCAGCTTGCCTCCAGCAACTCCAGAATATCCTGATAAACCTTAACTCTTGACTGCCCGTGTAGAAATTGGTGGGCACCCAGAGTTTAGGAAGGAAAACAATAAACTCCGAGTCAGTCATGTGACTGGTGTGAGAACTCAAAATAGTTTATTTATCTTTAAAATCAAAAATAGAGGAATATTTTTAAAGTCAATTCGCAATGCTTTTTAAAAATGAGACTACCATAAGACCTCCCGCCACACACACAATGCAAACGCAGACTTGGAGGATATTTCTTCTTATGTTAGTCAAAGATGCTTGATACGCATTTAAAAAGAACATTTCATATTATTATTAGTGCATAGTGTAGGAAACAATTTCGAAAGTAGAATATAAATCTTAGCCAGCATAGGTACCATTATAGTATGCTTACTATAGCTACCATATTAAATGGCAGGTTCTACAACTAAAACTGTACAAGATCGTATTGTTTCTTTGGATTTCCAACGAATGATCAGGCCAAGGAACTTCCCATTGCCACATGAGAATGCCTCTGGAAGGACATCCCCGAGAACCAAACAGGATCTCTGCCAACACAAGGCCGGGTTACCCCTAACTGAGTAACAACTGACCGAATATGCCATCCCCCGGTCCTTTGGGACCTTTCACCGAGCGCTCGTAATCAATTCACACAATCATAAAGTGTTTTCAACATGAGTAAATATCTGGGCTGCATACCATGATACCACCCTTTTCCAGAAGGAAATGCACATATCCTAAAGGGCGCTACCCCTCATAACCTTGCTGCATCTTTCCTGTTTTGACCATTCCCGAGGTGTGAGGCTCGACGAAGTCACGTCCACAAAAACATACTTTATACAAAAGCCATGCTTTGGGTCAACAAATGATCATAGAAATGATCACCAAGATAGACGATCAAATAAATGATCCTATCACAAATAATCAACACAATGATCATTTCACAGCAACACTCAGCATGTCACATTACCAAATTGGGAATATATCGCTGATAACATTCAACTACATAACCTCTGAGCTCGTACGTCTCAGAGAAGGGTGTTAAGCTAAAAGAATAAATTCTTCGCCACCAACAGAAATATATTTGAAAGAAATCGGCTTTATATCTCAATTTGTAACGTCAGACATACAATCCATACAAGTCTGTTCCGGGCTCGAACAAAACCGAAGGCACTTACAAAGAAGTCCTTGCAACCCGGATATCCACAATCCTGATCGGATTTCCCATCACATATGGAGAACTCAATACCGTAGCTACTCGGTGCAGAGTCAATCGACAGGTCATCCTATCGCTCTCGCAAATACCGGGTCTTCAACACCGATCTTCAATGCTATCCATTACGTCGTATCACTATTCGGAATGGGTAATCCGAATAACGAGCGCAATAATTTAAAAATAAGTGTGCATTCAAATTCAAGCAAATCACAACAAATACCTTTCAAAGGTAAATATTGATAGTCGGTTATTGAACTATCAATGGATATGCACAACATCACCAGATTCCAAATAATTTTCCAAATTATTTATTTCCCAAAAATATCTTTACTAGATATATAATTTCAATACCTCAAAAATAAATCAATATTTATTTTTAAAATAATTCCACTTCCTTTTATAAATTCCATAGTGAATTCATATTCCAAAATATCTATGAATATACGACTTCAATTATTCACTTCAATTTATCTTCAAAAAGATAAATTCTCCAAATATTCACTTTATATTGGAAAACATTTCCATACTTACTCATTAAGTAATTCTCAATCCATTTATTTTCAACACTTGGAAAATATTCAAATATACTTAAATCGAGATTAAGTATATATTTCATTCTTTAAGGAAATCATTCACTTAATCGTATTTATTTGAGCCAAAACGAATGTTGCGTAAAACATCGTTACGACAACCCAAAATCACTAGTATAGGGATTCGAAATTAAAATAGATATATAAATCCCAATACTATACAAAACATTTCCTTTCGGAAATCATTTACTATAACAAGTGTTATAGTCCACCATTTCCTTCTATTTCTCGAAAACGTCTATTTCAACAATCAATGTTGAAATCTATGGTTTCGAATCTCAACCCAATTAAAACATCGTTAACTTGTTTTAATTCTATTTAAAACATCACATTCAAAACAATTTCTTTAACATATTATTCACTATTCAAAAACGTGAATATACTTGTTAACAAATTTCATCCTTTTATTCATTTTATTTTAAAGGATTATTCACTATCTAAAATGTGAATATAACTCCATAAATAAGTTATAACAATTTACTTATCAAAATAAGTCATTTGCGGATTTATAAAACAACGTTTATAATTTCCATTTCTATTTGTTTTATAACTACTTCCTTTTTATACATCTCCTTTATTAACCTATTCGATTTATAACTCAATTATAAACCAAAAGTTCACATTATAAGTTAAATGCTTATAAAACGATTATTTTACAAAATCGTTCTTTTAAACTTCATAATTATAAATCTTATAACTTATAAGGTTAAATTATTTATCCAAATATATTCTTTAATAAATTCACAAAATTTATAAATCTTACTATTTATAAATTTCATTTATAACTTCACCATTTAAAATTTTATAAATTCCATTCACTTATGCAATCCATTCTCACTTCATTCAAACACTTATAAAAACTCGTTTTATAATTCAAATATTTTCATTTATAAATTATCAATTTATAAATCTTTTATAAAATCAATTTATACTATTATTTTAAAACATCTTTAATCTCCTTTATAATTTCACCATTCTCTTGATTTATAAAATAATCAAATTTTATAAATCCTATTTTTAAACTTTTTATAATAAATTCAAAAATCCAATTTAATTATTTTATAAAAACATTAACCCATATTTCTCAAAAATCAATCTTTAACCCTATTTCTCAAAATCATAATTTTTATAACTTTAAAAATTATAACGTTTATTTATTTAAAATGGATCAGTTCCAAAAATATTTTATAAACGTATACTTTCAAAAAATCACTTTAAAATCATTTTAAAATCCCAAAATTTTGTTCAATGATGCTACACACCAAATAGTCAATCACGACTACAACGATATCATATATCGATATGATAATCAATCAAATATCAAAATATCTGAAATCAAATAAATACTGTTGAGGAATCCAGTTGGATCCCTCCAACCTGTTTTCCTGCATCCACAAACATTAGCACAATACCAATTTCGTTCCAGTACGAAATTATCGCGGTATATGGGATTTATAATATTATCCGCTTAATAGACGGTGCAATAGGGTCTCATCCGCTAAAAAATGCGGGAAATCAACAACTCCAATATATACATATGCCAATATATATATATTGCTATTATATATAATACCAATTTCACTGTTTATGAAATATTCGCGGTATATGTTTTTAATAAATAACATCCGCTTACTAAAGGCGCATAATGTCTATTTTAACAATCAATAGATATCAATCATCATTCAAACATGCATTCAAATATTTTAAATCTAACTATTTAAAATAAAATCGAAACCGATTCGATTGAGTGAGAAGTTCTCACCTTGATTTCAATTTCGTTTTAGCGATTTATTTCGAATAAAATTAAACGCGCGTTTAATTTTACCCGAAATTCTCACTAACTCCAAACGACTCCAATCCAGCTCCATCGCGTAGTGCTCGTCCATACGATTCCAACGCAACTGGTTTCGCGCGTTTTCGACCTCGTATGAAAAAGATATGGATTTTTAAAGATTACACGAATTTATATAAACAATTTACAACAAAACTTTACAATTTAAACCTAAATCAAATCCTAGCCACTGGATCCCTTCCCCCTTCATCATGACCGTCCCCAACCTTCTTCTCACGTGCGCGTAACATCTCCAGACAACATCACGCAACCGAACCCACTTAGCTCCAAACTAGGGTTAAACATCTCCACCTCCTCGACGAACTTGAACGCGATCAGGATGCGCCAAATCGAAGGCCTCACTCCCCCTCACCAACCCCCAGCGACCGCACCCCCATCGTGCCCCCCTCGCTCTCGAAATGCGTGCAAACTGCCGGTCGAACACGGCGACTTTCCCCTCGATTTACTCACTCAAACTCGATCATGACCGTTGATATTAAAGATCTCATCGAGCTCTTCAAGATTGTAGTTGAGAGTTTCTTGCAATAATGCTTAGATTTGAAGAAAATTGGAGGAGAACGAATTGAATTTTCGGCCGTTCATAGATGTGGGTGGCGTCTGGCTTTGAAAATTAGGGTTAAATTTTTTTTTATTTTTTTGTGAATTATGAGCCTATTTATAGGAAATTTTTGAACACTATTCATCCGGGTTTTCTAAACTCCAATTTACGCACCGTAACCAGCGTTTCTAGGGTTTACCCCGCGTTCCGGACACAATGGAACAGGTTTCGGAAGCTAATTTGGACATCTGTGCGAGTTATGGCAATAAACGTTCAATTTAAATTAAACCGATTTAAACGATTTTCTAGCCGTTTTAATTTGTACCGGACAAATGGTAAATCCAATTGACACGAAATTTGAAACCATACAATAATATCACATTACGGATCCGATGAAACTGGTTTCGTCGAAATCCGAGACTTTTTGAAAAATGGCTATTTTAACTCGCCAAATTAAAATTAAAAACAATTCGATGCGTTTTGAGCTGCCACGATCAAACGGTAACTCCGATTGCTACGAAAATTGAAATTCGGTAATAACTAACTATTACGGTTCCAATGGAACTAGTTTCGTCCAATTCTGAGACTGTTCAAAAATTGACTATTTTCACTAGTCGATTTAATATTAAAATATTCAATTTTCACAAATAAACTTTTAATTCGATTTTAAAAGTTCTAAAATATCATTCTAACTTCAATATGATAAAATAAAATTTTACAAATCATTTTCAATCATATTTAACTCAATTTTTAATTATTTCCATAATTTAACATATTTAAATTATCGATTTAATTATCCAATTAAATCCAATTATTCGAAATAAAATTTATTCGACTTATAAATTCATTTATTAATATTTAAAATTAATTAAATATTCAAATTTTAATTACTAAAATTTCTGGGTCGTTACAGATTGATTGGATGTAGATTTTGGTTCGTTGGATGATAGTTGTTTGATGGTTGGATTTGTTGCTTTTGATTGCATTTGCTATTTTGGCGTATATAGTAGTTGGTATATGTTGTATATTGATATTATTTTCATATATGCATGTTTCTCATTATTGTTGAGTGTTTAATAGGTACAGGTTGCACGAAAGCGAGCTCCAAATGCGTAGCAAGCTACATCCCCTATTCGTATTTGGAGCTCACTTTCGCGCTATATTAGCCGTATATGCTCTCTAATAATATATAAGGTACATATCTCGGATTACATATCGTACTTTTACACTTTTTTCCCTTCGGGATTCATCATCCTTGATGATGAGATGTATATTTGTGATATATATATATATATATTGTTATATTTTTTTTCGGATCGAACCGCGCAAAGGAGACTATGGCGATTTTTTTTGAAAATTAAAGCGTTAGAATTTTCTTGGGAAAATTGGAAAACTTTTGGTAACTAAAGTTTGATTTTTGAGTTAAAAGTTAAATGATATTGGTTGGTTTTGAAAAGATAACTATATATAGATTTGAAAACTTAGAAAAGTTTTTGTAAGTTTAACTATTGGATTTTGGGAAAGTTAAACATTTAAGTGATTTTGGTAAATCTAGTTTGAACGATTTGTTTTGAAAAGTTAATGGATATTGTGACTTTTCTTACTTGGTAATTTCGAGGGAGAAATTCTTTTAAGTAAGGGAGAATGTAACGACCCAGAATTTCTGCCATTTGAAATTCACATATTTAATTGATTTTAAATATGAAAAAGTTAAATTTATAAGCTGAATAGATTTTATTTCAAATATCTAGATTTAATTGGATAATTAAATTGTTAGTTTAATATTTGAAATTGTGAAAATAATTGATATTTGAGTTTAATGTGAATAAAAACAATTTATAAAGATGAATTAAATTCTATTTGAATTAGAACGATGTTAGTAAATTTTTAAAATTGATTTAAAAGTCAAATTGTAAAAATTGAATATTTTAATATTTAATTGACGTGTAAAAATAGTCATTTTTCAAACAGTCTCGGATTTCGATGAAACCAGTTTCATCGGATCCGCAATGTTATATTATTGTAAGATTTCAAATTTTGTGTCAATCGGATTTACGGTTTGTCCGAGGCAAGCTAAAACGCGTAGAAATCGGTTTAAGTAAATTTTAATTTTAAATTTTTGGATTCGAAAACCTATCTTTCAAATACGATCGAATTGGCTCCCGACATATATTCCATTGCGTTAGGAATAGGGGTAAAACATTATAAGCCCCAGACAGCACGCTTCGATTGGAGTTTGGAAATTTTTCGGGTGAATAGTGTTTCAGAATTTTCTTTAAAAGGACGTTATTTTTTTATCATTTGCATCAAAACCCTAGCTAGGGTTATAGTAGCCGCCGGCTTTGAATTAATGGTCGAAAATTTTGATTTTTCTCCTCTTAATCTCTCTCAATCCAAATACAATTAGAAGAAACACTCAACTACAATGTTTTAGAGCTCGATGAGAGCTACAAATCCATATGGATATGATTATCCAATTCGCAACTATTAGGAAGAAAAAGGCTCGCGTTCGGTCAAATTTTACATGCGTTTTTCGATGTGATAGAGGGGCTGAGTGCAATGGTATTCAATGCGAAGGTACATCTCGTGGAGGGCTTTCAAATGAAGGTCACTGATCGTCATCGCGATCAATGATGGTGGCGCGGCTAGCAAGGGCTCAACGGCGGCAATGGGTTTGTGCATGCGTTTTATTCACGTAGGAGAAGAAGTGCAAGATGCGGCCAGATTTCATCAAGCTAGATCGAACGGCAGAGATGATGTAGGATTTAAAATAAAATAAAAGTGAAATTGATTTTAATATATATTAAATTGTATGATCTTTAAAACTGCATAACTTTGTCGTACGAGGTCGGAATTTCACGAAACGAATTGCATTGGAACCGTATGGACGAACAATACGCGATGGAACTGGTTTGGATTTGATTGGAGCTAGTGTGAATTTTGGATAAAATTAAACGGTATTCGGAATTAAACACTGCAACTGCTATTGAAGACAATGTAAGTACAACTCACTCTTTCTGACTCACTGGTTTTTTTATATAAGTGAGAAATAATTTATATGATGATTGATGATTGTTTGGATGATGTATGATATATTGATTGATATTTGGATATATACCTGCCTAGTGGAATAGATGACCCTATACGTTCCCGTGTATGAGCGGATGACCCTTTGTATGCGCGTCTGCCTTGAAGCGGACATTGTACACATATTCTAATATGTATATTTGTTGCAGGTGACAGGTTGAAGGGATCCAACTGGATTCCTCAACAATATTGATTTATTTAAAGATATTGTGATATATGTTGTTATCATATGATATATGATGTTTGGATGCCGTGATTGTTGTATTTAGTGCTGTTGCAGCATTGGGCCTATTTGTGGAGTTTTAAAAATGTTAAAGTGGTGATTTCAAAATTTAAAAAGAATTTTTAAAGTGATTTTGGAAATCGATGTTTTGTTAATTTTAAAGTGTTAAAGGAATTGATTTATTTTAAATAAATAAATGCTATAATTTTAATGTTACAAAAATTATGGTTTTTGTAAAATAAAACCAGAATATGATTTTTGGAAAATGAAGTTAACTATTTTGTAAAATGGTTTAAATTGATATTTTTGATTTATTATAAACGGTTCATATAAAAGATTTATAAAATTGATATTTTGTAAATTAAAATATTGGAATTATAAAACGAGTTTTTATAAGTGTTAAAATAAAGTATAAATGGATTTCATAAGTGAATGAAATTTATAGATTATAAATTATGAAGTTATAAAATGAATAGATTTTATAAGGTAAATAATTTATAAGTAATTAACTTATAAATTGGGTTTGGCATATGAATGAGATGAATGGAATTGGTTAATAAAAGATATTTATAAATTGAAGTTTTTATAAAATAGAAATAGAAATTATAAACATTGTTTTATAAATCCAAAATCAATTGAATTTGATAAGTAAATATGAAAGCTTATTAAAGGAGATATATTCACGATTTTGGACAGTGGATAATCCTTTAATTAAATATGTAGAAGTGTTGAATTTGGTAAACGATTGATATTCACGATTTTAGACAGTGAATAATATATTAAAGAAATGTTTTGGGAAGTGATATTTTAAATGGAATTAAAACGATTTAAAGATGTTTTAAAATGTGTTAAGGATCGAGAAATAAGGAAATGATGGACTATAAGACTGTTGTTATAGTATGTGATTTCGAAAGGAAATGATTTTGTATAGTATTGGGATTTACATACCTATCTAATTTTCGAATCCCTATACTAGTGATTTTAGGTTGTCGTAACGATGTTTTACGCAACATTAGTTTTGACCCAAATAAATGTGTTAAGAGAATGTTTTCCTTATATAATGAAATATATACTTAATCGTGTTTTAAGTATATTGAATATTTTCTAAGTGTTGAAAATAAATTGATTTGGGAATTACTTATTATCAAATAAGTATTTGGAAATGTTTTCCAATATAGAAGTGAAATGGTTTTGAGAATATATCTTTTTAAAGATAATTTGGAGTGAATATTTGGCAAATAGTTTAATTAATTAAAGGGCCCAATGATTGTTGTGGTGCTGACTATTTGTTTGTTTTGATAGTTATATAACCGACTATCAAACTTGGCCAAAATTTTAGTTCCTCGACTTGATGTGGGAACTATTCAGTCGTACACTTAGTACGTAGCCTTCTGTGTAGGCTTAATTATCGTTTGTGTTGAGGATGTTGATTCGTATAGTGCGGAGTATTACTCCAATCTATCGAGCTTCCTTCTTGGCCCGAAGGATAGCAAGTTGAAAGTTGGAAATGTGATAAGTCTATGAGACTTAGTTGCTGTGTGAGGTTGTGAAACGCTTTTGCGTTGTTGGTGCGAAGAGACCGAGATCTGATTTATCTGAAAACCACTTCGGACCAACGTATATGCAACTATTGTGCAGGTTGCTTTGTGATGATATTGATATTCTAAATTTTCATAGTGGGGGGCTACTTGTTGATCGTTTAGGGTTAAAATCCCAATATACATCCAGTAGCAATGGTCTCTTTATTATGAAATATCCAATGCGAGGACTATTCGCTACTAATCCTAGGGATTTCCCGACAGGGTGTGGTAGGAAAGTACCTTCGGTTTGTCCTGATCCTGGACAACTTGTATGGATGTTTGTCTGACATTGCATTTCTATAGATTACATACATTGATTTTTACAAACGTACATCAGTGATGGCGGAGAAGGCAACTTCTCTTAGCTTAACACCCTCCTTGAGGCGTATGAGCTTAAGGGTTGTATTTTTGTGGAAGGCAATTAGTAGTCAACGGAAATGGCCGTGCGACATTCAAAGTTATGTGATATGTGATTGTGAAAGGTAATCGTTACCTCGTCAGTCCTCATCAACCGGAAATGACCAAAACAGGGTTAGATGCGGCAAGGTTAAGTGGGTAGCTCCCATTAGGGTATGATCATCCTCTTCTAGATATATCTTTGCACGCTATGACATCGTGTATCTGATTATTGTGGTTTGTATGCTAGAGGGCCCTCGGTAAAGGTCGGTAACGACCGAGGGATGACATATTCGGTACCATCTAGTTATAGAGGTGGCCGGTCTTGTGTTGGTAGAGGGCAGATGTTCTGTGCTTCGGGATATCCATCTAGAGGTGTACCCCTTCAGAAGGTAGTCCTTTCTCCTGGTCATTTGTATGGTAATCCAAACTCCACTACGTGTTTGCCATTTTGATTGTATTACCCAATTGGGCTATATGCTGGAATTTAATCAATGTAACAATATCGGCTATGATTAATATTATTTGTATATAGTAGACACTACTATAATATAACGTGAGATTTGATATGATATGTTTTAGTTATCGTAAGGTAAAAACATGTCCGTGTTTATGTGTGGACTTGTCTTACGAGATACTTTTGTTTTGAAAATTAAGAAAAAGTTTGGTAATTTAATAAATTCAGTTGAGTGTGTTTCTCACGCTGGTTTACCAGACTAATCCTGGAGTTCTTCCCTTTCAATGCTCGGGTCAGACCGAGTATATCTATAGATTATGCTTTGGTGCTTTTGGAGCTTCAGCAAGAGAGCTGGAGATCTTCATTTCTTATACACGTATCTGTTTTGATTATTGATTATCCATTGTGCTTTGTTTGTTGTTGCATATTATCGGCAATTGTGAGGACAGGTTATTATAACTGTTCAAGATGATAACTATTGATTGATTGTTGGACTCTGATTGATGTGTATATATATATATACAGTTTCTGTTTTGTAAAGATCATTGATATGATATTATATATTTTCCGCTGCGATGTGAGATTCTGTATTGTTCTATTTTGTTCTATCTTCTCTTCTCTTCTTCTCTCTTCTTTTCTTTCTCTTGACTTTCCATCAGTTTGTGCTTATGGGTCGGACATGTGTTGATTATTATCGATTCAAAGGGTACGGATTTTTCGGATCGTCACATTGTTGGTCTCAATGGTCCAGTGCGACACCTATTTTAGTCATTTTAAATTGACATAAGTGTCGGGGTCAACCATCATCGTTCTCTTTCTTCAAATCCAGCAAACGCCTCCACTTCAACCTCTACATTCTGGATAACATCCACTGGGTACACAGTTGTTAAGTTGGTTCCGGTATTGACAGAGAGTACGTTAATATTTGGACCCGGTCTCTTTAATAACCAAATGTCATTTTTCGCACCGGCTGATTCTTTTAAATTTCAAGAACAACTCAATTACATATCAAAATATTAGATTCACTTCAATATTATTTCGAATTCAAAATAGGTCATACTTTCAAAACATTCCATTTAAATCAATGATTTAAATATAAATTGTTCCCCCTTTAAAACAGTTTGAATATTAAAAATGGTTTTGAATAATTAAAATGGTTGAATATTGAAAGAAGTTTCAAAAATTAAATTAGTTTTAATATTGAGAAATAGTTTGGAATAATTAGAATAGTTTAAAGATAAGAAATAGTTTTAAATATAAAATAATTTTAATATTGAAATATTTAGATAATTAAAATAGTTTATATACTAAAATAATTGATTTCTTTAAATAGTTTATATAATAAAATAGTTTATATTGAATCTGTTTCTTTCTTTCACGACAAGGTTCAAACTCCAATCATAACGAATTCAATTTTCGACTTCCCATTTCAAGTCAACTTCATATTCAAAATTTCAGTTTAAGTCAACCTTAATTTAACGATTTTAAACTTACTTAAATTCAATTTAAATCGTTCTATTAAAATGCTGAAAGTACGAATTCACATTCCCATTTTGAAATAATTTAGTTTAAAAACATTTTACGCCCAAACTTTGAAATACCAATTTAACCCATTTTCATTAAATTAAAATCAATTTTAAATTTTAATTTCAACCTTTAAAAAAATTCACTTTCAACAGACATAAGTCATTTCTCAAATTTCAACTTAAGATTTCAAATTAAATCCCTTAAACAATTTCATTTTAGCAGTTACTGTTTCGACATTTCAAACTCAAATTAGAAAAATAATTCAATTCATATAAATCCAAATTTTATTTCTCTAAAAACAATATTAGTTAAACATTCCAAATTCCCGACTTTAAAACCATTTAGTTTAACCAAATCTGATGTCCATATATAATTTTCTACTCTTTGGCCAAGTAATCAATTATTTCAATTTTAATTACATGGATGGATATATATCATTTCAACTGATAATTAAATGACATAGGTATATATCATTTCAACCTATTTATTAGTTCATTTCAAATATTACAAATGACGATTTATAAGATGTTAGATGATAAATAGGGTAATAATAGAGATATGTCAAAATAAATAAACAATCATTAATTGGTACACCCATTTAATAAAAAATAAAAAAGCAATGTTTAATACTTATGTTTTTCCGTAGATGAGGCTTCAGGAATAGATGGAAGAACAAACTAGAATGAGGGCAGGACGTGGTAGAAAAATGAAAAAAATTAACTTATGTTTCATAAAAGAAATCTTTATTATTTGCAAAAATATGAGCTTTTGAATTTGTAAGCTCACGTTAAACTAATTTAGGGAAAGGAAGATTTGAAATGGAGGTCTGAACATAGAAAATGAGCGATGACAAAAAACTGAAGGGACAAGTTTAAAACATGAACAAATTTATGATAAGAATATACCTTCAGCAAAGAACAGTTTGAACTAAATGAATAAGAGGTGTCAGAAGAAACAAAACACAAATGAAGAAATAAAATTATATATTATTTAATAATAAAAAAATGAAGGTGGAGGGATAAAAATGAACGTCACATTTTGTTTTGAAAGCTTCAGGCATTAATAGTGCATAAGGAAATGTACATAGGAACGAGAATGTTTGCAAACCAAAGGAAAATGAAATTTTATACAAATAAAAATGAGATGGCAAAAATTAAATATGGCCTAAAAGTCTAGGTTAAGGTATTATACGTAAGGAGAAAAGAACGAATCAAGTATTAACAATGAGGTAACTATTTTAAAACGTACAGGCAATAATTAATAAATAAAGAAATGAAGGGACCATGCACATCGCACAACCTTTTGAAACTCAATTTTTGAAACGTAATCAAAATACTTTCATTAAATCAAATAATACTCAATTTGTGCACATTTATTTTTTTAATTAACATATAATAAATAAATTGTACTTACCTTAAAAAAGGAAACATTCAATTTGGTTTTCTCAAAATGATATTTTATTTCCATTAAAATACCCATTCTATTTAACACAAAACGTGCGTTTTTTATTAAATCTATTAATTGCAATCAAAGTTTTCTTTCCTTTTATTCGAAATATTTCAATTACATTAGTTGCAATTAATTATAAAGTTAAATTTCAAAATAGACAAACTAAAATGAATGAAAAATAGAACAATTGTTTCCTTCGGTCATTTATACACGTTTATAATTATTGTTTATACACCATAGTAACAAGTAACTTACTTAAATAAATTATTTTCTTATTCTTCTAATCAATCTGTATGCCAAATCATAGTTCAAATAAACATATATTTTTTCCTTTAAATCAATCATTCTATTCTTTAATTTAATGAAATTAAACCTACATTCACAAACGAAACATTCATTTTATTTGATATGATTCTTTTCATTAAATCAAACTTTTCTTATATTTTCACAAAACATAAGCTACGTTTAATTACACCTATTAATTTACAGTTTAATGTTATCTCTCTTATTAATTGAAATTATACAATTACATTAATTTCAATTGATTACAAAGGTGAATATCAAAATGGACTAAATAAATATTAAGAGAAATAGAACAACTATTTCCTATCTAATAGTAATTTAAACATATTCATACATTGCTAGATACAAATAGGAGTTATACATTTCTTACTAAATAATGGTTTCTCATCCCTATAATTAATTTGTAAGCTAAAATACATTTCAAACAAATAAACATATGTTTACTCCTTTACTAAACTTATTCATTTTATCCTTTATTAAATTAACACTTATTCATAACAATTGATTTAAAATTCTTTTATATTAAATCAACAATTCCTTATGTAATCTATTAACATAAGTTTTCATTTTATTTCACTCGAACTCCACAGTTAACATCTTTCCTTATATTAACTGCACATTTAGTTACATCTAATTTCATTGATTCCCAAATAAATTCCAAAATGGATTTAAAAATAAGATGAGAAACGAACAGTTGTTACATTTAAATAATTTGAACACATTAATACATTTATTGTTTACAAACAAATTGTATAAATTTACTTACAACTGTTAAAACCAATTTCAATTAAATAACATATAATTTCACCATTAATACATCATTTATTTTATTCCTTATTAAACTTACGATTATTTCAATTGATTGAAATTACATTAAAACAGTTGTCAATTTCATTCAATCATCATTACTAAATTATGTTCTAATAATTTTTTTTCCATTTATAAATCATAAATCTTAATTTTTGACAATAATAATTTCCAAAATCTCATTTAACTTAATACTTTCAACTATAAAAAATACGGGTAGTTACAAGGTGCTTTGTGTTTTATAAATATAAGCCATTTCTAATAGCTCTCGAAAGGGGTTAGGGATTTCGAAGGCATTGATTTCGAAAGGGGTTTCAAAGCCAACCTTCTAATAATTTGCCCAGATGTTTTATGCTTTCGAAAGGATGGTGCCGACACCATCATATTTTTCCTAATATTTTAATATGGTAAAGGAAGGTTTCGAAAGAGATGCTTTCACCAATATTCACTTTGACCCAAATAATATTTTAAATTTAAACCCAACGCTGTCGAAAGGGGGACTTTCAATGACTTCAGAAGAGTTACATCCAATGATTTCGAAAGTGGTACTTTCAACTGGTTTTGAAGCTATGCTTCTAAGGTTAAATGTTAAACTTTAATACAGTCGAAAGTGTTAGGAAATCAATTATATGGTTTCGATGACGACAACTATACAATGTAAATCGAATATGCATATATATTTCTATTCACAGGTAATTTTTAGAGTAACCTCACCAAAGAGACAAGAACAAGACTCAAAGAAAGTATTAAGAAGCTACAAGTCGATAGAAACAGAAGAGCAATGACGCAGACACAAGAAAAGCAACATGCACAAATTCAGAAGTCTGGGTGCACTAGCCAGACGTCTGATTTAATCATCTGGTTCGCAAATCAGACAAAATCAGACGTCTGGCTAATGTACTCAGACGTCTAAAAAGCAACCATATACAAAAAATATATAAGAGCTAGACATCTGAAACATTTTCCAGACGTCTGATTTTGAACTCGGATGTTGATATTCAAAGTACAACTGTCACAATTGAAAAGAAACGTTCGCTCCTCTTCACTACAACTTTTCATCACCATCAGAAGCGACCATATAACACTTGTAAATGGATGCAACTACACAAGGAATTTCTCTACCGCTATAAATAGCATCAAGAATCCAAGTGAAGATTTCACCTTACTTACTTATGCTCTTTATTCTTTGACTCTGATATATTCTTGACCTCTAGCAATCATACATTTGTATTTCACTCTTCCATACGTACATAATTCTTCAATTAATATCCTATATATATATATATATATATTGCAAGCATTTGTACGTAATAGTCAATATTCGTGTTATAGAACACACGCTTGACAAGAACAAGCTTTTATAACCAAGCCTATCTCTTCAAGAGAAGTGTGGGTGTTTGATAGTCGAATTCCGAAGAGGAGCTTCGGGACTGGACGTAGGACGGGAGGTCCGAACCAGTATAAAATCCTGGTGTGATTATTTCCATTTACTTTGCTATTATTATCTATCAAGTTTATATTAGATACATCATATAGTTAGTCACTTATACTTGCATACACACACACACACACACACACACACACACTACACGATCCATCATATAGACTTTCAATTGGTATCAGAGCAAGGTTTGATCAAAGAATAGTAACAAGTTTTTGAATCACTTTAATATGGCAAGTATTTTTCAAGAAGAACAATCCACAACATGACCCCCATTTTTAATGGACCTAACTATGCATATTGGTCAACACGTATGAGAATTTTTATGGAAGCTAATGGTCTAGAAATTTGGTCAGCCACACAAGATAAATATGAAGCACCTACTACTGCTATGAACACATGGACCGATGCACAAAAGACCTTAGCATCAAACAATGCTAAAGCTATGAATGTTTTACTTTGCTCTCTAGATAAAAATGAATTTTCACGTGTCATGTTATGCACAACTGCATTTGACATTTGGCGTACCTTACAAATTACACACGAAGGTACAACAAAGTCAAGCAAACTAAGATTTCAATTTTGCAAAACCAATTCTCGTCATTCAAAATGAAGCATAATGAACTATTGTTGACATATATTCTAGATTTCAAAGTATCCAACATGATCTTATGGCATTAGGAGTTAAGTTTACTGATTTTGATTTAGTTTCTCGAATACTCAACTCTTTAACATCGGATTGGGAAATGAAGGTATTAGCTATTGAAGAAGCTAATGATCTCTCTACTCTCAAAGTTGAAGAGTTGATAGGAAATTTAATGTCCTATGAAGCTAATTTGCAGGCATGAAAAGAATTAAATTCGGAGAAGAAGAATATAGCATTCCCAGCAACAAAAAATGATGACTCTGATTTAGATGAAGAAGAGATAGTCTTCATTGCCAAGAATTATAACAGATTTAAGAAATTTAGAAAGATGACCAAATTCCAGAAAGAAGGAAAGTCCAACACAACAAACCTATCACAAATCAAGTGCTATGAATGTGATCAATACAGACATATGAAGAAGGATTGCCCCAAACTCAATAATGATAAAAAGAAAAAAAAGTGAAAAATCCAAAAAGAAGAAGGCTTTTAATGTAACGTGGGATGACTCGGATTCTTCATCATCTGAAAGTGATAGCGATAGTGACGGAGAACAAGCTAATGTGTGTTTTATGGCACAAACTGATGAGGTATGTCCAGAACTTAGCTATGACGAATTATTAGAACTTAGTATGGAATTAGATGATAAATTTAGACAAATTAAAAAATTAAAAAAAGAGTATATAGTCAAAATAAATAGATTAGAACTTGAAGTAGGAATGTTAAAAGATGAAAAAATTATCTTGGAATCTCAAGAAAAAATTAAAAATAATTTAGTAAAAAGTGAGGATATTGCTATTGATTTTGAAAACCCTAAAATAGTGAAGGATAATTTGATAAAAGAAAATGTCAATTTAAAAGGCAATACTAAATTATTGAAAATTTAGAATTAAAAGAAAAATTAAATAAAATTACAAATAATGTGTCAAAATTTAATAAAGGAAAACAAGATTTGGAAAATCTTATCAAAGCTTCAAAACCCTTAGGCAATAGAAATGGAATAGGATTTAAAAATATTTCTAAACAAAAAGGTAATGATGCTAAACATTTTAGTAATAAAAAACTAAAAGTTTACCTACGTCTAACATGAATACCAAAAATATAAAGGATTCCTAAAACAAATAATAATTTGATTAGACAAAAACATATTAATAATTTCTTAGAAAATGTAGTCTATAATAAAAATTATATTTATAAAGGTACCAAACCATCTTGGGTATGACTACCTTCACCTAACAATTAGGACCCTAACAAAATATATGGGTACCAATTAAAACATCTTTTATTTTGCAGGTACTCATATAAAAAATAAAGAGAAATGGATACTAGATAGCGGATGTTCCAAGCACATGACCGAAAATTCAAAAATGTTATCAAATATAACGTACATCGATGGTGGAACGGTAACCTTTGGAGATAACTCAAAAGGATATGTTGTGGGCATTGGAGAAGTCATCAACTTTGGTATTTCTAACTCTCCTATTATTTCTAATGTTTTATTCGTAGAAAATCTAAAACACAACCTACTAAGTATTAGTCAATTATGCGATAAAGGTTTTCAAATAAATTTCGAAAAAGATAGATGTAATATTTTCGACAATAACAAACAACTTGTATTTAAGGATTTAGAAACAAAAATATTTATGTATTAAACATGAGTATAAATAAAAATTCAAAATTATTTTTAACCGCCAAACATGATGATCCATGGTTATGGCATAAACGATTTTGTCATATCAATTTTAAAAATATTAATAAATTGGCAATATATGAGCTAGTTAGAGGTCTACCTAAAATAAGTTACAAAGTAGAAAATTTATGTGACGATTGTCAAATTGGAAAACTAAAGAAAAGCTCTTTTAAATCTAAAAATAATATTTCTACAAAACAACCATTAGAACTATTACATTTAGATTTATTTGGACCAATACAAATACGATCTATAAATCACAAAAAATATGTTTTCGTAATAGTTGATGATTTTTCAAGATACACGAACTTTGTTTTTAAAACATAAAAGCAATACTTTTAGTATGTTTAAGATATTTGATAAAAGAATTAAAACACAAATGGACATAAAAATTAAAAATATTCGAAGTGACCATGGAAGAGAATTCGAAAACGATCTATTTACTAATTTTTATAATAAAAAAGGAATAAGTCATAATTTTTCTTTTCCTCGCACACTTCAACAAAATGGTGTCGTAGAAAGAAAAAATCGAACGTTACAAGAATGCACACGAACATTATTAAATAGTAGTGGTTTACCAAAACACTTTTGGACAGAAGCTATTGCTACAGCTTGTTATGTATTGAATCGGGTAATTATACGTCCTATGACTAAACAAACTTGTTTTAAAAAAATTTTTGTAAGAAAACCTAAAGTATCAGATTTTAAAACTTCTGGTTCAAAATGTTTTATATTATACAAAATATAACTTAGGAAAATTTGACTCGAAGGCTGATGAAAGGTATCTTTGTTGGATATTCGGATCGTAGCAAAGCATATAGAATTTTTAATAAACGAAATAATACCATTGAAGAAAGTTTACATGTTTTGTTCGACGAGAATCTTTTTAGTTATTATACTAATGATCAAGAAGAAATTATTCCACTAACAAATTCTATTAATAGTGAAACAAATATGCAAAATAACACTTTGATATCATCCCCTAGAATTCTTAAGAATCATCCAAGAGATAATATCATTGGAGATCTCAATTCTAGAGTAACTAGAAATCAACTTAATCAAATAAGCCATATAGCATTCATGTCAAATTTTGAGCCGAAAAATTATAAAGAAGCATCAAATGATAATTTTTGGATAATCGCTATGCAAGAAGAATTAAATTAGTTTGAACATAATAACGTTTGGGAATTAGTACCAAGATCTGAAGAACAATCGGTTATAGGAACAAAATGGGTATTTAAAAACAAAGCAGACGAGAATGGAAATATTGTTAGAAATAAAGCACGTTTAGTTGCTCAAGGCTATAATCAAGAAGAATGTATCGATTATGACAAAATCTTTGCTCCAGTAGCTAGATTAGATGCCATTCGTACACTACTCGCCTTTGCTACTCATCAAAATTCTAAATTATTTCAAATGGATATCAAAAGTGCTTTTTTAAATGGTTTTATTAAAGAAAATGTATATGTTGAACAACCCCCATTATTTGTTAACGAAAAATATCCTGATCATGTTTTTAAATTACACAAAGCATTATATGGATTAAAACAAGCTCCACGAGCATGGTACGAACGGCTTAAAAATCATTTAATTACATCTGGTTTTCAAATAGGCAAAATAGATACAACTTTATTTATTAAAAAAGATAATAATGATATTTTAATTGCACAAATTTATGTTGACGATATCATCTTTGGTTCAACCAACGAAAATCTATGTAATCAATTTTCAAATATTATGAAAAATGAATTTGAAATGTCACATATGGAAGAATTAAATTTCTTCTTAGGTTTACAAATAAAACAAATTGAAAATGGAATTTTTATTTATTCAGAAAAATATTGTGACGATCTATTACGTCGTTTTGAAATGGATAAAACTTCAAGCAAACCAACACCGATGAGTACCACTGTTCACTTAGAAAAGGATGATAACGGAAAAGATTTTGATGAAAAATTATATCGTAGCATGATTGGTTCTTTACTTTATTTGACGGCTAATCAACCTGATATTATGATGAGTGTATGTCGTTGTGCTCGATTTCAAGCAAAACCAAAAGAATCTCATCTAAGAGATGTTAAGCGTATTTTACGTTATCTATCTAGTACTAGAGATTATGGTTTGTTTTACCCTAAAGGATCATCATTTGAACTAGTTTCATATAGCGATGTGGATTTCGGTGGATGTAGAACAGATCGTAAGAATACTAGTGGAACTTGTCACTTCATCGGACAATTATTAATCCCATTGTTTAGCAGAAAGCAAAATTGTGTTTCTTTATCTACTTGCGAAGTTGAATATATCTCCGCAGCTCTAGCGTGTGCACAAGTGATATACATGCAACAAACACTTACGGATTTCAAAAAAATTATCAACAAATCTCCAATATATTGTGATAACACAAGTGCTATAAATTTATCAAAAAACCATGTTAATCATTCACGAACTAAGCATATAGATATACGACATCATTTTTTATGGGACAATGTTGAAAAAGGGACTATTTCATTAGAATATATAAATACCGAAAATCGAGTAGCAGACATCTTTACAAAACCACTGAACGAACAAGCTTTTATTAAACTCCGACGAAATTCAAGGATTTGCTCACTTCATGGTCTTCTTCCTTAAAAATAATCACCACTTCATTTTAGTCTATGATTAGTCATTTATTTTACTACCACAAATTATACTTAATAATTTCTGAACCTTTAATTTTTTAGATAGTTAGTTTGTCTATAAATAATTTTTTCAACTTATATATAACCATTTATACAAACAAGAAAAACTATAAACACCCAATTCATATTCTCTTTAAGAAACAAAATATAGTCATGTCTTATGAGAACTCTTATATATCCATCTCGACACCTACGACGAATAGCTCGGCTGATACACTACAACGACTTCCTACACCTACACCAAAGCAGGAACCAACGTATAGGTGGTCCTCATATCACACCAGATTTACCCCCGATAGCAAGAAGACCAAAAGATCTCTCTTTGTTTCTCCTAACACAAAGGAGAAAATTGATGAAATTCATCACTATCAGAAACAACAGATAGATCTACAACGAGAACTATATTTTGAACAAAAAGTTACAGCACGTCGACTAAGCTTTTTGGAGCAAGTAACGATGAAGTTTTGTACGTCAAGGAAGAAAGATGTCCATGAACCACTTCCAAAACCTTGTAGTTCTTTGGATACCTCGTCTTCGTATCATACTCTTTCGAACCCTTCACCAAGACGATTTTCTGCCTCCCCGAGAACTCACGAACGTGGAAATATATGGTCTTCGCTTAAACCATGGAAGGATAATAAGTCAGGAGATCATAAAAATCCATCGCCTTCTAAATAATTTTTATTTATAATTATATGTATCTATGGTTATTTGTCATTTCGCACAATTAATAATTTTTCCTCATAAAATAGAGAATCGAAAAATGAGCAAAACCATCAAATTTTAGGCTATTTTTAGAAAAATGCCTATTCCATATGTCTGAATATGGACCTCAGACGTCTGACACTCCGATATACGTCTAATTTTTAAGCACTGTGCATATGTCAGACGTCTGATATACTCCCAGACGTTTGAAAATTTGCTATGTATGCTCGAAATATAAATCATAAAATTTCAGACGTTTGAAATAAGACCCAGACGTCTGAATTAGTTCTCTGCCGCAAATTTTTTCAACATTATTCTTTTTCAGACGTTTATTTTTCAACCCAGATGTCTGGTAAAACTTTCTGACTATCAATTTTTTAAATTCGAAACAAACCAGATGTCTAACCCAAAAACTAGACGTATGAATTTATCTACTGTATCCAATTTAGGTCAAACCAAACGTCTGATTTACAATCCAGACGTCTGAAATTCAATCGACTCCTTAAATTAGCCCAGATAACATCATTTTTTTATCTCAAATTTTTTAAAACATCCAATCCCCCCAGAGACAATTTTTTTCTCACAAAATTCATCTCTATGCAAATCAAATCACAATGCCTCCTCGAACTAAGAATCCCAAGATTTCCAAAAGAAAAGAAGACCAACCAACATCCTCTTCAAATCCTCAAGTTTGCTCAGATGATCAAATTGAAAGGTGGATGAATAGATCACCACATTAAACCAAGAGGTATGAAGATATCCAAAAGAAAAAGCTTCACACGTGTCCATTCTATAATCTACTCAAATTTCCAATGTATGATTTGGATGAAATGTGTGAAAATGCCGGGTTAGAAACCTTAATTTCATTCACTTCTAATGACATCCAAATAGACCAATTAACGATATCTCTATTCTATGCGAATTTGGATAGTACTTCAGTGTGGAACACTGAAGATGAAGATAACTGGCTCTGGTCTAGCATGTATGGAAGCACGATTAGACTAACCCCTGACATAATAGGTAGAACCCTAGGATGTTCTGACACATGGGAAGATTTATACAACATTCCCGATATGCGCTTCAAGCCACAGAACAGTATTACTCATCAAATTTGGGAGGATGAAATGCCAAAATTTGCCTCCAAATATCTATGTTCAAAAGCTCGACTCCTAACCCGAATGATAATCAATACCATTGTTCCACGAATGGGAAGCCACGAGCAAATAACCGAGTTAGAGCACAAAGCCCTATATGCTCTATTTAGTGGAACAAGGGTGAATTAGGCCAAATTCATCTTCGACGAGCTCAAGCATTTTTGGACTCGATCACGGCCATCAATTATTTACCCAACTTATATTATGAGACTTCTTCGTGCACATAACATTCCATCCTACCTAGCGACCTTCGAAGAAATCTCACATAAATATGCTTCCACCAAATTCTTCTCCCTTATGCACCTACCCGAAATTCCCCCAGAATTCATATCCTTTGAAGATTGGACGCACAATCGTCAATCTAGACGAATTGGGCCTCCCCCTCAACCACACATTGAACCATCCCAAGAGGAGGAACAACATCGAGAAGCAACTCCAAATCCTCCTACACCATTTGATTATCCAGTACAAGATGAGATTATGGAGACTCGGATGGATGCAAATCCAAATGAAAGTGTTTGAGATCTCACCCTTCGAAACCAACATATACTATCTCAAAATCAAAAACTTTTGGCTAAGAGAATTGACAACTTCGAAACCTCATTTGCTACACGCCTAGCCACAGTTGAAGAATCTCTTTCAACTTTCTTGTCGGTTCTTAAAGAAGTACTACAACGGGTTCACGGTCCAACACCACCTTCTGAAGATTGGCCAACCCCAGTACCTTCTCCTCCCATAAAACATTCCAAACTTTCTGAGAATGAACCTCTCAAGCAAGCTTTGACATCTCTTACAAAGGCTAGCACTTATGAAAACGAAGAAACAAAGCAAGATGATCAAGATAAAGCTTCTCCAAAAGAATCATAGATTCATGGGATCATAGATTTTAGGTTTTTAGGATATCAACTTTTGTAAATTTGACAAAATCTATGTATGCAATCACTTTCGAATTATTAATGAAATTTTCCTTTTTGTTTGATGATTGGTTATATTACCTATAATTCTTTTTGATAATGCCAAAGGGGGAGAGATATAAGTATAATTATAAAACATTAAGAATAAGCATATAATCAGGAGGAGATTTATAATTTACAGATAAGTACATTGAATAGTTGTCATCATCAAAAAGGGGGATATTGTTAGGAAATCAATTCGATGGTTTCGATGATGACAACTATACAATGGAGAGAGAATATATATATATTTCTATTTATAGGTAATTGTAAGAGTAACATCACCAAAGAGACAAGAACAAGACTCAAAGAAAGTATCAAGAAGCTACAAGTCGATAGAATCAGAAGAGCAATGACACAGACACAAGAAAAGCAACATGCACAAATTCAGACGTCTGGGTGCACTAGCCAGACGTCTGATTTAATCATCTGGTTCGCAAATCAGATAGAATCAGATGTCTGGCTAATGTACTTAGACATCTGAAAAGCAACCATATACAAAAAATATATAAGAGCCAGACGTTTGGAACATTTTCCAAACGTCTGATTTTGAACTCGGATGTTGATATTCAAAGTACAACTATCAAAATTGAAAAGACACGTTCGCTCCTCTTCACTACAACTCTTCATCACCATCAGAAGCGACCATAGAACACTTGTAAATGGATACAACTACATAAGGAATCTCTCTACCGCTATAAATAACATCAAGAATCCAAGAGAAGATTTCACTTACTTACTTATGCTCTTTATTCTTTGACTCTGATATATTCTTGATCTCTAGCAATCATACATTTATATTTCACTCTTCCATACATACATAATTCTTCAACTAATATCCTATGGATATATATATATATATATATATATATATTGGAAGAATTTTTACTTAGCAGTCAATATTCGTGTCATAGAACACATACTTGACAAGTACAAGCTTTTGTAACCAAGCCTATTCCTCCAGGCGAAGTGAGGGCGTTTGATAGTCGAATTCCGAAGAGGAGCGTCAGGACTGGACGTAGGACGGGAGGTCCGAACCAGTATAAAATCCTGGTGTGATTATTTCCATTTACTTTGCTATTATCATCTATCAAATTTATATTAGATACATCATATAGTTAGTCACTTATACTTGCATATATATACACTACACAATCCATCATATAGATTTTCAGAAAGGTTTCAAAAGGAAGGTTTAATGTATTTGAAATGCAGAAGCCTAATAATTTAAAGATAGATTTTAATGCTTTCGAAGGTGGTTATCCTATGAAGTCGAAAGCAAGGTTTCAAAGATTTCGAAAGGTTTTGAAACCCAAACTAATTTTTAAAAAGGAAACCTATGGCTAAATTAAAGGAGTTTTTGTAATGATTTTGAGAAGAAGTTTTCCTAGATAAAATAATCAGTTAAAGGGATTAACTATGTTTTATATTAAACCTACGGGAGTGGTATCGTTATGTTATTATGTTTGCTTCTTCAAATATAAATATATTCACATTATAATGGAGCCATAACTGCATTTTAGGGATAAAGGACTGAAGAACTAGCTAGGTTGACCTAGTAGTGAATATAATTTAAGTTAGCTCTTGAATGAGTATAATCACATCCAGGAAGTCGAGAAGACCAGAATATATTATGAGAAATGCGGATTAAGGATGTTAAGGCTAGGATAAACACTAGAGGCGGGTGAATAGTGTTTTAGATAATTGTTAAAACTTTTTAAGTTTTTGTTAATTTAAACACAAATGTATGCAATATTCAGACACAGATATGATCACAGAATCAAACACAAATGCAAATATAAAGTAAAAATAGTTAAGGATAGAACACATCGGATTTTATACTGCTTCGGAGTTACCCTACATCCAGTCCCGCACAACAAGTACAGATTCCCTTTCAAAAGCAATCTTTACAATTACACCCTCGATTTCAAGGCTACGAGGTACACCCTCTGGAATCACAATCCTCTGGGTAGAGATACTTGATTTCCCGGGCAATAAGTTCACCCAATTGATTTCCCAAGGCTACAATCACACCTTATCTCCTTGATTGATTTCCAAGGCTACAATCACACCTTTTCTCGCTAAGTTGATTACAAAAAGCCTATAACCCTGAATAGCACTGAGGATCTTGTTGAGATAGTGATAGAGAATCAAACCAGAGATAATTTAGTTAAATTCAATGTTGATTTCGGCAGAGTAATGGTAAGAATATGTATATAGAAATTTGGAAGAAGAAGAGGAGTGAAAACCAAAAAAACTAAATTGAAATTCGTTGAGACTAAGCCCTATTTATAGAGGAACAACAACCATGTCCATTCATGAAGAGTTATGACGAATAGACACTTCTTTTGAAATTTAAATTTTAAACTCAACTGACACCATGTCGACATGGGGTACTTGAGTATATCGACGTCCCAAAGGGATATTTGGTGTTTTGATTTTCTTTGAAAATAACCTTTATTTTATATTAAAACTATTTTAGACTTTATAAATATACTTGACTATAATTAAAATACATAATTAATATATATATATATATATATAGAATTTTACTATAATTTTATATTTAAATCTAAATATATAAATGTTAAAAAATTAAATATACTTTTATTTTAAAAGATAGTTTAAAAACAAGGATAATTTGATTTTGAAATTAAAGATTAGGCTAAAAGTATTTGAAATCAGGATAGATGTTTTTGATGCTTTTAAAAGGAAGGTTTTGAAATCATTTTGAAAACAAGATATAATTTTGAAAAATCATTTTGAATAAAAAGTTAGCGGATACAAAACAATGTTCGACTAGATTTTTCATAGGTTCCATCCTACTTAGGGTTCCAACACTTTAACGGCTCGAAGTAGATTCCATTCCACGAATAAATTGGATTTTAAGATGCCAGTGCTTTTCTATAAGTTTTAACAAAATTTCTAATTAAAGAACAAATTAATTGAATTCTTGAACTCTTGATAATCTTGATACTCATGAGTCTTCAATCTTGATATCTTGAATCTTTATACTGTACAGTCTTCATTCTTGTTACCTGCATGGTTAAATCCTGCATATACATATATATCTAAACTTATACTGTTAGTATTTATATTTTATAATCTATTCTAAGGTTGTTGTCATCAAAACCATCATCTCACGGACCAACAATTTCCCAATTTTTGATGATGACAACCTTTGTTTATAAAATATTAATTCTATCTTAATAACCCCCCCTAATCTATGCCTAACTACCCTATTTTATACTTCTCCCCCGTTGTCATCAACAAAAATTAACTCTAAACTATAAAACACCAAACTATATAACTCCCCCTCATTCTTGGATTAAAATACCTGCATCAATAAACTTATACAATGGAATAATTAAGAGATAATTATATTGATAGTCACAATAATGAATCAAAGATTATATATATATCAATGTGTAATTGTATATGTTTTGTACAACAAACATCAATCCACATTAAATATCAATCAATATAAAACCAAGCCGAAGCAAATGAAATCAAATCAATCAAAGTAAACAATTCAAACAAAGAAACCAAACAAAATTAAACGTTATGAGGAACTTCCACCCATCCTTCTTCTCTAAATATAGGGTCTGCCTTAATAGCATCCCAATTTTCATTGTCGTTGGTGAGAGAGACTGGAGGATGTGCTTCATTATCATCCTTGTGTAGGGAGGAAATCATCCATCATATTGCACCGAAATGCCTTTCTTGCTCCTTGATCATCTGTATTTGACTCAATTCTAAGTGTCGCTGGTTACGAAGAATGAACAGAGAATATTCTCGAACGAATTAAGAGTTTCTTTAAGATTTTCGGATAAGTTATCAATTGGATTAGCCATATTTGGATTTGTGAGAAGAATGGGAGATAGAGCAGATAAGAAATAGTTTTCAGTGATGAATTCTGGAAGAAATAGGTATTTATAGGTGTAGAAATTCGTTTGAAATGAATAGACATATGGTAAATATTCAAATTTCAAATTCAAAATAAACTGTCATTTCTGACCAGTACAGGTCGACATGGTCATATGGGGTATGTCGACATGGTTTAGTGAAATTTGATGGTCTATTTTTATTTTGTGGATAATTGTATGTATATATATACATATTTATATAATATACTAACATTTATTCTGGAGATAAGATAAGCTAGATAACAGAAAGGAAATTCCATTTCATTTCATACTAAGACGATACAACGATTAATCATAAAGAACTACACGAACATTCAAATCAAAATAAACTAAAACAATACAACGAGATACGATAAGGTAGAACTAGTTAGAGGATGATGATGATGAAGAAAGTCCAAGTTTCTTGCTGGATTTGGAAATGAACTTGTTCATCTTGGATGAAATTTTTTCCAACTTCTTACTAACGGATCGTTTAAAAACCCTTAATTCTCAACAATCGTCTTTTGGTTTTTGAGAAGGGTTTTGTTGGATGGATTAGGAGGATAGTCAATGCTTTCCAAAGACGTTTCACCTTCTTCTTCTTCTTCTTCAATTTCCATTTCATCCCCTTCTTCTTCCTCTTCCTCTTCTTCCATTTCCTCATGAGCCAAATGCTCTTCCTTTTCGGCAAGAGTCTCATAAGGTTGAAAAACAAATGGAATTTTCATAAGCGAAATGTTGGAATGATTGAAAACTTTTCTAGAAACAAATTTTCGCCTTTGAAATCCACTCCAAAATAGTTAAAAATCCGAGTGAGATAAATTCAAGAAAAAAAACAAAGTGTTGTCACCCATTTCAAGATTTTTAAGACGAAGTTCATCCAAAATAACTTGCATCCAATTAATGTCATAATTTCCAAAAATAGCTAAAAGTGCTTTGCAAACTTTTGAAGTAGGATTGTTAAAATTCTCCGATCTTGGGGTCAAAGTATGTTGTAAAAGAAGATTGACAATTCTTTACTTTGGCCGAAAATTTCGATTTTTGAATCCAAAATTATCATTCCCTTCGAAAATGTGATGAAATGTCTTACAATCATTTTCATCGATTTTAAAATTAGATATATCCATTCCCGTACTTTTGCAATTGGGAATGATACCCAATAGATCACAATTCAAAACAATTCTAGTGCTTTTGACACTACTCCAAATTTCATCCTCATTTCCATTATAAAATCCACGGTTTAAATTTGCATAGAAAATTTTGACAAGGTTTGGATAACAAACAAAATCATTCTGAGAAGCATCGATAAGACTAAGAATTTTATTGTTTGCAAAAAAGGAATCAATTTCATAAGAAGAAATTTTTTGAAAGATAGCAAACTTTCCGGGATGGAATTTAGCATAATTAGCATAATTGATATATGCTTTTATTGCCTCTGCTCTTTTATCTTTCTGAAAATTCTCATGGTGGAGGGGTCGCTTGAAGAAGCCATTAAAGTAGAGAGTAGAGAGCTTGAAGTTTTGAAGAGAGAGTTTGAATTTGAAAATGAGAGTGAAAAGATATGATAAAAGATAGTGAATAAATAGATTCTCAAATGGCACGTTCTCTGGTCAAAAGGTAGCTTTTCAAAGAATTGAATGAAGTGAAAAGGTGGAGGGAAATTCAAACATTTGAATTCAAATTTTGAAATTCAAATTCTGGTACGCATGTCGACATCATGGTACGGACCATGTCGACATGTGCCAGTGAATTTTTGTGATTTATTTTTCCTATGTTCTCTAATAAATATATATACTTTATTATTTTTAACGTCTATATATTTCTGAAATATTATTGGACTTATAGTATATTTAAGAAAGTATAATTATACTATTAAAAATAATAAAAAATAATACTAAAATAATAAAATAATAATAAAAAATAGAAAATAAATTTTAAAATTCAAACAACACACCAATTCAAAATCGATCAATCGAGCAATTAAGCATCTAATTCTAAGCAAGCAATTTCAACCAATTATATTGTAAATGTGTACCTTTTTCTGAGTCCGTTTCTCCGAATTCATCAGAGTCGTGAACTGCCGTGAAACATAAATTTGAATTATCTGTTTTCTGATCATCATCACTTGAGTACGAGTCTGAATCATTTAGAGTAGCAGTAAATGCATGCTTTCGTTTCTTTGCTAGATCATTGTTCATATGTGGATTCTGCCTTTCTAGATATAGACAGTCTCTCTTGATGTGGCCTGGTTCATCACAGTTGAAACATTTGACATTATTTGGCACTACATTCTGATTTCCAGAGTTCTTATAGTTGTTTCTCGTGAGATTATTCATCTTTCTGTATTTCAGGAATTTCTTAAAATTTCTGGTCATAAAGGCTATCTCTTCATCATTATCACTGTTTGAGTCTGATCCATTGGTCAATGCATTGAATGCCATTGATTTCTTTTCTGATGCTTTTTTTATCTTCTCCCGATCATTTAGACTTCAAATGACATTAGATTTCCAATTAATTCTTCTATCTTTATGATACTGATGTCATTTGCCTCTTCGATCGCAAGTGTCTTTTGATCCCATTTTGGAGTAAGAGAATTTAAAATTTTTCTGACTTGATCTTCTTTAGAAAATTCCTTTCCCAAGGATATTAGAGAATGCACAATATCCTGAAATCTACTATACATATCTGAAATAGACTCATTATGATTCATTTTAAACAATTGAAATTGATTTGTGAGTATGGAAATTTTGGTCTATTTAACTTTGCTTGTTCCTTCGTGAGTAACTTGCAAAGTTTTCCAGATTTCATATGCAGACTTACAAACTAACACTCTATTGAATTCATTTCTATCTAGTGAACAAAACAGAATATTCATTGCTTTAGAATTATTTTGTGCAACAGTCTTTTGCTCAACGGTCCACTATGCAAAATCAGTCGTGGGTTCAGAATATTCAGTTTGTGTGATATTCCAAGTGTCTAATCCTATAGATTGTAAATATATTTTCATCCTACATGCCCAATATGCATAGTTACTGCCATTAAAAAGTGGTGGTCTGACAGTAGACTGACCTTCTACAAATGAACTAGTGACAGAGATACTAGTGTTAGTAACAATACCAGTGTTGGTAGCCATTTTGAAAACTTTTTCAAAAATCAGATTATGAAACTTTGAAAACCTTGCTCTGATACCAAATGTGAGAAATGCGGATTAAGGATCTTAAGGCTAGGATAAACACTAAAGGAGGGTGAATAGTGTTTTGGATAATTGTTAAATCTTTTTGAGTTTTGTTAATTTAAACATAAATGTATGCAAATTCAGAAACAGATATGATCACAGAATCAAATACAAATGCAAATATAAAGTAAAAATAGTAATGGAAAGAACACACCGAATTTTATACTGGTTTGGAGTTACCCTACATCCAGTCCCGCACAATAAGTACGGATTTCCTTTCAAAAGCAATCCTTACAATTACACCCTCGATTTCAAGGCTACGAGGTACACCCTCCAGAATCACAGTCCTCTGGGTAGAGATACTTGATTTCCCAGGCAATAAGTTCACCCAATTGATTTCCCAAGGCTATAATCACACCTTATCTCGCTTGATTGATTTCCAAGGCTACAATCACACCTTTTCTCGCTAAGTTGATTACAAAAAGCCTATAACTCTGAATAGAACCGAGGATCTTGTTGAGATAGTGATAGAGAATCAAACCAGAGATAATCTAGTTAGATTCAATGTTGATTTCGGCAGAGTAATGGTAAGAATATGTATATAGAAATGTGAAAGAAGAAGAGGAGTGAAAAACAAGAAAAACTAAATTGAAATTCGTTGAGACTAACCCTTATTTATAGAGGAACAACAGCCATGTCCATTCGTGAAGAGTTATGACGGATAAACACTTCTTTTGAAATTTAAATTTTGAACTCAACTGACACCATGTGGACATGAGGTACTTGAGTATGTCGACATCCCAAAGGGATTTTTGGTGTTTTGATTTTCTTTGAAAATAACCTTTATTTTATATTAAAACCATTTTAAACTTTATAAATATACTTGACTATAATTAAAATACATAAATAATATATATATATATATATATATATAGAATTTTACTATAATTTTATATTTAAATCTAAATATATAGATATTAAAAAATTAAATATACTTTTATTTTAAATGATAGTTTAAAAACAAGGATAATTTGATTTTGAAATTGAAGATTATTTTGAGGCTAAAAGTATTTGAAATCATGATAGATGTTTTTGATACTTTTAAAAGGAAGGTTTTGAAATCATTTTGAAAACAAGATATAATTTTGAAAAATCATTTTGAATAAAAAGTTAGTGGATACAAAATAATGTTCCACTAGATTTTTCGTAGGTTCCATCCTACTTAGGGTTCCATCCCTTTAACGAGCTCGAAGTGGATTCTATTCCACGGATAAATTGGATTTTAAGATGCCAGTGCTTTTCTATGAGTTTTAACAAAATTTCTAATTAAAGAATAAATTACTTGAATTCTTGAACTCTTGATAATCTTGATACTCATGAGTCTTCAATCTTGATATCTTGAATCTTTATATTGTACATTCTTCATTCTTGTTACGTGCATGTTAAATCCTGCATATACACATATATCTAAACTTATACTGTTAGTATTTATATTTTATAATCTATTCTAAGGTTGTTGTCATTAAAACCATCATCTCACCGACTAACATATATGATGTTAAAATATGCCTAGTAGTGAATATAATTTAAGTTAGCTCTTGAATGAGTAGGATCACATCCAGGAAGTCGAGAAGACGAGAATATAGGATGCTAAAATATTAAAGGAAGATATTGGTAGGATCCAATAGGTTCTTAGTAAGTGCATGAAAACTGTGATAGGAAAAGATATTGGCAGGGGTCAATAGGTTCATAGTTATTCCATGAAAACTATGTATAAAGGAAGATGTCGGAAAGATAGGTTCATAGTAAGCCCATGAAAACAATGATTTGACATTGGCAGGGGCCAGTGGTTTGTAGTTAACCCATGAAAACTATATCCGGATTAAGATACTGACCGATGTCAATAGGTTCTTAGTCAGCCCATGAATACTAGGGTAAGAAGAAAGGATATTGGAGTCACCAATAGGTTCCTAGTCAACCCATGAAAACTAGGATAAAAGAAAAGATATTGGAGTTACCAATAGGTTTATAGTGATCCCAATGAAAACTATGTAATTGGAAGGGGAGTTCTTAAACATTTTACCTGTTATTAATTGGCCCATGAAAACTAATAGGTTAATAGTAATTCTAGAACTTTAATTGAGACAAATAGTCATAATAAACGGGGATGAGTAATCTAGAATTGATTCATTTATTTTGCATACTGTCATATTATATTTTTTAGAATTGTTTTAAACATTATGGATGCAAGAGCACAATATATGATTTTAAAAGGTTTTAAGATATTAGCGAGGGGAAAACCTATTTTGCTAAGTGGCACGGTCTCACTAGATATCTAAATGATTTGAGATGGTAGATTACTATTCATACCAGGCTTTATGTCTGACTCGAAATTTATGTTTTTCCCTTATACTCTCGGGTACTCAATTGATTTTGAGTAGTTTGAGAGTTGAGGTTTTCAAATACCTCTTTAGATGAATAATGCTTTCGAAGATGTGCATGAGGCATGATAGCTATTTATAGTTTTCTTTTATTTGATTCCACTGTGTTGTTTGTAATGGCGAAGTTGTTATATTGCCTGTATATCCTCTGATCATCCTAGGTGGCATCTTCATATGTCGCTTTTGGACTATGTTGTAATAAATATATTTTCTCCGAACGTGGTTTACGATTGTGCAATTATGTAATGAATTGGAAATGTATTGAAATGGAATATGATCTTGTTTGAAGTTTTTAAATTTTTTCGTATTCATGTGTTTCTATGTATCAATGAATCTACCGCTGTCGTATTTGGTCGTCGAGGATTAATAACTATGGGTGACTGTAACATCATTAGCCATTATTTTTGGCCTCCAAGTAGGAGGATGTTACAAGTTGGCATCAGAGCATAGGTTTATGAAAATTTAAAGGAAAGTTAAACCTAAAAGATTTTAAAACATAATCCAATGAATTTGAAAATACGATTGGGATTTAGGTTAACTTTATAGTAACATACTTGTATTTGATATATATATATATACACACACACACATATAAGTACGCATTCCACTCTCTCTTAGAATGTTTCTTCTGTATCTTACTAAGGCTCGTATGTAGATTTACGAGAAAGAAGATATGGAAGCAGGAAACAGAAGATGAAATCTAGGTGGAGGAAGCACCACAACCAATAGGAATGCTCGGCTTAATACTAGAAGGAACCAAGCTCGATAAGCTAATGCTAACCCAAATGCTGAAGCCAACGTAAGTGTTGAAAATCCGCCAGTAGATGCGGGGATAGTGTATCAGCTGTTAGCTAATCTTTTGCAAGCTGGGGTTGCTAGTATTGTTGGAGGAGCAAGTCCTATAATTCTGGTTGGGAATAACAATGCTAGGTTGAGCAAAGAATATAACAGTTCGGGTGGAAAGACGTTTGTTAGCATGGAGGATACTGTTGAAGTTGAGAATTGGCTATTGCACTGTGTGAGGATTTTTAATGATCTAGGATTGGATGATGGGCAAAAGAGGAGGGTGGACTCTAGGCAATTGCAAGGGGGAGCGCTTCACTGGTGGAATAGTGTGACCGTTGAAGTTTTGGAGGAAGAGCTGACATGGGATGATTTCAGAAGGAGGTTTGAGCAGAGGTTTCTATCTAAGGTTGCTAAGTCAGTGTTAATGAGGAAGTTCATGGATCTAGCTCAAGAAAAGATATCAGTAATTGAGTATGCTGCTAAGTTTGATAAGCTGTCTCGATATAGATATGCTATGGTTGACACTGACATCAGAAGGAATGAGAGGTTCATTCGAGGACTAAGACTTGAGCTTGCTAGATGACCATGACTCATATCCACGAATCTTGTAATGTGGTTGTGGAGATGGCCATTCGCCACGAAGAAATGCGGTTTGTTTTGCTAGAGAGAAGAAAGTTGAATTCTAGGGTCGTCAGGGAAAGAAGAGGAAATTATTTAAGAAGAAGGGAGCCCAGAAAGGGAATGCTGTCAAGAAGGCAAAAGCTAATTTAGTGTGCTTCAAATGTGACAAGATGGGTCATTATGCTCTTGAGTGTCGGTCAGGCAAGGGGAAGAAAGATGCAGACAAGAAGAATGTGAAGTGCTTCAAATGTGATCAAGTTGGGCACTATGAGAACTAGTGTCTAGAGCCTGTTAGGGCGGATAAGAGAAAAGTCTTTGTTGTGGGATCATCAGCTAAGCCCACTGTAGCTGATAAAGGAAGCATATAACGGAAGGTACATTTTTGATTCAGAGTATACCAGTTAGGGTACTATTTGATACCGGTGCATCGCATTCATTTATATCCCAGTGTTTGGTTGATAGGTTATACTTAGAACCCACATACCTTGTTACTTCCTTAAGGGTTGTGAATCCAATATGAGAGTATGCAACTCTAGGGATGAAATGTGACCAGTTAGAACTTGATTTGTTAGGTCATATGTTTCCATGCAGTCTGTATGTTTTTGATTTCATAGATTTCAGAATCATTTTATGTATGGATTGGTTGAGAAGGTATGAGGCCAGTATATTTTGCCAGGATGGAGAGATATATTTGAGACACCCTGATAGTCATAGCCGAATTATATTCTCAATGGAGAATTCTGATCAGAGTAGTTGTGCTTTGTTAAGTGCAAAAGAAGTGGGGAAGATCTAAGTCAGGTTCGAATAGCAAGAGATTTTACAAATGTCTTTGAGCCAGTCACAAGATTACTAGCGAAACGAGTTATTGAGTTTCAAATAGATTTTATGTCACGAACGCCGACCAAGATGAAGGAATTGAAGGTGCAACTAGTGGATATAGAAGGAAGGACTTTTATCAGACCAAGCAGTTCGCCTTAGGGAGCGATCGCGGTGTTCGTGAAGAAACGAGATGGGTTGTTAAGGATGTGTATCGGCTATCGTAAGTTGAACGAAAGGATGATAATGAATAAATACCCTCTACCGAGGAAGATGATTTATTCGATCAGTTGAGTGGAGCCATAATATTTTCCCAGTCGGTCTTGGCAACAAGGTTCCATCAGTTAAGAGTAGAGGAGGACAATATTCCATTGACAGCATTTTGACAAGATATGGTTTGTATGAGTAGTTAGTAATGCTATTTGGTTGACAAATGCACTTGCTTTCTTTATGGATTTGATGAATCATGGCTTCCGAGAGTATTTGGACAGGTTCATGTTAGTGTTAATAGATGACATTTTATTATACTCTATGAATGAGAGTGAGCATGAAGATCATCTTAGAGTTGTGCTTGAGACGCTGAGGCAGAATCAGCTAAAGGCGAAGGTTTTCAAATGTCATTTTTGAAAGAAAAAAGTTAAGTTTCTTGTTCACATGGTTTCAGAGAAAGGGTTGTCAGTCGATCCAGATAAGATCGAAGCTGTGAATAATTGGAAGAGACTAGAGACGGTACCGAGATTAGAAGTTTTATTGGACTTGCTGGCTATTACCGGATATTAATTAAGGATTTCTCATAGGTAGCAATGCCTTTGACTAAGCTCACAAGAAGGAAGTGAAGTTTTTTTGTTCGGACATATGTGAGGAAGCATTCCTTAAGTTAAAGAATTTGTTGATCAATGCACCAGTGTTGGAAGTTCCAGATGGAAACCAAAGGTTGGTGGTGTACACTAATGCATGTGGGTCTGGATTGGAACCAGTGTTGGTGCAGAAGGGCAAAGTCATTGCCTATGCATCTCGGCAGCTTAGACCGCATAATGTAAGATATCATACCCATGACTTAGAGTTGGCTGCGTTGATTTTTTCCTTGAAGATTTCGAGGCATTATCCCTTGGGGGAGAGATTTGGGTTGTAGACCGATCATAAGTCTTTAAAGTACTTATTCTCTCAAAAGGAGTTGAATATGAGACAACAGAGGTGGCTGGAGTTTTTGGCTGCTTATGATTTTGGTATAGAATATACCCCAGGGAAAGGTAATAAAGTAGCAGATGCTCTTAGCAGAAGACATTAGAATGTGGTGTTGGCTATGTTGGCAGAGTGGAAAGATCTTGAGTCATTGGCCAGTTGTGGTGTGTAGTTAAGATTGACTGCTGGTTCTAGTCAGAGTACTGCCATGTTGTCCTGTTTAGAAGTTCGACTAGCATTGACCGAGAGGATTATTTCTAAGAAAAAGGAGGATCCGTTGCTAGCCGAGAGGATTAGAAGGCTTGAGGTTGAAACTGAGGTCGATGATTTGAAAGATTTTTGTCTTGACCAAAGAGGATTGTTGAGAAAGAAGGGACGGTTATGTGTTCTAGATGTTGAGAAGTTAAGGAAAGAAGTTCCTGAGGAATGTCATCGATCCAAGTTTATGATTCATCCTGAAGGGATCAAGATGTATCAAGATATAAAAAGGACTTCTATTGGGAAGGCATGAAGAGGGATGTTGGCTTGTGGGTCAGGCAGTGTGTAAACTGTCAACAAGTGAAATCTAAACATCAGAAGGCAAGCAGGTTACTTCAGCCTCTAGAGATTCCTGTTTGGAAATGGGATTCAATATCTATGGATTTCATAGATGGGTTGCCAAGGTCAAGTAGAGGAAATGAGAGTATATGGATCATTGTGGACAGGTTAACCAAGAGTGCCTATTTCATTCCAGTAAGGTCGACCAGGATGGCACCTATTATGGAAAAATTGTTCATAAAGAACATAATTAAACTTCATGGAGTTCCAGTAGCATAGTCAGCGAAAGAGATGCTTTATTTACTAGCGAATTATAGAAGAGTCTGCAGGATATATTAGGCACTAAGCTCAAGATGAGTACAGGATACCACCCACAGACGGATGGGCAGACAAAGAGAGTCAATAAGGTACTCGAGGATTTGTTGAGAGCTTGTGTGTTGGATTTTGGTGGACCTTGGGAGGATCACCTACATTTGATTGAGTTTTCCTATAATAGTCATCAGACTAGTATATAAATGGCACCTTTTGAAAATTCGTATGGAAGGCCATGCAAATCACCAACATATTGGTTGGAAACTGGAGACAGATTGATCGTAGGTTCAGATTTGATTAGGAAGGCATCAGAGAAGATTGAGTTGATCTGGGAAAAGATGAAGGAAGCTAAATCCAGATAGAACGCGAATAAGAGGCGTAAGGACCTAGAGTTCTCAGTTGGAGATAGTGTTTTCATTAAGGTAGCACCGATGAAGGGTGTGGTATGGGTCGGGAAGTCAGGGAAACTGGCGTCGAGATATGTTGGTCCATTTTAGATTATAGAAAAGATTGGAAAGCTCACATACAGAGTAGAGTTGCCAAGAAATATGGTAGGTGTCCATAATGTATTTCATGTGTCTCATCTTCGCAAGTATGTGATGATCAAGAGGCTACTATTCCTCCGACAGGGTTGGAAGATCTAGTAGTAGAGGTAATTTGACTTTTTAGACAACCAGTTCGTGTTGTTGCAAGAGATGAGAAAAGAATGAGGAACAAGACAGTCAAGTTGGTGGAATTTCAGTGGAGCAACAACAAGAAGGACTGTACTTGAGAGAAAAAGGACATGATTCGAGATAATTATCACGATCTGCAGAGGGTATGTCTATATTAGATTCATATAGATAGTTCCTATTTGGAAAGACTAGTATGGTTTTAGGAGTCATTAAAGATGATTGTTATGTTTAGTATTTAGGCCTTACTGAATTTCAAGGACTAAATTCTTTAAGGAGGAGAGCCTGCAACACCCCTAATTTTTGATAACATTATTCAGAAGGTTTAATTAGATAAATTAAGTAGAATAATGTAAATGTTAAGTGTTGAGGGGATTGAGATTTGAATTAAGTTGATTAAGGCCATGCCTAATAAAATAATTAATGGGCTTAAGAATGGTTTTTGAGTTAATCAAGTTACATAACGGTATATTAGGAATTTGCTTCCTATAACCCTTACCCTTATAGATTTTCATTCCTACCCTTTCATTCCAATTCACGTCATTTTGAAACGCAAATCAAAAGGTTAAGGAAGGGTTGGGCGTTAAGAGAAAAGGAATTCAATTAAAAGCTAGAAATTCAAGCTTAGGGGAAGTTAATCTCAATCCAGTCTCCTTATCTAAATCAAAGCGAATGATAATTCCATCTCTATTTTGTTTTGAATCATATGTTTTCAGATTTAAGGTAAATTCATTTTTATGGTGAATTGGATAATGATATGCTAGAATATTGATTTATTTAATTTAGACAAGATTGTTTAAATGGGACTATGCATGGTTTTAGGGAACAATCGATTTGTATTGATGTTTAAATGCAATGGAAATTTTTTATGTTGTATAAAACATGCTTTTGAAGCTGGGTTTTAATTTTGAAAATTTTCAAGCTATGGAAATATTTTTATAATTTTCAAAGAAAAATATGGTTATTTTGGGTTTAAAAATTTATTTCGGAGAATATGTTGATAATTTGGGTCTGAAATTTTGATATGTTAGATAACATGTTTAAAGTGAATTTCTCGAATTTTTGGGGATTTTTACAAAGTGATTTGCTATGCAAATTAAATTATTATAGAATAGGGGCTTCTTTGCAATATTGTTCTTTCTTAATGGAAGGGCTAATTTGATTAACTTAACCATTGTTTAGATCTGAAATTAGCGGCAGTTATTTTAGTAAAAAGTTTGAAAAAGTTAAGGCAACTAATCTAATGTTGACACGTGGCAGGTTAGTTAGAAAAAGTTTTGCTTTAAGTAGTATTAAACCAGGTTTAATCGAAAATGTTAGTTTTGCTTTAAGTAGTATTAAACCAGGTTTAATCGAAAATGTTAGTTTTGCCTTCTTTAGAAGTACCTTTCGACATAGAGCTTTCGCCTTCAGCCTAGTCGAAACCTACTAAACCAAAACCAATACACAAGGTATCATAAAGATGGTACGTAGTGGATTGGAGAAAGGCAGAAGGTAGGGTGTCGAAACATAGCTTCCGAATGGGTCAAGATCTTTGGTTTATTTTATAAAGAAAAGCGCCTGCATGTTTACAAAGAGATTTTAAAGTACTCGAAACCAATACTTGCGAAAGGGTATCTTAAAACACATTTTAAAAGTAGAGCTGTCGCCTTTTTAAAGAAGTAGCTTCCGAAGGAGATAGTTTTTGAAATTGAAGCTTTCGAAAGGGGTCGTTTCGACCAAGTCGAAACCCTTTTGTAATTTTGAGCCTTTCGATAGTATTGAAGATATCAATGCTATTAAAATGTGATTTCTGTTTTTTAAAAATATAAGCCATTTCTTATAGCTTTTGAAAGGGGTTAGGGGTTTCAAAGGCAATGGTTTCAAAACGGATTTTGAAGCCAACCTTCCAATATTTTACCCGGATGTTTTATGCTTTCGAAAGGATGGTGCCGACGCCATCATGTTTTCCACAATATTTTTATATGATAAAGGATGGTTTAGAAAGAGATACTTTCGCCTATATTCCCTTTGTCCCAAATAATACTTTAAGTATAAACCCAATGCTGTCAGAGGGGGACTTTCAATGATTTCGAAAGAGTTACTTCCAATTGTTTCAAAAGGGGTACTTTCAACTAGTTTCGAAGCTACGCTTCTAAGGTTAAATGTTAATACTTTAATAGAATCGAAAGGTTTCGAAGGAAGGTTTTAAAGTATTAGAAAGGCAGGAGCCTAATGCTTTAAAGATAGATTTTAATGCTTTTGAAGGAGGTTCCTTTGAAGTCGAAAGCAAGGTTTCGAAGATTTCAAAAGGTTTTCTAACCCAAATTCATTTTTAAAAAGGAAACCTATGGCTAAAATAAAGGAATTTTTTATGGTTTTGAGAAAAGTTTTCCTGGATAAAATAATAGGTTAAAGGGATTAACTATGTTTTATATTAAACCCATGGGAGTGGTATTATTATGTTATTATGTTTGCTCCTTCAAATATAAATATATTCACATTATAATGGATCCATGATTGTGTTTTGGGGATAAAGGGCCGAAGAACCAGATAGCTTGACCTAGTAGTGAATATAGTTTAAGTTAGCTCCTGAATGAGTAGAATTGCGTCCAAGAGGTCAAGAAGACCCAAATATAGGATGCTAAAATATTAAAGGAAGATATTGACGGGGGCCAATAGGTTCTCAGTAAGCGCATGAAAACTTTGTATAGGAAAAGATATTAACAGGGGCCATGAGGTTCACAATTAGCCTATGAAAACTACGTATAAAGGAAGATCTCAGAAAGACAGGTTCATTGTAAGCCCATGAAAACTACGATTTGATACCGGCAGGAGCCGGTAGGTTTGTAGTTAGCCCATGAAAACTATATCCGGATTAAGATATTGACATATGTCAATAGGTTCCTAGCCAGCCCATGAAAACTAGGGTAAGAAGAAAGGATATTGTAGTCACCAATAGGTTCAAGTCAACCCTTGTAAACTAGGATAAAAGTAAAGATATTGGAGTTACCAATGGATTCATAGTGACCCCAATGAAAACTATGTAATTTGATAGGGAGTCCTTAGACATTTTACTAGGTATTAGTCAGCCCATGAAAACTAATATGTTATAGTAATCTTAGAAACTATAATTGAGACAATTAGTCATAATGAATGGGGATGGGTAATCCAGAATTGATTTATTTGTTTTGCATATCATCATATTATATTTTTTAGAATTGTTTCAACCATTTTGGATATAGGAGCACAGTATATGGTTTTAAAAGGTTTTAAATATTAGTGAGGAGAAAACCCATTCCGATAAGCGGCGTGGTCTCACTAGATATCTAAATAATTTGAGGAGGTAGATTATTATCCATACCAGGTTTTATGTCTCACTCAAAGTTTATATTTCCCCTTAAACTCTCGGGTACTCAATCGATTAAATAGTTTGATAGTTGAGATTTTTAGGTACCTCATTTCATGAATAAAGCTTCCGTAGATGTGCAGGAGGCATGGTAGCTATTTAAAGTTCTACTTTATTTGATTCCATGGTGTTGTTTTTAATGGCAAAGTTATCATATTACCTGTATATACTATGATCATCCAAGGGGGCATCTTCATATGTCGCTCTTGACGTATGTTGTAATGAAAATATTTTCTTCAACGTGGTTTACGATTGTGGGATTATGTAATGAATAGAAAATGTTTTGAAATGGAATATGATCATGTTTGAAGTTTTAATTTTTTTCCATATTCATGTTTTTCTGTGTATCAATGAATCTAACACCGCCGTATTTGGTCGCTGAGTACTAATAACTATGGATGACTGCAGCATCCGTAGCCGTTAGTTTAGGGCCTCCAAGTAGGGGATGTTACATGATGCATGTCAAAATAATTATATCAATGTAATTAGTTGAACTTGGTTATTTTAATGTGCATGAAGGTGGAAAAATTAACTAACACTTTGATAATTCATCAAATAATTTGCCCACTGTAAACCAAATTCCTGGTTATGTGCCTGACAGGGAGGCGATGTCTGGAAAGGCGTAGAAAATCCATAATCGAGGTATTTGAATTTGGAATAGGAAATGGCTACTGTAGGTAAGAAAAGGCTGGGGCTGTGGCAAAGGAAGACAGTTTGGGTTTTCGAGAAACGACCATATTTAATCAACTTATGGTTTATGGTCAAACTTTTGGAAATAATCCTTCAGAGCACATATAACCTTCTCCTTTTCTCTCTCTTTATATTTTTTTTGAACCAAACAAATTCAATTAATGCAGCATATCCATATTTGCATGTAAAACAAAAATAGCCGTAGTGCACAAATAAATTTGAGGGCCCATTTGCTATACATTTCATTTAACCACTTTTTTTGAACGAATTCAATTAATATTGCCTATCCATATTTACATGTAAATATTTACATAGAACAAAATAGCCATAGCCCACATTTAATTGTTTTTTTTGTGAATGGAATTCAATTATTAGAGCCTATCCGTATTTACATGTAAATATTTACATAAAACAAAAATAGCCGTAGCCCATAAATAATTTTCAAGGCTCATTCGCTATACATCTCTTTTTAACAGCTTTTTTTGTGAATGAAATTCAATTATTATAACCTATCCATATTTACATGTAAATACTTACATAAAATGAAAATTACTACAGCCTATGAACAATTTTCAAGACCCATTTGCTACACATATCATTTAGCCGCTGTTCCATTGTTCCGAAATATTTCTCTCGCTGCATCATTTTTCAATAAAATTAATGTAACAACCCAGATATTTGAATAGTTATAATTAAACATTGGAATTATTTAATTAATTGAATCTTGGATTTAATTCGAATAAAAATGATTTCAAAAGCTTATTTAAATTATGTTTAAATAAGAATTATATGAAAAGCTTTGAATTTAGAATTAAAAGTGACTAAAATTATTTTAAAAATAATTCATTTTAATTGATGGGTGAAAATATCATTCTGGAGCACTGTCTTCGATTTTGACAAAACTAGTGCCATCAGATCCTGAATAATGAACTGTTGTACTTCGTCAAATTTCATAACGATCGGATGTACTGTGTGGTCGTGCGAGCTCGGAACGCATAACAATTGATTTTAGGAATTAAATATAACATAATTTGATTTAAAAAGCTAACTTCTGTGTATGATGGATAGGCCTCGAACTAGTTCCATTGTGTTCGGAATGAGGGTATTTAGTATAGAATGCCAGACGACATGCCTTGTTTAGAGTTCGAGATTTTTAAGGATGAATAGAGTTTGAAAATTTTCTATATAAGGACCTCAACTTCCTTTTATTTTCCAAAACTAAACCCTGGCCACCCTAGATCCAACTGCCAGAAATCTTCTCGTTAATCGGTGTTGTTTTAGACAAAACGTCCAATTGCAAAGTGATGTGACATGGAGTGGGGAGTTCATCTATGGCGATGGATCGACATATGGTTGAGCGTGGCGGCAAGGATCTGGATTTGAACATCTCCTACGTTTTACGGTGATGGAGGCACCGTTGGAGGCGAGGTTGGTGGCGAAGGACTCGCATGGGTCGAGGCTATCAACTGTAGGCGAGCGGTGACCGAAGGAGGAACATAGTTGCAACCTCGAGAAGAAGAAGACGGCGGTTGGATGTTCGTTTATCGATCTAGGTTTATAGGAGAGGTAATTAAGTTTATTGCTAATTAATTAAGTTAAATAATAAATAAATTAATCTCGAATGTTGTAACGATCGTATCTTGCTCATACGAGGTCCGGTTGAGGTGCCATTTCCTTCTTTGCATTCGTATATGGATTATCTACGCGATGGACTTGGATTCATGGAGTTTGTGGGACTATTCGGAAACAAATAAGCATTGGTTTGAGATTAGGTGAGTTTTACTCACCAGCTAATTATATATCATTATATATATAATTGTTATTGTATTGAAAATATAACAATGCAAGTTATTACTTTTGGACATTGTTTTTTTGTAAAACAAGTGAGAATATTATTACTGAGTATGATATCTCTTTTAATCATCTATAACATGTATCGTGGCCCAGATCACTTGTTGACATGATTGATATTGCTTTGTGAAAAGTGATAGTATGTTATGAATGTTAGAAACGGTACAATCACTATAAACATGCTTTGAAATCCGTGTTATTTGACATATGTTAAACTGGATAATTTGGGTAAATTGTGGAAATATATGTATTTATATATATTGGATTGTTTTATACACGTTTGGGTATGTTTGACATAAATGGAATTGGTTTGGACATTTTGGAATTTGGAAATGGAAGTTATAAATGGTAGAAGAGAAACGATCACGGTGGATGCACTTTGAAATCACTGTGATTTGCGATGTTAAAGTTAACTTGTAAGAGATCGTAGGGCTTCTTCATATTGTTAATAAGATTTATTAGCTTACTTATTACCGATAAAATAACAAGGTTTAAATATACTTCTGAAAATCATTTATGGATTTATAAAGATATGGTTTTAAATGAAAACTTTTTTTAAAGTGGTGTTTTAAATAACAGGTTTTAAAATATAATATAAGTATTTTAAAAGTATATTTTTAGTATATATATGCTTTTAAAAGTTATTAAAGATTTTAAAAAAGGTTATTAAAAGGATTTAATATTATAATATTTTACAATTGATTTATAGAATTTTATTTAATATCTTTGTTCTATGAATAAATTAGTATATGTAAACTCTACCTTTTTAAAACTACTTTAACATATAGACGTTGCGAACGGGAAGTTTGGTATGTGTAAAGGAATTATAAAGGAGTTTTGGATTGTAACATTGTTATTCCGCCTTTTGGTAAGGCCATGACACCAAGAACTTGACTACAAACCAAGGATAGTCCGTCCCGAATATCAGTTATACACAGGTTCACTATGGATACTAGCGAATTTTGTCCTAGTCCAGATCGAGCTACAATTGATACGACACAACAAGCAAAGCTATGAAAGCCAACGTTCTAAATTTCAAGTCAATCGGAGTTCGTATGCTCAAAATATAGATCGATCAAGGTTGATAAAACCAACTCTATACGTATCGATCCAATTTCGTATCCATTCCCCAAGAGAGATTCAGTTTGTATCCATCGCTTAGTAACTTCCTTCATATCCATCAAAATGAAGTTACTTCGTATCCATCATGTTAACAACACTTCGTATCCATCAACAAATGTCCATTTCGTATTGGTCTCCCTCCATCCATCTCATATCGATCTCCCACCATCAATACAAAGAGCAATAACCACTGATCGATATGAAGAAGGCAATATGAAGCATCGATACGAAGGCATCCTCCAACCATCGATACGAAATATCATGCAAGCATTGATACAAACAGAGCCACGCATGACCGATACGAAATAGTATCGATACGAAGATGACAATGTCACACAAATCCAAACTTGCATGATCATATCTCAAAATCTAAAAGACCAAATGCTACCAAATTTTCGCATGAGCTTGCCTACTACATCACGAATGTACCAGATTAATTTCAGCCAAAACGGATCAATTCTTGATCGATGTGAATTCCATTCGTATCGCTCTTAAATCGAGCCGAAATCACTTGAACTCGATCCCGTGGGCCTGCCTACGTGAGACAAGAAGTCTTTCGAGATCTAGGAAAGATATTTGCTGCCTACGCCTATAAATAGTGACCTTGGACCTATAGAAAATGAACTTTTTGGCCTCTCTACGTCGATACTCTGTTGAAATTGCTGCTATACTTTGATTGTACGGTTGTAATCCACTTGTAACCAGCGAGTTATAATCAATAAATATCATTCATTTCATAGTGGATGTAGGCCATACGCCGAACCACTCTAAATTCGTGTGTTTCTGTACTTTTTCTTGCCTATTGATTGGTGTGTTTATTAGATCTGCCTCATTTTACATTTATTTTCTTTATTTTATCTCTTCAAACACATCCGAAGAGTGTTGTGTCCAAGTTTGGTACAAATACTTTGTACTTTCACTGAAAAAATCCTGCTTTTCTCCTGCTGTGTGGATCTACTACTGTCGTTAGATTGCAAAAATCTAAGGAGAAGATCCAGATCTATCGTTTGATTGTTCCTATTCAAATTGCTCTAGATCTAAGAGGAACTACATTCATCATGATTTTCGTATCTATATTTTCGTATCCATGAAAATATGATGATTTTCATATCCATATTTTCGTATCCAGATAATATGATGATTTTCTTATCCAGAAAATACCATGATTTTCGTATCCATATTTTCATATCCATGAAAATATGATGATTTTTATATCCATATTTTTGTATCCCGAAAATATCATGATTTTCGTATCCATATTTTCATATCCATGAAAATATGATGATTTTCATATCCAAAAAATATGATGATTTTAGTATCCATATTTTTGTATCCAGAAAATATGATGATTTTCGTCTCCATATCTTTGGATCGATCCAGATGGGTCCAATTCGTATCAAATACACTTCGTATCGATCCAGCTGCATCCAATTCATATCAATCCTCAGATACATTTCATATCAATCCAGCTGCATCCAATTCATATCGATGCTCGAATACACTTTGTATCGATCCGGCTGCATCCAATTCGTATCGATCATCAGATACCACTTTGTATCGATCCAGCTGTGTGCATTTCGTATCCTTCGATGCCACTTCGTATCAATCCAACTATGTGCCTTTTGTATCGATCCTCAAATACCACTTCGTATCGATTTAGCTGTGTGCCTTTCTTATTGATTCAAGTGTCCACTTTTCGGTTCGTTCAATTTTACCAACATTAGTATCGTTTAAACATTGCTGAGAACGATATGAAATTTCAAAAAAAATTCGGGAACGACCCAAATTTTTGAAAAAGAAGCTAAACTTAGTGAAGAGCACCCGCATAGTGAATTCAAAACTCAACTTAGTGAAGGAACATTTCATCCACGCTCCTGATCGTTTCATGGCTGAAAGGGACATAGGGGATTACAACAGTGAATGCTGAATTGCAATCAAGGAATGGGTAAAGAAATACTACTCAATGGTGCTCCCAGAGGCTGGAGAACCTAGCTAATACGCCAAGAACTAGAGTTAGATAATATAGCATGCTACCCAGATGGACTACAACTTCCCTCAATGGACCATCTTTTAAACTCCTGAATTGACAACTATGGTATGATGGCTAATATGACGACTACCCTACACTATCTGCTCTGCCAAGTCAAAGCATAGCCGGTCATTATTGAACCATCTTCAAAGGCCCGCATCTTAATCATACTGTGTCCATATGACTATAAGCATGGCATACAACCTTAAGAAGACTTCCTTACTACCTTATATGGGCCTCCTAGCTGGGTGAAAATTAGAAATAATCACCAATTTATCGGCCCATCTTAACCAACTCGTCGTCCCATCGGCATTACCAACCACTCAAACGTTGGACAATCATGCATGCATCATTCACCAGTATTACAAGACCTCGTAGCCATAAAATGGACTCGATCGTAATGAAGATTGGAGAATCTTCCCCAGTCGAGACCTTTTCATTGAAACCATCCTACCTGCAGAATTTCCAGTGAAAATTCAATATGTTGACTATGTCAGTATATTATGGAAATACAACCTCCGACACTAACTCATGAAGTGAGAATGGCACATGGATTCTAGAGTGATGAACTCCATCACATGCAAATGTCTTCCCTCATTCCTCAAAGAAGACCGTCAATCATTGTTAGACATACCAGTTCTATTTTCATATCACTGAAGGGAATAAAGAAGCTGACCGCCAATGAATTGATCAAAGTCCACAGCCAGTTGCTGCCCAAATCGCTTGGCGCTCGCCCCGGTCCGGCTCGATGTTCCGGCCTAAACATCGGGGTCGGAGTGCAAGTTCATGCCCGACGACATCCTTGCTTTGAGTCGGGCACGTGGAAACTCGGGGAGCGCTTCGAGTCACTTTGGTAAATACCCAAAGCGTGCACTTGGATGCAGCTGCTTCCAGTCGTGCGGTGGAAAACTTGGAGCGCGCTTCGGGTAATTCGGCAACTTTCCCGACCATAAATGGATTCATCATAAGAGCTTGTTTGCAAACTTTGATAAGAGAACTAGTGGATAGCTGCCAACAACTACACCAACATATCCAGGCTAATATTGAGTTGATGAACCAGATGAACGATCAACATGGCGAGATAAGGAAGGAACCTACTCCATAATCTAGATCGAAAAAATCCTCTTCTTTAGATGGCTACCGTGGATGCCAACACCATAAGGCTGCTCCAGAAATGATAGCTCTAACAATATGTGCAAGCCCCATAAAGGGAAGGGCATGGAACCTCCGACCCCTATCGATCAAGAACTTTGATCAAACTGAACCACTTGCATTAGGCTTCCAACTGAGAAGGGCAGGACTGAAGTGCAGTAGCGAGCATACGATGCTGCTTCACTTATCAATGAGATTTGATCTGATCTCTTTTGAATTATTTCTATTTCAGTTTCATTTATGTTGCGAAGTATAACCGACTAAAATTAAACTACTTTCAAATGATGCAGGTAACCGAGTACTCAAGGTTCGGTGCCAAACAACCTCCATGGACTATGATCAAGTCATTGAGGTTTCATTATGATGAGCATGATTCAACCACTCATCAACTACTATATGCCCCTGACTTGGGGGATGGGCATCAAAGCGGGAGACACTGACAAGGTCAGGACTCCAGTACAAAGTGGATGCAAATGACCATCCACTCATTTGCCTATGTCATTTAATTAGGAGATTTGAGAAAGACTTGGAGTTATATGTCCCAACAATGCACTCTCCATCTCGTACTTGAAATATTTATGCTGCTTCTGATGCCCAGTAAGATTAGAACCACACCAGGGGTGGACATGATGTGACCATCTATACATCAAATCTATATTAGACACTTGGGGTTACTTGAGAACAGAAGTTTAAAGTGGATGTGATTTGACCTTTCACTCTCCAGTTTGCGTCTGTGATTCGTCAAAACAATCATGCCTTAAACCAACTTAATTAGGGGCCAACCCTTAATTTATTGTCATCAACAACTGACTACCTACTCATTAACCAACATGAGCCATCATTTCAATTCTCTTCCTCAGCTCGATCGGAAGAACGCAATGTATAAAATGGACGTAACTTGATCGTCTACTATCTAATTCTTGAACCTGACTTAAGGGAAAATGCATGACTCAAAGAGTATGTAGTTTGACCATCCTCTCCTCTGCTCGAGCTCAAAGCTTGCCAGAACACTAATCTTACTCCTAAGGCTTGGCAGAAGCAAAATAGAAATGAACATGGACGCGATCCAACCCTCCATAAACTAAATCCCATCCTTCGTCGAGGGCAGATAAATGTAAAGTTATCGGGATCCCACCAATCACTCACTAAGTGAAACCCCAAGCTTAGGGATAAGTCATCACACTATAGCTAAAAGGGATTGATACATGACAATACCCTAACTAAGTCCGGCTCCCAAAGTGCGAGCCAGAGTATAAACTTATGGAGATGGGCTCGAGGAGGGTGTATCAATCCACCTAACGACTTCGTCCGCATTTAACCTAAACCCGAGGGGGATCGATCAGCCCATCTAACAACCTCGCCTTTCATATTTACAAGCTCGAGGAGGGTGGATCCGTCCATCTAACGACTTTGCTTGCCTAATCAAGGTGGATATGATAGAACCGTCCATGTACCTGATCAACTTCTTGTTCCCAGAGTGTGAACAAAATCCTAAAGCCTAAACAGATGTGATGGACCATCTTTCGGCCAACTCTAGATTCTCAGAGTGCGACCTAGAGTATAAACATAAACGTAAATGGGTGTGACTAACCGACCATTAACTAACTCTAGTCCCGAGAGTGTGGGCCAGAGTGTAAATGCCAAATGTGTGTGACTGACCACCCATTAACTAACTCTAGATTCTCGGAGTGCGAACCAGAGTATAAACATTTAAATGGGCATGACCGACCACCCGTAAAACAACTTAAGTCCCCAAAGTGTGGACATAATCCTAAAATAACAAATGGGTATGACTAACCACCCATCAACTAATTCCAGATTCCCAGAGTGTGAACTGGAGTATATCTATCAGCTAACTCTGGTCCCGAGAGCATGGAATGGAGTATAAACACCAATTGGGTGTGACTGACCACCTATAAACTAACTCTAGATTACTAGAGCATGAACTGGAGTATGAAATACCGACTCATTCTAGTCCCAAGAGTGCGAATTGGAGCACAAATGCCAAAATGGGTGTGACTGACCACCCATCAACTAACGCCAAATTCCCAGAGTGCGAACTGGAATATAAACATCAACTAACTCTAACTTCCCAGAGTGCAGACTGGAGTATAAACACCAACTAGGCATATCTGACCATCCATCAACTAACTCTAGTCCCGAGAGCATAGACTGGAGTATAAAGACCAAATGGGTGTGATAGACCACCCATCAACCAACTCCAGTCCTCAAAGCTAGGATTGGAATATAAATACCAGAAGGAATGCGACACGACTGTCCATGCATCGACTCTTGTCCCCGACACAGGACCCATAACATAATTTTATAGGGATGCACTCCAACCCTATAAGACAAAATTTCTTCTTTTATTCGATAGGGAGAAGCAGATTCGAAAAACGGACCTAGCTGACCATCCTATTCTAAATGGATGTGACTACCCATCCTATCGCAAATGAACGTGACTCGACCGTTCATCCGTTAACTCTCGCCAATAATCCAGCGGGTTGTGCGTGCAACATGGATGGATGTGACCCAACCATCCTCCAATCCACTCCTTCCTACAGTTCAGTGGGAGAAGCATCAAATTAAAGTTGTTGTAATGTGACTGACCACTCTTCGACTTTTGCCCTTGACCGGGGGCAGAGGAATTAACCGAGGAAAATGCGGTCCTACCATTTTCTACAAAAATAATATTAGTCCCTAGAGTGTGAACAGAGTTATAAACATCAAATAGATGTGATGAATGGCCCTTCAGCTAACTCTGATCCCCATAGTATGACTATGAGCATAGACAGACGAATGAATGTGATTCGACCATTCATTCACCAACTCCGACCTTAAGTCGATGGGAGGATTAAAAACTCACTAAAGATGTAATTAGACCGTTCATAAACTCACTCTACTAAACTGGGGGCAGAGGCACAAATCACTGAAAGAAGAGAAAGGTGACTTGCTAGATCTTTAGCTTAGCATCCTTTACTACTGAAGGCAACGAATACAAGGAGGCCTTAATGCCAACCAATCAGAATGACGCCTAAAGTTACGGGCAACCAATTATATCGTACCGCCGGATCAATGGGAAATATTGAAGTGCATCTTTCATATCATACCATTGGATCGATAGGCAATGCGGTCCGAGCATTCTACATTGTGTCATTGAATCGGCGGTCAATACAAATCCTCTTCGACTACAAATCAGTGTGACTCGAGCGTCCATCGAATACCTTCGATCACCAAAGCATGGATAGAACCATGAATGAGTGTGACTTGACCATTCATCCTCCATCGCCTTCCTTCGATCCTTCAAGAAGGGCATGAGACCAAATGAGCATCACATTATTGCATTTCAGCTAACGTTATCCCTAGACCTAACGGGAGAATGTAAATCGAAATGGACATGGTTGATCGCCCAACTCCAAAAGAATGCAATGTGACTATTCATCCTTGACTCTTACCATTATCCGACTAAGCAAGCAATTCACAACAAGTGCAACCTAAATGTCTGCACACCGATTCTAACCTTAGATTCGACAAGAGAAGCATCAATCCTGCATCGATCTGATTGGACGATTCGCTCTTCAGTTTTTTCCCAGAGTATAGCGACATAAGCAGCAAAGTGAATGTGATTAACCTTCTAGAACTTAGCTCATGTTCGGATGTCGGTGAAGCAACAAAGTATTCTGCCTAGAGGAAAGAGCTAGAACATATTGCAGGATAGGCATGACTCAGTCCTCCACCGGTTAACCCAATCCCATGGCTCAACGAGATAGAATACGAAATTGAAGCAGAAATTATCTACCTTGTCACTTATCGAGGTATTTTGAAGACTTGGGGGAATGAGTAAGAAGATAAGATGAATGTGATTCAACCATTCATTAATCAACTTTGGTTCTTAAAGCTTGAAGTACAGTATAAAAATAGTTGGGATGGGACTCGGCCGTCCACGTAATGCATCCACCAACCGGAGACCGGGGACAAAATAGTGATTATCCAAGAGTTGACTGAAAATTTGAACCCATGACCCATGCCTGATATTCATAACAACTTTAGGTTGTGGTCGAAAGGATGCCTAAAGTGTGAGAAATGCAGATTACGGATCTTAAGGCTAGGATAAACACTAGAGGGAGGTGAATAGTGTTTTAAGGAATTATTAAATCATTTTGAGTTTTTGTTAATTTGAACACAAATGTGTGCAATATTCAGACACAGATATGATCACATAATCAAACACAGATGCAGAAATAAAGTAAAAACAGTAAAGAAAAGAACACACCGAATTTTATACCGATTCAGAGTTACCCTACATCCTGTCCTGCATACAAGTACAGATTTCCTTTCAAAAGCAATCTTTACAATTACATCCTCGATTTCATGGCCACGAGGTACACCCTCCAGATTCACAATCCTCTGGGTAGAGATACTTAATTTCCCGGGCAACAAGTTCACCCAATTGATTTCTAAGGCTACAATCACACTTTTCTTGTTTGATTGATTTCCAAGGCCACGGTCACACCTTTTCTCGTTTAATTGATTACAAAGAAGCCTATAACTCTGAATAGCATCGAGGATCTTGTTGAGATAGTGGTAGAGAATCAAATCAGAGATAATCTAGTTAGATTCAATGTTGATTTCGGTAGAGTAATGGTAGGAATGTGTATAAAGAAATGTGGAAGAAGAAGAGAAATGAAAACCAGAAAATATGAATGAAAATTCATTGAAAACAACCCCTATTTATAAAAGAACAACAACCATGTCCATTCGTGAAGAGATGTGACGAATAGACACTTCTTTTGAAATTTAAATTTTGAAATTAACTAACACTATGCCAACATGGGTATATTGAGTATGTCAGCATCCCAAAAGAAATTTTGGTGGTTTGTTTTTCTTTGAAAATAATTTTTATCTTATATTAAAACTATTTTAAACTTTTATAAATATATTTAACTATAGTTAGAATACATAAATAAATATAGAGAACAATATATATATAAAATTTTACTATAATTTTATATTTAAATCTACGTATAAATATTGAAAGTTAAATATATTATTATTAAAGATAGTTTTAAAACTAAGGATAATTTGATTTTAAAGATTATTTTGAGGCTAAAAGTATTTAAAATCAGGATAGATGTTTTAGATTCTTTTAAAAGGAAGGTTTTGAAATCATTTTGAAAACAAGATAATTTTATAAAATCATTTGAATAAAAAGTTAGCGGATACAAAACAATGTTCCACTAGATTTTTTGTAGGTTCCATCTTACTTAGGGTTCCATTCCTTTAACGGGCTCGAAGTGGATTCCATTCCACGAATAAATTGGATTTAAGATGCCAGTGCTTTTCTAGGAGTTTAAACAAAATTCCTAATTAAAAAATAATTTACTTGAATTCTTGAACTCTTGATAATCTTGATATTCTTGATACTCACGAGTCTTCAATCTTGATATCTTGAATCTCTATACGGTACAGTCTTCATTCTTGGTACCTACATGGTTAAATCTTGCATATACATATATTTCTAAACTATAATGTTTGTATTTATATTTTATAATCCTATTCTAAGGTTGTTGTCATCAAAACCATCATCTCACGGACTAACATAGAGATAGAATCATCAGATCAATGCCCGGACTTATAGGCAATTGATCATCCCAACCCTTAGAACGAGCAATGGATCACGAGTACATTGAATGGAAAGCGCATCACTCGGAAACACAAGTAGATTCAAACTCATAGTTGGAGCCAGCTATGCAGCAGCACGCAATACAAGGCTAAACCCTACTAAGCCTTTGATTCAACGTTCATACAATCCTGATCATTTACTTTTGCAAATAAGCACATGAAGTGCTTACAACACATCACAAGTTTTGAAGATCAGATCACAACTCAACGCGATGATGATGAAAGAGTTAACTGCTTTTCTCCAGCTGAATCTTGATGTGTTCACTTGGACTAAACCTCATATATATATATATATATATATATATATATATATATATATATATATGGACTCTCACCAATTAATGTGAACCCTGCATTAAATGTCGACCCAAGGAATGTCTCGGTGAATAAAAATGAAGCAACATGGATCCAGAGAGATCAGCTGCACTTAAAGAGGAGATGAATCTACTCAAAAAACCAATGGGTTTATCCACGATGCCCTCTACCCAAGATGAATTTCCAATCCTTTGCTTATAGGAAAAAAATGGAGAGTGGAGACGTATGTTGACTACTTAGAATTGCACAAGGCATGAAGAAACACAACCTTCCACTTCCAAGGATCAACCAATCAGTGGACTCGACCATCAGACATGAATTACTCACTTCCATGGACACAAACTCCAGATACAATCAGATACTGAAACATGTCCCAGACCAAAAATGCAACGGTTTCATTACTGACCTAGGCCTATAGTGCTATGTTGCAATCCATAGATTTAAACTTAAGGAAACTGGTGCTACTTATGGTTAATATGCTCATGAGATCACGAGTATCAAACGACCACATCGATGACTTGGTAGAGATATTCAATGTTCTCCAAAAAACGAGGAATAAAACTCAATCCTTTGAATCGCTCTTTCAGTGTTGCATTAGAATTTTTTTTGGGTTTCATCATCAATTCTCGTGGACTTGAGGCTAATTCAACAATTAGTGACATCTATGCACCGGGCACAACCAAGCAGGTATAGAACTTAAGTCGAAAGATTACCGTCCTAAGCCGATTCCACTCTAGGACCATCTACAAGTGTATTATCTTCTTCAACCTGGCCAAGAGAGGGAAGAGAAATTTTGAGTGGACTAATAATTGCGTTGATGCAATTCTAGCTCTTATAGATCGCTCAAAGAGACCTCCCATTTAACCCAAGCCGTTGGATCATAAAGATCTATACCTCAATTGGGTCATGTCAACACATGCCATAAGTGTCATAATGCTATGTGAAGATAAATGAATCCAAAGGCCAGTCTATGATGAAGGCTAGCTATTAACAAGCTCACCCCGTTAACGTCTATATCGAGCAGCCATTATGATAGGTCCAATAGCAACCTTAGATGTCTGGAAGGTTACTCAAATGGAATATCGAGCTAAGCCAACTTGATATCACTTATCTCCCCAGAAAGCTATCCATGGTCAGACATTAGCATACTTCATTTCTGAATTCACTACATTAGATGATTATCCGAAGAACAGTGGTGAACCGTGCAACCGATTAAGAACATACATAGATGGAACTTCCAATAATCGGCTCTCTAACGTCGACGTTGCATTAATGACTCCTGAGGAATGATCGACCTACTATGTCATAAAACTCAACTTCCCTGCAACAAATAACGAAGCTAAGTATGAAGCGTTGGTCGCCACGCTCAAACTTGCAATAAGAATAGGAGTGGAAACTTTACATATCTAATGCGATTTCTAGTTAGTAGTATGCCAAGTCAGGGAAGATTATCTGACTAAGGGGCAACATCTTGCTCCTTATCTCAACTGGGTCCAAAAGCTACTAGCCGACTTTGAGTATTACACCAATACACACATCGAAGAACAAAATGAAAAGGCCAAATCACTGGCCAAGCTAACTAGTTCTGGGGATGCACAACAAATAGATTTTGTCCCAGTTGAAATACTTATCATTCCAAGCACGGACCGATGAAGATTGATTAGATCTTAGAGGCGAAGCCAGAAAAGGAGCCACGTATGACTCTAATAATAGATTATCTACAACAAAGCATCCCTCTTGAAAGAGGAATGAGAAATGGCATATCCTTCGTGAAGCTGTCTCATGAGTTAACACTTGTACATTTTGTGTCCATCAGCGACCAGCCATCAACTTCGTATCCATCAATGTGAAGCCCATCGATACAAAAGTCACTTCATGATCGTATTTAAGCCACTTAACTCCATCGATACGAAGCATTCCTAGGGACTATCCATTTCGTGTCGATAGCCATCAATACGAAGCACACCTTATATAAGTCCATCTTGTATCAATAATCATCGATATGTAGTTTACCTTGATGCATCCCAGACTGATCTAGGAGAGGATCGATGCAAAGAAATGGATCAAAAATAACCATCGGCCTTTGTTGCAACTAGAGTCTCACATCGATCCAGGAGAGGATAGATACGAAACTCGATCAAAATAACTTGATAACAACCTGCAAATGTGCAAACATGAACAAGAATCTGGTTAATAATGTGCATGTATGCCAAACTAACATTCAATTTTCGAAGTTAACAAGAAGTGAATGCTTACCTGGTGACGGTCAGAATGATGAAAAAAATCGCTAGCATTCAACACTCAGTTACAACAAAACACTGCATAATCATTGACAATCAACAGTTCGACATCTACATCACTGAAGATCAATCAAAGGTTACATCTTTTGATGAAAAGATAGCAACTATTCAATGAATCAGATAGAACTTTTTTAGAGTGAAGATTGCAGCTTTTCAAAGAACGTCATGTTCACACAAGACGTACTTTGGGGGGCAAATGTTATCCTACTTTTTGGTAAGACCATGACACCAAGAACTTGACAAGAACCCAAGGACAGTCCGTTCTAAAGATCGGTTATACACAGGTTCACTATGGATACTGGCGAATTTTTTCCGAGTCCAGATCAAGCTACAATTGAAACAATACGACAAGCAAAGCTATGAAAGCCAACGTTCTAAATTTCAAGTCAATCAGAGTTCGTATGCTCAAGATATTGATCGATCAAGGTTGATAAAACCAACTCTATTCATATCCATCCAATTTCATATCCATTCCCCAAGAGAGATTCAGTTTTATCCATCGCTTACTAACTTCCTTCATATCCATCATGTTAACAACACTTCGTATCCATCAACCAATGTCCATTTTGATTCGGTCTTCCTCCATCCATCTCGTATCGATCTCCCACCATCGATACGAAGAGCAACAACCACCGATCGACACGAAGAAGGCAACATAAAGCATCGATATGAAGGCAGCCTCCAACCATTGATATAAGATAGCATGCAAGCATCGATACAAATAGAGCCACATATGACCGATACAAAATAGTATCGATATGAAGACGACAATGTCACACAAATCCAAACTTGTATCGATCATATCTCAAGATCTACAAGTCCAAATGCTATCAAATTTTCATAGGAGCTTGCCTACAACATCAAGAATGTACCAGATCAAATTTAGCCAAAACAGATCAATTCTTGATCAATATGAATTCCATTAGTATCGCTCTTAAATCGAGTCGAAATCACCTGAGCTAGATCCCGTAGGCCCACCCACGTGAGAGAAGAAGTCTTCCGAGATCTGGGCGAGATATTTGCTGCCTACGTCTATAAATAGCGACCTTGGACCTATAGAAAATGGACTTTTTGGACTCTCTATGTCAATACTCTACCGAAATTGCTACTATAATTTGATTGTACTATTGTAATCCACTTGTAACCAGCGAGTTATAATCATTAAACATCGATCATTTCATTGTGGACATAGGCCATTCGTCGAACCACTCTAAATTCATGTGTTTCTATACTTTTTCTTACCTATTATTTGGTGTGTTTGTTAGATCTGCCTCACTTTACATTTACTTTCTTCATTTTATCTCTTCAAACACGTCTGAAGAGTGTTGTGCCCAATTTTAGTATAAACAAACATTATGTTATAATGGATTGTTTTATAAACCGATTAAAATGGTATATTACCATGTTTAATAAAAGGAGAAGTACTTAGAACTTTAAATGGATATTTTAAAGTTAATGACAAGTATTAAAGTAGATTTTGAGTTTATAGTATCGATGTTTATGCAACATCTGTTCCAACCCATTAACTATATTTTTGAAAATTAATTGGATCTTTGAAATCTTGTTATAAAGATAATAGGTTAGTAAAGTGTTTTGAGGTTTGTCGTAAACAATGTTTTAGTAACATTCATTTAAAACCCTTGGATAATATTTTAAAGTGTTAAAATATTGTAAATGAGTTTGGAAAATACTTCGATCTTTAAAAATGGAATTTTAAAGATAAATAATAAGTATGATTTGGTTTGGGTTTGTTGTGGCAATGTGTTAGAAACATTCGTCTTTAACATATTTTGGTTATACGTATGAATGTAAATGGATCTTTAAAAAGAATCTTTTAATGATAATCGTAAGTGAAATGGTTTTAGGTTTGCAGTGACGATGTTTGAGTAACATTTATCTTAAGCTGTTTGAATTGATTTGTGAATAAACTTATACGATTGGAATAAATATATAAATACTTTTGAGAAGTGTTGAAATATGTTGAAAATGAATAATGACGTTTTAATTAAATAGTGTAGTTTAATTAACAAATGAAGTTTCATTAATAAAGAGTTTATTGAGTAAAAAATGGGTTTTACTAATAAAAGAGATTTTTAATTAATAGTTGAAGGTTAATTAAAAAGGGGATTAGAAGTCGTTTATATGACTTGATCATGCTAGTTTGTTTCGATCGTTCTTTGTGTACTGCTTGCTCAAGGATAGTATACGGGACTTAGTTTTACCGTATGTAATTATTTTCATTTTATTGGATTTTTTGTTTATTTGATAGTTAAATTAATGACTATCAAATCTTGGCCAGAACATACTATGGAAATATCTAAAAGAAACACGAGGATTATATGGTATAGTCACCTTCAGAGATACTATATTGTATGTATAAACTCGTTTTTCTCTTCTAGGACAAATGATAAGAAAATTCATTTGCTTAAACGGTTAGTAGGAGATCTCCAATCTTATGTTATCTGTTTATTTCCCACAAAACTAGGGTTCATGTTCCCCAGAAATTGATATATTAGTTTGGAGCACTCAATAAGCGGGGGAGTTACCTATATGAGATTATTTGAAACCATAACCACTCCAAAACCATATGCATGCTCTATGCTTTGGAAGAGGTTCATGATTGCTTCATGATGGCTTCATGATTGCTTTGTGATGGCTTCATGATTGGTTTGTAATGCTAGAATCTATGTGGAGATTCGAGATTTGTTTGAGATGCTCGAACACATGTAGTAGTTCATGATCTATTCAAGATGTGGGAACCTTATGTGATTCCAAGGCTTGTTGAGATAGGGGAATCCATGTGTGATTCTATGATCTGTTCGAGTTGGAGCTCGTGTGGAAGATTTGTTTGGGTGGTGAATCATGAGCTGGAATGTTGGACATAGATTTATCATTGGTATGGCAAAAACCAGAGATAAAAGACATAGCTAGTAGGGTTGGCAAAACTATAGGGTGCATGCGACTCTATTTCTAGAGGTTTTTATTGGGATATGCATGCGAGAGCTATGCATTAGGCCTTAGCAAGAGCAACTATGGTTTTGTTATGGTGCATTCACTAGAGATGTCTGACGCTTCAGAAGGATATCTATGATCCTTGTATAGTCGTTCGAATTCGGCTTCCCCGAAGAGATCTATGTGAAAATCCTACATAATGAGCAAATGTGCCTTAACGGTTATGATTGTATACCTATTATTGTTGTGATTTACACTCACTTGCATTGCAGCTATGTGATTATTTATATTCCACACCTTAGACATTATTATATTATCACTGGATTTTATAATAGAAAGGTTTGGTTATCGTAAGGAAAAACCCATCCGTGTTTATTAACAGTGTTGTCTTACGATATACCCCTATTTTGAAAGGTTTTAAGATAAAGTAAATTCTATGTGATTTGAGTTTCTCTACCAAACTAATCCGAGTATTATCCTCTTATAATACTTTGGTCAGCTCGAGTATGTTTCCAAATTAACTACTATTCACTAGAGCTCTTAGAGAGGAGCTGGATGGTTTACTACCGTACTTATTTTCCGCTGCATTACTTGATTGTATCTATTAGCATTTGTAAGGATAGGATGTTATAGCTGTCCAAGCCGATGATAGGTTAGTTTTCTCTGATCGACATATGTATATAAAGCTTCTCTTTTTTTGTAAAGACCTTTTGAGATATTATATGTTATTGTTCCAAATGTGAGATTCTACTATTGTGTTCTCTTCTCTCTTGTTCGATTTCCTTTCCTTTTATTTTACCCTAAAAATTTGTCTTTCCGGCACCCAAGTGCTCGACACCGTGGATGTATTAGTGTCGACATTTGGAGGTCGAAAAGACGGATCGTTACATGTGGTATCATAGCTAAAGGTTAAGTGAGAATCTTTAAGCGAGAATCTTGGATTTGTGGGGTATAACTCATGGAGAGATAGGGTAATGGAATGCCTTATTATGAGTTGGGTGCATATATACGAGAGTGTGTAGATGTTATTGTTATGAAATGTTTGTACTATGTTGATTTGGTTGTATAGTGGCTTATGGGTTCTGATCAATACGAGTTGATATCGTTATTGACAGGGATCTCTAAACACTTAGACAGAGCGAACCGACTCAATATTGTTTTCGAAATAGGTAAATAAAATAATTTTACCTGAGATTATATTTTATATATAAAAGAATGATTTTCATAAATCAAGATAGTTATTGATGATGTGTTTGTTTGTTTGTTTGCAAATGATAATATTCTATTATCATCATTTTTTATTTAATTTGTTGCGCTTGATCAGTTTATGAACATTTTACCTTTTCATTATATGGGTTGGGTAGATAATATCTTGCTGGAACATTAAAATGAACACCTTGTGAATTAAGTTTCACAATTTGACTATGAGGCGTTCGACAATAATGTTGGGTTAAATTTTTTTCAAAGCTAGTCGGCTTTAAAGTGGGCTGTGCCACTATGAATATTAATAAGGAACAAGTGCTTTGTACATGCATAAAACAGCTAAAATCTGGTTTTATAGTGGCCAGACCACTTAATGCAAAAACCTAGGAAAACAAGAGCTAAACAATGAGTGTAGACTACTCAGAAGGACACAAGCCCCCTATCATTACTGATATTCACATTAGTACAAATACCTATAACATGTTGAATAATAGAAAAGTACGTAGCCAGATTTGGGTCATAAGACCCGAGAGAGAAGAGATAAATCGGTCCCATGTAGGATCTAAGAATTACCACCAATTTCTTGCACCGTCAATACCAATGGTTGTCAGAGAAAGACCCTCACCCTCAACATATTGGCTTAAAATTTGATTTTAACAAAAGTTATTCATTATAATTCGAACAAGGTAAACATTTAGTGATAGTTTTATATAGGAAGTAACTTATATAAATATGGTTTATAATATTGTATGTAAATATAGGAAAAAGAATTTAAACTGAGAATTTGAGAATTTAAATCCTAATGTTTTAGAAATTGGTTTTCTAAGGTTTTGAAAAATAATACCAGTATTGTTTGAAAGTAAATATTTGGCAATTGGTTTGTAATAGATATCACGGTACTTAGTAATATTTACGAAGTATTTGATATCGTTTTGGAAATGATTTTGGTTAAGTCCAAATGCATGGTTTAGGTGTACTGAACTCACTATCATTGGAAAATGATTCTAATGATGATTACAACATCATTAGCGTTTATTTTCGAGTCCCAAAATAGGGGATGCTACAACAACAATTTGATATGGAGCTATTTTGGTAAAAATAGATTTTGATTTAACTACCGAAAGTATGAATTGGTATACAAAAGTTATATATATATATATATATATATGTGTGTGTGTATATATTGAAATGATTTGAAATAAGATTGGGTGTTTAGTTCATGAGTTTTATGTTAAGATAATTTATGGACTCATGTATCCTATGCATTAGGGTAAGTTTGACTGCGCATCTTGTTTGATCTATTGATCAATAGTTTTCATTTACTAAAATGAAATGGAATCTTCAATGATTTTGGACAGTTGAAACTTCGAAATTTGTATAAAAACCAATTTGATATAAAGATGAGTTTCTATAACACTTAAACTTAGAGATAGTAGAATTTAAGCAAGTTTTAAATTGGCTGAATATCCATGTTAAGTAAAATGAATTGGATGTTTTAGTATGTACTCCGAGGATGTAGTAAAGTATTATATGGATATGAACTTAAGTTATGATGTTTAATAAAGTTAAATTTTATGAAATGATTCATAAGTGATTTTAGTATTAACCGAGGAATACTTAGTGATAATTGAATGTGATTAGATAGGAAAGTAATTGGGGTAATTAAGAAACCAATTGAATAGAGTACGTAACTTGTACATAGATTATTTTATTCGCGTAACTGTTCTTGATATGGGATTCGAGTGCATGGATTTCGAGGTGATTTACACCGGTCCGAGTTAGGATTTTTCACTCGATTCTTGACGGCGAATACTTGGTATGGATTTTTGATATGATCCCAAATTTTTCTATCATAGTATATGGCCATGTAAGGAGAACAAAGATTTTTTATCAAGGAACCGGATCAGAGTCTGCACTAGAGAGGTCGGGCAAGATATACTAGTTTAGAAGTGAAGTCTATGAGATCCAGTTGGTAATCAGAATTGATATTGTGTGTGGATGGTATACGTATGTGCTTTATTATAATTATATACTATGTTTGTTGGCTGGTGGAGAGTTTAGGGGATTACTCTTCAAATTGTTTTGGTAGCATGAGCGGTCGGTTAAGTAATACCTTACGCTATTGAGCGTAAGGTAACGCTTAGTGGATTGTTTGTCATCCTTGTGTGAGGAAATGGTTTCTGAACCAGGGCGAACCATGAGTTTTAGTTGCTAGTGATTACAATATTGTATAGCATTATTATGTGATTATTTCTATGGTTGCCAATGATTGCAATACTGTTAGGTATTGATGTGTGATTTTTGCTTTGTTACTTATGTAGGAATTTCAAGGATGAAATTCTTTTAAGCTGGGATGAATGTAATGACCCGAATTTTTGAGCAGTTTATAATTATATATTGGAATTATTTAATTAATTGAATCTTGGATTTAATTCGAATAAAAATGATTTCGAAATCTTACTTAAAGTCTGTTTAAATAAGAATAATATGGAAAGCTTTTAATTTAGAATTAAAGTGATTACAATTGTTTTAAAAATAATTCGTTTTAATTAAGGGGTGAAAATATCATTCCGGGCACTGTCTCGGATTTAGACGAAACAATGCTATCAGATCTGGAATAATGAATTGTTGTATGCCGTCGAATAGCAATCGGGTGTACTGTTTTGTCATGCGAGCTCAAAACGCATAGCAATTGATTTCAGGAATTAAATATAATATAATTTGAATTAAAAATCTAACTTCCATGTATGATGGAATTAAGCCCCGATACTAGTTCTATAATGTTCAAAATGGGGGTATTTAGCGTAGAACGCTGGGCGCCACGACTCGCTTAGAGTTTGATTTCTTTCTATTTTCCAAAAACCCTAGCCTCCCTAGATCTAATAGCTAGAAATCTGCTCAACGTTCGACGCTATTTTAGGCAAAACATCCAACTACAAAGTGATGTGGCATGGAGTGGGGGGTTCATCTATGGTAATGATCGGCTTATGGTTGAGCATTGCAGGAAGGATCTGGAATTAACTATATCCGACATTTTTGGCTTGTTTGCGCCGAAGGTTGTGTTGACGGAGGAGAGTTTGGTAGTGGTGGACTCATATGGGTCGGGGCTATCAATGGTAGCCAAGCGGCAGCCGAAGGATTGACGTGGTGGCGACGTCGAGAAGAAGACGACGACGGTTGGACGTTCGTTTATCGATCTAGGTTTAATAGGATAGGTAATTAAGTTTATTACTAATTAATTAAGTTAATAAATAAATTAATTAATCTCGACTATTCTAACGATCGTGTCTTAATCATCTAAGGTCCGATCAAGGCACCGTTTACGCAATTATGTTCGTATCTGAATTTTCTACGCGATGGGGTTGGATTCGTGGAGTTTGGTGCTTGTGGGAATTTTATTCAAATGGCGTTTGATTTTGAACTATTCGGAAATGTGTAAGCGTTGGCTTGAGCTTGGGTGAGTTTTACTCACCAGTTAATTATATATCATTGTATATATAATTATTGTTATTTTGAAAATATAAACTGTATAACAGACAATGTAAGTTATTACTTTTGAACACTGCCTTGTTTTGTAAAACAAGTGAGAATATTATTATTGATTATGGTATCTCCGTTGATAATCCAAAACATGTATCGTGTCCCAGACTACTTGTTTACATGTTTGATATTGCTTTGTGAAAAGTAATAGTATATTATGAATGTTAGAAAAGATATAGTCGTTATAAATATGCTTTGTAATCCTTATTATTTAACATATGTCAAATTAGATAGTTTTGGTAAATTGTGGAAATATATGTATGTATATATATGTATGCATGTATGTATGTTATTAAGTTTTTCTACACACATTTGGGCATGTTTGACATTAATGGAATTAGTTTGGACATTTCTGGAATTTGGAAATTGATGGTATAAATGGTAGAAGCGAAAATGTCACGATGGATGCACTTTGAAATCATTGTGATGTTCGATTTTAAAGTTAACTTTGGAAAACATCCTAGGGCTTCTTCGTATTGTTAATAAGTACCGTTAGCTTATTTATTATCGAAAAAATAACAAGGTTTAAATATACTTCTGAAAATCATTTATGGATCTATAAAGATTTTGTTTTATATTAAAAAACAGGTTATAAAGTGGTGTTTTAAATAAAAGGTTTTAAAATATAGTATAAGTACTTCTAGTATATATATGGTTTAAAAGTTTAGGGGTTAGTTGTTTCTATAAACAATTACCTGGTATTTCGTAAATACTCTGGAACTATAACGACCCGCCTTTTTGACCATCGAAAGTCAACATCAAGCACTACCACTGTGTTCCAATGTCGCACATCCAATAGACAAAAGGCAGATTGTTAGGGTAAAATAAAAAGAAAAGGAAAAAGAACAGAGAGAATCAGAATCCCATTGCGGAATCGACAACATATAATATAACAAGGACAATAAAATATGTCACTCCAAAAATAGAGCATATCAGAGTTAAAAACAAACCTTATCAGCCGGGCAGTTATAAAATTATGACCTTACAATTGTTGATAGGTATACAATATAATACAGCGGATAGAAAAGATTACGATAGATAACTAGCCAGCTCTTCTCCAATAACTACATATCCTCAAGCCAACCTGGGAAAAACTCGGTCTGACTTGTGCATTATAAGAAATTAATGCATGTGTTAGTCTGGCAAACCAGCGTGAGGTAACTCGAATAATGAAAAACATATTTAAAAGTTCTGTGAGACCATGTCGCTAATGCGGAATGGGTTTTTACCTCATAAGATTAACATCCATATAGGAAAGGGCATAAATAAATATGAGGTAAAAAATCCAAATATGAATGAGCATAAATAATATTAATCCAGTCTTAAAAGAATGGAAATAAACTGAGAAAAACCCAAACCGAATAGAACAAGGGAAAAAGTCCAACTTGATAGACTAGACTAAATAAGGTAACAATCCAACTTGATAGAATGGACTAAATAACGTAAAAGTCTAAACTCGATAGAGTGGACTAAATAAACACTTAAATGCCGAGGGGAGGAGTTGGCTCTAGTCATGGAATTTTTAAACCTAAAACAGATCCAGTGGTTTCGAATCAAATAATGAAAGGAAATTTTCCAACAAATAACTAGGAGGGTGCACCCCCTAACTGAAAGTATACTTCTAGAAATATACTTGAGAACTCCAATGGATCTCAGAAACCTTCAAGCCAGACCCCGCCAACTGTTACCGAGTATCCAAGTATGTCACATCTTAATGCGCAACACTGAATCCAATCTAGAGTGGATATGAAAATACCCATATGAGAGCAACCCCATATAGCTTGGCCCCCACTCGCTCTTTGGTTTTAGTCATTTCCGACAATGGATAACAAAACTCGATTGAGCAACAAATCGTTTTTAAGTTGATGGTACACCATGAAGAAAGCCGAATCCGGTAATTAATAATTCAACTATAGCAGGTAATTAAAATGACGGTATATAGAAATAAATATTTCATATATTTACCACTACTCGTTGATTCCAAACATGTCCCTATCTCTTGGTCAAAAATGAAGCCGGGCAAGTTGAGGTAGTGCTACTTCTAGGCATCATCTTGACGACATTTTTAACCTTCGAGATAGAAATGAGTCCAAGCATCAACGTTTAGCTTTAAATGCATGACTATATCTTTTCCATATAAGCGATATTGATTACGGAACTATTGATCTATAACCGAAATCGAACTTTCACTTTTAAAAGAACCGAACTTGTGCTTGACTTCCATATTTCCACATTATTTAAACGCTTTTAGAATTAGTTCCTGATTGTTAAAACGTTAAGAGAACAATTTTTCCAAGTGCATGACCCCGAAGGCCTAAACCAACATCAAACCGAACGTCTAGAAGATTATCCAACCTAACATCCCAATAATCGAGTTCCAATTCCTTTTTATAACAATAAACCAATATTAGTTATCCCAAAAGATACTTAATCGCTTTTAAAATATCTATTAAATAAACAAATCCATTTTCTTTAATAAAATAGACAATTGTTTCGAAACACTTTTATAACATTAGTAAATTAACTTTAAATTAGTTGTTTAAAGCAATTTTATCATATTAATTAATTTAATTAAATCATTTTTATTAAATCAATTAATTAAATTTAAATATCATTAATTAAACATATTTATTAAATTCAGATAATCATTAGTTAAAAATGGATAAGTCATCCCAAACATATTAAATTGATAAGTATGTTTTAAATACCATTAATTAAAACAATTAATCAAGTTCAAATAAGCATAACTTAATTGAATTAATAAATCTCAAACTCCATTAGCTAAAACAATTAGTCTAAACAACATTTTTTCAAATGATTTATTTATTATAAAACATCATGATTAAGATGGTTAACTAATTTTTAGAACTATTAGTTAAACCAATTAAATAAATTTAAACAACTTTCAGTAAAACCAATTATTAAAGTTCAATGTCATTAAATAAAATGAATTAATCAAATTCAAATATCATTATTTAAAATGGTTAATTAATTTTAAATATCATTAAATTACAATGATTAATAATTTCATTTATCATTAATTAAAATAATTAATTAAACTCCATCATCATTAACTAAAATAATTAATTAGACTCAAATAATCATTAGTTAAACGATTAATTAGGTGCAAGACATCATTAGCAACAATGACTAATTAAATCTAAAGACAAACCAATTTTTAAATCATCATTTATTAAAGTGGAAATTAGCCACAAGGGCCTCTTTAGCAAGTGCAATTAGTTTTTAGGACACACAACTGAAATAATCACTTTTAAGGACAAAATGCAAAATAATTAGTTTCTAAGGTCTAAAAACCTATGAAATTATGTCCTTGAAATTAATTGAACTGCTGAATTTTTCCTTAAAAGTAATTATTCTGTGGAATTTGGCCTTGAAATTAATTTCTGCGGATGTGTGTCCTAGAAAATAATTGGACTGCAAAGTTTGTCCTTCTAATGAAATGCCCCTTTATTAAATTTGTTAATAAATCTCAAAATCATATGTTAAAAAGTTTAATTATTTTCAAATTATAATTAATCCAAATGATTAATAAAATTAAATATTCTATCTAGTAGAAACACAAGCTCAAGTTCATACGACAGGGTTTTAGGGATGAAATTTATAAATGACGATATAGCAAAATTGCTATAACGACAATTAATAAGTTAAATGGAATATCAGGATTTAATTTAATTATAATAGCATAAAGATGAAAATAAATAATTTATTGGCGAGAAACCCCCTTTGGGTCTCTATACATATTTTTCCTGCAAAACAATGGTTATGGATAATACACACACACACAAAAATCTTGGTCTATAACGATCAAATTTATATATCATCCATTTTCCAAATGGAGATTCAACTAGGTAGTTAATCAAACAATTAATTAACATCCAAGCAATCAATAAGCATTATAACATTATTGATTTGATAAAATAAAATTTATTCTTAGTTAGACTCACATTAATTTTAGTTATGGCCGAAGCGTAACGTTCTGAACCAAAATCGAAAGGTCATTCGATTTTAGCTTGAAATTCTATAAGCTCCAATTCTCACTAATCAAATTCCAAAGTGTAGATATCAACTACATGAGTGCAACGCAAGTAACCGCGCTTGGATCCGGCCTCGTACGAAATAGTTATGAGGTTAATAAGATTTCAAATTTGAATAATATAATTATTTTCTTAATTAATCCTAATTAATACCCAAACCGCTTCTCTCGTAAACGCTCCCAAAACAAAGTTCGACCATGACTTTCTTATCGCATCGCCGCCTCAGGCCACTTTCGACCACCGCTCCCCTACCGTCGAAAGCTCAGCTTCAGTCACAACTATTGCCTCCAACAACAACCCCCTTGATTACTCTAACTAACCAAAATCCCCAAAAATGACACCGCATACCATCCCAGATTCACGCTACCCCACGCCTCCAATCGTCGATCAACCACCGCTGATGACTTTCCCTTACTATGTTGCACCTTTTTTCTTTTGGGTCTGACGCTTGAAATTGCCTCTGGCGGCCGAAACAACGGTAGCCGATGGATGAACAAAATGAAAATGGCGGCTAAGGTTCTATTTTCTTATTTGGGCAAAAGAATGAACGGTATCCGATACTATTCACGCCTTAAAATTAACGAGCTCCAAATGAGACATGTTGCCTAGCATTCTATATGTTATACACCTGTTCCGAACACAATGGAACTAATCTCGAGCCCTAATTCGATCATGTGTAGGAGATAGATTTTTGAACCTAATTATCAAATTAATTTTCTTAAATTAACTTCAACATGTTTTGATTTCGCACGACCAAACGATACGTCGGGTCGCCACAAATTCGACGGCATAATATGGTTCACCATTATGGTTTCAATGAAATTGGCTTCATTGAAATCCGAGACTGTGCCCTGAAAGACTAATTTCACATATTTAAATATATAATTATCGATATTTATTCGATTTGTTTACATTTGTAAATTAATCTACAAATCAAATTTACCAATATTATTTATTAATTAAAAGGAGGTAAATAAAATTATTAAATCCATTTAGTGAACATTTAATTCACAATCCAGATATTCAAATATGCCCTATATTTGAATTATAAGTTATTAAATTCCAAAATTCAATTATTTTAAATATTTAAAATAAATCAAACATTTAAATTCAAATGACTAAAATTTTGGGTTGTCACATTCATCCTCCCTCCCCCCCTAGATGAATTTCGTCCTCGAAATTTCTAAGGAAGAAAATGTTTTCAAACCCTTAAGTTTAAACTATTAATTAAAAGGAATTATTAAACTTATTTTCAAAACCAACTAGGCGGAATAAATTTCAAAATTTCCAAGTCTTTTAAATTCATTCCCAGGTATAACTGGAAGGCCAAATTTTAGTTATCAAATTCATTTTCAAAATTCTTAAAAAATTTCTAACTCTTAAATTTTGAAAAATTTCACCAGCGTCTCCTTTGCGCGGGTCCATCGATACAACTACAAATCACCTCAATGTGCTCCAAACCAATCAAAGAAAACAATAACCAAGCAGCCTCCCATATTTGGGGCATAAAATCATCAACCAATTTAAATTTTCTAAATTTATTACGTATCTTTTCGTGTTTGATTTATATTCTTGGCTCGTAATTTGTTATCTTCTTTGCAAATGGAGGTGCACAAGAATAAAATAGCAATCTCTTGCATACTTAAACTTATGAAATCTAAAAGAAAATTAGGTTGACAAAAGCGATATGATGTAACTCTACATGCAAAAACTAGTTTGATATAAATTTACATGCAACCAATAACCATATCTCAGTCATATGCAACAAAACATAGAGAATATTATGTAGTAGATGATATGTAATTAATAATTTTCAAATGACAAATTTAGATCTAAATACCTGGGTTTTTCAATTCAAAGGTCCATTTTCAAATTTATCAGATGAGAAGAAACTCTAGAATCAAAACAACATGGACCATTCAGTGGTATTCTGATTCCTCCAAAAACATCAACTAGAGTGATAAGTGTCATTCCTTTCCCAAAATCTTCAAAAGTCTCTTTTTCAAAATCACCGGGATTTAGGTCCTAATAACAACAATTCAAATCTTTTGTCTATATTTTTAAACTTTACAAACAACGGTATAGGAAATCACACGACCAATCAATTCAATTCAATCAAATCAGATCAATCAAATGTCATGCAGGAATAACCCAACACTAACCATCATCCATAAGGGAAAACTATCGCTTAATCAATTTTCTAAAATGTCAAATGACTAGCAAAAAAATCCTAACTTAGGTTCGATACTTCCTTGATTGTCCAAAAACACGGATAATTATCTAAGCGTACCGATTTGCTCATTAGCCTTTGGTTATTGCTTAGAAGATTATCTAAACTTACTTGGACAAAATGAAAGTTATACTCTATATTTTATTAGTTTCTTAATTATATTAGTTTTTTTCTAAATCACTATTTATTTTCCACTTAGTATTTTATTCAATACCAAAATTATTTATGTATTATTTCATAAACTCTCTCCCAAGTTTAAAAATATTTTATAAAGCTATTTCTTTATAAAACATAAAATAATTACTTATTTCATTTTATTTACTTGTATAATACTCTTCTACATCCTAAGAGCACAACCAAAATTTTATTTTACGTTTTCAAAGATTTATATGGAAATCGAATCAAATTATAGCTTTCTTAAAATTGATTCGACCTATGAACCTCTTTTAACTTAGACTGTTAAAACAAATAATATTTACGAGTTGACCAAATTAATAGATGATTACACCACCTAGATGTCTCAAAAAAATATGATTTTAATAAAACACTGTTTATCAAAAACCTTCTTATTCAATTTAACCCAATTTACTTGTTTCCAGTTTATTCCTTATCTTATCTAAGGGAAAAATCCCATTTATCAAAACAATCTCTTATTACAAATACTTTTTGTTTGGAAAATGATTCTCGTTTAAGGAACTTAAAAATTAGACACCCAGTTTTAAATTTTCAAAACTCATCTTTGAAAGCATACTATATATGTTCTCGTATATAACAACTTCAAAATATTTATTTATTAAAACTCACTTTCGGTATTCGGATTTGAACTCATTTTGATTGCACAATGATAGTGAGAATAATTTACTAAGTATTCCACAACGTTCGCCTAAGCAAACATCTTATCATCACTTAGAAGATTATTCAGATTACCACAAAACAAATCGAAACGATTTCCTCTAAATTATTCCAAAGAAAACGCATTCCATTTGAAATTTCAATTCCCAAAACATTTTTACTTTTAAATACTTCCAAAAATATGACTATTTCATTTCTCTAAATCCTTTTGAAATTATTTTCAAAAATTCCGGGTTTTAAATTCAAAAATCCTTTTTAAAACCCATTTTATAAACTAAATTTATATAAATTTCGTGTATAAATCATTTCATATTGAAGTAATCCTTCTTTATTATAATAAAATTATCTCGAATATCTATACTCCAAAGGTCTTATTCTACCGTTTAGATTATATTAACAACTTTTATTAAATTTTAATCCTTAACCCACCATTATTAAAAGGTGGATTTTTTTTACTTAACATATTCTTCGAACACTTATAGTCAAATTGTGAAAGTTAATTCACAAAGGGTTCATTTTAAATCGAAGCGATAAATGCTCTTGAATAAATCAAGCACAATTTAGCAATTAACAACCAATAGTCTATGCTTCTCATTTAAGTTAAGCAAAATCGAACAAATAATAGTGATAATAAATATTATTACCACATTTAAACAAATACACCTATAACTATATAAAGTTTTGAAAATTATTCCTTTATTATATATAAAATATAATCTTAGGGAAGATTTAATTTGTCGAAATTTTCTGAAATTCAATACCATGTCTGTTGGCCTTGGTCGAGTGTTTAAGATTTCCTATCGATACTGTGGTGTTCTACGTCTATGCCAGAATTCATGAAAACTCAATAGGCCAATTGACATAATACGTTTTTATAACATTAAAAAATACGCTCTTGTATATATAATATGCTCAAACTCATTATAGGGTGTCACTTACCCTATCTCTAATGAGCCAAACCCTACCAAAGCCAAGGTTCTCGCTTAACCTTGCTCTTTGATACCGCTTGTAATGACCGACCTTTTCAACCATCAATAGTCAACACCGAACACTACCACTGTGTTCCAATGTTGCACATCCAATCGACAAAAGGCAAATTGTTAGCGTAAAATAAAAAAAGAGCAAAGAATAGAGAGAATTAGAATCTCACAGCGGAATCGACAACATATAATATAACAAGGACAATAAATTTGTCATTCCAAAAATACATAGTATAACAGAGTTAGAAACAAACCCTATCAGCTGGGCAGTTACAAAATTCTGACCTTACAATTGCTGATAGGTATACAGTATAATAAAGTGGAAATAAAACACTACGGTAGGTAATCAGACAACTCTTCTCCAATAACTCCATATCGCCAAAACCAACCTAGGAAAAACTCGGTCTGACTCGAGCATTATAATAAAACAACACATGGGTCAGTTTGGAAAACCAGCGTGAGATAACTCGAATAATGGGAAAATGTGTATAAAAGTTTCGTGAGACCACATCGCTAACGCGGAAAAGATTCTTACCTCATAAGAATAACATCCACACAGGCAAGAGTAGAATGAGTGTAAGGAAACAAATCCAAATATGAATAAGCATAAATAATATTATACCAGACTTGAAAGGATGAAAATGAACTGAGAAAATCCAAACTGGATATGTGACGCCCCACCTCTATACTCACACTAGCCAAGGGCACTATGTGGTAATGCCGTCAACTAGCATGGAGAATAAGGTTGTTGAGGAGCGACCATTCGTGTAATTGCTTTGTGCGAACACCGATATGTCAGATAATATAACATGCATTTCATTTCAAGAGGAAATCCAACATACCGATACACACCCAAAGCTACTACACAGTGGCTATATAAAATCTTCGGAAATAAATATAGAAATAAACATAACACAAATCGGCCACGGATATCCATATCACAAAGGCGGAAATAGATATGAATATAACACATAGAAGTGCACATCAAAGTAGTGGTCAAATAAGATCCACAATATCACAAAAGAATAGGTACAAGTGCTAGACAAAAGAATTTGTATACATCGAGGAGTTTCCATCTCGAATGTATAATAACAAAAACTACTAAACTAGAGTAGTTAGCCAAAAGTCAGGTAATGTTCCCAGAAGAGGAGTCAAGCAGAAACACCTGTAACATCTCGGTCTGACCCGAGTATTATTTCAATAAGAAAATAATAAACGAATCAGTCTAGCTATAAATATCAGATAAAACGAGATAGGATAAGAGATACGATTAAAACTTATGATAATAAAAATGTCATACTGTGAAACGTATACATTAACTAACGACAAAAATCATACAATATCTCAAGAAATCTCAAAGCACTAAAAAGAATGTCATATTCTTTGTTTTATTCACCAAACCACAAATATTGACAAACATATCAATGTCAATCGCAAAAATTGGTGAAACGCAAATTCTAGAAATCATTATTTAGAAATCCAGAAATCATAAAAGAGGGAGGCCTATCACAAAATGGGAACATAAAAACTCACCAACATGTGCATCACAAACGGAACGCTATTGTATGGTCGCCAACCATCAAATTTGAGCAAAGCTCCACAAAACGGTTCGAAGACCTTTGAGCCGAAGCTCCACAAAACAGTCCGAAGACCTTTGAGCTGAAGCTCCAAAAAATGGTTCGAAGACCTTTGAGCCGAAGCTCCACAAGACGGTCCGAAGACCATGGGTCGCTACCCCACAAAATTGAACTGAAGCTCCACCTAAGGATCTTCATAGATCCACAAGTGAAAATTACACTAAGCTAGTAAATAATTGAGTTAGGCTTCATGTCCCATAACCACTGGCTTAACCTAATTATTTACGAACAAATTGTAGACTTCCACTCGAAAATAAGTGTAAATTACACTAAGCTAGTAAATATACGTGTTTAGATTCATGTCCCATAACCACTAGCTTAACTTAAATATTTACGAACAGATTGTAGATTTCCACTCGAAAGTTGTCACAAGAGTTTAATCGAACAAGTCCAAGAATTAACCGACAAAGTAAATGCAAGCATTTCATACCACTTGTTTTGCTAAGCCATTTAATTAGATTTCTCATACGAATGAGGTAAAGGTTTGTATATACTAGTAGGTTGGAAAACGGTTTTATAAACGAGCTTGATATTGAAAATAGTGTTGAAATCGTTTTGATGAAAGAGTTTTGATATTTACTACTAGTATAGAAACCTTTGTATTTTAAAGTGACAAACCACAAAAATGATTGTAAAAACAACCAATCATCCAAAAAATTCACATACGAAGACGTGAATCAAATCCATGGATATCGATACCGAATCCATCAAACTGGATATTCTCAAAAATCCCGAAAAAGAAGTCATCAAAGTCGATAATAAATGATAATGACAAATAAGATCAACAAAAATCGATCAAAATTGGAAATCCACTCAAAAGCAGCCAAAATAGGCAAATTAAATAGTTCCAAACGTCTGGTAGGTGTTTCCAGACGTCTGGCCTAGGTTCTGGAAGTATATGTGTTTTTCTCCCTTTTATTTTTAATTCCTGGGTCATTTCAGATGTCTGAAATTTTCAACCAGTTGTCTGAATTTGTTTTCAGACGTTTGGATTTTGTTTCAGATGTCTGGATTTTGTCTCTGCCTTTTCCAAAACCCTTTCTAGAAGTCTAGGTTTTTCAACCAGACGTTTGGATTTGGTTTCAGACATCTGAAATTTTTCGCTATGCAAAAAAATAGCCTAGAGCAAAAATGACAAATCCAAATCGAAATGCGATCGAACGAGCAATGGATGCTAGGAATTTATGCCAATCGATTTATGCCAATCGACAACCCAGCACTATAGGCTCTTCGATACGCCACAAATAACATGTCCAAACATCCAAGATAGGATCTTTAAAGACTTTGACTTCAAAATACCAAAATTGAAAAATTCACCAAATCAATTCAAATCAAAAGCAAATGAACATGAAAAATATTAGGAATTCATACCTAACAACCATGAAAGTTATAGACGTAGATGTAAGTTCAAAAACTCACCTTTAAACCTAAAAACAATGAAGGAGAAGCTTTTAAAACAAGGCAAGACCAATTCCTCTTCACTACACCTCGAGAATCTTCAATCTATGATCAAAGATGAAGTTTTTCCTAAGTTAGGTTATAGGAAATTCTAAAAATTGAAGAGAGATTGAGATGGAGAAGAAGAAGGAGATGCTTACCTAAGCTTCTCTTTGATTTTGGAGCTAGAACTTGAGTTCGCGAAGGGAACTAGGGCTTAGGAATTTCTATTTCCCTCTCTCTTCCCCCATTTTTGCTAAAGCTTGAATGTTAGGAAATATTATGAAGGAATGAAGAGGAGTGGAATGGAGTTGAGTTGATATGTTGGGTTAATGGGCTAAAACCCGAACCCAAAGCCCTAAGTGAAAAAGTCGAAATTCTAGCTAACACCAAACATATCGATGTTTATACTAAAAAAGATCACAAACGACATTTCAGACTCAATGGAAGTGGTCTCGAGTCCTAATTCGACTGTTTGCAAAAAGTAGCATTTCGGACTTAAATCCGACCAACGATGCTATATTTAAAAAATATATTTAAATATACAATCGTAAAATATGCGGGTTGTTACATGATAGATTGGATAGAACAGGGAAAGCAGTTCAAATTGATAGAATGAACGAAATAAGGTAACAATCCAACTTGAGAGAATGCACTAAATAATGTAACAGTCCAACTTGATAGAATGGACAAAATAAGCTAACAGTCCAAACTCAATAGAATGGACTAAATGAACACTTAGATGCCGAAAACAGATTCAGGGGTTTCAAACCAAATAAGAAAAGAAAATTTTCCAACAAATTACTAGAAGGGTGCGCCCCTTACTGAAAGTATCCCTCTAGAAATATACTTGGTAACTCCGATGGCACCTAGAAACCTTCAAGCCAGATCCCACCAACTGTTACCGAGTATCCAAGTACTTCACATCTCAATGCGCAACATCGAATTCAATCTAGAGTGGATGTGAAAATAACCTAATGGGAGCAACCCCACATAGCTTGGCCCCCACTCGCTCTTTCGTTTTAGTCATTTCCGACAAACGATAACAAAGACCGATTGAGCAACAAATCATTTTTAAGGGGACGGTACACCATGATGAAAGTTGAATTCGATAATTAATAAATCAACTATCAAGGATATTTAAAATGATCGTATATGGAAATTAAATTTCATATATTTACCACTACTCATTGATTCCAGACAAGTCCTATCTCTTGGTTAAAAATGAAGCCGGGTGAGTTTAGGTAGTCTTACTTCTAGGCATCACCTTGACAAAAATTTTAACCTTCGAGATAAAAATGAGTCCAAGCCTTAAGGTTTAGCGTTAAATACATGACTAGATCTTTTCCATATTAGCAATATTGATTACGGAACTATTGTTTTATAATCGAAATCGAACTTTCGATTTTAAAAGAACTAAACTGGTGCTTGACTTCCATATTTCCACATTGGTTAAACACTTTTAGAATTAGTTCCTGATTGTTAAAACGTTAATAGAATAATTTTTCCAAGTGCACGACCCCGACGGCCTAAACCAACATCAGACCAAACACCTAGAAGATTATCCAATCTAACATCCCAATAATCGAGTTCCAATTCCTTTTTATAACTTTAAACCAATATTAATTATCCCAAAATATAATTAATCATTTTTATAATCTCATTTAAATAAACAAATCCATTATCTTTAGTAAAATAGATAATTATTTCCAAACACTTTTATAACATTGGTAAATTAACTTTAAATCAGCTGTTTAAAGCAATTTTATCATATTAGTTAATTTACTTAAACCATTTTATTAAATCAATTAATTGACTTTAAATATCATTAATTAAAAAGATTTATTAAATTTAAATAATCATTAGTTAAAATGGATAAGTCATCTCAAACATCATTTATTAAAATGATTAGTATATTTCTAAATACCATTAATTAAAATAATTAATCAAGTTCAAATAAGCATAACTTAGTTGAATTAATTAATCTCAAACTCCATTAGCTAAAACAATTAATTTAAGCATCATTTGTTAAAATGGTTTATTCAATTATAAAACGTCATTAATTAAAAAGTTAACTAATTTTTAGACACTATTAGTTAAACTAATTATTTAAATTTAAATAACTATCAATTAAACAATTAATTAAAGTTCAATATCATTAATTAAAATGAATTAATAAAATTCAAATATCATTATATAAATATGAATTACTTTTAAATATCATTAAATTACAATGATTATTTATTACAGTTGTCATTAATTAAAATAAATAATTAAACTCCACCATCATTAATTAAAATAATTAATTAAATTCAAATAATCATTAGTTAAACGATTAATTAAGTATAAAAAATCATTAGCAACAATGATTAGTTAAATCTAAAGATAAACCAATTTTTAAATCATCATTTACAAAATTGGTTATAAATCTCAAAATCATTAGTTAAAATGGTTAATTATTTTTAAATGATCACTAATCCAAATGATAAATAAATTTTAATATTCTGTCTAGTGAAAACACAAGCTCAAGTTCATACGACAGTGTTTTGAGGATGAAATTTTATGAATGACGATAACGTGAAATCGCTATAACGACAATTAACAAGTTAAATGGAATATCAGAATTTAATTTAATTATAAAAGCATAAAGATGAAAATAAATAATTTATTGGCGAGAAACCCCCTTTGGTCTCTCTATATATTTTCCCTGTAAAACATTGGTTAGGATACTATATATATATCATATGGGTTTATAATGATCAAATTTATATATCATACATTTTCCAAACGAAAATTAAACTAGACAATCAATCAAACAATTTAATTAGCATCCAAGCAATCAATAAGCATTTATAACATTATTGATATGGTAAAATAAAATTTAATGTGAGTTAAACTCACATTGATTTCAGTTATCGCCGAAGCGTTCCATTCTGAACTAAAATCGAACGGGCATTCGCTTTTAGCTTGAATTCTTCAAGCTATAATTTCACTAATCGAATTCCAAAGTGTAGATATCAACTCCATGAGTACAACGCAACTGACCGCGTTTGGATCCGACCTCATACGAAATAGTTATGAGGTTAACAAGATTTCAAATTTGAATAATATAATTATATTCCTAATTACATCATTTAGCCACTAATTACCCAAATTAATTACCCAAACCGCTTCTCTCACACACGCCCCGAGAACAAAGTTCGACCATGATTTTCTCATTGCGCCACCGCCTCAGGCCACCTTCGGTTGTCTCTCCCTTACCGTCGAACGCCCAGCCACAGCCGGGACCATCACCTCCAGCAACAACCCCCCTCGGCGCCTCTAACTCACCAAAGTCCCCAAAAATGACACTGCATGCCATCCCAGATTCACGCTATCCCGTGCCTCCAATCAGCGATCAACCACCACCGATGACTTTCCCCTACTGTGCCGCGCCTTTTTGGTTTTAGACTCGACGCTTGAAATTGCCTCTAGCGACGGGAGCAACGGTTGTCGTTGGATGAACAAAACAAAATGGTGGCTAGGGTCCTATTCTCTGGTTTGGGCAAAAGAATGAAGGTTATGGGTCCTTATATAGGATCCTATCCGGTATTATTCACGCCTTAAAATTTATGAGCTCTAAAAGAGACATGCCGCCTGACGTTTTACATGTTATACCCTTATTTCAAACACAACGGAACTAGTATCGAGCCCTTATTCGATCGTATGCAGAAGATAGCTTTTTGAACCAAACTATTACATTAAATTTTAGAAAGTAATTTTAATGCGTTTCGATTCCATACGACCAAACGATACGTCAGGTTGCTACGAAATTCGACGGCGTAATATGATTCGCCATTACAGTTCCAATGAAGCTGGTTTCGTTGAAATCAAACACCATGCCTCAAAAGGCTAATTTCACATTTTAAATATTTGATTATCGATGTTTATCCGGTCTATTTACACTTATTAATAAATCTACAAATTAAATTTACCAATATTATTTATTAGTTAAAATAGGATAAATAAAATTACTAAATCCATTGAATGAACATTTAATTCACAATCCAAATATTTAAATATGCCCTATATTTGAATTATAAGTAATTAAATTCTAGAATTCAATTATTTTAAATATTTGAAATAAACTACACATTTAAAATCAAATGAGTGAAGTTTTAGTTTGTCACAGGAACACTCTAAACTATCGTTTATTGATCTTAATTCAAATTTGATACTTGATTCATGTATCATATACATATGTGAACTGCAATATCATACACCATACAACATGTATGATGATTCCTATTTTCAATATACGGAATCCATATTACATACTCCATATTAAACATCAATATGGTGTCTGTGTAAATAATTTGGGACATTCCTAACATTCTTTTATACCGATTATAAAAGATGTCATTTTCAAATCTAATGTGGAGTATTAAATAACCAAACTAAAATGATTTTAACATGGGTACATTATTAAAAAACATAAGTTTCTCGTTTACTTATAGTCTAAAATTATTTTATTGTCTTTAATGTTTTTTCTTAGAGATAAAAACTTCCTCTGCATTTTGACTGAAAATCAAAATGTTTGATTTTTTTCTGTTAAAATATCTACTTAATTATGTTTTTCGAATGATACTTATATATGTATATATAAAAGTTTTTGGATCATATCTAAAACACACAAAATTAGTATCTCTCCCACCGACTTCGAGATACTTTGGTCGTCATGTGCTGTTACACCGTAGTTCACACAAAATGCAAAATACATATGAGAGCCCTTGCCTTGTAGTTTCCAGACCCATTATTGGCTTCCATAGAAAGCTCAAGCATCGGACTTGGTACCCGAGAGCATATAGGCTGAAAGCGTGATGTAAGTGCAACAACAAAGATCAAGAACATTATCTACACAGAGCAAGAGGCTTAGCCAAAAGTAGCAACAACCAAGTGTAGTAACATTCTAACCAATCTCAACATTCAGCCCTCCAATAATCTAAAATGGGACCAACAGACAAGATAAACGAGAACAATTAAAGAAGCTATATATAAATGTTCCACGTCAAGTATCCACATAAAAACAATTTCAACCAGATATTAACAAGTGTTTGGATCAGAGCCACCCATAGCCAGCCAAGTCACCAATCTGAGTTGAAGCCCCTGCACCAATGGAAGAATATTAAATCTTCTATAAATATAGGGGCACGTGCTACTGAAAAGGGGCTGGTTAAAGAATTTCTAACATTCAATAATCATTGAGTGTTCTTTATTCCTTTTAGAAAAGCTTCAGTTAGAAGATCATTAATGGTGGACTTAGTATCAAATGTATTTGTACAACAAGTCGAAGAATAAAAGCTTTCGGCGAAATCTTTAAAGTGGACATAGGAATCTTGGTCTCGAGCCACTATAAATCTAGTGTCTCTTTTAGCTTTCGGCGCTTATTTCCTGTTTAAGTTTCAGTATTTACTTAAACTTCCTTCATCTTCTCGGAACGAACTTTCAAGAATTTTAGGGTGTTAGTTAGATGAAAAATCTATCTAACATTTTCGGCTTTAGAAGGAGGGCCCGAACCTCCGTTTCTCTTTGGTCCGACAAATTTCAACCCTTCAACATGAATTCAAAGCTTTCCACTCAAAAATCTCCTTTTTCCCCTACCCAAGATAAGGAGTAGAAGAACTATCGATGAATGATGGGAATCAAGAAAATATGTAACAACCCATATTTGATAATTAAAAATATTAAACTTAATAAGGTTTTGGGTTTTAATATTATCAAAAATTAAAATTTATGATTTATTAAATTTAATCTTATTAGATTAGAAATTTCAACTTTAAAATAAATCTTAAAACAACTAATTTCAATGAGATAAAACATATAATTTGCTAATATTGATTGAATGTAATTGACTACTATAGTATATTAACGTAATTTCAATCAATTTAAATAATAAAGGTTAATAAGGAATAGAATAAATGATGTATAAATTAATGTAATCTTATTTTATTAATTGCAATTGGTTTTAATATGGAGAATGAAATCAATTATTTTGTACGTAAATTTATTAACCTTTGTTTGTAAATAATAAGTTAATAGATATGGATTATTAACGTATGACCATTGTTTTATTTATTTTCTTATTTTCTTATTATTAAATCCGTTAGAAATTTATTTGGTAATTAATGGAGAATTAATGTAATTGAAATATTACAATTGATATAAGAAGAAAAGTTAACTGTTGAGTGGTGAGTGTAAAACTTATGTTAATCAATTGCATAAGGGAATAGTTGATTTGATAATAAGAATGTAAATCAAAATAAAAGGATTTGTTTGGAATTTAAATATATAATGAACAGGTTTTATTACAGTTGTAATTAAATGTTGGAATTAAATTAGTATATAGATATTGGTTTAACATAGAAAATTGGATTTCAAAGGAAATAATTGGATTAATTATCTTCCCTGTATTAGGGTATGTTTTGAGATTTAATCATTGTAATTAATAGTAATTATATCTTGCCATTAACAAGAGATAGAAGTAAATGGTAATTAATGATATGTGCAACATATGTTTTGTGTTAAAAATATAACGAGAATTTCATTGAGAAATATTAGGTTCAAATTGTGAGCACTTAAATTTGTTAGAAATATAATGATAATATGAAATTAAGTGATAAAGAAATGATGTGGTTGTAAGAAGTATTATTTCTGTTCTTTAATGGGACAATCTTTAAATATAAGTTGGTTTTAAAGGGGGAGGTGTTAATTATAAATTAATGTGTAATAAAAAGAAATATGTTTCAATAAAAATAAAATTAAAGGATGGTTTCTTGAAAAGAATATTCTTATCAAATAAAGTGAATATTTCATCTATGAATGTTAATTTAATTTCATTAAAACAAAGAATTGAATTTTGTTGTATGTTTCTAGTTGGAATATTTGATTTATTTAAATATTCAAACTTGATTTGAATTTAATTTATAAAAAAAAAATAACAATAATAAAATGATAAGAAAACAACTTAAAGGTTTGGTTAAATTTTTGATTTAGAATAGTTAGAATATTAACATAGGAGATTTATTCCATTTCAAATTTGACTTTGGAGTCTCAGTTCATCTTTTAATGTGTGGGTGGCGGTCCTCATTATGTTAATTGTAGTGTTTAATGTTATTTACTGTTTACTAAATAAAAATACATATATGTGTGTAAATTTGAGCATATTAGGGTTAATAAAATATGTTAGAATGAATTGTTTTTTTTAGTGTATTAGATTTTTGATTTCTATCTACGGACTACATTCCCAAATTTAAATCATCGCTTTCATTTATTTTATTTTATTACTACTTTCTTTCATTAAATACATGCCTCTTTTGGTCTTCCAGCAAGTTTTATTTATTTACACGCGAGCTTTGCCTTGAAATATTTCATGTGTGTTTATGAAATCAATTTAGGTAGCACATGTTTCGAAATTTTATACCAAAAGTTTTTCTTATCGTTTAAACATGCTTATCAAATTTCAACGTATGTCTTTTATCTTTTGTTAATTATCTGCATGTTAGGCTCTTTTTATTTTGCAAATTTACGTCTTCTTATATCATTCCCTTTCATATTTCAATTTCCAAATGTGCTTTTCCCTTATTCGTTTCCTATTTCATAAATCTCTTCCTCTAACTTTACATTTTCAAAACGTGCTTCCATTATTTCTTTTTCCTAAAGTTTTCTTTCTCTTCTAAAAAGAAACAAACAAATGTGAGCAACTTATTTTCATGAAGCCAATCTTTTCCATTTGTTTACAAACCCATTTCCTAAAGCCTCCTTCCTCCATGTATGAACCATCGTGTCCTTTTTTGGTTGATTCTCCAAAATTTAGAGACATGAGCAGACTTCAAAATTCTTAATGTAAGTAACTAACGTGTTTTATTTTATTATTAAAATGTGTACGTGATTTTCTATTTCATTTTCAATTTATTCTTATAACTTGAATATCTTCCGCATATGAACCCCATTAATGCGCGGTTTCTTCCTTTGGGTTCGTATCAAAATTCCGGACAACATGAAACTAGTATCGTTGCATTTGAAGACCATTGAAATTTTGGGATTTTATTGGATTTTCAATTGGCTATAAATCAAAGGTGAGTGATTAAACCCACTCATGCAATACTAAAAATTTCATTGCAAGTTAAATAAAAATATGATGTGATATATAAATATTTTATTGCGATTTGTTAATTTAAGTTGACATTTGAATTGTTATTGAATCTGAATTGACATTTAATTTTATATTAGAATTTAATTGATAGTTAAACCCCGATATTGATAACTATTATATGTTGAAATATATTGGTTGATATGGATGTTGTTGAAATGGATGCTTATTGATTGATATGTTGGATGTATGGTTGTAATTTATTTTAATATGTCCCTATTATCACCTTGTATATTATTGACATCATTTAGATGGTCCTCTAGATCATTTTAGAATTGGATAATTAAGATATTTAAATTATGGGTTGAAATGATATATACCCATACAATTTCTTGAATTTGGATTATTTATTGGAACTGAGTTATTTAAAAAGTTTAAGTTTTTAATTTAAACTTCGGATTTATTTTAAATAAAGTGGTTATAATTAGTATTTCGAATTATTTGAAATCTCGTAAACTAGGGCACTCAGGTTGTATACTTGATAGGAGATGAAAAATCCCGTAACATCTCTGAAGCCATTTACTCATATTTTTATTTGAGAGTGATTTGACTTACATAGGAATTTTTAGTTCTGACTCGAGTGTATTGTTTTTCATTATGCTCGGGTCAACCTGAGTTTTTCATCATTGAAGACTATTTTCTAGTGGACGAAGACGAAGATTCAGTATATTATTGCTATTTATTATTCAGCTATGTTCTGTATTCCGCTGCATTATTTGTTTATTTATGATATACGTATAACTTTGATTTAAATTTGTAAAACTGTAATCAAATGTTATGTGTAAAACAGCTTCATGAACTGTTTATTTGATTATTATATTTTATCGTTCCACTGTGAGACTCTGTATTTTGTTTTTTCCTTTCTTTTTCTTTTTTTTCTTATTTACCCCATTAATAATCCTTCCTTTTGAATGATTTGATTATGACATGTGTGGTTCATTGTCGATTTGAACCATCCAAAAAGGTGGGTCTTTACATTTGGTATCGGAGCTTTGGTTTAGAATTACCTTAGCCTGTTGGGGTTAACTCATTAGGGACAGGGTAGTAATACTCTAAAATGAGCTGTCTGAGTGTATATACGAGAGCGTGTATTTGTTAGTGTTATGAAAATGTTTTGTATAAATTTTGAAATGAAATTATTTTTCCTAATATTATATGATATATATAAAGGAATAATATTTTATGACTAATATAGTTATTTGTAATGTGTTTGATTTATGAAATGGTAATATTTAATTATTATCATTTTTGGTGACTTGTTGTATGTAAACATTGGTTAATTATTGGTAATTGAATTAATGGACTAAACACTGGTTTAATAATGGTGTATTAAAGAGAATAAAATGAATAATTAGGATATTTGTTTATGAAATTGAAATGTTGTTGTGAATTTTGTTGTTTGTTGACATGTAGTTTCAACTATTGACAAAAATGGAATATTTGGATATTTTGGATAATCGAAACCTTTTGAATTAATATATGAGAGAAAATTAATAATTGGGTTGAATTACATAGTTGGATTGATAACCTTAATTTTAAATCAAGTAAAACAAGGTTTAGTTTGTTATATCTATGTTTAGTAAATGAATAGAATTAGGGTATACATTCTTAGCATGTAATGTATTAATATACAAGTGTAAATTAAGCCTTGGGATCTTTAAATTGAAATTGTGATTAAGGAAATGTTGTAAATGAGATTAAACTAGAAAAATATGTTAATAAACTTAATTAACATTTATGAAACGTGTCGTAAATAAATTGAAAGGTAAAGGTGAAACTAAATGGAATAAGCAAATATGAATTAAAAGTGAAATGATTTCAAATAAAGCCATGACTTGTAAACTGTTATGAAATAAATGGATGTTGCAATAAATGGTTATAAATAAAGTTGTGATAACTTTAAACTCGAACAATGTCTTATAAAAAGGAATTAAGTTTAATAATTTGGTTATAAACGTAAGAAAATCCCTTATGAAATGATTTGCAAATAAATGTAGTATTAAATGAGAAATATTACATGTGAAATGAATGTAATTTAAATTAAAGAGAAATATAAGCAATATTATGAGAATGAATATGCTAGTATATATATATATATATATATATATATATATATATATATATCAAAAGGAGAAATTCTATAAAACAAATATTAAGTATGAAGTTGATTTGAAAACTATTGATTTGGAAAGGTCTCAATTTGAAAGCGAAATCTTATATAATCGAAATCTATATAAGTGTGATTTGATACTATTGATTTTGGAAAGTATTCGATTTGAAAATGAAATCTTATATACAATGGACTTTATATAAGTTTGATATTTGAAATTCATTTGAAAAAGTACTATATGACACATATTTTCGAAGTAAAGATATGGAAAGTGACTTTTGCTTGATATCCGCTTTGTGGCCACATTGTGGATTTATTCTATCAATATTATTCTCTCTGATTTTGGTTTCCAGATGTGATACGCAAGTGTCCTAGCATGGCGTAACCCATGGTCGTTTTTTTGGGTAGCGTAATCCGCAAGGCAGAGATTGCTTAAAGGGTACAGGTGCTTCCTGGAGGATCCAGGCATAACCATTGTGTATCCTACGGTCTACCGGTTTTGTTGTCGTGGCGTAATTCGCAAGGCAGAGATTGCTTAAAGGGTACGGATGTTTCTTGGAGGATCCAGGCATAACCATTGTGTATCCTACGGTCCATGGGTTTTGTTTATCATGGCGTAATTCACAAGGCAGTGATTGCTTAAAGGTACGGATGTTTCCTAGAGGATCCAGACGTAACCATTGTGTATCTGTGGTCCAAGTGATTTGTTTGGATTGTACTTTCCATATAGGTTTTGAAAGTTTTTCAAGTATTTTCACTAGGTGTTGAAACAGGTATACTAAGTACTTGGAGCATTCTAGCCTTACGCCTGATCAACGCACGGCTAGAGTCTGCAAGAACGTGGATAAACTTGTTAAGACATTGAGTTATAAAAGTATTTTGATAAAGTATTATATAAAGGATATTTTGCTCATTTTTTATTTTCTAAATACTTTAAAATGTTTAAAATATTATCTATTTATGTACAGCATGGTTTATTAGTGTTGCAAATATCATGAGAAATTATTAATTCAATGAAACATATTTAAAGTAAATGATTATTAATTTATTGATAGTGTTTGAAAAGTATCTTGAGATAAAACTAATAAATTTATAAATAATGGATTTAAGGGTTTCAATAACTTCTTTGTAAATATAAGTAATGATGTAAATAATTATTTTCAAATAGTTTACGTATATTTATAAAGATGTTATTTAAAATATTTAAATGGTATTTAAAAATGAAGCAAGAAATTTTACAAATGAATTTTTGAAAAGTATTAAAGTATTAAAGATGATTTATTTACAGATGAAGCTTTCAAATGAATATTGCAAGTAAAATTTATATAAGTTTCTTTGAATGTAGAATTTAAAGATATTATATAAATGCAAAAAAATTGATTTGCGAAATTTATTTTTAGTAATATACTCGGCAAATAAATTTGAATCCCTATTTTGCAAGTATAGTTTGGAATATTTAATTGATTTCAAAGTACTAATAGTAAAATTTATTAGTTCATTTACTGTTTGAATTTTTGTATTAAACCATAATAAATGTTTTTCCATGATTTGAATGTTCATTTTAAAACAAGTGTGTAAAATTAATTTTAAAGATATGAAATTTTAAGCTTTGATTTAGAAATTTAATGTAAGATTTGAGTATTCTATTAGTTTCAGTTTAATAATCTTGAGTTTATACTTATTTTAAAAATAACGAGTCTAATAAATTATCGGATTTAAGGAACTTTATTTTAAAGTTTATTATAATGTTTTGATATAAATTTCTAACATTGTTTTAGACTTTTGAAAAGTGTTTGCATAATTCTATAAGGATGTTTTAAATATATCTTATATTTTTACTAAGTGAATGAGGTTAAATGTTTTAACTGAATTTTTAGATATGTTGAAATATTTCTTTTCTCTTCAAGGGCAAATACCAAAAACTTAAATTTTTATTCAATAACCAAATGGAGTTATAAAAATAAGCAGGACAGTAGAAGCTTAAGTAATATTTTTTTTGAAATGATTCATTAATGACTTAAATATTTAATGGAAACCAAATTATGTAAGTGATTGATCTTTATATAAATAAATGAATGAAAGGTAAATGATAAAAAAACCCAATCAAATAAACTTAAATAAATTTATAATTCTTGTTGTTTGGTTGATGGTAAGTTTGGAAAAGGATACTTCTAGTCGTTGAGGTTGTTTGGTTAATATATTAAGTAATTATCTAAGGCTGTTGAGCATAGGGTACACTTGACAGTTTATTCATCACCTTGCATGATTAAAGGTTTCTGAACTAAACAAACCATTGGTTTTGGTTGCTATGGATGTGTGATGGATTCTTTAGTTGCATAAATGGTTGTATTGTTTGTTTGAATATGTATTATATTGATTTGCTTTTGTTGCAAATTGAAACAACTTAAATATCTCTCTAATACACAATTCTCACTATTTTGGATAATATAAGTGAAATACAGGTTTATGGAAGCAATAGTTAGCTTTTGGTTTCATAAATAAAGTTGTTTTCCCATTAAATAGGTATGTTTTTGGATTACAACTTTATAGCGATATTTCATTATTATCCCATGTTTTGGTTATTTATTTTTGAGATATGATATATATACATTTATTATTGATATTATTACTTTTCTAGACCTAACCGTACAAAGGAGATGCTGCCGAAATTTTTCGTGGAAGTTGAGTTATTTTCAAATTTATATTAAATTTAAATATGTAAGTTAAATTGTTTACAAATTGATCATTTTGAATAAAATATTTCAAATTCCTCGATTCCTTCTTGTTCCTTTTCGAGGACGAAAAGTTTTGAGAGGGGAAGACTATAACAACCCATATTTTGATAATTAAAAATATTAAATTAATAGGGTTTTGGACTTTAATATTGTCAGATATTAAAATTTATGATTTATTAAATTGAATCTTGTTAGATTAGAAATTTCGACTTTAAGATAAATGTTAAAACAACTAATTTTAATGAGATAAACATATAATTTGCTAATATTGATTGAATATAATTGACTTCTATACTATGTTAACGTAATATCAATTAATTTAAATAATAAAGGTTAATAAGGAATAGAATAAATGATGTATAAATTGATGTAATCTTATGTTATTAATTGCAATTGGTTTTAATATGGAGTATGAAATCAATTATTTTGTACGTAAATTTATTAACCTTTGTTTGTAAACAATAAGTTAATGGATATGGATTATTAACGTGTAACGACCCACTATTTGGACCATTCAAATCTACAATAATCCACACATGTCAGACTTGAGTAATTCAAAATAACAGATTGGAATAAAATTTGAAGCAAATAAAATCATTTACAGAATCACAGACACAGAAATATCAGAATAACTCGCGGCAGAAATAAAAATACCATAGTAGTTCATGAAGCTACTATAACAAAATCTCAAAAGAAAATACAAAATATCATAGTTTAAAAATGGATATAGTAGGAGTCTGGATACATAAATCAATAATAATACAGATGCAAATACCGAATAGGAAAAATAACTGGATAGAAACAAACGAATAGATAGGCAGATAAGCTCCAACAAATCAATAGCTCTAGAAGGTGAATCCAAAGCTGTGGCTCTCAGGCTGACCCGAGTGTAAAGTAAAACACAAACACTCGAGTCAGGACATACATACTTATACAATGTAAACTAACTCAAGTGAACTGTAATAGCAATATATTATAACTTAAAGGATTCTTGGGATCGCCCATCCTTTAAGGATCCATTAAACCATCAATTAAACAGAAATAAACGCTATCATAGAAATGTCCATATTAAAGTAAACCATGCAACTAATAGTGTATATGTGACTAGGGTAGCGCATAGCTGCAGTAATCGCTCACCTCTAGTCACACTATTAGATTGAAGGTGTGCATCAAATAATCACTAGGAAATCAAACGACATACAAAGAAAGTATACCCGTGGTTATAAATTTCAGTGGTTTATAATTTCGAATTAAAATCTTTTATTTAAACCATTAAAAGTGAAATCATTATACTTACAAATCAAATATTCAATTTCCAATAATTTAGCCTTTTCTGAGCTCATTTATTCACTTAAAAACCATAAACATTGAAAATTTCAGCCTTTCACAGCATTTAGAAAATGCTAATGCTGTAGTAAGTTATACTTGAAACAATTCATTTCAGCCAAAGACAGCATTAAAATAAAACTGCTGTAATATTTAAGTTCATTTGAAAAGGTTCTGTTAGAATTTAAATAGAACTGCTGTAGTATTCAATTACATCTGAAAACAGTTCATTTCAGCCTACTGCAGCACTTATCAAATGTTGTTGTAGCCTTTTTATAAGTTTAAAGTTTTTGGTTTCATTCAACAACCACTGCACTTACCCAGTGTTGTAATATGCTTTAGTTAAAATTTAGCTATAGTTCATTTGTATCGACCACCATAATTACAAAGTGTTGTAATATCATTTACTTCAGATTTTAAGTTAGCTACTGCAATGATAGCATTTTTGAAGTGCTACTAAAGACATTTCCAGATTTATAGTAGAATTTCAGCCACAAATAAACTTCAATCTAAACCATTTTTAACTTATAAAATTTCATATTTTCCACTTCAAAAATGGTCATTTAAATACCCTTGAACTTATGATTTTATAAAGTAAATTTCACAAATAAATATCAATAATTTCACTTATTAAATTCAAGTGTATAAATTTTCCATTCTTTACTTTTTAACAATTATTTATCACTTAAATTTGAAATTACCATTTCATACATTGAACTAAATTTCCATTTTATTTAATTCTCTTAAACTTCCATTTAAAACCAAATCTCACAATTCCAAGTCAAGTTAAATTCCAAATTTCCATTTAACAATCCATTTATTTAACATTTTAAACTAATTACATAAATTCAAAATACACCATAAGTTGCTTAACTTTATTTTACAATTAACTTGATATTTTATTTTACTTTATTTTTATCCAATTCATACATCACTTATATTAATTGCCAAGTTAAGCTTATAATTCCATTTTTACTTAAATTCCCATTATTAAGTTAAATCAAACTTTCACACTATAACTCAAACCATCTATTAACTTATACCATTTAACCTTTTAGAAAATCACTGCTTAACCATTTTAAGTCCAATATAAGTCAAATTTCATATTATTTTTTCCATTTACAATCAAGTGATACGGAAATTATCATTTATATCCATAATCAGTAAAATTTCTGGGTTTTGATTATTTCAAACCCACAATCCTAAGAAAAAAAATCACCCAGGCCTATCATTTCAGCCTGTAGCGACCCGATTTTTCGACGCTTGAAAAATCGAACCATTAGGGTAAAAATAAGAAGGAGATAGAAGAAGAGAAAACAAATAACACAGAATCTTACCATCGCTGCGGAATAAAATATAATAGATAATAACTGATCTTTACATAAAAGAAAAATATATCTATTTCATACATATATCATCAGAATACAACATCAGAGTTCAATACAAATCAACAACACACGCAGGACGGTTATAATATTCCATCTTTCCAAATCTGAATACCAAGTGGAATATACATCATATACGTCGAATACGTCTCATTATCCAGCTCGTCTCCTGAGCTCCACAGCAGTTCATCCAGAATATGTACTCTATAATACTCGGTCTGACCCGAGCATTATAGTTAAATAACACCCGAGTCAGTCTAGAATACCAGCGTGAGAAACCACACTCATTTGGATTATTAATGTAACAACCCGCATATTTATCGATTTTATATTTAATATTTTATTTAAATATTTTATCGATACTCGGAATTTAGTCCGAAAAGCTACTTTTTGCATACGGTCGAATTAGGACTCGGGACCACTCCCATTGAGTTTAAAATGCCGTTTGCGACCTTTTTGAGTATAAGCTTCGATAAGTTTGGAGAAAGTTGAATTTTGCTACTTTTTGCTTAGGGCTTTGGTTTGGGCTAAGCCCAATAACCCCACTTATGTATTCAGTCCCAACTCCACTTCAACTCCTCATTTACTTCATTTCCAATTCCTAATACTCAAGCTTTAGCAACAATGGTGGGAGAGATGGGAAATTAAAACTCAAGCCCTAGTTTTCTTTTGCAAATCAAGTTCTAGCTCCAAACTAATAGAAGAACCCTTTGGTAAGCTTCTCTTCTTCTTCTCCAACTCATTCTCTTATCATTTCAGAAATTCCTAAACCTAACTTTGGGAATGTTCTTCTTTTAAAGCTTAGAATCAAGCTTATTGAGTTGGATTTGAAGAGTGGTTGATTCTCCTTTGCTTTCAAGCTTCTTCTTTGTTTATGTGATTTCAAAGGTGAGATTTTTATCTCACATCTATGACTATAATTATCTTTGGTTGTTGGGTATGAATTCCTAACACTTCTTCATGTGCATTTGCTCTTGATTTGGATTGGTTTTGTGAATATTCCAATTTTTGGGTTTTTAAGTCAAATTTGTGTGAAATCCTTTTATGGATGTTTGGTCATGCTTTTGGTGATGCATCGAGGAGCATATAGGGCCGGGTCGCCGATTGGCATAAACCCTTAGAGCCAATGTTCCTCCGGATGCATTTTGGAAGAGTTTGCTCTTCATTTGGATAGGCGGAAAAGCAGCCCAGGCAAGATTCAGTCGACTGAAAAGTCTGTTCAGTCGACTGAACCTGGAACCTGAAAGTTTCCAGGCATGATTCAGTCGACTGAATCCTCTGTTCAGTCGACTGAACCTGGAAACAGAAAGTTTCCTGAACCTGGAAAATTTCCAGGCACAGGGTCAGTCGACTGAAAACTCTGTTCAGTCGACTGAACCTGCTGTTTGAGTCCATTTTGCCTTTTTGGATTGAATTTCCAATTTAAATCGATTCTTGATGATCCTATTTGTTGTTATCATTTATTATGACCTTGATGGCTCCTTTTTAGGGATTTTTGAATATCCATTTCGATGGATTCTTTATCGGTTTCTTTGAATTTTATTCACATCTTCGTATGTGAATTTTATTGATTGATTGTTCCTACAATCTTCTTTGTGATTTGTCACTTTAAAAATATAAAGGTTTCGATACTAATAGTAAAAATCAAAACTCTTTATTCAAATGATTTCAACACTATTTTATTACAAAGCTCGTTTTCTCAAACCGATTTCCAATCTATTAGTATATACAAACCTTTACCTCACTCGTATGAGAAATCTAATTAAACGACTTAGTAAAACAAGTGGTATGAAACGCTTGCGTTTACTTCGTCGGTTAATTCTTGGACTTGTTCGATTGAATCTCTTGTGACAATTTTCTAGTGGAGATCTACAATTTGTTCGTAAATATTTAAGTTAAGCTAGTGGTTATGGGACATGAATCTAAGCTCATATATTTACTAGCTTACTGTAATTGACACTTCTTGATGATCATGACGATCATTTTTGTGATTAGACTAGCAATTGTGCGATGTCTCTTTGTCCACGTGGAGGACAGTAACTCATTTTATTGAGCTTCGTCTCATTTCTTTTTGGGGTAGCTCCCCATGGCCTTCGGGCCATTCATGTGTCAAAAATTAATGGCTAGCTACCATGAGATAGCTTCTCGTTCGTGTGTCAAAAATTAATGGCTAGCTACCATGAGATAGCTTCTCGTTCGTGTGTCAAAAATTAATGGCTAGCTACCATGAGATAGCTTCTCGTTCGTGTGTCAAAAATTAATGGCTAGCAACCATGAGATAGCTTCTCGTTCGTGTGTCAAAAATTAATGGCTAGCTACCATGAGATAGCTTCTCGTTCTTGTGATAGGCCTCCCCCCTTTTCTTGTGACTTCTGGATTTCGTATGTTGAATTCTGGAATTTATGCCTCACCTATTTTCGTGATTTCCATTGATAAGTTTTATCAATATTTATGCATTGGTGAATTTGTGTGTCATTGACTTGTTGTGAATACAAGTTTTGGGTATAAAACCCTTTTTAGATCTTTGTGAAGATTTTTGTGATATTGATTTATCTCATGTTGAGTTTCAATTGCATACTTATATTGGTATGCCATTATGGATATTATATGTTTATGTCATATCTTTTATTCTATATCATGTTGTCTGATATTTATAGCTAGACTGATCCGTTTATTATTTTCTTATAAATAATACTCGGGTCAGACCGAGATGTTACAGGTGCTTCTGCTTGACCTCTCTTCTGGGGTTATCACCCTGACTTTTGGTTAACTACTTAGATTAGTAGTTTATTTTGTTGTATACACTTGAGATATGGACTCATGGTTGTATCCTTTTGTATAGCACGTGTTGCTATTCTTTTGTATTATTGTGGATCTTTTTAACCACTACTCTGATATACACTTTCATGTGTTAATTATATATTCATATCTTCTTCCGTCTTTGTGATATGAATTATCTGTGGCTGATTTATGTTATGTTTATTTCTGTATTTGTTTCCGAAGACCTTTATAGCCACTGTGTAGTAGCTTTGAGTTTGTGTCGGTATGTCGGATTTCCTCTTGAGATGAAAAGTTATATTTTTATCTGGCATATCGGTACTCGCACAAAGCAATTATACAGATGGTCGCTCCTCAACAGCCTTATTCTCCATGCTAGTCGACAGCATTACTCCGTAGTGTTCTTGGCTAGTGTGGGTATAGAGCTGGGGCGTCACAGCTAAAGTTTCAAAATCCTTTGAAAATCAAAAGCATCTCGCAAGACCACGCCACAAATAAACATGTCGGGTTTTTACTTTACGATAGCTAAAACATTTCTTATCAAAATCCTCTGATATTATAATAGCGTATATATACAAATACTTATTCAAGTAGCTGAAATTTTTACATGATTAAATTCTATCATACTAGCCACAAAGTGGGTTCTACAAACAAAAATCGTAAAGGCTCGTAGGGAGAATGGATTTCCAACTAATGACTAGGCACTGGGGTACCATATGTCACAGTACGTGGCCTATATCACCGTACCGAGGATTATTCCCAATCCCCTGCAACGCAAGACCGGGACTACCCCTTACTGGATAATCCCGAGTAAGAACACCCCACGGTTGGGATCAGCAACCGCCCACTAAGCCAAATAAAAAAGGGACATCTAGACATGGATGACCTTACTCTAATGGGTGCTACCCACTTATCCTTGTTGCATATCCCCTGATTTTAAGTCATTCTCGGTTGATGAGGCTCAAGGCTAAGCGTTACCTTTTTAGAACACATATCGCCCACCTGACGATATTCTGAAAGCATTCATCCGAACAAGTCCGTCCCGGGTTCGAACGGAACCAAAGGCACTACTCCTACTACATTCATTTTGGAATCATCCTCAGGATTAGTAGCGACTAGCCCTTGCACTTTACTGCTCCACCTTCGAATCCAAACTCTTGTTTTCCACAAGAAAACGTTCAAACCGGATCGAAGTGGTTTACGAGAATTTAATCTCGATCCCGGTCTCTTCAAAACGATCAGCGCATTGGCCAATATTGATAGTCGGTTATTTAACTATCAATTAACATTCACAAACAACTATCCAATATAAATAATTTAACCAAATTATTTATTAATCTCAAAATATCTTCACAAGATATATTTCCACTTTTCAATCCTTTGAAAATAGTTTTCAAACCACTCTTCTCATGGAATGAATTCCCAAATATTTATTTCCACTGAAAACACCAAGTACCAATACTTTAGATTTTTAAAATAATTTCAAACACTTTATTATAAATTATACTTTATAACATTTAAAATAAAAACTACCTTAATACTTTATTTAAAAATATATACTTTAAGAATATTTAAAATAAAGCTACTTAATAAAATAATAGAACTAAATTTTTATCCTTTTAAAACATAATACCAAGACACCTTTAAGTAATTACTGCTAAGATAAATTTGAAAAATACTTACTTTAAAATTTAAACATTTAAAAATAATAAATTTTCTAAAACATGCTTTTAAAACAACTTTAAACTTATCTTGAAAATTTGCTTCGAAACCGTACTTGGCTATACAGGGAAATACACTTCTCTTTCACATCCTTTAAAAATAAATCACTATTTATTTTTAAATAAATTTACCCATTCCTTTAATAAATTCCCACCGTGAATTTATTCTTCCAAATATCTACTTATATATTACTTCACTTTTATAAACCCAGTTTATAAATTTCTTAGTCCCATCCTTCTTAAAATTTCAAATTCAACACTTAAATCAATTCCCAAATAGATTTCCAAATTACTCCATTTTGAAATAATTTCCTTTACTTACTCATTTATTTCAAAACCCATTAACTTTATATTTTTAATTCTTACCTATGATTTAAAATCTCATTTAACTGAAAATACCAATTTCATACTTTTTTCCAAATTCCTTCTTTATCCTTTTCAATAACTTTAAACCTTGAATTTAAAATAAATTCTTTATTCCTTTAAATAATATCACTTGGGTTTTAAAATTCATTATTTTTCCCTTTTATTCAAAATCTCCCTTCCCATACTCGGATTTTATTTATTAAAATTTTAAAATCCACTTTTACCCTTTTTCCATTCATTCTATGATTTACCCCGAATTCTCTATAATCATTTCTTACAAATTATCTTCTTTTATTTTCTTTTCAAATATCCAATTTATATATTTTTGGTAACTCAGTATACCCATGTATAATCAATCAAACACATCATCCAATATTCCAATTATCAATATAATCCATCACAGAATATCAAATAATCATAACACAGAATTGTTAGAACAATCTAAATAATTTTGAGGAATTCAGTTGGATCCCTCCAACCTGTTTCCCTACATCCACAGTTGTTAGCACAATACCAATTCTACTTCGAGGTGGAATATCGCGGTATATGGGTTTATATAATATCATCCGCTATTATGAGGCGCATAGGGTCTCATCCGCTATATAATGTGGGAATCCATCACTCCAATATATACTATATATACTACTATATATAATATAGCACATCAAATCAATTCAATCATCCAACCAATTATTTAAATTTAACCATTTAAATTTAAATAGCAATCCAGAAGAGTGAGATTAACTCACCTTTGATGTTTGCAATCCCAATCCAAATCTCGACTTGTTTTCTTAGGGGTGGCATAAACCGCACCGCTACATGGAAACCGCCTGCACGGGACCGTAAAAGCGGTGTAGAAACCTGCACCGAATTTTCCAACCAAAGCTGATACCCCAAACCGGAACGACCTACATCGATACAGTTTAGTTGCGGTTTGGACGATTGAACTAACCATATTAAACCGGACTGAACCGAAAATTTATATTAGTAATCTTATATTAAAAATATAAGCAACTCCTAACTTAATTTAGATTCCATCGATGTACATTCTATTTTTAGTGTATGTTGTTGTTATATTAATAATAATCGTTGACATAAAGGAAGAAGTTATAGTTTGGTATAATATTTTTCATCTCATTTTGTTTGTGAATAAATGCTAATTATAATCTTATTCTAGTCATTTTCCTTAATGATTATATATCGATTAATGTTGATGTTTGGTTAATCTACCAAAAATAATCTCACTTGTTGGTAAATGTCAAATTGAAATATTCATACAATTAAGAACTAATCTATCATTTCAGTATAACATTGTGTGTTTTAACCTTTAAATGTAAAAGTTTCACACGGTTGCCTTTGTAAATTGATTGATGATGGAAGTAATTCTTTTATTTCATATTTAATACAGGTTCAAACCGGACCGGACCGAAATCAAACTGCTTTACATTCAAACCGGACCAAAACCGAACCGTTTAAAGGATTGGTATAATGGTTTGTATTTTTTATTAATCGTTTGATGCGGTGCGAAAGCGGTTTGAATTCCAAACCGCACCAAACCGACCCACGCCCACCCTTATGTTTTCTTCCTAGTTTTAAACCTTGTATAAACATCATACGATTTATTAATATTCAAACAACTCATTTACCGTTTAATAAATTTATTTTAGATTAATAATTTACTTTTAAACTAACATTTTCTTTTAGAAACCTTTTTGTAACTAAAATAAATTACATAAGTTTATTGATCCACTTAATCACTATAACACCTTTAAAATAACTATATATTTTATTTAAACGAAATTTCCTAAATAAATAAATTTTTAAGTTACAAAATAATTAAATAAATAGATTTTCAAAATACCTTATTTTTAAACAACTAAGCAGGTTTTATATGTATACTTATAATTTTAGATAGCTCTACAACACCCCAATATTTCCATATTTGCCCAAAATCATCATGTATAATTACTTTCTTAAAACTGTATATATCAACATAATCTGGATAAGTCCAACTTTATATTCATTCCACATATTTTCCAAAATCCTTACTGCTGAAACACTTTACTGTACATGTGTGTCTATATATATATATATATTTATTTATAATTTGAAGTTTTAAAACTTACTGTAAGATCCAGTATTGAGATAATTTCCCCAACATATATATATATATATATATCAATACATATATATAAAAAATCAAAAACATACCTACAGCCACAAGTACGATCACCAAAAGGAAATTTGAACCTTAGCGTCGATCAGACTGCTCCTCGAACCCAGCCTCGGCCACGTGAATTCGAGCAGGAGCTCATACTGATCGCCACCAGTAGCCACGACGGGACCTCCCCGAATTTTCGTGCCACTCGCCTCCACTCGAAGTCGTAAGCTCGAGAGAACCTCGCGACAATGTTGCGATCCCCTTCAACTCCTCGATGCCATTACCAGGCCCAATTCGAGACTGTTGCTCGCGAACGAGGATCCTTATCTGGCCGCCCTTCGATTAAACGAGATGAAATATTTCTCCTTTTTTTCCCGATCTGATTTAATTAAAGAGAGATGTTTGCTTTCCGGTTTCGATTATAATTTCCGCCATTTTTCTTCGTTTGTGATTTCGTTCGACTTGATTCTGAATTGTAAGGAGGAGGCGTGATTTAAAACGAAAATAAAGTGCGATGTCAGACTGAAAGGGAGCAAGTGTTTGGAGCACGCTTCCTAGGTCGGATAGGATGGCTTGCACATGTATAGGATGGAGGCTGAGATGAAAGGCTGATAGGGAAAGAATTTCAATTGAAGTTGACTAGTCAAACAAAGGATATATTATATTTGCATTTAAATTTAAATCGTCTCGATTTACGTAGCTTAAAATCGTGAACCCCTATCGAGGCGTGCCACTAGGTATTTATAATGTTATACCCCTATTTAGAACGCAATGGAAAAGGTTTCGAGTCCTAATTCGATTGTATGGAGAAGATAGCTTTTTGGACCTAGTTAGTATATCGAATCTTCGATATAAATTTCAGCGCATTTACTTACCGCGTGCTCACACAGCAACTCCAAATGCTACGAAAATTGAAATCCGATAATAATACAGTATTACGGATCCAATGGAACTTGTTTCGTCGAAATCCGAGACTATGCTTCGGAAGGCTATTTTTAAATATAGATTTTAAACGATATATTTTTAAAACCGAACGAATCACTTCCAATTTTTAAACTTCTATTATCCTCAGCACTAACAATATAAATTTTACAAGCCTTCAAATTATTTTTAACAGGCTTAAAACTCCAGATTCAACATTTTACCCAACTTCAAATTATTTAATTCAATAATTTAATTATCAAATAAATAGTGATATTTGAATTCAGGTTAAAAATTAACTTTTAAATATTTAAAATCAATTAAATATTCTAATTTCAAACATCCAAAAATTTCGGGTCGACACATTCCTCCCTCCTTAAAAGATTTTTGTTCTCGAAATTACTAGTTAAGAAGAATGGTCCACAACCCGGTAACTATTTTCCCTAAAACCATTCAGTTTCAAACACTTCCAAAAACAATCTTTTTATTAAAGACACATTATCACCCTTACTAACTTTCCAAACCCATCTGTAGGTTACCAATAATATTATCCCCTTAATAATTCCAATAGTTTAAACCAAATTTTAAACTATCAAAATTTTATTTAAAATTTTTCTAACTCCTTAAATTTTTGAATTTTTTTGCCAGCGTCTCCTTTGCGCGGCTAGCTCGGTACAACTACAAAATGCCTCTATGGGCTCCTAAATTCCAAAAGAAAACCAAAAGCCATGTGGCTAGGTCAAAAACCCAATCAAATTTCATACAGAAATTTAAACACATACCTTTTAGTCGAGCAATTCAAATTTATCTTCTGAAATCAAAACAAATTTTCCTTTTCCTTTATAATACCTGTATATCCAACATAGCAATAATATCCAATCACAACATTCAAAAACATTTTATTGACTTCCTTACAAAATTTCAATATCTAAATGAAACGACACGCAGTTCCGTACCCCTTGAGTTGATAATAAATCCTCTCCGTTCAACCCAAAGTGTACGAAAGAGCGAATAACTAGGTAAAAGAAGAATATGTAGAAGAAGAAATAGAATACAACATCAGAATCTGACCATCGTAGCGGAATAAAATATAATCGATAATAAATGATCTTTACACAAAAACAAATTTGTTTATATATTACATCATCAGAGTATACATAACACATAGCTGGACAGTAATCATAACCTGTCCTCACAGAACTGAATGCACAGCTAATCAACACAGTGGAATATTTAAAACATGTACGGGAGTATGTTTCTCCATTCAGCTCGTCTCCTGAGCTCCATAGCATCCTTTCCTGTAATCTATAATACGGTCTGACTCGAGCATTATAGTGAAATAACACCCGAGTCAGTTTGGAATACCAGCATGAGAAAATCACACTCAATTTCATTACTAAAGTTTCAAAATCCTTTGAAAATAAAAGCATCCTGTAAGACCATGCCACAAATAAACATGTCGGGTTTTTACCTTACGACAGCCAAAACACTTTTTATCAAATCTGTATGATATTATTATAGTGTCTATAGAAAGTAAAATAGAATCTAGCTGAAATGCTTGCATCTCAAGTTTCAGTAATAGTTGGGCACAGTCAAAACCGTAAAGGCGCGTAGTGAGAATGGATTTCCAACAAATGACTAGGCACTGGGGTACCACCTGTCACCGTACGTGGCCTAGATCACCGTACCGAGGATCCCACCCTATCCCCTACATCACAAGACCGGGACTGCCCCTTACTGGATAATCCCGAGTAAGATCACCCTGCGGTTGGGATCAGCAACCGCCACACAGCCGAAATAAAAAGGGACATCTAGACAGGGATGACCTCACCCTAATGGGTGTTACCCACTTATCCTTGCTGCATAACCCCTGATTTTCAATCATCCTCGGTTGATGAGGCTCGAGGCTAAGCGTTACCTTTTTAGAACATATCACTTAGAATGCTCACCGTCCGCTAGACGATGTTCTGAAAGCATTCATCCATACAAGTCCGTTCCGGGTCCGAACGAAACCGAAGGCACTACTCCTACTACATCCATTTCGGAATCACCTCAGGATTAGTAGCGACTAGCCCTTGCACTTCACTGCTCCACCTTCGGATCCAAACTCTTGTTTTCCACACGAAAACGTTCAAACCAGATCGAAGTGGTTTTCAAAAAATAAATCCAGTTTATAAATTTCTTAGTCCCATCCTCCTTTATAATTCCAATTTCAAACACTTAAATCAATTTCCAAATTGATTTCCAAATTACTCCATTTTGAAATAATTTCCTTTACTTACTCATTTATTTCAAAACCCATTAACTTCAGATTTTTAATTCTTACTTATGATTTAAAAATCTTTTAACTAAAAATACCAATTTCATATTTCCAAATTCCTTCTTTATCCTTTTCACTAAATTTAACCTTGAATTTTAAAGTGAATTATTTATTCCTTTAAATAATATCACTTAAGTTTTAAAATTCATTATTTTCCCTTGTTATTCAAAATCTCCCTTCCCATACTCAGATTTTATTTATTAAAATTTTAAAATCCACTTTTTCACTTTTCCTATTCATTTTATGATTTACTCCAAATTCTCTATAATCATTTTACTTACAAATTCTCTTCTTTTATTTTCTTTTCAAATATCCAATTTATAAATTTTTGGTAACTTAGTATACCCAAATATATTCAATCAGACCGTAGCATCCAATACTCGAATTATCAGTATAATTCATCACAGGATATCAAATAATCATATCACAGTATATTTACACAAATCTAAATATATTTATTTTTAAACAAATTTACCCATTCGTTTAATAAATTCCCACCGTGAATTTATTCTTTCAAATATCTACTGATATATTACTGCACTTATATAAACCCAGTTTATAAATTTCATAGTCCCATCCTTCTTAAAATTCCAAATTCAACACTTAAATCAATTCCCAAAATTAATTTCCAAATTACTCCATTTTGAAATAATTTCCTTTACTTACTCATTTATTTCAAAACCCATTAACTTTAGATTTTTAATTCTTACTTATGATTTAAAATCTCATTTAATTGAAAATACCAATTTCATACTTTTTTCCAAATTCCTTCTTTATCCTTTTCAATAACTTTAAACCTTGAATTTAAAATAAATTCTTTATTCCTTTAAATAATATCACTTGGTTTTTAAAATTCATTATTTTTCCCTTTTATTCAAAATCTCCCTTCCCATACTCGGATTTTATTTACTAAAATTTTAAAATCCACTTTTACCCTTTTTCCATTCATTCTATGATTTACCCCAAATTCTCTATAATCATTTTACTCCAAATGATACGAAAATTGAAATCGATAATAATACAATATTACGGATCCAATGGAACAGGTTTCGTTGAAATCCGAGACTGTGCCTTGGAAGGCTATTTTTAAATATCGATTTTAAACGATATATTTTTAAAACCGAACGAATCACTTCCAATTTTAAAACTTCTATTATCCTCAGCACTAACAATATAAATTTTACAAGCCTTTAAATTATTTTTAACAGGCTTAAAACTCCAGATTCAACATTTTACCCAACTTCAAATTATTTAATTCAATAATTTAATTATCAAATAAATAGTGATATTTGAATTCAGGTTAAAAATTAACTTTTAAATATTTAAAATCAATTAAATATTCCGATTTCAAACATCCAAAAATTCTGGGTCGTCACACAGCCCGTAATGATTTTTTCTATTCTAAAGTCCGTTCGAGTATGTATCATTTCAACCTATATTGATTCTATTCTATAGGGAACGTGCAGTGTGAGAAACAGAAACAAATACACAGTATAACCGAATAAAACATAACAGATGATGAGACAAGTTTGTAACAGGGTTTAACATCATATAATTAACATCACAGGTAGGTATAACATGATATAACAATTCTACACATTCACTTGTTGTCACTTCACTAATTTTATAAGTATAAATGTCAAGAGTGAAAACTCAACTCTTTACGCTGGAGTTAGCAAACAACTTACATAAATGAAAATTCCAGAAAGCACGATAGCATGACTTTTGATTTGAGTAGAGAGAGAGCCAAGATATTAATCTTGTATATAACAATAAAATAAAACAATATATATATAAATATATTTACAATACCAAAATCTATTGAAACAAAAAGGAAGTAGAATTTATAAATGGCATTACCCAGCTTCCAATTCAATTTTTTTGCTTAACCTTAACTCCATGTATACTCGGCCATACATGCTTAGGCTCGGCTTTGGCATGTTTTCAGGTGGGAAATGGATCAGGTTTGGAACTGAAAATACAAGGCTAGGTCAAGAATGCAAAGGTTTTTGGAGTTAAAACATTGGAAGGTCAAAAGGCAAGGTTAAAGAGGAGGTTTGGTTCACCTATTTGACTCGGTCAAAGGTCTATGGCTCGACCAGAGGCAAGTACAGGTCAGGCCAGGGATTAGTGATAGTGTTTATAGGTGGTGCTTACTGGTGGTGGTGGCTAAGGAGGTGGCCGTGGAAACAAATGAAGGTGGTGGAGGTTATAGGAGTTCGGCTAGGCAATTCTAGGGGTTTTTGCAACTTTTTTGGAGTTTTTGTCTAAAGGAGGGTCACAACCAGTATAGGTCAGAGGAGGAGGATGACTTTTGGCCATGGATGGTGGGAAGGAAGTGGTGGTGGTCGGTGGAGGAGATGGTGATGTTATAGGCCGAGTAACATATGTAAAAAGATCAAGCAAAACAAGAAAAATTCAATGGAAAAGTGAAGAAGAAAAAGAAGAAAAAGAAGAAAAAGAGGAAGACATTGCTTACTTTTTTTTCAGATCTGAAATGCCTTGCAAAATGAAGATGGGAAGAGATTTTTCACATGATATAGGCGGCTAGGAACCAAGGAAATAAACGGCAACAAATATGGAGGAGTTATGGTATGAAATCAATGGATGGAAAGATAAAGATGTAATAAATCAAAACGTAACGTATGCCTTTAATTAAAAATAGGTACCGTATCTTAATTTATGCGTTTCCTATATATTAAAGAAAGGCGTATGCAAGAAGCTATCACAAACCAATAAATAAGATAACTTTAAATTAAATACGTATTAAAGATATGCCTTTTAAAGCAATAACATATATATATATATATATATATATATATGTATGTATATACGTATATACGTGTGTGTATATATATATATGAAATTTCTTTCCAAGAAATAAATAAGGATCTAAATACTTATCCATTTAATTGCTAAATGAATGTATAAATAATTAAAATAGAAAAATAAGGTAGAGATAGATATTATGAAAAATAAATAAATAGTTTTAGGAAAAGTAGGAAATAAATAAAGAAAATACTCTATTTAATGGAACTAGAATTAAAAATTGAAAAAATATACAATCAACATTTGAAAATTGTAACTATACATTAAAAATGTTTTTTAAAAATAAAATATATGTATAACATATCATGTTACACAAATTATAACGTGATTTTACAAACAAAATATTATTTATATAAATTTAAAATAAACAAATTTGTTAAATAAAACAATTTACACACAGTATTGTAAAAAGCATAACTTTCACAATATTAATCTGATTTCAACGAAAAAAAAGCAGTATTCTTGAAATTAAATATATTTTCATAATAAAAAATAAAATTAAAAAATTCAAATATTTAAATTTTAAATTTAAAAGTCAAAGTTTGACCATTTTGACAAAAATCCATTTATTTGGCAATATTCCATTTATTCGGGTTTGGAATTATAATTCACACAAAATCAAAATTTATATTTAAAATAACAATATTTATCCATTTTAATAAACAAAATAAAAATTTTAGATTAGGAATTTCAGTTAAAATAATTAAAATATAAAATTATACATGGTTGTTACACTCTCCCCCACTCAATACTTTTCGTCCCCGAAAAGGAATGAGGTATAGGAAAACACAAAAAATAAAAATGGAATAAGATTAAGACAAGATGACGAAGAGATTGAAATTATACCTGATGGTTGTTGTTATAGGTAAGTTTAACAAGGTGGAGAATAGGAATAGCTAGAAGGGAAAATAGGTTGAAAGACAAGGATGAACCATTATTTAAAAGCTATATAAATTTCAATTATTTAAAAAGGTAAAATAAATGATCAAAATATCCTTTATATAATACTTTATCAAAATACTTTTATAACTCGATGTCTTAACAAGTTTATCCTTGTTCTCGTAGACTCTAGCAGTGCGTTGATCAGGCGCAAAGCTAGAAACCTTCAGGTACTTAGTAGACTTGTTTCAACACCCAGTGAAAATACCGGAAAACCTTCTAAAAATAGATATGGAAAGTACAATCCAAACAAACAACCAAAACCTTTGTCTAACCATGGATCGCGGATACATAATGGTTACGCCTGGATCCCCCAGGAAACAATCCATATCCGTAAGCTTTCTCAGCCCTGCGAATTATGCCATGATGACTAGTAGACTGCAGGTACACAATGGTTACGCTTGGATCCCCTAGGAAACAATCCATATCCGTAAGCTTTCTCAGCCTTGCGGATTTCGCTACTAATACGACCTACATAGATCACAAGATACACAATGATTACGCATGGACCCCCCAAGAAACAATCTGTACCCCTAGGCCATCTCAGCCAAGCGAATTGCGCTATGCAGTCGCACTCAAAAGAAAAAAAACCATGGGCTACGCCACGGCAGGACACTCGAGTATCACATCCGAAAAACAAAAAAAATCAGAGAGAATAATATCGATAGAATGAATCCACAATGTGGCCATAAAGCGGGTATCAAGCAGAAGACACTTTCCATATCTTTACTTCGAAAATATGTATCATATAGTACCTTTTTCAAATCACTTTCAAATAGCATACTTATATAAAGTCCATTATACATAAGATTCCATTTTCAAATCGAATACTTTCCAAATCAATAGTATATCAAATCACACTTATATAGACTTCAATTATATAAGATTTCTCTTTCCAAATTGAATACCTTTCAAATCAATAGTTTCCAAATCAACTTCATACTTATACAAAATCCATTTCATATAAGTTCGATAACTTCCAAATCAAGTATTTAGTATTACAAGGTTCTCAATTTCAAATCATTTCAATATCAATTCAATTTCAAAATCATATACGATTTTACCAATTCATTTCTTCCAAATTAAATATCTTCAATTTCAAAGTTTCCAAAAATAATAGGTTTAGAAAATAATCCAAATTTCCAAATCAATATAATTTCTGTCAAACAAATTCATTTTAAAAAATCATCATATACATACTGGGTTTTAAATTCCACTCTATTTTCGAAACCAAATATTTCCTAAAATCAATTATACTCAAAATGGTTACTAAGTTTAAAACCATCTCTTTCAAAACCTTCAACTATTTATTTTTATACGAAAAATCCAACTGACCATTAGAAAGATTGTTATTCTATATATATATACACACTTTATTCAAAACATTTCAAATCTATATTTCATACTAGTAAAATTCAAAATAGTCTTATTCATTTACTTAATGAAGTAGTTTCAAACTTACTTAAATCATATTAAAACATACAAAACTAAATTTATGTACTTTATCAAATACCTTGTACTTTTCAAATTACTTAGCTTTGAAAACTTATCCTCGATTTGGAAGTGCTCGAACCTTCAAAATAGTCGTAGAAATCGCATTTTCAATCTAAGAGCTGGAAATCACCAGCAAATCAGTAAATCAATTCCAAAAGATAGGGTTATATCAATCAAATTCGAAACTCAAGAACTGAACACCGGCTCATTTCAAACGGTTCAAATATATACATATATCTTTCGAATATCAAATCATACTATGGAATTTGAAATCAAAATTTGTTTCATAAAATCTCTCGCATAGCAAAGCTATTAGAGTGGCCTCTCCCCACTTAGAAACTCGAAAATCAATGTCGATGATGCGTGCATTCATCATCGAAATTATTTTCCAGCGACATAAGTAGGTTCTGGACTTCTATTTTCTCAAACTTCTTTTGAAATTTCTTCAAAATCATTGGAACTTATTGAAATCATTTGAAACATTTCTTATTCGGAAAATACTTTCAAATCATATTATTATATCATTTTTTTTCCGTAAACCAATTAAAAAAAATTGCCGGAGTTCAATCTCTCAAATTTCAATTTCAAAACCATTCCATTAAAAATCATTTCTATATAAACCAAATTCTTATATAATTTTCAAAAATTTCAAATCCTTTCAATGCTTCAAATTTTCATTTTAAAAAGGTATATAATCGTTATCGAAAACATTTCACTTTTACATACAAAATATGGTTATCCTTATTAAAATAATAATTTCGATGTATACACAATTTCAAAATACAATCGAATTTTTTTTTTCAAGGGATGATTCAAGGATGGATTTCAAAATAGAACAAAGACTCAAATTTAGAGGAACCCTAATCAAAAGAATCCTAAACAAGATTAGAGATATATAACTTATGTCAATAAAAAAGAGTTTATATTCATTATTTGGAAAGACTCAATTCATATCATACGAAGAACAGGAGCATAAATATCTTTGGTTTGACAACTTCAGCTAAGAAAAAGCTACAATAGAGTTCACGTAATGCAACCTAAAACCAAAATAACAAGGTGGATGCAAAAAGGATGAAGTTTAGAAAATTTTGCTTTTGAAATAAAATTTATACCAAAATAATCTCTAAAAATCCTTTAAAATCATTTGAAAATCATTTTATATTTTGAAAATACGTTCTCTCACAAGGAAATGATTCTGAGATTGATTTCACTCATTCTAGGGTATTTCTACCCTATCTCTGATGATTTTTTGCTCTGTAGGCTAAGGTTTGCCTAAAACCAAAGCTCTGGTACCAAATGTACTGACCCACTATTTTACCATCCAAATCGATAAAAATCCATACATATCGGACTTGAATAATACAAAATAACAGATTATAATAAAATTTGGAGCAAATAAAATCATCCACAGAATCACAGACACAGAAATATCAGAATAACTCGCAGCGGAAATAAAAATACCATGGTAGTTCATGAAGCTACTATAACAAAATATCAAAACAAAATACAAAATATCATAGTTTAAAAATGGATATAATAGGAGTCTGGATACATAAATCAATAATACAGATGCAAATACCGAATAGGAAAAATTGTTGGATTAGAAACATACGAATAGATAGACAGATAAGCTCCAAAAAATCTCTAGCTCCAGAAGGAGAATCCAAAGCTGTGGCTCTCAGGCTGACCCGAGCGTAAAGTAAAATACAAACATTCGAGTCAGGACATACATACTTATACAATGTAAACCAACTCAAGTGAACTGTAATAGCAAGGCATAATAACTTAAAGGATGCTTGGGATCGTCCATCCTTTAAGGATCCATTAAACCATCAATTAAATAGAAATAAACGCTATCATAGAAATATCCATATTAAAGTAAACCATGCAACTAACAGTGTAAATGTGACTAGGGTAGCACGAAGCTGCAGTAATCGCTCACCTCTGGTCACACTATTAAATTGAAGGTGTGCATCAAACAATCACTAGGAAATCAAACGACATGCAGAGAAAACATACCCATGGTTATAAATTTCAATGGTTTATAATTTCAAATTAAAATTGTTCATTTAAACCATTAAAAGTGAAATCATTATACTTACAAACCAAATATTCAATTCCCAAAAATTTAGCCTTTTCTGAGCTCATTTATTCACTTAAAAACCATAAACATTGAAAATTTAGCCTTTCACAGCATTTAGAAAATGCTGTAGTAAGTTATACTTGAAACAATTCATTTTAGCCAAAGACAACATTAAAATAAAACTGCTGTAATATTTAAGTTCATTTGAAACGGTTCGGTTAGAAAAGATAGCATTTAAATAGAACTACGGTAGTATTCAATTACATTTGAAAATAGTTCATTTCAACCTACTACAGCACTTATCAAGTGCTGTTGTAGCCCTTTATTAGTTTAAAGTTTTTGGTTTCATCCAGCAACCACAGCAATGACCAAGTGCTGTAATATGCCTTAGTTAAAATTTAGCTATAGTTCATTTGTATCGACCACAACACTTACAAAGTGCTGTAATATCATTTGCTTCATATTTTGGGTTAGCTACAGCAATGATAGCATTTCTGAAGTGCTACTAAAGACATTTCCAGATTTATAGTAGAATTTCAGCCACAAAAAACTTCAATTTAAACCATTTTTAACTTATAAAATTTCATATTTTCCACTTTAAAAATGGTCATTTAAATACCCTTGAACTTATGATTTTATAATGTAAATTTCACAAATAAATATCAATAATTTCACTTATTAAATTCAAGTGTACAAATTTCCCATTCTTTACCTTTTAACAATTATTTATCACTTAAATTTGAAATTACCATTTTATACATTGAACTAAATTTCCATTTTATTTAATTTACTTAAACTTCCATTTAAAACCAAATCTCACAATTCCAAGTCAAGTTAAATTCCAAATTTCCATTTAACAATCCATTTATTTAACATTTTAAACTAATTACATAAATTCAAAATACACCATAAGTTGCTTAACTTTATTTTACAATTAACTTGATATTTTATTTTACTTTATTTTTATCCAATACATACATCACTTATATTAATTACTAAGTTAAGCTTATAATTCCATTTTTACTTAAATTCCCATTATTAAGTTAAATCAAACTTTCACACTACAACTCAAACCATCTATTAACTTATACCATTTAACCTTTTAGAAAATCACTACTTAACCAGTTTAAGTCCAATATAAGTCAAATTTCATATTATTTTTTTCATTTACAACACATGAAATATAAGAAATCATATTTTGAAATCAACCACGGGTACGGACAATATTTCACACCTAAATCAAGTGATACGGAAATTATCATTTATATTTGTAATCAGTAAAATTTTTGGGTTTTGATTATTTCAAACCCGCAATCCCAAGAAAAAAAATCACACAGGCCTATCATTTCAGCCCGTAATGATTTTTCCTATACTAAAGTCCGTTCGAGTATGTATCATTTCAATCCATAGTCATTCTATTCTACATGGAACTTGTAGTGTGAGAAACAGAAATAAATACACTATATAACCGAATAAAACATAACAGATGATGAGACAAGTTTGTAACAGGGTTTAACATCATATAATTAACATCATAGGTAGGTGTAACATGATATAAAAATTCTACACATTCTCTTGTTGTCACTTCACTAATTATATAAGTATAAATGTCATGAGTGAAAACTCACCTCTTTACGCTGGAGTTAGCAAACAACACACACAAATGTAAAGTCCAGAAAGCACGATAGTACTACTTTTAATTTGAGTGAAGAGAGAGCCAAGATGTTAATATTGTATATAATAATAAAATAAAACAATATATATAAATATATTTACAATACCAAAATCTATTGAACAAAACGGAAATAGAATTTATAAAAGACATCACCCAGCCTCCAATTCAATTTTTTTGCTTGACCTTAACTCCATGTATACCTGGCCATACATGCTTAGGCTCGGCTTGGGCATATTTTCAAGTGGAAAATGGATCAGGTTTGGAACTGAAAATACAAGGCTAGGTCAATATTGCAAAGGGTTTTGGAGTAATAAACATTGGAAGGTCAAAAGGCAAGGTTAAAGAGGAGGTTTGGTTCATCTATTTGACTCGGCCAAAGGTCTATGGTGTGACGACCCGGAATTTTTAGACATTTGAAATGGGAATATTTAATTTATTTTAAATATTTGAAAGTTAATTATTAACTTTAATTTCAAATATTAATAATTATAGGATAATTAATTGTTGAATTTAATTATCAGAATTGGGTAAATTAATGAATCTGGAGTTTTAAACCTGTTAAAAAAATAAAATAATTTGAAGGCTTATAAAATTTATATTGATAGTATTGAAGATAGTAGAAGTGTTAAAATTGAATTTGGAAGTACTCTGTTCAGTTTTGAAAATATATTGCTTAAACTGAATTTAAAAATAGCCTTCCGAGGCACAGTCTCGGAATTCGTGGAAACCAGTTCCATTGGATTCGTAATATTATATTATTATCGGATTTCAAATTTCATAGTTATCGGAGTTATGGTGTGAGCGTACGATAGGTAAACGCGTTGAAATCTATATCAAATTCAATTTAAATTTATATTTATATTGGTCAACATCAGCCTACATTCTTTCCCATCATAACTTTTCCCTTTCACATTTGAAGTACTGTAGCCGACAATCTTCTAACGCAAGCTGTTTCCCTTCGTTTTAAAATCACTCTGTCTCCTTCCTTTCAGAATGAATTAACTTCAACAGAAAAGAAAAATGGCCACTCTTTCTTGTTCAAAACAAAATCGTGCCTACCTCCACTTATTCCAAATCGCTGCCGTCAATTGTAAACGCAAGTCCTTCCTTTTCCAATATTCATTTTTCACAATATCGTTCCCTAATTAAATCGAATGCATCTCAAAAATCGAAATCCAGTTAAAAAAAATAGAGGAAATCACTGCTCGTTCAATCTGGGGTTTCGCGATCGACTCGCGACGGTGGTAGTTAGGGCACGCGTGCGGCATGGTATGTCATGGCAGCGAGATGATTGGTGGAGTGCTTCGCGAGACTGTGGGGTTCCTCGTTCGCGTTCGAGCCTAGGGAGGTGGATTCGTTGCCGGTGCCGAGATTCGTACGAGTTGTCATCGACAGGTAGTCGATCGAGCGTGCTTCATCTCGCAGTGAAGGGAAGGGTACGCGGCGACTGGAGCAGTGGGTGGTAGCGTTGATTCGCGATGTCGATTAGGGCTGCTCGATTTTGGGAAGCTCGCGCAATTTTGGGTTGCGATCTCGTGGGCTTAGTAGTCGCGATGTCTGCGATGGCTTGAGTGGCTTGCGATTCGAGGTTGTGTGAGGCCGAGAGGTTGGCGAATGCGGTGGCACTTGGTGGTTCGCGATTGAGGCTCTCGGTCGAACGAGGAGAGCGAGAGGATGGCTGCGATGGAGTGATTGGGGTTTGGCAGCATTCGAATGTCAGTGAGGTAAAAATTTGAAGGAAGCAAGACGAATTGGGTCGGATTGCAAACGTTAAAGGTGAGTTAATCTCACTCAGTTAATTTAAATTTAAATTTAAATGATTAAATTTAAATAATTGTTTGAATGGCTGAATTGACTGATGTGATATAGTATGATATTTTGGAATTGACATATTATATTGTGCTAATATTTGTGGATGCAGGGAAAACAGATTGGAGGGATCCAACAGGACCCCTCACATTTATTTAAATTATTCGATATTCTCTGTTGTGATTATTTGATATCCTATGATGAGTTATATTGGAATATTGAATGTTATGGTTTGATTGGATATTTGGGTATAATGAATTACCAAAATATATGAATTGGATTGTTGATAAGAAATTAAAAGGAAGTAAATTGGTAAGCGAAATAATTATAGAAAGTTTGAATAAATTAAGAAAGAATTGAAAAGAAATAGAAGTAATATGAAAATAATAATAACTAACATCGAGTATGAAGAGAATTGGAATTTTGAATAAAATGAAATTGATGAATTGTAAACTTAAGTTATATCAATAAAAGAAATAAAGAATTATTTTAAAATTCAAAATTTAAATTTATTTAAAAGAATAAAGAAGTAATTGAGAAATATGAAAATTGGAATTTTTAGTTAAAGTATTTTTAAAATCATAATCAAGAAATGAAATCTGAAATTAACAGATTCTGAATTAAGAGAGAATAAATTGGAAATCAATTTGGGAAATTGATTTAAGTGATTGAAGTTGAGATTTTTCTCTGGATAACCAAGTACATTTTTTTAAGTAAATTTTTAAATAATTTAAAGGTTTTAAAGTTATTGTAAAAAGCAAGTTTTGGAAAATTTATTATTTATAAGTATTTAAATTGTAAGGTAAATATTTCTCTTAATTTATTATAGTAGTAATTACTTAAAAAGTGACTTAGTATCTTGCTTTCAAAAGTTAAAATCTAGTTTTATATTTTATTAAGTAACCTTATTTTCAAATATATTCATATAATATGTGATTTTAACAAGTATTGAAGTAGTTTAACTAAAATGTTTTTAAGGTATATTTTCAAAGTAAAGTGTTGTAAATTATTTTAAAAATCTATCTTTGTGCTTGGTGATTTCAGAGGAGATAGAAAATATTTGGGAAAGTTTATTCTGAAAAGAAAGATGGTTTTGGAACTGTTTTCAAAGGATTGAAAATAGAAATATATCTTGAGAAGATATTGAGATAAATAAATAATTTGGGAAATTATTTATTGTGTGATGGATGTTTGTGAATATTAATTGATAGTTAAATAACCGAGTATCAATATTGGCCAAATGCGTTGATCGTTTCGAAGAGATCGGGATCGAGATTTATTTTCTCGAAAACCACTTCGATCCGGTTTGTACGTTCCATGTAAACGATTTGGATTCGAAGATGGAGCAGTGAAGTGCAAGGGCTAGTCGCTACTAATCCTGAGGATATTTCCAAAATGGATGTAGTAGGAATTGTGCCTTCGGTTCCGTTCGAACCCGGGACGGACTTGTATGGATGAATGCTTGCGAAAACATCGTCAGGTGGACGATGGGCATTCTAAGGGATATATTCTAAAAGGTAACGCTTAGCCTCAAGCCTCATCAAATGGGAATGGCTGAAAATCAGGGGATATGCAGCAAGGCTTCGTGGGTAGCCCCCACTGGAGGGTGAGGTCATCCCTATCTAGATGTCCCTTTATTTCGGCTTAGTGGGCGGTTGCTGATCCCAACCGCGGGGTGATCTTGCTCCGGAATGTCCAATAAGGGATGGTTCCGGTCTTGTGTTGCAGGGGAGTTAGGGTGGCTCCTCGGTACGCTGATCTAGACCAGGTACTGTGACAGGTGGTACCCCAGTGCCTAGCCATTAGTTGGAATCCATTTTCCCTACGCGCCTGTACGGTTTTCATTGTGCCCAACTATTGCTGAAACGTGAGATGCAAGCATTTCAGCTAGATTCTATTTACTTTCTATAGACACTATTATAATATCAGAGGATTTCTATAAAAATTGTTTTAGCTATCGTATGGTAAAAACCCGACATGTTTATTTGTGGCGTGCTCTTACGAGATGCTTTTGTTTTCAAAGGACTTTGAAACTTTAATAATCAATTGGGTGTGATTTTCTCACGCTGGTGTTCCAGACTGACTCGGGTGTTGTTTTATATGATGCTCGGGTCAGACTGAGTATTATAGGATACAGGATATGATGCTGTGGAGCTCAGGAGACGAGCAGGATGACGACACGTACTCTCGTACTTGTTTATATATATATATTTCCGCTGAATTGAGTTGCTATGTATCCATTTGTATGTTATTGATGTGATCTGTGATTGATGTACTCTGATGATGTAATATATGTAAACAGATAGATTTGATTTTGAGTAAAGATTATTTACTATCTATTATATTTATTCCGCTGTGATGGTTAGATTCTGATGTTGATTTTGTTTTCTCTTCTTCTATCTCTTCTTCTTAAACCCAAATGGTTCGTATTTCGGTGCAACTTGAGTTGATTGTTGTAGAATAGTGTTGACTCAAGGGGTACGGATTTGCGTGTCGTTACACTTGGTATCAGAGCCAGGTTGGCGACAACCTAGGCTTTGGTGGGAATTACTCAAGTAGAGTCCGTAGTACTCTATAATGAGTTTGAGTGTATTAATAGATATGAGCGCGTATTTGTTAGTGAATATAAAATGGTTTTATATTGTGTCGATTGGTTTATTGAGTAATTTATGGATTCTGGTCAATACGAGTAATTAACGTTATTGATAGGGATCTCTAAACACTTGAATAGAACAATTCGACACAGTATTGTTTTAAAATAGGGTAAATGAAATAATTTTACCCAAATTATTTTTGTATATGAAAGAGATAAATTTTCAGAAATTATTATAGTATTTGGATGCTTGATTGTTAAGGAATGATAATATTAAATTATTAACACCATTGTGTAGAAATTGAATAAGAAATTGAAACTTATAACCAAAGTTGAAGAATAAATTTATATAACAAATGGAATTTGAAATATAGAATATAAATGTAATTTATAAGAAATAAACTTCATATACAAATGAGATTTGTAAATGTAAACTGTAAAGGTGATTATAATTTTGAAACTGAAATGGGATAAAATTCCAGAGAATGTTTGAATATAGATTTAAAGAAATTGCAATTTGGAATTTTCGGGGAAAAGTTTAAATTTCTTTGGATTTGAAAATGGTTTTCAAAAGTTTTGGAGAAATAATAGTGGTATTGTTTCGGGAATATTTTTGAATTGAAATTGAATCTGGAGAGATTTGGAAATTAAAAATATTTGAAATGTTTTAAAGCACTAAACTCTCTGTAGTCGCTGGAAAATAATTCCGATGATGATCGCGACATCATCGGTGTTCATTTTCGAGTTTCCAAGGAAGGGATTGCTACCTGGATGATTTTGGATCGGTGTTTGTTTGCAAGAAGTTTGAATTTGGTTTGGCAATGCAAAGGATTTTTGGATATAGTTGATTTCAAAGTTGATTTGAAATTTTGGGAATTGTTTAAAAACTCTGGAATCTTATTAAATGTTTATGGAATAATAAAAATATATTGAATAAAGAAAATGTATAATCCCGAGTTAAAAGGTAAAATGTGAATGAGATTGATTATAAATAGATGAAATATGGATATAAATAAGATTGTGAATTATAAAATTTAGAAGTCGAATAAATAAGCCAAAATAAAATAGTTTTGAATTCTGGGAAGTGAATAAAAATCCAAAACTAAACTTATAAAATAAATAGGTTGAACTCCAGTAAATAGATAAAGAGATTTTGAAATAAAAATTAGATATTGATTAAATGTATGTTGAATATCAATTTGTAGTGACAAATGTTTGGTTTGTCAATAAGTTATGTGATGAATATTCGACGTAAGTAATATGGAATGTTCCAAGATTAATTAATGGAATATGGAAATGGAATTCGAATTGGTTAATGAAAATTTGAGTTGTGAATAAATGATAAAATTTGAAGGAGAAGCTTGAGTTATTAATAGAATTCAACTTGAAATTGTAAGTGAATTAAATTTAAATTGAAGTTAAAAGGAATTGAATCAACATACAAATGATTTGTATTGCAAATAAAAATTTAAGTAGAGGTAAATTGGAAATGGCAAACAGAGATTCAGAAATAAATTATTGAATGTGAATTAGAATTCATATTGATTTAATGAAATATACTAATTTAATTTAAGCGAATGGAGCTAACAATGAACTCAAGTTAAACAAAATAGAGTTGGAATACTGATGGTTTAAGTTGTGAATAAATTCCATTCAAGTATAAATAAATGGAATGTGACTTCGAAAATATTATTCAAATGAGATTGGGTTATGGAATTAGAAATGAATATGTGTACACATTATAAACTTGGGATTATAAATTAAATTTGTTGAGAATCAAATTAAATAGATGTGAGCTTAAGTCGAGAGGTTGAGATAAACTGAAGGAAGTAAATTAACTTAAGTTTAAAGTTAAAAGAAGTTTGGCTTCAAGAAAAAGTGAAAGACCATAAAAGTCTGGGTCAAATTAATTTGGGAAATGGTTATTAATTTATATGTATTGAATGTGCCAAGCTTAATAAATTGTTTTTGAATGGAACAATTATGGAAATGAAATAAAATGCAAGTGAAGGGTTGTGAATAAATTAGAAAGGAAATTGATATAATTGATTGTGGAAGTTATTTAAACTGTTTTTTTAGCATTGTTGTGTTGTGGATGTTTAAATAAGAGAAAAGCTATACATTTCATATATATTTAGCACTTACTTGTTTACATTGAGTAAGTACAGGTTGTTGGAAGCCGTTTGACGGGTTTTGCCGCGCTAATTGCTTAAATAAATAGCCGCTTTCTAAATAAGGTACGCCTACGCAATACAAATAGGAAATATGAACTGTTTTTCTGTTTTCCGACCGTGTGGGTCGATGTATATTGATTTCCGGCCTGAGGCCGATGTATATATGTTTTTATGCATCCTGCGATATCGCAGAAGTCCCTCCGTACAAGGGAGACTCTGCCAAAATTTTCCGTAAATTTTGGGAGTTAGAAATTTATTGAAATTTTTGGAAATTTTCACTAATAACAAATGATATAAATTTGTTAAGCACATAGAACTGGAACTGAATATTTAAGTGTAATTTAAAATGTGTAATTGTAAAGTAAGTGAAATCGAAGGAACTAAAGAAGTAAAGTGTAAATAAACTTTTAATTGAGGCTTAAATTAATTAGTAAGTGAAACTAATACAATATTCGAAGTAGAAGCCAAATGGAATTCAAATGGAATTGTAAGGGCAAAGTAAATAAAACTGAATGGTAATAAAAAAAAATGAACTTCAATAGTAAAGTGAAAATAAATATAAGAAGTACGTAAACCATTTATATTGAACTTAAGGAATGAAAAATGAAATTCTTAAGTAAATTTAGTATTGAGAAAATTATTCTAAGTGGATAATTGAATAAAGATTTAAAACTGGAAGTAGAGACAGGGGAAATTGTGAATAAGTGAATAAAAATAAAAAGGAATGTGAATAAAAGAGAATAGGTATAGCTAAAAATAAATTGGGCTTAATACGTAGAATGTACGTATATTATTTATTCGCATAGCAATGATCCAGAATTTGAGCACGGAATTTCGAGATAAATTTATCGATCTGAGTTAGAATTTTTCACTCGATTTTCGACGGCGAATCTGGATATGGAGTTTTGATTGATTCTGAAAATTCTCTATCGTAGTTTACGGCTATGCAAGGAGAATGACGGTTTCTGATCAAGAGACCAGATCTGAGTCCGCACTAGGAAGTCGGGTGGACGATACTAGTTCGGAAGTGAAATTGTGTGATCGAGCGAGCGATCGAATTAGATATTGCGTACGGATGATGTGCATTGTACGGGCTTAAGCAAAGCAGATATTGAAAATTTGAAATAAAATGTATAAAATGGTTTGAGAATGTATTTGGATATTATTGCTTAGTGGGATGTACAGGTTTATTGAAGCAAAAGATAAATTGGGATTTTTGATTTCAGGAGATAAAATTAATGGCCCGACAAAAAGGTATGTGTTTAATTTTCTATATGAAATTGGATTGGTTTTTGGATCGAGCCACTTGGCGTTTTGTTTTCTTTTTGGATTTGGGAGGCCGAAAAGCCATCTTGTAGTAGTATCGAGCTAGCCGCGCAAAGGAGACGCTGGCGAAATTCTTTTTCCGGAAATTTAGGGAGTTAGAAAAATTTTGGGAAAATTTGATAATTCAAAAATTTGGTTTCAATGTAAAAATTTGAATTGTCAAGAAAGTAAAATGGTTTGAGATTTATGGATAAGTTAAAAGGGGAGAAAGAGGGATGGTGTGTCTTAAATAAAAAGTTTTGATTGAAGTTGTTAAAACTATTTGAGTTGAGGAAATAGTTAATGGGTTATGGATCATTCTTCCTAACTAGTAATTTCGGGGACGAAATTCTTTTAAGGGGGGAGGAATGTGACGACCCGGAATTTTTAGACATTTGAAATGGGAATATTTAATTTATTTTAAATATTTGAAAGTTAATTATTAACTTTAATTTCAAATACTAATAATTATCGGATAATTAATTGTTGAATTTAATTATCAGAATTGGGTAAATTAATGAATCTGGAGTTTTAAACTTGTTAAAAAAAAAATTTGAAGGCTTATAAAATTTATATTGATAGTATTGAAGATAGTAGAAGTGTTAAAATTGAATTTGGAAGTACTCTGTTCAGTTTTGAAAATATATTGCTTAAACTGAATTTAAAAATAGCCTTCCGAGGCACAGTCTCGGAATTCGTGGAAACCAGTTCCATTGGATCCGTAATATTATATTATTATCGGATTTCAAATTTCATAGTTATCGGAGTTATTGTGTGAGCGTACGATAGGTAAACGCGTTGAAATCTATATCAAATTCGATTTAAATTTATATTTATATTGGTCAACATCAGCCTACATTCTTTCCCATCATAACTTTTCCCTTTCACATTCGAAGTACTGTAGCCGACAATCTTCTAACGCAAGCTGTTTCCCTTCGTTTTAAAATCACTCTGTCTCCTTCCTTTCAGAATGAATTAACTTCAACAGAAAAGAAAAATGGCCACTCTTTCTTGTTCAAAACAAAATCGTGCCTACCTCCACTTATTCCTAATCGCTGCCCTTAATTGTAAACGCAAGTCCTTCCTTTTCCAATATTCATTTTTCACAATATCGTTCCCTAATTAAATCGAATGCATCTCAAAATCGAAATCCAGTTAAAAAAAAATGGAGGAAATCACTGCTCGTTCAATCTGGGGTTTCGCGATCGACTCGCGACGGTGGTAGTTAGGGCACGCGTGCGGCATGGTATGTCATGGCAGCGAGATGATTGGTGGAGTGCTTCGCGAGCCTGTGGGGTTCCTCGTTCGCGTTCGAGCCTAGGGAGGTGGATTCGTTTCCGGTGCTGAGATTCGTACGATTTGTCATCGACAGGTAGTCGATCGAGCGTGCTTCATCTCGCAGTGAAGGGAAGGGTACGCGGCGACTGGAGCAGTGGGTGGCAGCGTTGATTCGCGATGTCGATTAGGGCTGCTCGATTTGGGAAGCTCGCGCAATTTTGGGTTGCGATCTCGTGGGATTAGTAGTCGCGATGTCTGCGATGGCTTGAGTGGCTTGCGATTCGAGGTTATGTGAGGCCGAGAGGTTGGCGAATGCGGTGGCACTTGGTGGTTCGCGATTGAGGCTCTCGGTCGAACGAGGAGAGCGAGAGGATGGCTGCGATGGAGTGATTGGGGTTCGGCAGCATTCGAATGTCAGTGAGGTAAAAATTTGAAGGAAGCAAGACGAATTGGGTCGGATTGCAAACGTTAAAGGTGAGTTAATCTCACTCAGTTAATTTAAATTTAAATTTAAATGATTAAATTTAAATAATTGTTTGAATGGCTGAATTGACTGATGTGATATAGTATGATATTTTGGAATTGGCATATTATATTGTGCTAACATTTGTGGATGCAGGGAAAACAGATTGGAGGGATCCAACTGGACCCCTCACATTTATTTAAATTATTCGATATTCTCTGTTGTGATTATTTGATATCCTATGATGAGTTATATTGGAATATTGAATGTTATGGTTTGATTGGATATTTGGGTATAATGAATTACCAAAATATATGAATTGGATTGTTGATAAGAAATTAAAAGGAAGTAAATTGGTAAGTGAAATAATTATAGAAAGTTTGAATAAATTAAGAAAGAATTGAAAAGAAATAGAAGTAATATGAAAATAATAATAACTAACTTCGAGTATGAAGAGAATTGGAATTTTGAATAAAATGAAATTGATGAATTGTAAACTTAAGTTATATCAATAAAAGAAATAAAGAATTATCTTAAAATTCAAAATTCAAAATTTATTTAAAAGCATAAAGAAGTAATTGAGAAATCTGAAAATTGGAATTGTTAGTTAAAGTATTTTTAAAACCATAATCAAGAAATGAAATATGAAATTAATAGATTCTGAATTAAGAGAGAATAAATTGGAAATCAATTTGGGAAATTGATTTAAGTGATTGAAGTTGAGATTTTTCTCTGGATAACCAAGTACATTTTTTTAAGTAAATTTTTAAATAAATTTAAAGGTTTTAAAGTTGTTGTAAAAAGAAAGTTTTGGAAAATTTATTATTTATAAATATTTAAATTCTAAGGTAAGTATTTCTCTTAATCTATTATAGTAGTAATTACTTAAAAAGTGACTTAGTATCTTGCTTTCAAAAGTGAAAATCTAGTTTTATATTTTATTAAGTAACCTTATTTTCAAATATATTCATATAATATGTAATTTTAACAAGTATTGAAGTAGTTTAACTAAAATGTTTTTAAGGTATATTTTCAAAGTAAAGTGTTGTAAATTATTTTAAAAATCTATCTTTGTGCTTGGTGATTTCAGAGGAGATAGAAAATATTTGGGTAAGTTTATTCTGAAAAGATAGATGGTTTTGGAACTGTTTTCAAAGGATTGAAAATAGAAATATATCTTGAGAAGATATTGAGATAAATAAATAATTTGGAAAATTATTTATTGTGTGATGGATGTTTGTGAATATTAATTGATAGTTAAATAACCGACTATCAATATTGGCCAAATGCGTTGATCGTTTCGAAGAGACCGGGATCGAGATTTATTTTCTCGAAAACCACTTCGATCCGGTTTGTACGTTCCGTGTAAAAGATTTGGATTCGAAGATGGAGCAGTGAAGTGCAAGGGCTAGTCGCTACTAATCCTGAGGATATTTCCAAAATGGATGTAGTAGGAATAGTGCCTTCGGTTCCGTTCGAACCCGAGACGGACTTGTATGGATGAATGCTTGCGGAAACATCGTCAGGTGGACGATGGGCATTCTATGGGATATATTCTAAAAGGTAACGCTTAGCCTCAAGCCTCATCAAATGGGAATGGCTAAAAATCAGGGGATATGCAGCAAGGCTTCGTGGGTAGCCCCCACTGGAGGGTGAGGTCATCCCTGTCTAGATGTCCCTTTATTTCGGCTTAGTGGGCGGTTGCTGATCCCAACCGCGGGGTGATCTTGCTCGGGACTGTCCAGTAAGGGATGGTTCCGGTCTTGTGTTGCAGGGGAGTTAGGGTGGCTCCTCGGTACGCTGATCTAGACCAGGTACTGTGACAGGTGGTACTCCAGTGCCTAGCCATTAGTTGGAATCCATTTTCCCTGCGCGCCCGTACGGTTTTGATTGTGCCCAACTATTGCTGCAACGTGAGATGCAAGCATTTTAGCTAGATTCTATTTACTTTCTATAGACACTATTATAATATCAGAGGATTTCTATAAAAATTGTTTTAGCTATCGTAAGGTAAAAACCCGACATGTTTATTTGTGGCGTGGTCTTACGAGATGCTTTTGTTTTCAAAGGACTTTGAAACTTTAATAATCAATTGGGTGTGATTTTCTCACGCTGGTATTCCAGACTGACTCAGGTGTTGTTTTATATGATGCTCAGGTCAGACCGAGTATTATAGGATACAGGATATGATGCTGTGGAGCTCAGGAGACGAGCAGGATGACGACACGTACTCTCGTACTTGTTTATATATATATATATATATATATATATATATATATATATATATTTCCGCTGAATTGAGTTGCTATGTATCCATTTGTATGTTATTGATGTGATCTGTGATTGATGTACTCTGATGATGTAATATATGTAAACAGATAGATTTGATTTTGAGTAAAGATTATTTACTATCTATTATATTTATTCCGCTGCGATGGTTAGATTCTGATGTTGATTTTGTTTTCTCTTCTTCTATCTCTTCTTCTTAAACCCAAATGGTTCGTATTTCTGTGCAACTTGAGTTGATTGTTGTAGAATAGTGTTGACTCAAGGGTTACGGATTTGCGGGTCGTTACATATGGGCTCGGCCAGAGGCAAGTACAGATCAGATCAGGGGTTAATGATGGTGTTCAGAGGTGGTGCTTGCTGGTGGAGGTAGCTAAGGAGGTGGCCTTGCAACAAATGAAGGTGGTGGAGGTTATAGGAGTTCGGCTAGGTAATTCTAGGGGTTTTTGCAACTTTTTTGGAGTTTTTGTCCAAAGGAGGGTAACAGCCAGTATAGGTCAAAGGAGGAGGATAATTTGTGGCCATGGATGGTGGGAAGGAAGTGGTGGTGGTCGGAAGGAGATGGTGAGGTTACAGGCCGAGCAACATATGTGAAAAGATCAAGCAAAACAAGCAAAATTCAATGGAAAAGTGAAGAAGAAAAAGTAGAAAAAGAGGAAGACATTGCTTACTTTTTTTCAGATCTGAAATGCCTTGCAAAATGAAGATGGGAAGAGATTTTTCACGTGATATAGGCGGCTAGGAATCAAAGAAATAAACGACAACAAATATGGAGGAGTTATGATATGAAATCAATGGATGAAAAGATAAAGAGGTAATAAATCAAAACGTAACGTATGTCTTTAATTAAAAATATGTAACGTATCTTAATTTATGTGTTTCCTATATATTAAAGAAAGGTGTATACAAGAATATATCAAAAACCAATAAATACAATAACGTTAAATTAAATACGTTTTAAAGATATGCCACTTAAAGCAATTACGTGTGTGTGTGTGTGTGTATTTGAAATTTCTTTCCAAGAAATAAACAGGGATCTAAATACTTATCCATTTATTTGCTAAATGAATCTATAAATAAATAAAATAGAAAAATAAGGTAGTGATAGATATTATGAAAAATAAATAAATAGTTTTAGGAAAAGTAGAAAATAAATAAAGAAAATACTCTATTTAATGGAACTAGAATTAAAAATTGAAAACAATATACAATCAACATTTGAAAATTATAACTATACTTTAAAAATGTTTTTTAAGAATAAAATATATGCATAACATATCATGTTACACAAATTAGAACGCGAATTTACAAAAAATATATTATTTATGTAAATTTAAAATAAACAAATTTGTTAAATAAAGGAATTTACACGCAGTATTGTAAAAAGCATCACTTTCACAATATTAATCCAATTTCAACAAAATGAAAAGCCGTATTCTTGAAATTAAATCTATTTTCATAATAAAATATAAAATTCAAAAATTCAAAAATTTAAATTTTAAATTTAAAAGTCAAAGTTTGACCATTTTGACCAAAATCCCTTTTTTTGGAAATATTCCATTTATTCAGGTTTGGAATTATAATTCACACAAAAATCAAAATTTATATTTAAAATAACAAAATTTATCCATTTTAATAAATGAAATAAAGTTTTTATACTAAGAATTTCAGTTAAAATAATTAAAATATAAAATTAAAATAATCACAAAATACAGGGTTGTTACATAACGTATAACCATTGTTTTATTTATTTTCTTATTATTAAATCCGTTAGAAATTTATTTGGTAATTAATGGAGAATTAATGTAATTGAAATATTACAATTGATATAAGAAGAAACGTTAACTGTTGAGTGGTGAGTGTAAAACTTATGTTAATCAATTGCATAAGGGAATAGTTGATTTGATGATAAGAATGTAAATTAAAATAAAAGGATTTGTTTGGAATTTAAATATATAATGAACAGGTTTTATTACAGTTGTAATTAAATGTTGGAATTAAATTAGTATATAGATATTGGTTTAACATAGAAAATTGGATTTCATAGGAAACAATTGGATTAATTATCTTCCCTGTATTACGATATGTTTTGAGATTTAATCATTGTAATTAATAGTAATTATATCTTGCCATTAATAAGAGATAGAAGTAAATGGTAATTAATTAATGATATGTGCAACATATGTTTTGTGTTAAAAATATAATGAGAATTTCATTGAGAAATATTATGTTCAAATTGTGAGCACTCAAGTTTGTTACAAATATAATGATAATATGAAATTAATTGATAAAGAAATGATGTGGTTGTACGAAGTATTATTTATGTGATTCTTTAATGGGATAATATTTAAATATAAGTTGGTTTTAAATGGGGAGGTGTTAATTGTAAATTAATGTGTAATAAAAAGAAATATGTTTCAATAAAAATAAAAGGATGTTTTCTTGAAAAGAATATTCTTATCAAATAAAGTGAATATTTCATCTATGAATGTTAATTTAATTTCATTAAAACAAAGAATTGAATTTTGTTCTATGTTTCTAGTTGGAATATTTGATTTATTTAAATATTCAAACTTGATTTGAATTTAATTCGTAAAAAATAACAATAATAAAATGGTAAGAAAAAAACTTGAAGGTTTGGTTAAATTTTTGATTTGGAATAGTTGGCATATTAACATAGGAGATTTATTTCGTTTCAAATTTAACTTTGGAATCTCAGTTCATCTTTTAATGTGTGGGGGCGGCGGTCCTCATTATGTTAATTGTAGTGTTTAATGTTATTTACTGTTTACTAAATAAAAATACATATTTATGTGTAAATTTGAGCGTATTAGGGTTAATAAAATATGTTAAAATGAATTGTTTTTTAGTATATTAGATTTGTGATTTCTATCTACGGACTACATTCTTAAATTTAAATCGTCACTTTATTTATTTTACTTTATTACTACTTTCTTTCATTAAATATATCGGTATTCCAGTAAGTTTTATTTATTTACACGCAAGCCTTGCCTTGAAATGTTTCGTATGTGTTGATGAAATTAATTTAGGTTGCACATGTTTTGAAATTTTATACCAAAAGATTTGCATACCATTTAAACATGTCTTGTAAAATTCCAACATGTGTCTTTTATCTTTTGTTAATTACATGCATGTTAGGCTCTTTTTATTTTGCAAATTTACATCTTCTTATATGTTTCCCTTTCATATTCTAATTTCCAAACGTGCTTTTCCCTTGTTCGTTTCCTATTTCATAAATCTCTTCCTCTAACTTTCCATTTCCAAAACGTGCTTCCATTATTTCTTTTGCCTAAAGTCTTCTTTCTCTTCTAAAAAGAAACAAAAAAATGTGAGCAACTTATTTTCATGAAGCCAATCTTTTCCATTTGTTTATAAATCCATTTCCTAAAGCCTCCTTCCTCCATGTGTGAGCCATCGTGTCCTTTTTTCGTTGATTCTACAAAATTTAGAGACATGAGCAGTCTTCAAAATTCTTAATGTAAGTAACTAACGTGTTTTATTTTATTATTAAAATATGTATACATGGTATTCTATTTCATTTCCAATATATTTTTATAACTTGAATATCTTCCGCATATGAACCCCGATTAATGCGCGGTTTTTTCCTTTGGGTTCGTATCAAAATTCCGGCAACATGAAACTAATATGGTTGCACTTAAAGACCATTGAAATTTTGGGCTTTTATTGGATTTTCAATTGGCTATAAATCAAAGGTGAGTGATTAAACCCACTCACGCAATACTAAAAATTCCATTGCAAGTTAAATAAAATATATGATGTGATATGTAAATATTTTATTGCGGTTTGTTAATTTAGGTTGACATTTGAATTGAAATTGAATCTGAATTGACATTTAATTTTATATTAGAATTTAATTGATAGTTAAACCCCGATATTGATAACTATTATATGTTGAAATATATTAGTTGATTTGGATGTTTTTTGAAATGGATGCTTATTGATTGATATGTTGGATGTATGGTTGTTATTTATTTTAATATGTCCTTGTTATCACATTGTATATTATTGACATCATTTAAATGGTCCTCTGAATCATTTTAGAATTGGATAATTAAGACATTTAAATTATGGGTTGAAATGATATACACCTATACAATTTCTTGAATTTGGATTATTTATTGGAACTGAATTACTTAAAAGAATGTGAAGTGTTTCAACTATGACCAAATTAGGCAACAGAACGAAGGCTGCATATAAGAAGAATGTGAAGTGTTTCAACTATGACCAAATTGGGCATTATAAGAACCAGAGCCCAAAACCGGTTAGGGCGAATAGGGGAAAGTTTTTTGCCGTTGGACCATTATCTGCTAAGCTAACTGCAGTTGAAAAAGGAAAGACTGTGATGGAAGGTACGTTTTTGATTCAGAGTATACTGGTTAGGATATTATTTGGTACCAGTGCATCACATTCATATATATCTCAGTGTTTAGTTGATAGGTTATACTTAGAACCCACATACCTTGTTACTTTCTTAAGGGTTGCGAATCCAATAGGAGGGTATGAAACTCTAGGAATGAGATGTGACCAGTTAGAAATTGACTTGTTAGGTCATAAGTTTGCATGCAGTCTATATGTTTTCGATTTCGTAGATTTTAGATTCATTTTGGGTATGGATTAGTTGAGAAGGTATGAGGCTAGGATATTTTGCTAAGATGGGGAGATATCACTAAGACACCTTGGTAGTCATAATCGAATTATATTCTCAGTGGAGAATTCTGACCAGAGTAGTTGTGTTTTGTTAAGTGTAATGGAAGTAGGAGAAGAGTTAAGTTAAATTCGTGTAGCAAGAGAGCTTGTAGTTGTTTTTGAGCCGCTCATAGGACTACCACTGAAACGAGCTGTTAAGTTTCGGATAGATCTTGTGCCTGGAGCTGATCCTGTAAGTAGACCACCTAGCAGGATGACACCGACTGAAATGAAGGTATTGAAGGTGCAGCTAGTGGACCTAGAAGGATGGAATTTTATTAGACCAAGCAGTTCGTCTTGTAGAGCGGCCGCAGTATTCTTGAAGAAAGCAGATGGGTTGTTAAGGATGTGTAATGACTATCATAAGTTGAATGAAAGGACGATAAAGATTAAGTATCTTTTGCCGAGAATTGATGATCTAGTTGATCAATTGTGTGGAACCAGAGTATTTTCCCACTTGGAGTTGGCAACCGGTTTCCATCAGTTAAGAGTGGCAGAGGACAATGTCCCTTTGACAGCATTTTGAAATAGGTATGGTTCTTATGAGTTGTTAGTAATGCCATTCGGGTTAACGAATGCACCTGCTTTCTTCATGGATTTGATGGACCGATTTTTCCAAGAGTACGTCGATAGGTTTGTGCTGGTGTATATGGATGACATTTTTGTGTACTCTAAGGATGAAAGAGAGCATGAAGATCATCTTAGACTTGTGCTTGAGACGCTGAGGCAGCATCTGTTAAAAGCTATGACAACCCGGAATTTCTAACTATGTAAATTGGAATAATTAATTGATTTTTAATATTTAAAAAGTTAATTTTAAACTCGAATTCCAGATATCAATATTTACTTGATAATTGAATCATTGAATTATATAGTTTAAATATTAAATTTAATAATTAAAATTGGATAAAATGTTGAATCTGAAATTTTTAAGCCTGTTTAAATAATTTGAAGGCTTATAAAATTTATAGTGATAATACTGGAGAAAATAGAATGGTTGAATTTCAATTTAAAGGTAATTTGTTCAGTTTTAAATAATATATCGGTTAAACTGAATTTAAAAATAGCCTTTCGAGGCACAGTCTCGGAATTCGACGAAACCAGTTCCATTGGATCCGTAATAGTTAGTTATTATCGGATTTCAAATCCCGTAGCCATCGGAGTTGTCGTTTGACCCTGGCAGCTCGAAACGCTCAGAACTATTTTAATCGGTTTAATTTAAAATATATCGTTTACTTCCGTAACTCGCGCATACAATCTAATTAGCCTCCGAAACGCATTCCATTGTGTTCGGGACGCGGGTAAAACCTTATAATCGCCTAGCGGCCTTCGTTAAGAGGAGTTCGAAATCTTAATAGCAATTAGCGAGACGTTTTGGGGAGTTTTATAATATAATATAATAAATAATCAAAGATATTTTTACCCAATCGTTTTCAGGAAGCTTCTCCAACCCTATACATTATCCCCGATCTTTCTCTCTAACCTTCAGCAGAAAATCAAACTGGAAAACATCCAGAAAAGAAATAAAGTGTAATGGCCGAAGAATTTTTTTTCTAAAAAAAAAAAAAAACATCGTTCGTTTTCTTTCCCACTCCCAAATTAACCCGCGGGTCCCTTCCCATATCTTCGACCGAGCTGCGTTCTTGGTTCAAAAGGGGAATGAAATTCATAATCAATTGAGTTCCCAGAGAGAGATCCATGGCTACCGAGGAAAAAAAAAATAGGGCAAGCGAAAAACAAATCGATCGAACCCAAAAATTTACTCGACTGTGGTGGCCGCGAATCTCGAATTCAATTCAAGAGAAGCCGCTTTCCACCTGAATTCTATCGGCAAGGGCAGGAGCAGCGTCGAAGCTAGGGAAATTCGCGATGGCATCGATCGGTTTTCGATGAGTTGAAGTGGAGGAAGGCAGTGCTTCTCGAGTGAAGGCAATGGTGTAATCACGGTTTTCGTTACTTGGTTTCGGTCGTGTCTGGGAAAGGCGACGGTTGCTCAGTGTCGAGGTGAGCATATTTTCTTTATGCTTTATTAATTTATGTATATGTATATGGTTATATAGTAAAGCAAATCCTGTTTGTTTAGTTACAGAAAAGAAAAAAAAATTTACAATAAGGTGAAGTTCTGTTTCTATAACTAATTTCGAAGGGAAATAAAACTACAAATTCACATTTTTGTTTAAAAACCAACCAGGTATATAATATATATATATATATATATATATATATATATAAATATATATATATATATATATATATATGTCTTTAGGGTTATTTATTTATTTAATAAGCAGATTTAGCTACTTAGTTGTTAAAAATGTTTTATCAAAAGGAAAATTAATTTAAAACTAAAATTTTTGGTTTGGATTAAAATAAATAATAATTGATTGTTCGATCAATTGGAATGTTAATAAAATCATCTAATGCTTTTACAAGGTCCAATTGCGGAGAAAATTATTCAAGATTGGATTTGGATTTGCAAAATCTAAGGCGAGTAAATCTCACTCTGTAGTATTTCTATTTAAATTTAAATGGTTAAATTTAAATATTGGGTTGAATGATTGAATTAATTTGATATGCACTGTGAATTGATGTTCTGGTGATTATGATTTTGGATGATTCTCGAGTTAATTGTGGTTTGACTCGATATATTGGGGTTTAAGTTGTTTACAACTTAAATCACAAAAATGAATTGTTTCCATTTTAATGTTAATAAGAATTTAATGATTTGTGATTCATTAAATTAGTAGGGTAATTAAAATGGATAATTAATTAACTTAGTCAATTAATGATTTGGGGCGATTAATTTAGTAAGCAAAGGTTTGAATTTATTAATTAATTAAAGTTTAAGTTAATTTATTAAGTAAATTAATCCAGAATAATCAATGGATGGTTTGATAAGCGATTACTTAAGGTAATAATAAAAGATGATTACTCGTGTAATTAATCAAGAGATTAATATTGTGGTTTAATTAAAGTAATTAAATTAGATTAGAATAAATTAAAATACAATTAGAAATCATTAATTTATATAATTAATGATGTAATTAAAGATTGATTAATTAAGATTAATTATTCAATAGTGACATATGAGAAGTAATTAATATAAGTAATTAAGATAACTTATTGATTTTGGTTAAGAAGAATCAATATCGAGAAATTAATTGAAGTTAATTACTTGAATGTAATTGAAAGATAATTAATCCAGGGTGATTAATTAGGATGAATAAGGAAGGATTGATTAATTAATTGATTTAGAATTAATTAATGTAAATGAAGGAATCTAAGTGATTGAGGTTAGAAATTCAATTAAAATCAATTGAATTGATTTGTGTGATTAAGCTTTGCTTATGGATGATTGAATGGTATTGGATGTTTTGAACGAGTTGATATCTCTGATGAAATGTTGTGTATTCCATTTGGATAATTTGGGTTAGGATGGCGTGAGACTCGAAGAGACCGGGTTCGGGTATTAGGAAATACCCGAAACCACTTCAAATTTCTTTTATATATTGATTTATGAAATCAATAGGCTGGAATGAAATGAGTTAGGAGAATTGGATTATTTTAACTAAGATTGATACTTAGAAATTGATATGTGAAATAAGTGTTGTCTATAGTAAATTGTGAATTGATTAAATTGATATATGTTACCCGGGTTTATATAAGTTGTTCTTTGGGTATTCCATGATTAGTTGGGTTTACTCACGCTGGTTTCCAGCCTGACCCGGGTGTTACTTTGATGTAATGCTCGGGTCAGACCGAGTATTACAGATTTTCAGGTAGGAACGTTCTGGAGCTCAGGAGGTGAGCAGGATGGCAATATCGTATATAATATATCCGCTGTATTTATACTATTGTTATCTGAGACAGAATAATTGTAAATATTCAGTGACTGTATATTATTTGAATACTCTGATGTATATTAAATGTAACCGACAGTTATAATATTCTTTTGTAAACTGTTATTATTTATTATATTTTATCCGCTGCGTCTGGTGAGATGTTTGGTGTTTCTATTGTTCTTCTTCAATCTCTTTCTTCTTTCTCATAACTATCTGGGATTTTCGGGTGCGAAAATTCCGGGTCGTTACATTTGGTATCAGAGCTAAAAGGTTAAGCGAGAACCTTGGCTCTGGTGGGGATTACTCATTAAATAGAGTTCGTAGAACTCTAGAATGAGTTGAGTGTATATATATATATATATATATATATATATATATATATATATGAGCGCGTACTTGTTATTTTCTTATATAAAAGTTTTAAATGATTTTATATAGAAGTATATTTTGATATATAAAGCAATATTCTCTTCTAACGAAATATTTAGGTGATTGTGTTAAATTATTGGAATTAAGTTACGAAGTAATATAAGATACAACCAAATTAAATTAAATTAATTAAAATTGAAATTTTAGAATTAGGACTCAGAAATTAGAATTGTTTGAAACTTTAAAATAAACAAAGTTAATCTGGTTTAAAAAGGTTAAACCAATCCTTGAGAATTTAACTCGAATTTATATAATTCGAGATGATTTAAATTTGAAGTTGGAATTAAATTCATTCAAATTTAACCCGATTTAAATTAATTGAATTTGGAATTGAAGATGTATAAGTTCAAAAATTTAAATGGAAGATTTGTATAGAATTGTAATGATTGAAATTGAAGTGGAATTGGTTTAAAATCAAAAAGGAATTTGAAATATAGATTGTAAATGAAATTTATAAATTGAAATAAACTTCATAAATAAATGAGATTATAATTTGGAATAGAATTCCAGAGAATATTTGAAAATAAACTAGGATGAAAATTCCAGAGTAATGTTTAATTATGAATTGGATGGATTGGAAATTTGGAATTTTTGGGAGAATCTAAAATTCCTTTGGATTTGGAAGTGGTTTCCAAAGGTTTTGGAGAAATAATAGCATTATTTCGAAAATATTGAAAGTGTTTTTAGAAAGATAAAAGCATTAAACTCTTTTGGTCACTGGAAAATAAAGTCGGTGATGACTGCAGCATCATCGATGTTCATTTTCGAGTTTCTAGAAGAGAAATTGCTACCAAATTGTTTTAAATTGGGATTGTTTGTGAATTGGGTTTGGTTTTGAAATTCAAAGGGATAATTGAATTCGCCAAAGAATTTTGGATATAGTTAATTCTAAGGTGATATTGAAATTTGGAAATTTGTTTAAACTCTGGAATCTTGATTAAATGTTTATGGAATAAAAAAATGTATCGGCTAAATAAAATGTATAATTCTAAGTTAAAAATAAATGTGAATGTAATTGATTATAAATAGAAGGTGTAAAATTGAAATTATACTTAAGGTTGTAAGTTTAAAGATCAAATGGAATTTGATCTGAAATTGGAAGGAAATTGAGAATCAATTCAATTTGAATTGGGAATGAATCAAGTCCAATGGGAATTGGAGTTAATTAAATTGGGATTGGGTCAATTTAAATGGAGTGAAAATTTAAATTGGATTGTTGGGGAAGTGAACAGTTTTGACTCTAGACCATTTTCAATGTAAATTGTTTTAATATAAATAGTTTTAAATCTATTTTCTTATCTATTTACTATACAACTTTCTTTTTAAAACCTAAACTATTTTATACTGGTTTTGCCACTACTTTTGGAACTCTTTACTTATTTTACAACTGTTTTATACACTAATTACTAATTTTCAACTAAGTTACGAATTAATTTCTATTTTACAACTATTTCGCAATTATTAAAATTTCTATAACTATTTAACTATTTTCCAACTATTTTATAATTAGTTAACTATTTTACAATTATTTTGCAAACTGATAATTATTTTTCAACTACTTACCTATTCTTAAAATTTTCAAGCTATTTTTCTAAATTGGTCGGAGTTCAAACTGTTATTGATTAAGTACCCAACTAAGATAAGGATTGAATTAATAATCCAAATGGGGATTAATGTAAAGGTGAATAAGGAATATGAAACGGTTCTTTTGAACTGAAAGAATATTTTGAGAAATATGAAATGAATAAAGATGGAAATTGGATATTTCTATGGTTTTTGAGAGTGTTTGGAGTATAAAAGGAGTTTTATACAAGTTTGAAATGATCCAAAGTTTTAAAAAAAAAGTTATATATATCTGGATATATATATAAAGGATCTTATGAGGATTTTGGAAACGGTTTGGGAACCTTTGAATTTGGAAAGGTTTTTGATTTTTGGGTAAAATTAATATTGGTAATTGGAAAGCCTATTTTGAGAATTATCGATTTTGGAATAATCGATTTGTGTAAAGGAGCTTTGATAAAATTCATACTAGGTGTATGATTTGAAAGATACTATATGTGTATAGTATAAAGTGTTTTGATGATAGCTCTGGGGAAAAAGGCGCTCCCTTGGAATGGACTTCTCAGGAGTGCCACCGGGTGGTGCTGCCTTGAGCCCCAAGGGGGGTTCTAAAGTTGATCCTGTGAGGAGTTCGGACAAAACTAGTTCCTGGGGATTATGAGTAGTGTATACCATAGCGGAAGTCGTGTGTGCCGCGGAGAGCCAGCAGTTTACGTTTGATTCTATATTGGTAGACTGCGACCTATGGTATAACATAGCGGAAGTCGTGTGTGCCGCTGAGAGCCAACAGTCTGCGTTTGAGTTTATCTCGGTAGACTGCGACCTATGTAGGAGTGGAGAAGTTTCATTTTGATAGCGAGATCAGAGTGCCGCGGAGAGCCTGCAGTTACGTGGACTTTTGTTGTGACTGCAACGTAACCCTGGATGTAACTGTGATCTGTTGTGTGGGTTCCATGGCGTAATCGAGAGGCCGCGGAGAGCCTGCAGTTACATGGACTTTTGTTGTGACTGCAACGTAACCCTGGTATGTAACTGTGACCATGGAATGGGGTGATGATTTCCAGAGCATCCTCACTAAAGATATTTCCTCTATTTTCAAAAAAAAAAGTTTTCGATGATTTCAATAAAATTGTTTTCCAAGTATTTTCACTGGGTGTTGAAAACGGGTTTACCAAGTACTTATAGATTTTCAGTCCTACGCCTGATCAACGTATGATTGAATTTCTGTGAGAACAAGGATGGACTGGTTGAGACATCGAGTTATAAGAAATATTTTTTATAAAAAGCTATTTTAATTGTATTGTCTAAATTTGAAGGCATTCCTAAATTTTAAAGTAAAAAGGGGATTTCAAACTGGAATTATAAAATAAAATTGGACTCGGGAAATTACAATGAAGCGATTCTTTGAAATAAAATCGCATGTTGATTTGAAAGTTGGAGGTAAGCTAATTAACAAAATAATTACTTGATGGAGTACGTTAATAAAATTTAACTTTGGTTAATAAATGGATTGTAAATTAATAATGGAGTTTGGAAATGAATTCAAATTGTAAATAGAACTCGACTTGGATTTAATAATGAAATAAATTAGAAGAGATGTTGTAAAAATAAAATAGGGCTGGATTGAAAAAGAAATGTGACGGTTTGAATTATAAATAAAATTCAAGGGTGATTTGAATAATATTTAATGAGATTTGTAAGTGGATTGGATATAAGAGAAGTGATTATAATAGAAATAATTTGAGTTGCAAAGCAAAATCCTAGTGCATAGAAATAAATTGAGATGGCCTTGTATTAATAAAATAAATTCGAAATAAACAAGTAAATTAAAAAAAAATTAATGGGATCACTGGAATTATATAATAAATGAATGAAGCTTGATGAATAAAAAAAATTGAATCAAACTTTAATTGGAATTGGATTATCAGACTGGACTTAAGTTCGGTGGCATATGTGCCTGGATATTGTTTTGATAAATTGAGAAGGTGGATTAAATTTACAATGAAGGAGATGGGCTAACTGAATTAAATGGAATTTGATTTAATGAGAATCAAATTTAATGGAAGTGAACTTAAGTTGATGTTGGAATAAATTAAAGTAATCAACTTAAGTTAAAGTTTATGGAAGCTTGGCTTCGAATAAGGATAAAAGCCTATTCAATTAAAGCTTGGATAAAATTAATTTGGAAATGGTTATAAATTTAGAAATATTGAATATGCTAAGCTTAATAAATAGTCTGAATGAAGTCAATAAGGTGATGAAATGAAATGCGTATGTATGGTTGGTGAATAATTTAAAATGGAATTGAATTAAATAAAACTGAGTTGGAATCAAATTTTAATTGGTTATAAAACTTAAATAATTAATTATTCATATGGATATTATCAAATTGCGTAGAAATGATTATCGTTTAACGAAAGCGAGATTTAATCAAATTAAATGCTATGAATTAGGGGAAGCGATATAATTGATTTTTGAATCAATTGAAGTGAATATGAGATTGTTTCGCTTAAAATGAGTTGAATGCAAGTAATTGTGGGTAAACCATTAAAATTGAATGAAAAGGGATATAAATTTGGTTGGAAACAATTAGATGTGCTTTAAAACATATAAATTGCTTATTGGAAGTGTTTGGTGCTTGTTATTTATGTAATGCTTGTGTTTAGCTATTAAAAGTAAGAGAAATGTTAATAGATTTTCTATGTATGACACTTACGTATTTAAATTAAGTAAGTACAGGTACAGGGAAGCCGTTTGGCTAGATTTGGGGTATGCTAATTGCTAAAATTTATAAGTTGCTCGCTTAAATTGCTAAATAAGGTACGCCTACGCAATAAAAATAGGAAATATGAACTGTTTTTGCTTTTTCCGACCGGGTGGGTCGATGTATATATATTTATATCTATTGTCAAATTGCAAAAGCTCCTCCGTACAAAGGAGACTCTGCCAAAATTTTCTGAAAATTTTGGGAGTTAGAAATTTTTTGGAAAATTTTGGTTAACGACAAAACAATTTCAAATGGGAACTTAAATAAACTAGTAAATGAAACTAATATGAATCAGTTTAAATGAAAGGTATAACTCCATATTAGAAATCGAAAATAAATTGAATTCATATGAAACGGTGGAAACTAAGTTGAATAGAAGAATGTGAAGGCTTCTGTAAGAAAATGTATACAATGATTTGAAAGATTTCGATTGGATATTGTTGTTAAATAGAATATGCAGGTGTTATAAAGGAAAAAGGAAATTGGATTTGGTTCTAAAAGATAAATTTGAATTGCCCGACTGAAAGGTACGTATTGTGATTCTGTATGATATTGGATTGGGTTTTTGATGTAGCCACTTGGCTTTTGTTTTCTTTTTGGAATTTGGGATCCCCTAGAGGCCCTTTGTAGTAGTACCGAGCTAGCCGCGCAAAGGAGACGCTGGCAAATTTTTTTTAGGAATTTAGAGAGTTAGAAAAATTTTGAGAAAATTTTGATAATTCAAACTTTGGTTTTAAATTGAAATTTAAATGTTTGAGAAAAGTGATATCGTTGGGAAACTATATAGGTTTGGAGAGTTGGTTAAGGTGATAGTGTGTCTTTAATAAAGGATAGTTGGTAGAATGTTGAATTGTGCGTTTTGGGAAAAGATAAGCGGGTAATGGACCATTCTTCCTAGCTAGTAATTTCGGGGACGAAATTCTTTTAAGGGGGGAGGAATGTGACAACCCGGAATTTCTAACTATGTAAATTGGAATAATTAATTGATTTTTAATATTTAAAAAGTTAATTTTAAACTCGAATTCCAGATATCAATATTTACTTGATAATTAAATCATTGAATTATATAGTTTAAATATTGAATTTAATAATTAAAATTGGATAAAATGCTGAATCTGAAATTTTTAAGCCTGTTTAAATAATTTGAAGGCTTATAAAATTTATAATGATAATACTGGAGAAAATTGAATGGTTGAATTTCAATTTAAAGGTAATTTGTTCAGTTTTAAATAATATATCGGTTAAATTGAATTTAAAAATAGCCTTCCGAGGCACAGTCTCGGAATTCGACGAAACCAGTTCCATTGGATCCGTAATAGTTAGTTATTATCGGATTTCAAATTCCGTAGCCATCGGAGTTGTCGTTTGACCCTGGCAGCTCGAAAAGCTCAGAACTATTTTAATCGGTTTAATTTAAAATTGATCGTTTACTTCCGTAACTCGCGCATACAATCTAATTAGCCTCCGAAACGCATTCCATTGTGTTCGGGACGCGGGTAAAACCTTATAATCGCCTAGCGGCCTTCGTTAAGAGGAGTTCGAAATTTTAATAGCAATTAGCGAGACGTTTTGGGGAGTTTTATAATATAATATAATAAATAATCAAAGATATTTTTACACCAATCGTTTTCAGGAAGCTTCTCCAACCCTATACATTATCCCCGATCTTTCTCTCTAACCTTCAGCAGAAAATCGCACAGGAAAACATCCAGAAAAGAAATAAAGTGTAATGGCCGAAGAATTTTTTTTCTAAAAAAAAAAAAACATCGTTCGTTTTCTTTCCCACTCCCAAATTAACCCGCGGGTCCCTTCCCTTATCTTCGATCGAGCCGCGTTCTTGGTTCAAAAGGGGAATGAAATTCATAATCAATTGAGTTCCCAGAGAGAGATCCATGGCCACCGAGGAAAAAAAATAGGGCAAGCGAAAAACAAATCGATCGAACCCAAAAATTTACTCGACTGTGGTGGCCGCGAATCTCGAATTCAATTCAAGAGAAGCCGCTTTCCACCTGAATTCTATCGGCAAGGGCAGGGGCAGCGTCGAGGCTAGGGAATTTCGCGATGGCATCGATCGGTTTTCGATGAGTTGAAGTGGAGGAAGGCAGTGCTTCTCGAGTGAAGGCAATGGTGTAATCACGGTTTTCGTTACTTGGTTTCGGTCGTGTCTGGGAAAGGCGACGGTTGCTCAGTGTCGAGGTGAGCATATTTTCTTTATGCTTTATTAATTTATGTATATGTATATGGTTATATAGTAAAGCAAATCCTATTTGTTCAGTTACAGAAAAAAATATTTACAATAAGGTGAAGTTCTGTTTCTATAACTAATTTCGAAGGGAAATAAAACTACAAATTCACATTTTTGTTTAAAAACCAACCAGGTATATATATATATATATGTGTGTGTGTGTGTGTGTGTGTGTGTGTGTGTGTGTCTTTAGGGTTATTTATTTATTTAATAAGCATATTTAGCTACTTAGTTGATAAAAATGTTTTATCAAAAGGAAAATTAATTTAAAACTAATTTTTTTGATTTGGATTAAAATAAATAATAATTGATTGTTCGATCAATTGGAATGTAAATAAAATCATCTAATGCTTTTACAAGGTCCAATTGCGGAGAAAATTATTCGAGATTGGATTTGGATTTGCAAAATCTAACGTGAGTAAATCTCACTCTATAGTATTTCTATTTAAATTTAAATGGTTAAATTTAAATATTGGGTTGAATGATTGAATTAATTTGATATGCACTGTGAATTGATGTTCTGGTGATTATGATTTTGGATGATTCTCGAGTTAATTGTGGTTTGACTCGATATATTGGGGTTTAAGTTGTTTACAACTTAAATCATAAAAATGAATTGTTTCCATTTTAATGTTAATAAGAATTTAATGATTTGTGATTCATTAAATTAGTAGGGTAATTAAAATGGATAATTAATTAACTTAGTCAATTAATGATTTGGGGCGATTAATTTAGTAAACAAAGGTTTGAATTTATTAGTTAATTAAAGTTTAAGTTAATTTATTAAGTAAATTAATCCAGAATAATCAATGGATGGTTCGATAAGCGATTACTTAAGGTAATAATAAAAGATGATTACTCGTGTAATTAATCAAGAGATTAATATTGTGGTTTAATTAAAGTAATTAAATTAGATTAGAATAAATTAAAATACAATTAGAAATCATTAATTTATATAATTAATGATGTAATTAAAGATTGATTAATTAAGATTAATTATTCAATAGTGACATATGAGAAGTAATTAATATAAGTAATTAAGATAACTTATTGATTTTGGTTAAGAAGAATCAATATCGAGAAATTAATTGAAGTTAATTACTTGAATGTAATTGAAAGATAATTAATCCAGGGTGATTAATTAGGATGAATAAGGAAGGATTGATTAATTAATTGATTTAGAATTAATTAATGTAAATGAAGGAATCTAAGTGATTGAGGTTAGAAATTCAATTAAATCAATTGAATTGATTTCTGTGATTAAGCTTTGCTTATGGATGATTGAATGGTATTGGATGTTTTGAACGAGTTGATATCTCTGATGAAATGTTGTGTATTCCATTTGGATAATTTGGGTTAGGATGGCGTGAGACTCGAAGAGACCAGGTTCGGGTATTAGGAAATACCCGAAACCACTTCAAATTTCTTTTATATATTGATTTATGAAATCAATAGGCTGGAATGAAATGAGTTAGGAGAATTGGATTATTTTAACTAAGTTTGATACTTAGAAATTGATATGTGAAATAAGTGTTGTCTATAGTAAATTGTGAATTAATTAAATTGATATATGTTACCCGGGTTTATATAAGTTGTTGTTTGGGTATTCCATGATTAGTTGGGTTTACTCACGCTGGTTTCCAGCCTGACCCGGGTGTTACTTTGATGTAATGCTCGGGTCAGACCGAGTATTACAGATTTTCAGGTAGGAACGTTCTGGAGCTCAGGATGTGAGCAGGATGGCAATATCGTATAGAATATATCCGCTGTATTTATACTATTGTTATCTGAGACAAAATAATTTTAAATATTCAGTGACTGTATATTATTTGAATACTCTAATGTATATTAAATGTTACCGACAGTTATAATTTTCTTTTGTAAACTGTTATTATTTATTATATTTTATCCGCTGTGTCTGGTGAGATGTTTGGTGTTTCTATTAATCTTCTTCTATCACTTTCTTCTTTCTCATAACTATCTGGGATTTTCGGGTGCGAAAATTCCGGGTCGTTACAAAAGCGAAGTTTTCCAAGTGTCATATTTGAAAGAAAGAGGTTAAGTTTCTTGGTCATGTGGTTTCAGGGAAGTATTTGTCAGTTGATCTAGATAAGATCGAAGCTGTTAATAATCAGAAGAGACCAGAGACGATAACTTAAATTAGAAGTTTTCTTGGACTTTCTGGCTATTACCGAAGTTTCATTAAGGATTTCTTGCGGATATCAGCGCTTTGACTAAGCTAACTAGGAAGGAGATGAAGTTTGTTTGGTCCGACAAATGTGAGGAAGCATTCCTTAAGTTAAAGCATTTGTTGATCAATGCACACGTGTTAGTAGTTTCGAATGGAAACCAAGGGTTGGTGCTGTATACCAAGGGTTGGTGGTGTATACCAATGCATGTGGGCCAGAATTAGGAGCTGTGTTGATGCAAAAGGGTAAAGTGATTGCCTATGCTTCATAATAGCTTAGACCGCATGAACTAAGATATCCTACTCGTGATTTGGAGTTAGTTGCGGTAATTTTTCATTGAAGATTTGGAGGCATTATCTCTTAGAGGAGAGGTTTGAACTATACACATGTCATAAGTCTTTAAGATAATTATTCTCTCAGAAGGAGTTGAATATGAGACATCAGAGGTGGTTAGAGTTTTTGGCTGCTTATAATTTTTGTAACATCCCCGGATTTTAGCCCGGTCTAATTTGATAATTGAATTAATTTTTTGAAATTAATTTGTGAATTTAATAGAGTTTTTCAAAATAGATGTATTAGTTGTTTATAGATGTTAATTTTAAATATAATTTGAAAATGTGAATTTGAAATTCAAATGTTAATATGTTGAAAATTTAATTAATTTTGAAAATTTGAGTGAATAAATATATCAAAAGATTGTAAATAAAATTAATTGATTTGAAATTAAATGGATTATAAATAGAATTTGATTTGGAAATAATAAAAACATATGTTAAGTTATAAAACATAAGAGATGAATTGATACAAAATATTGAAAATAAAAATTGTACTTACTAACTTATAAATATTTATAAGTAATATATAATTTAATTTCAAACCATTTTACTTTAATTTGTATAAGTATAAATAATACATAAGAAAATAAAATAGATAATATGTTTTATAAATTAAAATTATGCAAGGTTTAAAACAAAATTTGTAAATTAATTTTTAGCAAAGGATTTAAGCATAAAATGTTTATAATATAAACAAGCGTAAAGATTTTTCTTTATACAATAAACAAGTGTAAGCATCTTGTTATGAAAATTAAACAAATGTAAATCATATAAAAACATAAATTTCTTTGTTTTAGACAAATGTAAGCTTGAGATCACTTGCAATAACAAGTGACAAGTTAAAATTTTCTTTTAATTCAAATTAGAAATACATAATAAAAATTAGTAAGAGATCAGACCCATTTTCTTTCAAAAAAATTTGAAAACCAGAAACAAAGCTTCAAACTGGAAAACAAAACCAAAAACCTGGAAAGAAAATTTAAAAGAAATCAAAACCCAATCTCAAAGAAAGTAAAACCATATCTGAAAACAAAAAGAAATTCAAAATAGTTTCAAATCCAAAGCAAGTACAGATTACTTAGAAATCAGAATAAAAATCAAAGCAACCTGTAGCTCAAGGCAAAGTAAGGATTATACAAAGATTTAAGCTAATTCAACTCAGTCTGAATTCAGATTACTTCAACTCTTAGGATGCAAATCAACAGAGGAAATCAAGTCCTGACCAAAATTTAAATTCCCAGGCCTCTGTCTTTATTTATCAGGTGAGCAAACCTCATCTTTATTTTAAAAAAACCCTAATATGTTAATAGATGTGATAAATGTGTTTGCATGATTGTTTTATGGTTGAACTTCTCTGTATATATAGTGTGCATGTCTGTGAATCTATATGTATTCCTCTGGTTGAAGCCACAGACACAAATCTACACAGATAAATTAATATCTTCCTATCCAAACACATTCAAGCTATAATTTCTAAAAGCGATATGTCTGTAACAATGAGATATAAGTTTTAAAAATAATTTCTAGTGAGCAAGTTGAATATTTGTTTCAGAATTTACAAAATACAGGGATGATCCTATATAAGTCCAAAAATCAATGATCACGATTTATTGTTTGAATTCTATAACTCGAATCGTCTTAGAAAATTATGACTTAGACATTAATTTCGAGATTTTTTGTTTGGTATGTGTCGTGAAATTATATGATAAACAGAAAGGGCATTTGGGACAAATTCCGTCGAATGGCAAGTTTATGATCATCGCGCTTTAGCCAGAAGAAGGTTCGAACATTGGGGTGGAAGGGCAGAATCTCAGATGGTCGGAGGTGGCTACTCGAGTCAAATTTTTGGATGATGAGTTTGTTACAGTAAGTAGCTTAGTTGTTCGATTTCGATTGTGAGTGTATCTCAGAGTTTTGTTGGTCGAAATCGTGAGAGGAGCTTGAAGGCGATATGCTGGCATTGGCGAAGTTGGCCAGAGCGTAAGTAATCGCGTGTACACGTGCACGCGTATCTGGAAATATCTAAGGTGGGAAGAAGAAGAAGGTAAGGTGGAAAGAACAGGAGGCGACTCGAAGCATGTCTCGGAGGGGTTTGTGTGTTAACTCAGAGTTTAACTCGAAGTAGATATGCGGTGCGAAAGTAAAAACAGTTAGAAAATTTTATATTAAAATTTTAGGGCACTCGGGTAAAAATTTGGGAAAACTCGAAGTAGAGCTCGAGTTCGTGGGGGTTTAGCTCGGGGTAACACTCGGGTTCACCTGGGGATCGTTATATTTCCAGTTTAAACTTTACTGGATTAGTTAAATGAATTTCTGGAATTATTCTTTTTGATAAATGATGATTTATTTATTGAGTAGAAAGTATAAATTAAAAGTTTCAAAATTTTAATTTTTTATGTTGGATATTTAAAATTGATTTGTTTATCTAATTTTTTTTAACGCTTTCAAATGGAATTTTATAATTAATTGTTAAGGTAGGTAATTAATTTACCAATATGATTAATTAAAGGATTATTTGTTTCAAATCAAGGTGATTGATTTAATTTTGTTAATCAATCAAGAACTAAGGTAAAACAATTACACGATTAAGGTTAATCAAATAATGTTTTAAAGATAAATTAATTAATTAACGAAAATATTTAACAAATGATTTATTAATAAAGGTAATTAATTGTTAATTAAGTAATTAAGGGTAATTAATTGCTCAGAGGTTATGTAGTTGATGGTTACTAGTGATACATTTCCAATTTGGTAATGTGGCATACGAAGTGCTGCTGATCATTTGTTGATCAAAGCATGGCTTTGTAAAAAAGCGTAGCTTTATGGACGGGACTTCGTCGAACTTCACAACCCGGAATGGTCGAAACAGAAAGAATGCAGCAAGGTTATTTGGGGGTAGCGCCCCCTGAGGGTATGTTCATTTCCTTCTGGATAGAGGTGGTATCATGGTATGGAGCCCAGATATTTAACCTATGTGGTTGCTGCAAATTTATTACTTTGTGGTTGTTGGTGAATCCCGGGATAAAGGTTGGTTACGACCGGGGGATGGCATACTCGTGTAGTAGTTACCTAGTTACAGAGGTAACCCGACCTTGTGTTGGCAGAGATCCAGTTAGGTTCTCGGGGCGTCTCTCCAGAGGCGTATCCATGTGGCAATGGGAAGTTTCTTGGCCTGACCATTTGTTGGAAATCCAATCATCCAATACGCGCCTTGTACACTTTTAGTTGTATTATCTGCCATCTACTTATGGTGGCGCCCCACTGTTTGGATGGTAGCTATAGTAGGCATAGTTCGGAATGTTTATGCTGGCTAAGATTAATATTATACTTTCGAAATATTTTCCACTATGCACTAATAATAATATCAAATGGTTTTCGCGTATCAAGCATATTTGACTATCATAAGGAGAAATCACTTCCAAGTCTGCGTTTGCATTGTGTGCGTGGCGGGAGGCCTTATGGTAGTTTCATTTTCCAAAAAGCATTGCGGATTTCAAATTTTAAATTCTTTCATTTGTTTTTGAATACCAACTGTTTTCATTTGCTCATACCAGTCCCACGACTGACCAGGAGTTTATTGTTCCCTTCCTAAACTCTGGGTGCCCATAATTTTCCACACGGGCAGTCTAGAGTTGGGTTTTTCAGATAGTAGATATAGATATCGATTCTGTAGCTTTCAATATATTCTTTAGAGATCTTGGATATTGGAGTCTGTGGATTCATGGACGGGACTTGCTTAGCTTGGTGCAACTTGATGGTGGTTCGAGCTAGTGGTTTAGAGTTTTTGCTTTGGGTGCTTTGGAGTTAGAGTTGCTGTTTGGAGTTTTTGGGTTCCGCTGCTATATCATATTGTTATTCCATTGTAGCTTTGTTATCTTATATCTCTGATATTTGATTCATATTGTATCATTTGAGTTGTATATGATATTCATTTCTTTTTCTTCCGCTGTGTTGTTATAGTTGATGTGTTATAAGTTTCGGCGAACCCGATTTGACGTTCGGATCTACGGCATTGGAATACGAGTGTCGTATTCGGTGTCGATTTTCGAAGGTCGAGTCAGGGTCGCTACAATTTTAGTACAGAGTATACTCCTACGAGAGGAAACAAGGTAGCAAATGCTCTTAGCAGAAGACATCAGAATGTGGTGTTAATTATGCTGAAAGAATGAAGGATTTGGAAGATTTGACTACTTGTAGTGTGCAGTTAAGATAGACACCTAGTTCTATACAGAATACTACCATGTTGACATATTTAGAAGTTCGACGAGTGTTGATCGTGAGAATTGCTTCTAGAAGGAGGATCCAATGTTAGTCGAGAAGATCGGAAGGCTTGAGGTTGGAAATGAGATCGATGATCTGAAGGATTTTAGTCTTGATCAGAAAGGATGGTTGGGAAAGAAAGGACAGTTGTGTGTTCCAAAATATTGAAAACTTGAGGAAAGAAGTTCTTAGAGAATGCCATCGATCCAAGTATTCATCCTAGAGGGACCAAGATTTATCAAGATATGAAGAGAATCTTCTATTGGTAAGGTATGAAGAGGGATGTTGGCTTGTGGGTTAGGTAGTGTGTAAACTTTCAACAAGTGAAAGACAAACATCAGAAGCCAAGTGGATTGCTTCAACCTTTAGAGATTCCAGTTTGGAAATGGGATTCGATATCCATGGATTTTATAGGCGGCCTGCTTAGGTCAAATAGGGGAAATGAAAGTATATGGGTCACAGTGGACAGGTTGCCAAGAGTTCCCATTTCATTCTACTTAAGTCTCAAGACAACGCCTATTTTGGCTAAGTTGTTCATGAAGAACATAGTTAGACTTCATGGAGTTCATAGTAGCATAGTCAGTGAAAGATATGCTTTGTTCATTAGATAACTTTGGAAGTGTCTACAGGATATGTTCGGCACTAAGCTCAAGAAGAGTACTGCATATCATCCCGAGATGGATGGATAGATAGAGAGAGTCAATAAAGTACTCGTCGATTTACTAAGAGCTTGTGTATTGTACTTTGGTGGATCTTGGGAGGATCATCTATATTTGATTGAGTTTTCCTATAATAATAGTTATCAGACTAGTATAGAAATGGCACCTTTTGAAGCTTTTTATGAAAGGCCATGCAAATTACCAGCATGTTGGTTGGAGACTGGAGGCAGATTAGTCTTAGGTCCAGATTTGGTTAGAGAGGCATCGGAGAAGATTGAGTTGATTTGAGGAAGGATAAAGGAAGCTCAATCCAGACAAAAGAATTATATAGATAAGAGGCATAAAGACCTGGAGTTCTTAGTTGGAGATATGGTTTTCATTAAGGATCGCCAATGAAGGGTACGGTACGGTTCGAGAAGTCAGGGAAACTGTCATCGAGATATGTTGGTCCATTCTAGATTAGAGAGGATTGAAAAGCTCGCATATATAGTAGAGTTACCGAGCAGTATGGCGGGTGTCCATAATGTATTTCCGTGTCTCATCTTCGCAAGTATGTGCATGATCCAGAGACTGCTAATCCTTAGATTGGGTTGGAAAATTTGGTAGTAGAGCCTAATTTGACTTTTATTACGCAACCATTTTGGGTTTTAGCGAGAGATGAGAAAAGATTAAGGAACAAGACAATCAAGTTGGTAAAAGTTCAGTGGACCGACAACGAGAATGACTGTACTTGGAAGATAGAAAACAGGATTCGGGATGCTTATCCTGATATGCTACGAGGGTATGTCTATATTAGATTAATATAGATAATTTCTAGTCAGATAGACTAGTACGGTTGTTGGGAGTCGTTACAATTGATTACTATGTCTAGTATTTAGTCCTTACTAAATTTTGAGGATGAAATTCTTTAAGCGGGGGAGCTTGTAACACCCCTAATTTTTAATAACATTATTTATGATATTTAATTAGATAAATTAAATAGAATAATATAAGTGTTAAGTGATAGGGGATTGAGATTCAAATAAATACTAAGTGGACGTGCTTAAATAATTAATTAAATGGGCTTAAGAATGGGTAATAAGTTAATTAATCTACACAAGGGTATATTTGGGAAATGACCGCACATAACCCCTTACCCTAATATATATATTCTAGTTCCCATTCACATTTCATTTTTCCCTTTCACGTCATTTTTCAAAACCGTAAAACACTAACTAATAGAGGAGCCAACCATTAACAAAGAAAGAAAAGAGGAATTCAATCAAAAGCTTGGGATTCAAGCTTAAGAGAAGCTAGTCTTAATCCAATTTCCTTATCTTAATCAAGGTGAATAATAATTTATACCAACTCTATTTTTTTATGGTCATATGTTTTCGAATTTAAGATTAAATTCATTTTTATGATGATTTGGATGACGATATGCTTGAAATATAATTTGTTGATTATGGGGATTTATGTGGTTTTAGGGAAAAACCGATTGGTATTGATGTTTGAATGCCATGGAAAAAATTTATGTTATATAAAACATGATTTTGGAGATGGGTTTTAATTTTGATAATTTTTCAAGCTATGGAAAGATTATTATGAATTTTAAAAGGAAAATATGGTTAATTGGATTTAGAAATTTATTCCAGAAATTATATTGAGAATTTAGGTCTGAAATTTTGATATATTCGATAACATGATGATAGTGAATTTCTATAATTTTTGGGATTTATAGCGGATTACTTCCTAGAAAGACTATTCCTGGGGTCCTTCGATTTCTTTTATTATTCTGGTAGGTGACCGATCCAGTATATTAACACTTACCTTTTTCTTTTTTCAAGACAATAGGTGCTTGCGATGGTACTGTTTCTAAGTGATTTTTTATGGAAATTAAATTATTCTAGAAGAAGGACTCATTTGCAATATTGGTTTTGCTTAATGAAAGGGCTTATTTGCTAAATTAATCTTGGTTTAGATCTAAAATTAAATGGAAGTTATTTTGGTAAAGAATTTGAAAAGTTGAGGCAACCAATCACATGTTTACACGTGGGTGGGTTAATTAGATAGAATTTGTTTTAACTGGCATTAACCAACTTTTACTCCTACAAGCAGCTTCTGCTTCTATTTAGAAGCACCTACCGACTTCAATGCTTCTGCTATATCTCAGTCGAATCCAATCCAGGTCTAAACCGATACACAAGGTATTACTTAGATGGTACGCAGTGGATTGGAGGAAGGCAGAAGGCTTGGTGTCGAAAGCGTTGCTTCTAATTGGTCGATAACTTTGTTTGTTTTAAAGAGTTAAGCGCCTGCCTTTGTTTTATTAAAGTCGTTGAAGGAGTCGAAACTTATGCTTTCAAAGGGGGTTTTCTAATAGCTTTCGAATAGGTTGCCATTTTATGTTTTAAAAGTAAGAGATTTCGAATGAGTTCCTTTTAATAATGCTTTCCAAAGAAGGGGTTCCAACCTAGTCGAACCCCTGCAACCGTTCTTTTGCCTTTCAAGTATATTGAAGTCACAAATGATTTGAAGGGTTGTTTTTGTCTTAAACTTATACTAAGTCGATTCCTAATGGTTTTTGAAAGTGTCACGACCCAAAATTCAGCATTCAGAAATCGACATCAAATACCTCACTTGTATTCAACTGCCGGAGATTCAAACGTCGAACTTCAGTTCAGATGGAGCTTATAACAACATTAGATGAAAATAAACAGCAGAAAAATGAATATCATTGAACATAACACAGATACAACATTAATACAATTTCCATTACAATATTCATCACCAATATCAGTGTGCTACACATAAGACACTATAATAAAACGACAATAGAAACTTCAATAAGTTTCCAATATACTTCAAATTCGATAAGGTCTTCAAAACTCCAACACTTCAAAAGATTTCCAAGGCCAAAAGCTTCCAGAATCCGACAGCTTCCAAAAGACTTCAAAATCCAAGCTAGCTTCAAATCACGGATAACCTGCTTCTAGGCTGCCCGTGTGGAAATTATGGGCACCCAGAGTTTAGGAAGGGAACAATAAACTCCGGGTCAGTCATGAGACTGGTATGAGTAAAAAAATAGTTGTTTGTACCAAAATATTTTATAAAAGAAAATCCGATATGTTTTTGAAAAATTAAACTACCATAGGACCTCCCGCCATACAAACAATGCAATCGCAGAATTGGAGGAGATTTCTTCTTATGATAGTCAAACATGCTTGATATGATAAAACTCTTTTGATATTATTATTAGTGCATAGTGAAGAAAACATTTTCGAAAGCATAATATTAATCTTGTCTAGCATAGGTACCATTATAATATGCTTACTATAGTTACCACCTGAGGTGGCAGGTTATACAACTTAAAACCGTACAGGGCTCGTATTTGGATGATTGGATTTCCAACAATGGTCAGGCATAGGAACTTCCTACACAAAATGGAACGCCTCTGGAGGGACGTCACCGAGAACCTAACCGGTTTTCTGCCAACACAAGGCCATATTACCTCTGCAACTAGGTAACTACTGACACGAGTATGCCATCTCCCGGTCGTTACCAACCTTTATCTGAAGCGCTTCACAACCAACAACCACAAAGCAATAAGTTTGCAGCAACCACAAAGTTAAGTATCTGGGCTTCATACCATGATACCACTTATAATCCAGAAGAAAATGGACATACCCACAGGGGGCGCTACCCCCAAATAATCTTGCTGCAATGACTCATGTTTCGACCATAACCGGGTTGTGAGGTTCGATGAAGTCTCGTCCACAAAGCTACGCTTTTCACAAAGCCATGCTTCGATCAACAAATGATCAGCAACACTCAGCATGACATACTACCAAATTGGGAGTATATCACTGATAACCTTCAACTGCATAACCTCTGAGCTCGTACGTCTCAAAGAAGGGTGTTAAGCTAAGAGAATAAATTCTCCGCGACCAATAGGAATATATTTGAAAGAAATCTGCTTTATATCTCAAAGTGTAATGTCAGACATACAACCGTACAAGTCTGTTTCGGGTTCCAACAGAACAGAAGGCACTTCTAAAGAAGCCCTTGCAATCCGGGCATCCACAATCCAATCGGACTCCCCATCACATATGGAGATCTCTTTACCGTAGCAATTCGGTGCAGAGTCATTCGATAGGTTATCCTATCGTTCTCGAAGACGCCCGGTCTTCACCCTCGTCTTCAAATGCTTTCCATTTCGTTGTATCACGTATTCAGAATGGTTTATACGACAAAAAGTCCTCTTCCGGCTAAACAGAATAGTGAGCGTTTAATTTAAAACACGTGGATATATCATTCACGAAGATTCACCATTTAGGTTCGATGTGAGTTTCGGATAACCGACTGGAATCCGACTCCCTGTCGCATCGAAATTCAAATGCCGTTTTACGGGCCAATGGGTTCCACATTCACACATAAATATATTCATCACAAATATCACAGCTCAGCACAAAGCAATTCATATCACATAACATCACAATCACATATCAAAGATATCAATCAATACACAACATTCAATAATAATCAATCATCTTCATTTAAGATGAATTAATCGTGTGATTTAAATTAATTAACCACATAATTTACTTTCATTAATTATCTTTAATCAATGATTAATTATCCTTAATTATAAATTAATTAAATCTTAATCACCTTCATTAATTAATTATCTTAATTAATTAATCCTTAGTTGTTAATTAATTAAATCTTAATTACTTTAATTTATTAATTATTCCTTAATAAATTATCTTAATTAATTAATCCTTAATTGTTAATTAATTAAATCTTAATTACTTTTATTAATTAATTATTCCTTAATTGACTATCTTAATTAAATTTTTTCCTAAATTAAAATCTAATCATCCTTTTAATTACATTATTTTTTTAAAATAAACTTGGAATTTACTAATAAAAATAAATTTAATTACTTTTAAAACATAATTTTATTATCTTTAACTATCCAACTTTAAATCAAGATGATTTATTGTTTTAAATCATGGGTTAAAATATTTTAAAATTTTAAAACCTGGTTTTAAAGTGAAATTGTTTTGTAAGTCGAACCGAGACCTACTTCGAGTGTTCCCTGAGTTAAAATGTCGCTTGGTTCGAGTCATCCCCGAATAAAACCCCTAAATAACCCGTATGCTTTTCAAAACCTTAAAACTTGCTTAAGTTTTTATATAACTCGTTACACATTTGAACATACCCGGCCTCAAACTCGAGCTAGAAACCAGACTTCTCGAAGTTGTCTTCGAGTCAAAAACCCTCTCCTTTATCCCAAGCAACTGACACACCCCCATGGCCTGTGCACATGCACATGAACGCTGGCAAACTTCGATCGACGCCGCAACCCTTGACAAGTTGGCGACAACCACCATCAACTACTAGTACACCCGGAAATCCACAACATCGACGAATTCGAGATTTCACCATTTTCCACAACTGGGACAAACTTCGATCCCTCAATCTTTGATTTTCTTCGCCACCATAGGCCATAAGAGGCCACGATACTTTTATCAGACCATCGACGAACTCCAACATATCGATCGCATGCACCCTAGTAAGGTCCGATACTTTTGTCAGACCATTGAGTATTTTTCTGATGATCCCTGAGTCTTCCTCCACCTTCAAGAGAAACCCCTACCATTTCCATTGCATTGACGATCGGCAATGACCAAAAACCCCAAATTCGTTCGTTTCTGCCTTTCTCAGTAAATACTTATTTAAAAATTATGATTTTGCTTTCAAAAATCATTGTTTTCTAAAGCATTTCAATTGATATAATTGAAATCAAATATTATGATAATTAAATTTCCCACAGGTTTTAGTTTCGCCTGTTATTTCAACTTTTTAGAAAATGTTTTGATTTGATTTGCTAAAACCTAATTTTAGAACTTAAATCTTGCCTAAACAAACAACTTTTGCTTGGATCCCATGGTTTAGTAGTGATCGAAGATGAAGAAATCAAATTTTTTTTGATTAGGCTTATGCTTGTAAACCTGGGACAGAGGTGCATGAATCAGTTCTTCAGACATGCATAGCCAAATCATTCATGTATTCAAAAATTTATATTCATGCAAATCAATTTTAACTTCACTTTCAGGCATGAATTCAAACAACATTCAAAAATTCAGATCTCACCAGGGTTTACTCACCTGTTCACTTTGAAAACAGAGAAGAAGTTGGTGTTGACAGTTTTGAAGACTGGGAAAAGATTTTCTTCTTTGCTTGTTGAATTGTTGATCTAGGCTTGATCTTGGAGTCTTTGTTTGCTGAGTTGAATTTTGGTTCACAGTGATTGATTTTTGAATTCGCTTAATCACTCTGATGACTTTGCTAGGTTGTGTTTGAAGTTTGAAACTGTTTTCTTGATTTCTGGATAGAAATGGATTTCCTGGCTTAAGATCTTTGAAGTGTTTTAATTCCCAGGGTTTTTCTTCTTTTTTGTTTTAAAATTTATTTGATGATTTTTTTCTGGTTTGAGAAGGTTGTACAGGTTTTTTTTCTTAAGTTTTAGAAAGTGAAGAAAAAAGAAAATGAGAGAGGAAAGGATAAGAAATGTATATTTTCCTTGATTTCTTTAATTTGAAAAATGAAAAGAAATATAAAATTTTGACACTTGTCTTGATTCATTAACACTTGTAAATCTATTCACTTATGACTCTAACACTTGTTAATACATGCATAAAGATTTAAATAATTTTTTATATTATTTTTCTCTTATTTATATAGTTACAATCTCTTTTTATATTTATACAACTTTTAAAAGAAAATGTTTTTAATACTAATTTACACATTATTAAAAATCATTCACATATGTTAATATTTTAAATCCAAATATTTTTAAGATATTTTTATATTTAAATTTAAATTCAAATTCAAATAAAAGTTCAAATTCAAATTAAAATTAAAATTCATATTTGAAATCCAATCCATTCTATATATGTATATAGATAAACAAACTCAATATTCACTTGGTTTGAAATTTTTTTAAAATTAATTCAAATTAACTTCAAATTGAATTCCAAAAATTCAAATACACTAAAAAAAATTAAATTGATAAATTTGGGGATGTTACAGGTTCCCCCCTTTAAGAAAATTTCATCCTTGAAATTTGAAAGAGAGAGAAAGACAAACAAAGAACATATGAATATATAAAAGATAGAGAAATGGCTTACCAATCAAGCCGGAATATCCACTCTGCAACTGGGATAGGACTTTTTCATGTTATCCTCTATTTCCCAAGTACAGTCCTTTGGATCGCCACTCCATTGCACTTTAACTAGTTTCACAACTTTATTCCTCAGCTGCATTTCATCACGATCAATGATCTTTATTGATTCTCTCTTTACTGCCAGATTTGGTGTGATCTTCAAATCCTGCTGAGCAGCTTCTTCAATGATACTATCTGGGTCGTGCACATATTTCCGAAGGTTAGAAATGTGAAATGCATCATGCACACCAGATAACCAGCTGGGTAGCTACACTCGATATGCTAGAGGACCGTTCCTCTCCAGAATAGGAAAAGGACCAATATAACATGGTGCCAACTTACCAGTCTTCCCTCTCAACACACCATGCATTGGAGACACTTTTAGGAATATAGAATCTCCAACCTGGAATTCCAAATCTCTTCTTCTGCGATCATAATAACTCTTTTGACGACTTTGAGCATTTATCAATTTCTTTCGAATAAGATTTACTTTCTCAGTGGCTTCTTTAATCATATCAGGTTCAAGGACTAGTCTATCACCTAACTCGATCCAACATGCAGGTTATCGGCACAGACGACCATATAAAGCTTCAAAAGGAGCCATTTTGATACTGGCCTGATAGCTATTGTTATATGAGAATTCTACCATATGTAAATGGTCCTCCCAAGAACTACAAAAGTCGAGAATACAAGCTCGCAAAAGGTCTTCTAAAATTCTATTTATCCTTTCAGTCTGCCCATCAGACTGTGGATGATAAGCAGTACTGAAGTTCAGCTTTGTTCTCAATGCGGCTTGGAATGCCTCCTAAAATCTACTGGTGAAGATCGGATCACGATCAGTCACTATACTGCTGGGTATACAGTGGAGATGAACAATCTCTTTTATATATAGCTCTTCAAACTTGCCACTGTCCGGGTGGATTTTACTGGGATGAAGTGGGCGGTTTTAGTCAAACGATCCACTATAACCCAAATTGCTTCATTTCCTTTCGTAGTTCGTGGCAACCCGTCGACGAAATCCACCGACACTTGATCCTATTTCCACTTTGGTACTTCTAAAGGCTGAAGTAAACCCGCCATATTCTTTTGATCACTTTTAATTTGTTGACGGTAGCACAACGAATCACATATACAAATATATCCCTCTTCATTATCTTCCACCAGAAAGTTCTTTTGATATCTCTATACATCTTATTAACTCCTGGATGGATACAAAATTTGGACTTCTGACATTCGTTCAAAACTTCATGTTTCAGATCCGGAATGTCAGGGACAGAGATCATGCCTTTAAGACTTACAATTTACTATCATCGACTTCAAAACTGGTATCTTTACCACCGTGTATCCTTTCATAAATTTCATGAAGAAACTTATCTTCTTTTTGCCTGCTAGCGACTTTCTCAAGAAGAGTAGGAGTAACGATAAGATGAGCAAGAATAGCATGTTTTCTACTCAAGACATCGACAACTGCATTGGCTTTTCCAGGTGTATATAGAATATCTAGGTCATAGGATGCCAGAAATTCCAACCAATATTGTTGTCGCAGATTCAAATCTTTCTGGGTGAAGAGATACTTCAAAGATTTGTGGTCGGTGAATAATTCAAATTTTTCACCTAAATAACAAGGATTTATTAAGTATATATTAAGTTAAGTTGAACTTTAAAATTTTTCTTTAGAAAAGCTAAAGGAGATTCTTACGCAGAAGATAATGTCGCCAGATTTTTAAGGCAAAAATAACATCCAAGAGTTTCAAATCGTGTGTTAGGTAGTTTCTCTCATGCGGACGTAATTGTCTACTCGCGTAGGCAATTACCTTCCCATTCTGCATTAACACTGCACCCACACCATCACCACAAGCATCAGTATAGACAAATAAGCCTTGATTCCAGTTAATGATAACGAGAACATGAGCTGTAGTCAATCTCTTTTTAACTCTTGGAACGCTTCGTCGCATTTCGGAGTCCAATCGAACTTGGCATTCTTCATTGTTAGCTTAGTCAACGGACTAGCTATCTTAGAAAAGTCCTAAAGAAATTTCCGTAATACCCTACTAAACCCAGAAAACTTCAAACTTCTTCCGGAGTTGTGGGTCGCTTCCAGTCAAGAATAGCTGAAATCTTGCTTGGATCAACATAGATTCCCTCTTTGTTAACAATATGGCCAAGAAATCTGACTTCTTTGACCCAGAAATGACACTTAGAAAATTTGGCGAATAGAATTTTCCTTTTCAATATCTCCAAAACAATTCTTAGATGCTCAGCATGCTCCTCTTCGGTTTTGGAGTAGATTAGGATATCATCGATAAATACAAGCACAAATTTATTAAGCACTTCCCAGAATACATGAGTCATTGAATCTACGAAGTATGAAGGAACATTGGTTAGTTCGAAAGGCATGACTAACCATTTGTAGAATATGTCCGGACCCGTGAAAGCAGTCAAGTGAACACAGTCTTCGGCAATTCGTAGCTGATGGAATCCCTGGACTAGATCCATCTTTAAAAATAATCGAGCGCCATGAAGTTGATCAAACAGATCGTCGATTCTAGGTAAAGGAAACCTGTTTTTGACAGTTTATTTATTGAGATCGCGGTAATCTACACACAATCTCAAGGATTCGTCCGACTTAGCTACGAACACCACAACTGAACCTCATTCGAAAACACTAGGACATATTAATCCTTTTTCTAGCAAATCACCGGTTTGCTTGACTAGTTCAATTCTTTCCCTGGGTGCCATCCTGCAACTTGCATGAATGACAGGACGAGCATTTGGAACTAATTTATTTCTAAATTCAATTTCTCTGTGTGGGGGTAAAGATTTGACTTCTTCGAATATGTCGAGAAAATGCTGGACAATTGGAATGGACTCCAGACTAGGTTCGAGATATCCTAAAATATACATTAGTTTATCTCTTTTCGGACTAGGGTTTTCACAAGAAATTTCAATGAAATTTCCAAGTTTTATTTTGACCAGAATCGTTTGATTGTTACAATCTAATTTGGCTTCATATCTTGTTAACCAATTCATTCTGAGTAATATCTCAAATTCGTTAAAGTCGAGAACATAAAGGTTGATAGGAAATTGATGGCCGGAATACGAGATAGGCACTTTCCTACAATATAGACAAAGATTTGCAGGACCACCCACCGGATTCTTTACGCAAATAGGTTCATCGACAAATTTAGGTCCAAATTTTAATTCATTCACGGTTTTTTGGGGGATAAAGCTATGTGAAGCTCCTGAGTCAAACAAAACTCTAATGACTCTACCACCAACAATAAGGTTACCTTCCAAAACTCCTTTTTCTTTATCCGCCTAGGAAGTTGAGGGTCATCTTTTACTGCGTATATTTTCGCTATTTGTGCTTGTTTCTTTTTCGGGCAATTTTTAACTCCGTGACCTGGCTGGTGACAGCAATAGCATTTCTTAGTTCTTTGACTTATCTTCACGGATTGATCTTTCTTCATTTGTTTCTTTGGCTTTTTACAATCATTTGCAAAATGGTCTTTCTCCTGACAGTTGTAACATGTAATATTTCTAGCCGAGTTTTTCTGACTATTCCTCTTCTACTTGCCTTGATCCGGCTTCTACCCTTCGAATTTTCTTTTCTTCAAATTCGAACTACTTGAACTCCCCTTCTCTTTCGGAACTTTCTAGATATCTAGGATAGCATATCGATAACCCATATCGACCAACTTCGAAAAGGATTCTTTTATGTGGGCTGTCATCCTCTTGTGGTACTCCTTATTCATTCCCCGAATGAATTTTTCATTCTTCTTCAAAGGTATATTTACCAGCTCCGGACCAAATCGAGAAAATTTGTTGAATTTATTCAAGTATTTCTCAAATGATAAACTTCCTTGCTTCAAATCAATAAACTCCTGGTACATTCGGGAGATACCAGCAGATGGCATGTATCGCTGCTCAAACACTTCTTTAAATCGTCTCCAAGTAAAATCATCTTCCGACTCATCCACAGTAACTGTCTTCTACCAAGCTAATGCTTCTTCTTGGAGTTGCCAAGAAGCTATTAGTCGCTTTTGATCATCTTCCAATTTCAGTCCCCTGAAAATTCTTTCACATGGTCGGATCCAAGCTTGGGCTTCAACAATAGATTCCTTGCCAGTAAATGGCTTACCACCAAGTCTCGAGAAGCTTTTATATAGATCAGACAGATTCGGTTGAGGTTTAGTAGGCATAGCTGCTGTTGCAGGGACTTGACCAGTTGTAGTGATATTTCCCATCCCCTATCTTGTCCTTTTCTTCCGCTCATTCTCACTATCTGTAAATAGTAAGAAAACTTGATTTAGGCATACAGACAAGATATCTTAGGGAATATCAACAGTTAAAAGGAATAGACCATGAAATTTTTAGGGTTTCGGTCACACGGTTTATACTCATTCTAGGGTATACTTCACCCTATCTCTAATGAGCCACCTAATGTGTTATACTCCATAGCTAAAGTTCTTACTCAACCTGAAGCTCTGATACCTCTTTGTCATGACCCGAAATTTCATTATTTAGTAATCGACATCAAATACCTCACTTGTATTCGACTGTCGGAGAATCAAACGTTGAACTTCAGTTCGGATGGAGCTTATAACAACATTAGATGAAAATAAACAGCGGAAAAATGAATATCAATGAACGTAACATAGATAAAACTTTGATACAATTTCCATTAGAACAATCATCACCAATATCAGAGTGCTACACATAAGACATAACAATAAAACGACAGTAGAAACTTCAACAAGTTTCCAACATACTTCAACTTTGATACGGCCTTCAAAAATCCAACACTTCAAAAGATTTCCAAGGCCAAAAGCTTCCAGAATCCGACAGGTTTCCAAAGACTTCAAAATCCAAGCTAGCTCCAAAACATGGATAACCTGCTTCTAGGCTGCCTGTGTGGAAATTATGGACACCCGGAGTTTAAGAAGGGAACAATAAACTCCGGGCCAGTCATGGGACTGGTATGAGTAAGCAAAAACAGTTTTTTGTACAAAAACAGTTTATAAAGGAAAATCCAATATGCTTTTGGAAAATGAAACTACCATAAGACCTCCCGCCACACACATAATGCAATCATAGAATTGGAGGAGATTTCTTCTTACGATAGTCAAACATGCTTGATACGAGAAAACTCTTTTGATGTTATTATTAATGCATAGTGTAGAAAACATTTTCGAAAGTATAATATTAATCTTAGCCAGCATAGGTGCCACTATACTATGCCTACTATAGCTACCACCTGAGGTGGCAGGTTATACAACTTAAAACCATACAGGGCTCGTATTTGGATGATTGGATTTCCAACAATGGTCGGGCAAAGGAACTTCCTACACAAAATGGAACACCTCTAGAGGGCGTCCCCGAGAACCTAACTGGATCTCTGCAACAGAAGGCCAGGTTACCTCTGTAGTTAGGTAACTACTGACACGAGTATGCCATCTCCCTATTGTTACCAACCTTTATCCGAAGCGCTTCTCAACCAACAACCACAAAGCAATAAGTTTGCAGCAACCAAAAAGTTAAGTATCTAGGCTCCATACCATGATACCACTTATAATCAAGAAGAAAAAGGACATACCCTCAAGGGGCGCTACCCCCAAATAACCTTGCTGCAATGATTCATGTTTTGACCATAACCGAGTTGTGAGGTTCGATGAAGTCTTGTCCACAAAGCTACGCTTTTCACAAAGCTACGATTTTCACAAAGCCATGCTTCGATCAACAAATGATCAGCAGCAAACAGTATGACATACTACCAAATTGGGAGTATATCACTGATAATCTTCAACTACATAACCTCTGAGCTCATACGTCTCAGAGAAGGGTGTTAAGCTAAGAGAATATATTCTCCGCCACCAACAGAAATGTATTTGAAAAAAATCTGCTTTATATCTCAAAGTGTAATGTCAGACATACAACCATACAAGTCTGTTCCGGGTTCGAACAGAACCGAAGGTACTTCCAAAGAAGCCCTTGCAATCCGAGCATCCATAATCCCGATCGAACTCCCCATCACATATGGAGATCTCTATACTGGAGCAACTCAGTGCAGAGTCATTCGACAGGTTATCCTATCGTTCTCAAAGACGCCCGGTCTTCACAAACGTCTTCAAATGCTTTCCATTTTGTCGTATCACGTATTCGGAATGGGTTATACGATATAAAGTCTCTCCCGGGTAAACCGAATAGTGAGCGCTTAATTTAAAACATGTGTAATATCATTCACGAAGATTCACCATTTAGATTCGATGTGGGTTTCAGATAATCAATTGGAATCTGACTTTCCCGTCGCATCGAAATTCAAATGTCGTTTTACAGGCCAAGGGATTCCACATTCACATAGAAATATATTCATCACAGATCTCACAGCTCAGGCACAAAGCAATTCATATCACATAGCATCACAATCACATATCAAAGATATCAATCAATACACAACATTCAATAATAATCAATCGTCTTCAATTAATATGAATTAATCGTGTAATTTAAATTAATTAACCACATAATTTACTTTCCTTAATTATCTTTAGTCAATGATTAATTATTCTTAATTATAAATTAATTAAATCTTAATCACCTTCATTAATTAATTATTCCTTAATTAATTATCTTAATTAATTAATCCTCAATTGTTAATTAATTAAATCTTAATTACTTTTATTAGTTAATTATTCCTTAATTAATTATCTTAATTAATTAATCCATAATTGTTAATTAATTAAATCTTAATTACTTTTATTAATTAATTATTCCTTGATTGATTATCTTAATTAATTTTATTCCTAATTATAATCTAATTAACCTTTTAATTACATTATTTGTTTAAAATAAATTAGAAGTTTATTAATGAAAATAAACTTAATTACTTTTAAAACATAACTTTCTTATCTTTAACTATCCAACTTTAAATCAAGACGATTTATTGTTTTAAATCATGGGTTAAAATATTTTAAAATTTTAAAACCTGGTTTTAAAGTGAAATTGTTTTGTAAGTTGAACCGACACCTACTTCGGGTGTTCCCGGAGTTAAAACGTCGCTTGCTTCGAGTCATCCCCGAATAAAACCCCTAACTAACCCGTATGCTTTTCAAAACCTTAAAATTTGTTTAAGTTTTTATACAACTCGATACACATTTGAACATACCTGGCCTCAAACTCGAGCTAGAAACCAGACTTCCCGAAGTTGTCTTCGAGTCGAAAACCCTCTCCTACATCCCAGGCAACTGATACACCCCCATGACCTGTGCAGATGCACATGAACGCTGGCGAACTTCGATCGACGCCGCAACCCTTGATAACTCGGCGACAACCACCATCAACTACCAGTGCACCTAGAAATCCACAACATCGACGAATTCGAGATTTCACCATTTTCCAAAATTGGGACGAACTACGATCCCTCAATCTTTGATTTGCTTCGCCACCACAGGCCATAAGAGGCCACAATACTTTTCCCAGACCATCGACGAACTCCAACATATCGATCGCATGCACCCTGGTGAGGCCCGATTCGACCTAGACAATGCCATTGCCTCGAGATACAATTGGAAAAAACACAGGGCTAAAACGCTAGTTCGATCTCGTCAGCCCTCCATGACGAACTATAAAATCGTTGAGTATTTTTCTGATGATCCCTGAGTCTTCCTCCACCTTCAAGAGAAACCCCGACCATTTCCATTGCACAGACGATCGGCAATGGCCAAAAACCCCAAATTCGTTCGTTTCTGCCTTTCTCAGTAAATACTTATTTAAAAATTATGATTTTACTTTCAAAAATCATTGTTTTCTAAAGCATTTCAATTGATATAATTTAAATCAATTATTTTGATAATTAAATTTCCTACAGGTTTTAGTTTTGCCTGTAATTTTAATTTTTCAGAAAATGTTTTGATTTGTTAAAACCTATTTTTAGAACTTAAATCATGCCTAAACAAACAACTTTTGTTTGGATCAAATGATTTAATAGCGATCGAAGATGAAGAAATCAAAAAAAAAATTTGATCAGGCTTATGCCTGTAAACCTGGGATAGAGGTGCATGAATCTGTTATTTAGACATGCATAGCCAAATCATTCATGTATTCAAAAATTTATACTCATGCAAATCAATTTTAACTTCACTTTCAGGCATGAATTCAAACAACATTCAAAAATTCAGATCTCACCAGGGTTTACTCACCTGTTCACTTTGAAAATAGAGAAGAAGTTGGTGTTGACAGTTTTGAAGACTGGGAAAAGATTTTCTTCTTAGCTTGTTGAATTGTTGATCTAGGCTTGATCTTGGAGTCTTTGTTTGCTGAGTTTAATTTTGGTTCACAGTGCTTGATTTCTGAATTTGCTTAATCACTCTGATGACTTTGCTAGGTTGTTTGTTTAAAGTTTGAAACTGTTTTCTTGATTTGTGGATAGAAATGAATTTCCAGGCTTAAGATATTTGAAGTGTTTTAATTCCTAGGGTTGTTTTTCTTCTTTGTTTTGAAATTAATTTGATGGTTCTTTTTCCTTCTTTCTATTCTGGTTTGAGAAGGTTGTACACGTTTTTTTCTTAAGTTTTAGAAAGTGATGACAAAAGAAAATGAGAGAGGAAAGAATTAGAAATGTATATTTGCCTTGATTTCTTTAATTTGAAAAATGAAAAAAAATATAAAATTTTGACACTTGTCTTGATTCATTAACACTTGTAAATCTATTCACTTATGATTATAACACTTGTAAATACATGCATAAAGATTTAAATAAATTTTTATATAATTTTTCTCTTATTTATATACTTACATTCTCTTTTTATATTTATACAACTTTTAAAAGAATTTTTTTAATACTAATTTACACATTAATAAAAGTCATTCACATATGTTAATATTTTAAATCAAATATTTTTAATATATTTTTATATTTAAATTTAAATTCAAATACAAGTTCAAATTCAAATTAAAATCAAAATTCAAATTTGAAAACCAATCCATTCTATATATATATATATAGATAAAGAAACACAATATTCACTTGTTTTGAATTTTTTTTAAAATTAATTTAAATTAACTTCAAATTGAATTCCAAAAATTCAAATAAACTATTAATTTTAAATTGATAAATTTGGGGATGTTATAGAAAGCGTCCAAGGTTTCGAAGGCAATGGCTAAAAAAGGGGGTTTCGATGCTATCCTTCAGTGTTTTGCTTAAATGAAGATGAAGCTTTCGAAAGGATGGTGCCCACGCCATCAAATTTTCCCCAATACTTTTATATGATAAAAATTATTTAGAAAGAAATAATTTCATTTATATTTACTTTGACCCAAATGATATTTTTAAAAATAAACCCCGTTATTTCGAAAGGGATACTTCCAAAGGTTTCAAAAGGAGTGCTTTCAATGGTTTTGAAGCTATGCTTCTAAGAGTTAATAAGTAATAGTTTATTACATTCAAAAGATTTCGAAAGAGAGGTTTTAAAGGATTTCGAAAGGTAGGAGCCTACTGTTTTGAAAAGAGATTTATATGCTTTCGAAGGATATTTTCCAGTGAGGTCAAAAAGTTTTGAAGATTTTGAAAGCCTTTGTTTTCAAAAAAATAACCCAATCACGTTTTAAAGGAAAACCATGGCATAAATGAATAAAGTATTTTGATATGGAGTTTTTGAAGTAGTTTTATTTGATTAAAAGGTTAAAGCGATTAACCAAGTTATTATGTTAGCATCTTCATATATGTATATATTCACATTGTAATGGACCCATAACCGTATTTTGGGGAAGGACGGAATAACCAGTTAGGTTGACCCAGTAGTGAATATAAATTAAATTGATTAAAGATATTGGCAGGGCCCAATAGGTTCATAGTAAGCCCATGAAAACTGTGTATAGGAAAAGATATTGGCAGGGGCTAGTAGGATCATAGTAAGGTCATGGAAACTATGTATAAAGGAAGATGTCGAGAAGACAGGTTCATAGTTGGCCCATGAAAACTATGATTTAATATTGGGAGGAGCCAATACGTTTATAGTGAACCCATGAAAACTATAATCGGATTAAGATATTGAAAGATGTCAATAGGTTCCAAATCAACCCATGAAAACTAGGATAAGATAAAAGATATTGGAGTTACCAGTAGGTTCAAGAAGAACCCATAAAAAATAAATATATTGGCAGAGGCCAATAAGTTCTTAGTGATCTCATGAAAACTATGTAATTGGAAAGGGAGTCCTTAAACATTAACGAGTTATTAGTAAGCCCATGAAAATTAATAGGATAATACTGACCCTTGAAACTATAACTGAGACAAATAGTCAAAATGAACAGGGATGGGTATCCGGAATTGATTTACTTGTTTTGCATATCATCATATTGTTTTGAATTGTTTTAACCATTGTGGATGCAGGAGCACAGTATATGGTTTTATAAAGGTTTTAGGATACTGGTGAGGGGGAAACCCATTTTGCTAAGCGGCATGGTCTCACAAGATATCTAAATAGTTTGAGATGGTAGATTATTATTCATACCAGGCTTTATGTCTGACCCGAAGTTTACGTTTTCCCTTAAACTCTCGGGTACTCAAATGATTTTGAGTAGTTTGAGAGTTGAGGTCTTGAGGTACCTCTTTAGACAAATAAGCTTCCGAAGACGTGCATGAAGCATGATAGCTATCTAGTGTTATCCTTTATTTTGATTCCTCTATGTTGATGTAAATGCAAAGTTGTTAAATTTCCTATATATACTCTGATCATCCGTGGGGGCATATTCATATGTCGCTCTTGGCGTATGTTGCAATAAATATATTTCTCTGAATGTGGTTAACGATTATGGGATTGTGTAATAATATGAAATGTTTTGAAATCGAATGCGTATCTTGTTTGATGTTTTAAAATTTTTCCGTATTCGTATGTTTCTGTGTATCACTGTATCTAACATTATCATATTTGGTCATCGAAGATTAATAACTATGGATGACTGCAGCATTTATAGCCGTTAGTTTTGGGCATCCCAGTTAGGGGATGTTACAAAGAGTTTGCATTATATTGTCAGGATCATGGCATCATCAAGAGTATTTCATTAGTGGCCTACCCTCAAGTTAATTGGGCTGTAGAAGTAGCTAACAAGACAATTAAAACTTGTTTAAAGAATAGGTTAAACAAAGCAAAGGGTAATTGGGTAGGTGAACTTCTTTTCGTTCTATGGGCTTATAGGACGAGTTCCAAGACTTCAGGATATTCTCCTTTCTCCTTAGCTTATATATTTGAAGCCATGCTCCCGGTTGAATTAGAGATTGATCTCCACCGAAGGCATTATTGTAATAAATAGAAGAACATGGAGCTCCGAGAAGAGTCATTAGATATGTTACCCAAGCTTTAAGACCAAGTCGCGTTGAGAGCGGTGGAATATATTCGCAGGGTAACCCAATACTATAACCAAAGGGTCTGAACTAGGAAATTTGAGAAGGGAGACCATGTCCTTCGGAAGATAATGCCCAATACAAAGGATCTGGCAGATGGAACTCCCAGTCCAAATTGGGAAAGACCCTTGATAATTCATGATGACATTCTCCCGGGGTATATAGATTAAAATGACCAGATGGCAATATAATACCTCAGACTTGGAATGCTGAGCATCTGAGACATTGCCACAACACAAAGCTATTAAATGAATAAATTTTTTATCTATAAGTTTAAGAAAATAACTAGTATGTTAATCATGCCTCATTTATGTCACGCAAGACTATAGTTTCCCTAAGTCTTAAGCATTTCAATGTTGCATCAGAAACATTTTAATTGTGGTTATTGTCGTGATCAAGCAATATCATCTAACTTCCAAAACATACATCAAAACGTTTCACTCGTGACCATTTTCGTGATCAAGCAATATCACGTAACTTTCAAACAATACATTAAAATGTTTTAGTCATTACCATATCACACCTCTACCAAAGATACAAGAAATGTCTTGGTCATGATATGGCTCTAATCAAGTAGTATAATGCAAAATTCAAATTCATCCTTTCGCCTTACAATAACTACTTTTTTTCATCAAATGATTGATCTCTCCTTATAGTAGTTACTTGTTTTGCCTCATGGCAAGTTAAAGATATCTCCTTACGATAGTCACTTAGTTTCGCCTACGGCAAGTTAATGATTTCGCCTTACGACGGTTACTTAGTTTTGCCTTATGGCAAAAACCTCCAAGCAAGTAAATGATTTTCGCCAAATAAAAAGCACTTAATTTTTCCCCTAAGCAAGTAAAGGATCGAAAAAATGGGTAGGTTTCCTAAAATATTAGAAAACTGGGTAGATTCCCAGATAATGAGCCATGGTCGAGTAGTACTATGCACCAGCCAAATCCCCAAGAATGTCAGAAAATTAGGTACATCCCCAATATAGTGAGCCATGGTCAAGTAGTACCATGCACCATATTGATTTCCAAAATACTAGAAAAATGGAGAGAATCCCAAGTAAATTAGGATAGCGGGTAGATTCCTAAGGATGGTATATTAGGGTTCCAAAACCCTCATGGTTATGCAAAACCATTGCGCTGAGTAGATTCCCAATGATAGTGAGCCACAGCCAATAGAGATGTGTAAAGAGTGGGCCGCGACCAAAATGTGCCATGCAATTAGTTAGCCATAGACGATGGTGTCATGCAAAGAGTGGGTCTCGAGAAGTCAATCGTGTCGAATGCACCAAATGAGTCACAGCCATGGCATTGTGCAAAGAGTGAGCCATGATCGTATAGTGTCATACAAAGAGCGAGCCTTGGTCAAAAATACATGCATAGTGTTGTATAGTGAGTCACATCAGCCGCGTGAAAAATACAGGTGTTACAACCACCAATAATAGTTTTCTAAAAACCTGATACCTATGAAAGATCAAATCTTGATGACTGAAGCATAGTTTCGAAGTGTTTCCACCTCTAGGCACTAGTTTTATTATTTTTAAAATCCATTAGACGAGAATAGATTTCAAATTATTTTGAAACTCTTTAGATGAGGATAGACTTTCAAATTATTTTTTGAACCCTTCAAATAAGGTCATATCTTAAATTATTACCGAAGCCATGCCGAATCGTCACAAAGTCATCTCGGTTAAACAGCATCCCGGAAAGTTCTCCGAATACCACTCCACCAAAAAGTTCTGGATCAACTTTATAATCGGAATGGAACGAATAAGCCAAGTACTAAACACAATGTAACTCCATTCTTTCCAAAGTCCACCTCATATCAACCATATAAGGTGAACTTTGGGAGGGCATGTGTTACACCATAATTTCCATAAAATATAGAACAGAGTCCCTTGGCTTGTAGTTTTGAGACCCATTTTTTGGCTTCCATAGAAAGATCAAGCATCAGACTCAATACCCAAGAGCATATAGGCTGAGTGCATGAAGTAAGGAAACAAGAAAGACCAATATCATTATCCATACAGAGCAAGATGCTTAGCTGAGAGCAACAACTGCTGAGAGTAGTAACATTCTAGTCAA